>CM034300.1:23943257-24543257 GCA_019925795.1 Dendrobium chrysotoxum | reverse complement strand
GATCCTAGGGTCTAGATTGATCTAGGGTTTAGGTAGATCATAGGATTTGGATTGGCCCTAGTGATCTCATACAAAAATGAGGTTAATAAATAAACCCCCAATATGTGTAATAGAATGAAGTTCTATTGCACATATTGGCGTTGACCGAATTGAAGGGTCAAGCCTATAATTTTGATTCTAAAGGAAAGTAAAAAAAGCTATTCCTAAAGAATTAGAGTTTTAATTGATACTAGGTTTGTGTCATGGATGGTGTACTCTACCACTTGTGGGTCTAATCCTAAGGAAAGGAGAAATCTAACCTTAGAGGAAAAGAATATTTGGGTGATCATTTAGAAATGAAGAACTCCTAACTATGGAGGACTGAGTTTAAATTTTAATACTAGGATAGTATCAACAGAGGCATACTCTACCACTAATAGATCTAATCCTAAGTAAGGGAAGAACCTAACCTTATGGAGAAGAAGCTTAAATGATCATATAGCAAGGAAGAACTCCTAATTACAAAGGACCGAGTCTGGGTTTTGATTCTAAGGGAAGGGAAGACCTAACCCTAGAGGATTAAGTTTTGAATAGATACTAGGGTAGTGCTACTAAGGGAGTACTCTACCACTAGTAGATCTAATCCTAAAGAAAGAACCTAACCTTAAGGAAAAGAAGATTAATTTTGAAATTTGAAATTGAAATTGACACTACCACATAAGGCTTTCTCCACCACTAGTACGTCTAAACCTAAGGAAGAAAAAGACCTATCCTTAAGGAAAAGAAGCTTGAATTCTTGAGTTCGAAGTTTGAAGCTAGGATAGTGCCATAAAGGGCATTCTCTACCACTAGTAGATTTAATCCTAAGGGAAGGAAGAACCTAACCTTAAGGGAAATAAGGTTTAATTTTAGAGTTTAAAATTAAAACTAGGATGATGCCACAAAGAGACATTCTCCACCACAAGTAGATCTAATCCTAAGGAAGGAAGGGACCTAATCTTAAGGAAAAGAAGATTGAATGATCATATAGAAAGGAACAACTCCTAACTACAGAGGATTGAAGTTGAAATGACACCAGGGTAGTGCCATGAGGGGCGTACTCTACCACTAGTAGATCAAATCCTAAGGAAGAAAAGAACCTAACCTTAAGGAGAAGAAGATTGAATGATCGTATAGGAAGGAAGAACTCCTAACTATAGAGGACCGAGTTTAAATTGATACTAGGGTAGTGCCATGAAGAACGTACTCTACCACTAGTAAATCTAATCCTAAGGAAAAAAAAAATCTAACCTTAAGGAGAAGAAAATTGAATAATTATATAGGAAAGAAGAACTCCTAACTATAGAGGATCTAGTTTGAATTGATACTAGGGTAGTGCCACGAGGGGCATACTCTACCACAAGTAGATTTAATCCTAAGGAAAGAAATAAAGTACAATGACTCACATATGTCCTTAAGGAAAAGAAAACTGGAGGACCCTATGGGAAGAAAGAATTACTTCCCATAGAGGATTGGATCTGAATTTTGAATTTAGGATGGTGCCACAGAGAGCGTGCTTCATCACTAAAGGATGATCTCATGGAGAGAAAACTTGCTCTACATGAAAGGTTAAATCTAGAATTTAAAACTAGGATGGTGTCATAGAGGGCATGCTCCATCACTAGTGGATCTAATCCTACGATGACTCACATCTAACCTTAAAAAAAAGAAAATTAGAAGATCTTGTGAGAAGGAAGCATTACTTCCCAGAGAGGATCGAGTTTAAATTTTGAAACTAAGATGGTGCCACAAAGGACGTTATCCATCACTAGTGGATGATCTTATGGAGAGAAAACTTGCTCTACATAGAGGATCAAATTTTAATTTTAAAACTAGGATGGTGCCACAGAGGGTATACTCAAATAATATAAGATAATTATATGGGGAGGAAACTTGCTCCACACAGATGATCGAATTTTTATTTTGAAACTAAGATGGTGCCACAATGGGCGTGCTCCATCATTAGTAGATAATCTTATGGGGAGGAAACTTACTCCACATAGAGGATCGAATTTGATTTAGAAACTAGGATGTTGCCATAGAGGGCGTGCTCCATCATTAGTGATAATCTTATGGGAGAAAACTTACTCCAAACAGATAATCAAATTTATATTTTGAAACTAGGATGATGCCACAATGGGTGTACTCCATCACTAGTGGATGATCATGTGGGGAGAAAACTTGCTCCACATAAATGATTGAATTTAATTTTGAAACTAAGATGGTGCCATAGAGGGCATACTCCATCACTAGTGGATGATCATGTGGGGAGGAAATTTGCTCCACACAGAGGATCAAATTTGATTTGAAATTTGAAACTAGGATGGTACTACAGAGGGTGTACTCCATCCCTAGTGGATCTAATCCTAAGGAAAGAAAGCACGGGACTCACACCTATCCTTAAAAGACTAGAAGGTGACTAATTAAGATAAGGCCCAGCAAGCTTAAATCCATCACTAGTTAGTCGAGATCCTAGGAGGTAGGAAGTACGGGGACTCCACCTACATCGAAAAGATCAAATTTCTTTTTGGTTTTTAATGACTAACCAAGCTAGAAAGAACGGGGACTCACATCTAACCAAGGGGATTAGCCAAGGAGATAATCTACCTAAACCTCTAAAGATTTTGGCAAAAAATTATTTGACCGGATTTAATTCTAATCCTAAGGAAAGAAAGCACAGGGACTCACACCTATCCTTAAAATACAAAAGGGTGACTAACTAGGATGGGGCCCAATAGGCTTAAATCCACCACTTGTCAGTCACGATTCTAGGAGGTAGGAAGCATAGGGACTCGCACCTACTCCTAAAAGATCAAATTTCTTTTGGGTTCAATAACTAACCTAACTAGAAAGCACATGGACTCATATCTAACTAGGGGAACTAGCCAAGGAGATAATATACATAAACCTCTAAAGATTTTTGCAAAAAATTATCTAACCCGATTTAATTCTAATCATAAGAAAAGGAAGCACGGGGACTCACACCTATCCTTAAGGAAAAGAATGCTGGAAGATCTTATGGGAAGGAAGCATTCATTCCCATAGAAGATCAGGTCTGGAATTTGAAAATTATGATTTAAATTTAGGTTATTCTTGAATTTGATTTGATTTAGTTTTGAATTTAATGGATCTTTGAATTTGAAATTTGATTTGATGAACTTGGATTTATAGGTTTCAAATTCAAAATTTTTGAATTTGGGGAATTTTCTTTGATGTTAAATTTAATACTCATTTGGCATAGTACTTCCTGAAGAGCCGCCCCAATATTCAAAAATATCAGGTGGCACCCTTTAGGATTGATCTGTTAATATTTAAAATTTTCTCAAAGATCATCTCTATGATAAAAGGTCATTCTTATGTTGGTTCAACCTGCCCCATCAATCTCTTGGTAGGCTAAGATAGGCATCCGAAGAACTAAGACCAAGTCTCCTACTTGGAAAGTTCTAAGTCACACTATCTTAGCACAAGTTTAAACCATTCGGGATTTGTACGACTCTATGTTTTGTTGATCCTTAGAGATGACAGTCTGTAAGGCCTCGAGCTCCTCCAATTGGAGTCAGGTACTCTACTCAGTTATAATTTGATCTTGAATGGCAATTTTCAGTGAAGTAAACCACTCATTTACTGGGATTGATCTTGGACCCAGCATAGAGTGTGATTTTGTAGAAAAGGCCTTGAAAGAAAAAATGCCTACTTGCAAGGACTCACACATTCCTCAAGGATCAGATTTGAATTATTTATGAGAAGTAAAAGATTCATTCTTTTTGTTGGAAATTTTCCTCTTAACCATTTGGACCCTATTGAAACGACATGTGGGAACAAATTTATAACTACAGTGAGAAGTGGATCGACTCCAATAAATTTGTAAAGATTTAGGGATTTAGGTTTTGTTGACTCAGACCAAGTTTCATAGAAACTAAACTGGGGTCTCCCTTCTAAATTTTGAATTAAAATCAATTTTAAAAGGGTTTAAGTTGGCTAGAGAAATTTAATCTTTTCTCTTGTATACAATTTTCTATCTGATAGATAATCAATGCATGATAAAGAATCTGGATTCAAGATTTTTCAAAGTTAAGTAATTCAGTAATTGGATTTTCTTTTCAAATTTAATGATTTAAAAGAATGAAGCCACTTTCTTATTTCTGGTGGCGTGCATTATACGTCTTTTTCTTGATTTGGCACATTCACGCATCTTTTGACTTTAGGTGCATTCGTGCCTCTTTTGACCTTTTGGTTGATTTTGAGAAGAGGCTTTAATTTCTTCAAAACCTTAAAATGATTATTCCTCATTTTTTTTGAATGCCAGAATTATATCTAAAGTATAAGAGAAGAAGGCCGATTCTCTTATACAAGGAAGGATAATCCTCAAGGCAGAACCTAATCATTTGACAAGTGTGTCAGCTTGACTTTAAAAATTATTGAATAGACACAAAGCATGCAAAGGATGCCTATTAAGATAGAAGATTGCAAGAAGATTGAGAAAATTTTCATTTCTAAATTCAACTTACATTTTATATAGATTTTAATTCAAAAGTGAAGTAACCCTCACGAGTGGTGGCAGGGAGGGACAATTAAACCTATGGTGGAGTCAACTATAACTCTTTGCTGCTTAAGACTTAAGGTAGAGATCAATTTATATTAAAAAGAGGAATCAACTATCTTGAAAATTTGGACCCAGTACGCTTGAGAAATTATATATTTTCCTTAAAAGTTGCATGTCTACGTGGCAAAACCCTATCAGTATGGAATTAGATTCCTACATTCTCTTTGGAGGGAGAGACCGTTTTGGGGTCTGTACTATCCATAGAAGATGTTACATCATTTTAATTAAAAGATTTATCATAATAGGACCCCTTTGAAAGTTAAATTTTGACGGTATCACTATCTGATACAGTCTTAGATTAATTCCTCTCTCTCATTACTAGTGGTCTAGTAGTTAGGAGAGTGGCACCCCGAGTGGTTTCTACACCTCCTCCTCTATAGATAATGTAGTGGGACATGTATAGTCATGTGACCTAACATCTTCTAGTATAGTGGATGGGTCATATCCTTCAACTGAGGGCCTATGGCCTATTGTTGGTGGTTGCTCAGTTCTAGCTTGATTCTTTCTTGTGTTGTAGTCAAAAGGGTACGGTGAAGGTCGTGCTGCTCTTCTCACAACCTCCCTCCTTTGGGCAACATGAAAAGGGTGGAAATGATTTCCACCAAGGAGGGGGTACGTGTAAGGAGCAACGAATTCTCGGCTGGCCTCAGATTTGACTTGCTTTAAGGCTTCTAACTCAATAATCTTTCTAGCCTTAACGACCTTCTTTCTAACTCTTCTAAAGTAATTCTTCTTCTGGTTCTTGCTAGTAAAGGTGGTGCTAGAACATGACCCAATCTCAGATATAGATGACCTCTCATCTATTATCACTAGTTTTTATTTATTATCCTCTAGAGTAGAGGGTACAATGGGCAAGGGGGTGATAGTAGGCTCCATTTTCGAGATGGGAGAGTCAGCTCCCAACCCTAAAATAATTTTTACTAAGGGGGAATCCTTTCATGTCCCAGCAAACAGATTTATGATTTCTTCTCCATTAACTGATAATTTCAAGTTTTAAATCTCCACTCCAAACTGAATTAAACTACCATAGATGATTTCTTATGTAGTCAAGTTCCTATCCAGGGAGAAGATAAGTTTCCCAGCCATTTGAGTATGCTTAATTTTCTAAAATTTAAAAGAAAATGATTTAAATTAGTTGATCTTAAAATTAAATTTGAATTTTAAACTTGACTGATTTTATTCAAAATTTTATAACTCAATCATGTTAATTTTATGCTCAACACGGTGGTTCATTAAATTGACAAGGAGAACTAAAGAATTGAACTTGACTCTTTCGCTCTACCAATTGACTAGTGAGCAAAATATCAAAGCTCAAATTTGATAGGGGTTTTATATTTTGAGATTGAAACTGATTAGGGTAATTTTAAAAAGGATTTGATTTTAAAAACCTGACGAATTTTCCTTGAGTTTTGAAACTTAATATATTAAACTTGCATTTATCATAAAGGTTAACAAATTAACTAGAAGATTCAAGGGATTAGCTTGACTCTTTCATCCCATCAATCAAATTGGGGTGAAATGTCGAAGCTTGAATTTGAACTTGAAGTTTGAATTGAACTTAAATATGAGAGGTTGAAATCAAATTTGAACTAAAGGTTAAAATTGAATTCGGATTTGTAGTTGAAATTGAATTCAAATTTAAGGCTGAAATTAAATGGATCTTCTTCAAACTTTGAAACTCAACACATTGAGTTTTACTCTAATATGCAGGTTTACAAAATTGACTTGAAGATCCTACGAATTAGGTAGGCTTAACTCTTTCACCCCACCAAGTGTTTTGGGGGTGAAATGTTATAGCCTATATTTTAAGTATGTTAAAAGAAGGGGATCTAAAATTCAAAAAATGGATTTGAATTAGTTGATTTTGAATTTGAGTTGATTGTTCTCACATTTTAGAACTCAACATATTAAGTTTTCACTCAACATGAGAGTTCATAAAATTGAAATGAGAATCTTAAGGATTGGTTTTGACCCTTTCATTCCACCAAGTAACTTGGAGGTGAAATGTCAAAGCCTGGAGTTAGATTCTATAGATCTTCTTTAAATTCTGAAACTCAACATACTAAATCTCATTCGAATATGCAGGTTAACAGAATTGACATGAAGATCCTAAGGTATGGCTTGACCCTTTCGCTCCACCAGTTGACTTGGGGGTGAAATGTCTAAGCCCAGATTTGCCTAGAAGGACTGAATCTTGAAATTAACATTGAAGAAAAATGGATTTGCAATATATATGTTAAACTACAAGAGGATGTTATAGGAAACATATAGCAACAATGATCAAAGCTAATTTGAGTGATTTTGAAAAGAATTTTAATTTAAAATATTGATACAGTTTTCTCAAATCCTTGAAACTCAATATATTGAATTTACACTCAACATAAGGCTTTGCAAGTTTACTGAGAAAACTCAAAGAGATTGGCTTAACACTTTTACCCCGCCAGTTGGGTTGGGGGTGAAATGTCAAAACCCAGAATTGACTGGAGAGTTTTGGATTTTGACATTAAGATTGAAAAGTCTTCTATAAATTATGAAACTTAACATATTTGGATTTATTTAAACATGTGAGTTTACAGCATTTACAGAAAGATCTTAGAAAATTTGGCTTAACTCTTTTGTTCTGCCAATTGACTTGGAGGCAAAATGTTTGGCTTGGGGTTTACTAACATATTTGAATTTTGATTTTGAAACTGAAGGAGATTCTATAAGTTATAAAACTTAACATGCTTAAGATATATTTTTGTTACAAATCTGGTTTTGATGATGACAAACATGTTTATATTGTGTTTTGCATAGCTAACCCATTTCAGGCACAAAAGATCACGAGCAACTCAAGCCGACTCAAGATTGGGTCCATGTGTATCTAAGTGTACTATTTTCCTTTTCTTAAGTCAACTGTAATGTAACAGATCCCCTAGCTACGTAACCTTGCACACACATACTCAGGGGGAGAGCTTGAGTGGATTAGAGTTTCTGTTCAAGTTTTTGTTCAGATTGTCCTGGATGATATTCCCATCATCCTGGATGATCAAGTAAAAATAGAAACCCTAATTAAGGAGACCAAGTTAAGTGTGTCTGATTAAGTATATCATCCTGGATGATCATTACATTGGACGGGACGATATGCTCAAATCAGAAATTCTCAGCCGCCAGATTAAGTTAGGAAAATTTTTATTTTAAAATATTTGGTTTGATCGTCCCGGACGATACGTGTATCGTCCTAGACGATCCAGTACAATCATGCCTAAATTAGTCTGGCAATTAAGGAAAGTAATTAATACTTGATTGATACGATCATATCATCCTAGACGATCGCAGGATCGTCCTAGACGATCGCAGGATCGTCCTAGACGATCGCAGGATCATCCTGGACGAACATGATCATCTAGTGTGTTTCAGCTGTACGTCCAGAGCGGTGCTCAGGACGATTTGGGCACATTTTGAACTAATTGTACAGGATGATATCCTGATCGTCCTGGATGATCAAGTCATTTTTGGGTCGTCTAGCACAAGTTTCTCTAGACGACCAGAGCGGTCTTCTGGATGAAATTGCTCAATTTACACTAATCGTCCCGGACGATCTCAGAATCGTACGGGACGGTATGAACAACTTTTTTTACTGATTGTCCTGAAGAGCCAGATTGTCCAAGCTGGAGCAGCTGATTTTGAACTGATCGTACAAGATGATCTATCGATCGTCCTGGACGATCTTGGCCAACCAGTTGAGATTTAGGACAAATTTTAAGCCCTCCTATAAAAGATCTTTTTCTTTCAACAAGAAAAATCTTTTGCCACTTTCCTTTCCATAGAAACCCTAGAGAGAGATAATTTGGGAGAGAGAGAGAGAGGATCTTATGAGGGGGAGTTCGTGAGGGGTTCACGAAGGTTGCTCCAAGCAAGGATCATAGTCATTTTCTCCGCTCATCATCTTTCATCGTGTTGGTGTTCTTTGTGAGAGCATCGTTCGCAAGAAGACCCAGGGTTCTCTGCCCGCTTCAGGAGAAAGCGAAAGGAGTCCGAGGTTCTCTGCCTGCTTCAGGAGGAAGCAAAAGGAGGTTGGGTTCTCTACCTCACCGTGTTGGTGAAAAGGAGGTTTTTGTACAGCCTTCTCCGCCTTGCTGTGGGAGCAAAAGGAGAGACACTTTGAGTTAGTGCAATATCCAGAGGGGAGGCTCCGGGGAGTGGACGTAGGTCAAGTTGACCGAACCACTATAAAATTCTGGTGTTTTCTTTTTGATTAATGTCTACACTTTAGTTTTTCTGTGATTATCTACTTGGGTAAAATTTGTATTTAATCTTTTCGTTTGAGTATTTACTTATTTCTGCTGCATATTATAGAAAAGATTTTTACTGTTGCTCTTGAATTTTTAAATAACCAATTCACCCCCCTCTTAGTTAGCCTCGGGACTAGTTCATCAGGGCTTAACATCCCCATCGAACTTTCAAGTGGTATCAGAGCGGGATTCAAAATTTAAGTTTAAAAACTTTTGAATTTGATCCATAGCTAACTTTGGCAATCGTAATACTGCTGAAGGTTATTCAATTACACGACCGCCATTGTTTAATAACATACCTTTTGATTTTTAGAAAACTCACATGTCCACTTTTCTTCAATCAATTGATTATCGCATGTGGATGCTAGTTAAGGATGGATACGAACCACCTTTTAGGATGATTAATAATGTTAAAACTGAACTGCCCTTTACTGATTGAACTTTTTATGATCGTGATTTAGCACAATTGAATGCCAAATGTTTGAATTATTTTTTCTGTGTTTTAAAATTTGAGGATTACATGCATGTCTCTATGTGTACAATTGGTAAGGAAATCTGGGATAGATTGTGCATCACGTATGAAGGTACAACTGAAGTCAAACAGTCTAGGTTAAATATTTTGCTTCATGACTATGAACTATTTCGTATGAAACCTACTGAAACTATTTCTGAAATGTATACGAGATTCACTCAAATTGTCACTTCTTTGCATGCCTTAGAGAACTTACAAACTACGAAAGAGTGAACAAAATTCTTAGATGTCTGCCTTCTTCATATGATGCTAAGATAACTACAATCACTGAATCTAAATATTTGAATATTTACTCTTTTGATAGCTTACTTGGATCACTCATTTCTTACGAGCAAGGGGTGAACCAAAGACAGCTTGACGCAGGTGAGAAGAAGGAGAAAACAGTGGCACTAAAGGCAAACGAGAGTGATACTAGTGCTTCTGGGTCTGATAGCGATGACGTTGCCTTGATCACTAGGTAATTCAAAAGCTTTCTAAGGAAGAAACACAAGAACTTTCAGAAGTGGAACAAGAGTAAGTCCAACAAAAATTTTAAGGGTTCATCTAACACTGTCTGTTTTGAATGCAGGAAGCCTGGACACATTAAGGCTGATTGTCCTACACTTAAAACTTACCCAAGCAAGGAGAAAGGTGAGGAGAAACACAAGTTTAGGAAGGACAAGAAGCAGATTGAGAAGGCCTTTTGGGCAGATTCTGCATCCGACTCTTCTGAGACTGAAGCTGAAGAGGAGGAAACAAATCTGTGTCTGATGGCTAATGATAATCCTGGTCAATCTAACCAGGAAGAGGTATGTGAGCTTACTTACGATCAATTACTTGAAATATCTGAAAAAATTCATGCATCGTATAGGAAGCTTAAGAAAACTCATGCTAGCTTGAAATTGGATTGTTTAACTTTGCAAAAAGAGCATGATGTTTTGATTAAGGATCATTCCACTGTTAATTGCAATCACATGTCTTTACTTGATGAATTTGATGAACTGAATAAAAAGCATTCTGATTTAATTGTTGAGCATGATTAATTGAAAACCATGCATGTTGACTTAGAAAGAGCTTTTAAAGAATTGGACAATATGGCATGTGAAGTGGAGAGTAGCAATGGTGCTTTAAAATTTGAAATTGCAAGTTTAAAGAAAGAAAATGAATTTTTAAAAGTTAAGATCAATGCTTTTGAGAAATATGAAACACCTCCTACATTTGCACAATTTTATGCACCTCCACCTTTTATAGAATCAGGTTCAAAATCATCAAAGCATGTTTCATATAAACCTAGGAAGAGGCACTATCACCCACGTAGATTAGTTAACCCTTTTCCTAGTGTTAGATATTTTTCCTGTGGCATGTTAGGGCACATTTCCCACACCTGCACTGTTCACCGTAGTACATATTGCGTGTGGAGGCCCAAACTGCCAGTTTCACAGCACAGCACACTTGCATTATATTCTTCTTTTAATAAGAGGGAACCCAAACCTGTTTGGGTTCCTAAAACTGATGTTTGATGATTTTGTATGGGTGCTCTCACACAAGACCTCGTGAAAGCATGTGGTGTCTGGACAGCGGATGTTCTAGACACATGAATGGAGATGCAAATCAGTTTATTTCGCTGGAGGCCAGGGCTGGAGGCAAGGTTACACTTGGAGATAACACCACTAGGAGGGTGGTAGGCTCAGGTCTAATTTGTGATTCAAAGAATTTTATGATTGATAATATTTTACTTGTAGATGGACTGAAACACAACTTGCTGAGCATCAGTCAACTTTGTGACAAAGGATACAACATCAAATTCCTGCCCACTTACTACATTTTAAGCTTAAATGATAAAATTATTTTGCAGGGACAAAGGATCAATAATGTCTACAAGCTGGATGTAAGTTGCATTAAGGCTAAAAATTCAATTTGCTTAAAAACTGATGTTGATGAGTCGTGGTTGTGTCATAGGAGATTGTGTCATGCCAGTATGAAAACCCTTAGGAGAGTCACCGAAAAGGACTTAGTTAGAGGTGTGCCCAAGCTTAAGTTGACTAAGGATCACCTGTGTGATGTCTATCAGTTAGGGAAGCAAGTCTAGTCCTCTTTTCACTCTGTTAAGGACATTAGCACCTCTAGACCTTTAAAAGTCCTTCACATGGATCTCTTTGGACTTATTAGCACTTCCAGCTTAGGGGGGAGAGTCTATGGGTTTTTGATTGTAGATGACTACTCGAGGTTCACTTGGATTAAATTTCTGTCACACAAATCTGAGTCATTTGACAAGTTTAAGTCCTTCTCCACTTGGATTCAGAGGAAGTTAGGTTGTGAGATCTTGACTATTCATAGTGATCATGGTGGAGAGTTTGAAAATATAAAGTTTGGAAGTTTCTGTGAGGTGCAAAGGATTAGTCACAATTTTTCAGCTCCTAGGACCCCTCAGCAGAACGGGGTAGCTGAAAGGAAGAACATGATCTTAGTGGAAGCCGCTAGAGCTATGCTTACTGAGTATTCACTTCTAAAATACTTTTGGGCTAAAGCGGTAAACACTACCTGTTATGTGCTGAATAGGGTGAATGTGAGATCAAAACTGAACAAGACACCTTATGAGATCATTAAGGGTAGAACTCCAAACCTGTCCCACCTCCATATCTTTGGCTATAAGGTTTTCATTCTGAACAATGGAAAATCATCCTTAGGAAAGTTTGACCCCAAATCTGATGAAGGAGTGCTCTTAGGCTATTCTAGTGTGGGGAAATCCTTTAGGTTGTTCAATAAAAGGACTTTGGTGGTGGAAGAGACAACTTATATGGTGTATGATGAAATTGATCCTAAGGTGACTAGAGTTGAGGAAGAAGAAGAGGTAGAGGAGATTACCCAAGGGGTTGGAAATGCAAATCTGGAGGAAAAGGTAGAATCTCAAATCACATTGCCTAGAGATTAGAGATATTCTTCGAGTCATCCTAAATAACTGATCTTAGGAGACCCTTCTGAAGGTGTTAGGACTAGGCATGGACTTAGGAAGGAAGTAAACCACTCTGCCTTTATCTCAATGACTGAACCCACCAACATCCATCAAGCCCTTTCGGATGAGTTTACAAATATCCAAATCATGTTTATAAATTAAAAAAGGCCTTATATGGATTGAAACAAGCACCCAGATCTTGGTATGAGAGGCTTAGAATATTCCTGTTAGAAAGAGAGTTTGTTAAGGGGAGCGTAGACACCACCCTTTTTCTGAGGAGAATAGGGGATGACTTACTCATTGTCCAGATCTATGTTGATGATATAATTTTTGGATCTTCTGATAAATATTTATGTGATGAGTTTTCTAAAATAATGAGTAAGGAGTTTGAGATGAGTATGATGGGAGAATTGTCCTATTTTTTAGGGTTTAGCATAAGGCAAATGGATGATGGAACCTTTCTCAATCAATCTAAATACACTAAGGATATTTTGAAGAAATATGAAATGGATAAAGCCAAGCCAATCAACACTACCATGAGCTCCTCTGTTCAGTTAGATAAGGATTTAAGTGGAAAATCAGTTGATCAGAAGAAGTATAGAGGAATAATTGGATCACTGCTTTACCTAACTGCTAGCCGACCTGATATCATATTTAGTGTCTGTCTTTGTGCTAGGTTTCAGGCTGATCCCAAAGAGTCCCACCTGACTGCTATTAAGAGAATTCTTAGATATCTTTTAGAGACCCCAAACCTAGGAATCTGGTACCCTAGGCACAGCACCTCTTTTGAGATTATTGGATATTCTGATTCTGACTTTACAGGGTGTAGGGTGGATAGAAAGAGCACTTCTAGAACTTGTCAATTCATAGGACAGTCGTTAGTCTCCTGGTCCAGTAGAAAATAGAACTCAGTTGTACTTTCCACTGCTGAAGCTGAGTACATTGCCTTAGGGAGTGTGTGGCCTAAGTTCTTTGGTTGAAGTAACAAGTATTAGATTTAGGATTACCTGTGGGCATAATTTCTGTTATGTGTGATAATACTAGTGTCATCTGCATCTCTAAGAATCCAATCTAACATTCTAGAACCAAACACATTGATATAAGGCATCACTTTATTAGGGATCATGTTACGAAAGGGGACATTGAGCTACATCATGTAGCAACTGAAAATCAGCTGGCTGACATATTCACTAAATCACTGGCCTATGACTCATTCAGCATTTTGAGGACCAGATTAGGAGTGATTATTATAAATGCTTGATTCTGATGATTACTGATTTCTGATTTCTCTGGTTTTTTATTTTGCTTCTGTTAGTTAGCTGTTTGATTTGATTATTTGCTTTCTGTTGCTTTTTTTGTTTTTTATTTATCTTCTGCTGATTTCTGTGTTAGCCTTGGTGTTAGGTTGATTTGAGTATTTATGTTGATATAATTTTCTACATATTTTTATTTACTGGTTCATCTCTTTTATCTACTATTTTATGCTTTTTAAAATTCAATCACTGCTCGCTACTTCTGATAAACTGGATTTTTGATTGAGAATTTTACCTTATTTTTATTTAGAAGTTGGTAAGCGATGAATGATTCCACTGGATCTGTTAAAAGGAAGAAACATTGATGATTGTTTCTCTTCCTCTAACTCCTTTACTGGTGTATTATTTCTTTTGGATAAATATCCTCTTCAAAATTAAAATATTAGTTTTTAAAATAGAGATTTATTTTATCTTCCTACAGTAATCTACCTCATATGAATAGTATTTCAAAGTCTTGAGTCATTATTATGCTTTTCTAAACCAAATGATTGCACTTATCATATGACATATGGTTTTTGTTTTGTGAATTACGCTTCCTTATTGTGGAGAGCATCTCCTATGTCTGGAAGGTAACTTTACAGCTGAGATGCTTTAACAATTTTGAGAGGGAGAAAGCTTATAAAAGATGCGCAGTGTGTCAAATAAATAAAAAAAAAGGTACAAAATGAGCCCAAAGCTGAAAAGATGTGAAATGTCACTAAACTAAAAGATACACAAAGTGTATCAAAAATTAAAAGATGCACAAAGCACCAAACAAATTGAAAAAGAGGCACAAAATGCGCCCAAACCTAGCTTTCTTCCCTTTCAGATCGTTAAATGTCTTAGAAAAATTCATGCGCCGCTTAATATTTTCAAAAGCTTGAGTTTGAAAATCCTGATTTCTGATTTATTACTTTGTAACACTATTATATCAGATATTTTTTTAGAACGAGGCTTGAAAAAATCTCTTTTTGAATCTAATTTCTTTTCTTCTGAATTAGATTTTTGTTTTGAAAGAGATTTACATCTATAAGGTGCCTGAGGTGGGAGTTACGAAAGTCAATTTTTCTAACTTTTTCTGGATTTCAGCGCTGTCAATCGTCTTCTTATTAGTTTTTAGATCTAAAATCAATAAAAAATTTTGATTTACAGGAGCAGCTTGATCAAAAAAAAATTAGTGCTTTTGTGTTCTCATTTCACATTTTATTTTATTTAGTTTTATTTTTTCTTTTTAATGGTTGTGTCTTTGGGATCCTGATCGTTCATCTCCATCCTCCATCTTTTTCCTGTTTTCTTCACATCGTCCTGAACGATCCATAGATCGTCCTGGACAATCTTCTTCGTCCTGGACGATCCAAACATCATCTTGGACGATCAATTCAAAATCATCCCCAATTTGATCATACGGCTAAAGAACACCAATTATTGGTGATCATCCTGGATGATCCTTACATCATCCTGGATGATATGATCCATATCTTCTTGATCTGATCGGATGGCTGAGCATGCGCCAATTATTGATCATCATCCTGGACGATTCACCACATCATCCCAGATGATCCACATGTCAGCAGCCGGACAATTCAAATTCAGCCCGTCCGACACACTTATTATACATCATCCTGGATGATCCACCTGATCGTCCGGGATGATACTTTCATCAACGATCGTCCGGCTTGACTCCTTGGGATGATCGCCTATGTCTAATCATCATGGATGATATCTGATCGTCCTGGACTATCCGACAGCTTTTTTGACCAATCGTCCTGGCCGTCATAAATGTTCATATCATCCTGGATGATCCTGTGATCATACGGGACGATCCGGCCAACTTCTATTTAAAAATCCTATTTCTTTAACTTTTTCCACAGTTCTCCTTCCACTCTCCCTCACTTGTACTTTCTAATGGCTGGCGGGAAGCGTTCTAGGCAAAAGGGTGCGAGTTCCTCACGGGGAAATATTGATCCCCGCTTTCCCAATGCAGCCGATCAGGCTGCCTTCGAGCGCTATCATGAGGTGGGGATCACGCAGTCAAAAATACTAAACCCCCGCAACCTTACCTATCCTGTTCTTGATCTTTTCGCACACACCTCCCTCACTTTCATCCTTACCCTAGCCTTTCCATTCAGCCTTGAACTTCTTCAAGTTTTCTTCGCCAATCTGCGCATTTCTGCTGACTATTCCACTCTCCGCTCCTATGTCAATCAACGTCCCATGGAACTCACTGCACAAGACTTTCACAATATCCTTTAACTTTCTGTGACTGGCGATAAAATCCACACTCTTATTACTGACCCTGACTATGATTGGAGTGTCGCCAATCACTTTCTTCAAAATACGAATGTACCCTACCACGATAATGCTTTCACTTCCCTCCTTAAGGATACACGGACCATTCAGTATGTCCTTCATTCCTCCGTCATCCCAAAGGCTGGGGATCAGATTTATATCACCCCCCGATTGTCTCTGACCACATATTATATCTTGGCCCACCGGGACTTTAATGCCACTGACCTTCTTATCCGATACATCGAGCACCTCACCACTATTAGGGATCCGGGTCATAGATGTCGTCCAAATCTAGCTTTAGGTTATATCATTGCATATGCCTTAGAAACCAAATATGACCTGCAGTATCTAGTCCCTCCTGATGTCCCTCCTTCCTTCTTCACAAACAATTCATTCCATGTCCTACACAGCACCCGACTACATCCAGAGTCCGCCCCGGATGTTGAGGAGGAAGAGGAAGAGGCTATTCCCGTTCCTGCTGCACCAGATGCACCTGCTCCCCTTCGCATCGCTTCTCCTTTTGACCATCTGGTGCAGCGCTTTAATCAGTGGGAGGCCAGATTCGACTCCTATGTTGTTGCCCAGGAGCAGCGGCACGCTGAGGACCTGCAGCGCTTTAATCAGTGGGAGGCCAGATTTGACTCCTATGTTGCTGCCCAAGAGCAGCGACACGCTGAGGACCTCCAGCTCTTTATTGACTATGCTGCTCAGCAGCAACAGCAGTATGACCAGGACATTGCCTGGATTGGAGCCCACTTTACAGCCATTCACAGTTACTTCAACCCACCACAGCCACCTCCTCCTGATCAGGATCCGCCTCCATTTTAATGTTATGTTTTGTAACTGTTGGTTATGTGTTTTGTTTGCACTATTTTGTTTGTACTGTTGGTTCTGTTTGCCCTCCTCCTTTTTGTGATGTCAAAAGGGGGAGTCAGTTGTAGTAGTTTATGTTCTTGTTATATTTTGTACTTGTGTTTCCTGTACTACTCTGGTTGTTTAATAAAAATTAGAAAAAATTTATTTTTCAATCTCCTAGTTCTTTTATTTTTTAAACTACTGCACATATATTTTCCATCATCAAAAGGGGGAAGATTGTTACAAATTTGGTTTTGATGATGACAAATATATTTCTATTGTGTTTTACTTGGCTAACCCGTTTTAGGCACAAAAGATCACGAGCAACTCAAGCCAACTCAAGATCGGGTCCAAGTGTGTCTAAGTGTACTATTTTCCTTTTCTTGAGTCAATTGTAATGTAACAGATCCCCTAGCTAAGTAACCTTGCACACACACACTCAGGGGAAGAGCTTGAATAGATTAGAGTTTCTGTTCAAGTTTTTGTTCAGATCGTCCTGGACGATATTCCCATCGTCCTAGACGATCAAGTAAAAATAGAAACCCTAATTAGGTCGACCAAGTTAAGTGTGTCTGATTAAGAAGATCATCCTGGACGATCATTATATCATATGAGATGATATGCTCAAATCAAAAATTCTCAGCCGCCAGATCAAGTTAGACAAGTTTTTATTTTATGATATTTGATCTGATCGTCCCGGACGATACCTGTATCATCCTGGACGATCCAGTACAATCATGCCTAAATTAGTCTGGTAATTAAGAAAAATAATTAATACTTGATTGATACGATCATATCGTCCTGGACGATCGCAGGATCGTCCTGGACGATCGCAGGATCGTCCTGGACGATCGCAGGATCGTCCTGGACGATCGCAGGATCGTCCTGGACGATCGCAGGATCGTCCTGGACGAACATGATCGTCTAGTGTGTTTCAGCTGTATGTCCAGAGCGGTGCTCAGGACGATTTGGGCACATTTTGAACTAATCGTACAGGACGATATCCTGATCATCCTGGACGATCAAGTCATTTTTGGGTCGTCCAGCACAAGTTTCTCTGGACGACCAGAGCAGTCTTCTGGATGAAATTCCTTAATTTACACTAATCATCCCGAACGATCGCAGAATCATACGGGATGATATGAACAACTTTTTCTACTAATCATCCAGAAGAGCAAGATCGTCCAGGCTGGAACAGCTGATTTTGAACTGATCGTACAGGACGATCTATCGATCATCCTGGACGATCTTGGCCGACCAGTTGAGATTTAGGGCAAATTTTGAGCCCTCCTATAAAAGATCTTTTTCTTTCAACAAGAAAAATCTTTTGCCACTTTCCTTTCCAGAGAAACCCTAGAGAGAGAGTTTGGGAGAGAGAGAGAGGATCTTGTGAGGGGGAGTTTGTGAGGGGTTCACGAAGGTTGCTCCAAGCAAGGATCAGAGTCATTTTCTCCACTCGTCATCTTTCATCATGTTGGTGTTCTTTGTGAGAGGATCGTTCGCAAGAAGATCCAGGATTCTCTGCCCGCTTCAGGAGAAAGCGAAAGGAGTCCGAGGTTCTCTGCCTGCTTCAGGAGGAAGCAAAAGGAGGTTGGGTTCTCTGCCTCACCGTGTCGGTGAAAAGGAGGTTTTTGTACAGGCTTCTCCGCCTTGCTGTGGGAGCAAAAGGAGAGACACTTTGAGTTAGTGCAATATCCAGAGGGGAGGCTCCGGGGAGTGGACGTAGGTCAAGTTGACCGAATCACTATAAAATTCTGGTGTGTTCTTTCTGATTACTGTCTGCACTTTAGTTTTTCTGTGATTATCTGCTTGGGTGAAATTTATGTTTAATCTTTTCGTTTGAGTATTTACTTGTTTCCACTGCATATCATAGAAAAGATTTTTGTTGTTGCTCTCGAATTTTTAAATAACCAATTCACCACCCCCCCCCCCTCTTGGTTAGCCTCAGGACTAGTTCATCAGGGCTTAACATCCCTATCGAACTTTCAGTTTTAAGCATGCAAGGTTGTAACATTTATAGGAGGATTTTAGAAGATTTTGCTTGACCCTTTTGCTCTACTAATTAACTTAGAGGCAAAATGTCCAAGCCCGAATTTGACATAGGTTTCCTTACTCACCCTCTTTTAACATGTCTTATTGATGTTGGCCATACTCACCTAAGGAAGAAATTGGTAGAGGGACCAAGAGAAGGAATGATAGTCAAAACTACTGATGCAATAAAATTTGTACCGTTATTGAAGATGGAGAGAGAAATTTATCCCCAGCGAAGTCGCCTTTTTTGTTTGATTAAAAAGTTATATTTTGAAAAAATGTTAATTATCTTTAGGTGATTTAATTTTTTAAATTTTAATTTTAAAATTGAATGCATCATTATGAATGATATATTATCTCAGGAGATGAGCAAATCATTCCCTAATGAGTTCAATTTATAGGATTAAAATTTCATCCTAATTATCGTAGTCAAATTGGAGCAAGAACTACATATGACCCTGAGGGGTCAAAATGATTGTTCAATCAGGCATTTAAATATAATAACTTGGATAAATTATCATTAATTTTATAATTAAAGTTACAATAATAATTAATATATCTTTCTAAGGAAAGAAGATATCAATTACTATTGATCATTTGAAAATAATGATAATGATGTTGATTTTGATTTAAATTTTCCCAAAAATAATTAATTAAGTTTTTTAAAAATTAATTTTAAAATTTGATCTGGCTTACCAAATATTCTACGAGCGAAAGCCCTCGTAGTTAATTACATCATAGGAAATAGAAGTTTTTTATGAATACTCTCGATTAAAATAGCGATAGAAATTTTATTTAGAATTCAAAGTTTGATATCAAAGGAGCGAGGGTTAAAATTGAAATGAGATTAAATCAAGGTTAAACACTTATTTATAGAGGTCAAACGAGGAATGCTAGGAGGTAATTTTAGGATTCTAAAATATTTTAGAAGTACCTCATCCTATCATATGTATTGGGCTTGAATTTGAATTAAAAGAGATTTTAGTTTGAATTATTAATCTTCTTAGAAAATTTTAAATTCAATCCCTTAAGTATGAGGTATTATAGCTTAAGCCTGCCTCAGAACCTAAGTCTAAATTGGGTACTAAAAATTAGTGACGTGAACTTAGCTAATGCAAAGCAGGATCTGGTCTTACCTCAGACTGGATTAGGGAGCCAGCTAATCACCTAAATGCTTCAAAACTATGAGTCCGGTCCTTTATGTTAGAGTGGTAGGGATGTTTGATTAAGTTAAGTTTAAGAAGTTGGGGCTGACATCTAAATCATATCCTAATATGGCCCGTTGACTTATGTTGGATAATATGAAGCTTAAAGTAAATATAATTAAATTTTTGACTCATTTTAATTTATTTTTAATGTAGTTCATGATAGTTCACTCAATAAATGCTTAAATCAAATATGAAGTAATTTTAAAACAGCTTTAAAATAAGTTTTTTCCTAAAGATTGCATAAATTCCCCTTGACAAATCTGCACTCTCATAGGCTAGGTGATCTGCCAAAACCCATAGGTAAAGAGGTGCCTAATAAAGGAAAGAAAGTATAATAAAATGCAATACAAACTCCTGACGATCCCGGGCTTACTTCTTAAAATACTAGAATTTTTATATTATCTTAAAATTTTTAATTTAATTATAGTAAAAGTTTTAACAATCTCTCATGAGCCTCCGATCAGATTCCAAGCAAATTTAAAGATTGATATACAAAATCACCAAAAAATTACTAAAAGTATGCAATCCTATATCACAAACTAATACATCAATTATTAATTAAATCAATTAATATTCAAATTAAAAGTCCATGTGGTAAGTGGTACTTAATATTAAAACCCAGGGTTTGTAGAAAGTAAAGTGGCCGGGTACCACTAACAATAGCCTGAATTTTACTCCTAAGACTCAAGTGAATTTGAGAATGGGATTCTTCTCGATCTTCATTTCTACATAGTTTTGTGGGGCTCCTTGGATCATCGGGTTCAGATATCCAAATGAAAAGAAAATCCCCCTCGAAAGAGGTATTCTCTTTTCCCTTTGGATATTTGAAACATCCTAACTTAGTCTTCCAAATAGAGGAGAACACTCCCCTAAGGGATATTATCTCCTCTTTGGAATCTAAGTTGGATACTTATGTATCCCCTCTCAAATATCACTTTGAATTACAACTCAATAAATTTGAATTATATTTAATGAAAATTAAAAATCTAGACTCGAACAACCTGCAGGGTTATCCTAAGTAATTATATTTAAATCATCTCAAGTAGTTAATATAATGAAATTTAAAATGCTCAAACTAGCCACACTTGGCTATGCTCTTTTGATTTTTAAAGGGGGACTTAGTATTCTAGAGCACCTATAGAAATTTGATTAATTTAAATTTAACTTTGTCCCCTTTCATTTCAATGCCCTGTATGAGCATAGCCACCTGCATAAGATTGTATCAATATTTAAATCACCCCTAACCTAAGGATAAATCTAACACCCACCAATCACATCATAAAGTGTAAAAATTAAATAAATAATTATATTAATATTAACAACCAGCATGCAGTGAAAACTCAAAAATCTCAGCATACAATAGGAAAGTAAATATCGGCCTAGCCTTAATCCAGATGTGGTGACTTAGTAAACCATCTGAGTGTGTATAGTAGGTTGTGTGGTTCGGATATGTCTTATACCGTATAATTAGTTAAAGTTATCTAATGTTTTAGTTTCTTGAAGGTTAAAGAGTAAATTTGGTTAAAATTCAAATGTTAATGTGTTAAGGTTTATTTTAAAATGCATTTTTTAAGGTTGATTAATTAAATAGATTTAATTAGTTATAAATTAAAAGATTAATATAATCTAATTAATCGGATTAGTTGCTAATTCTAATGATTAGAATAATTTAAATTTTTTATCAACCGGTTCATGGTGTTGTGCCACCAGGCTCAAGGAACTAGGCCTCCGTAGGACACTTAGCCCCACAGCCAAGAGTAGTCCATCCTAAAAACCTAATTGATGTAGTTAACTTAAGAATTTTAATTTATTTAAATTATTAATAATCAATTGATTATAATGCTTTATGCTGCATTAAATCCGTTCATGGCATTATGCCACCAGGCTCGAGGAACCAGTCCTCCTTAGAACACTTAGCCCCGTAGCTCGGAGTAGTCCATCCTAAAAACTTCATCATTCGAGTGGTTGTTGTGTATTAAAGGTTTGGTTGATTGATTTTATTAATCAAATTAATAATTCTGGAATTTTAATTAATTATTGGATTTAAAATTTTTTGGATTATTTTAATTATTAAATTAAGGTGTCAAATTTTGACTTTTAGATTAAAGTTAATTTCTAGAAAGTTAGTATTTTTAATAAATATTAGACCATAGGATAAGAAATTAGACTATAAGTTTGCTGGATTTATATTTTTCTACAATTAGTTATGAATTTTTGAAGTTTCAATTAAAATTTAAACTTAAAGTTGACTTAAAAATTAACTTTTTGATTAAAGTTGAATTCTGGAGTTTTGATATTTTTCTCAAATACTAGACCTAAATATGAGTGATTAGGCTTTGACTTACTGAAATTGGATTTTTTTTTTATATTTAATTATGAATTTTTAAAGTTCAAGTTGAAATTTGAATTAAAGTTGACTAAAAAGTTAACTTTTTTATTTTAAGTGATTTTCCATAGTTTGATATTTTTAATAAATATTGAGCCTTATGTGGAGTACAATGCCTTTGAGTTTGCTCAATTTAAAATTTTTTACAATAAGTAATAAATTTTTAAAGTTTTGACCTAAATTTGTATAATGGTTGACCAAAAAGTTGACTTTTTGACTTTGACCTATTTCTGTTGGTTTATTATTTTAAGAAAATATTAGACCTAAAATGGAGTTGAATGACACTAAGTTTGGTCAATTTGGATTTTTTTGGAATTATGTATGATTTTTTAAAGTTTGGTTTATTAATTAATTTTTTAATTTATTTAATTAAGAAAGTTTTGATTATTTTAATCCAAACTCATCTTAAACTATATGAAATCACTCTCAAAGATCAAGAATGACCCATGTGAATGTTTTTAGGTGTTTAGAATTTATTTGATATTTTTTAATAATTTTTAATTATTTTATTTAATTATTTATTTATTTTTACTAAAACTTAAATTAATGTTAAATTGAATGTACAGTTATAGGGTTTTTATTTTTCCTAGATATGGGATCAATTTCTGGTCAGTTTGACATATCATCTGTTATTTTGGATTTAATTTTGATTTATTACATTTTTTTTAAATTCCTGGGCCCTAAAACAGACTGAATTTTGACTTGATTAATTTTTTTGGCCTAATGACCTTCAAATCCAGTGAAATTTGGACCTAAGGTGTAAAATATCACTAAGTTTAATATTCTAAAGTTTCACCCATATTGGGTGTGTGTATAATTTCCTAAAATCTTTCTAAGTTAACTAAACATTGGCCTTATTTATTTTTCCTAGGTGTCACTAATATTCAATTAGGTCTAAAATTTTGATCACTTAACCTTGAGACATATGCCAGCATACCACAGTAATCAGAAAGTCTAATTCTAAGTGGTGTGCGAGTTATAAATCTTTAAAGTTTTGGGTCTAAAATAGACCCATTACTTTGTAAATTTATCCCACAGCAATCCTTTGAGCATCTAGACCTAAGAAAAATGTAGAGGATGCCTAAGATGCTCAAAAATATTTCACCAAAAGTTGGGTCCATTTTGACCATTAAATTGTGAGAAAATTGAGAAATTTGGATTTAGAATAAACTTAAAAATCTCCCAATGCAGTAACCAAAATAACTTGATTATAATTTTAATACATAATACGGCTCAAGATCTTTCCAACGAGCCAAGAACACTAAATTTAGTGAAAAATGAATTTTCTATGAATTTTGGAAGTTTTTTGGGCATTTAGTTAAATTTTTAAATTTAATTTAATCAAAAATGGAGCGATCAGACCGCTTGTGATGGAGTCACGTGGCGCGATCAATGCCGTCCAATCACGCTGAACACGTGATCGGACGGCTCTGGTTAGCCAGCAAAAACTTAGTTCAAAATGAACTAAAATATTTAATTGCCCATAACTTTCAATCCAACCATCCAAATTTGATGAAATTTGAAACGTAGGATCTCGGTAACTTAAGCTTTCAACCATTGGAGTTTCAAGGCTCCATGCATTAAGATTTGGGAGAAATCAAGGTTTGAACATATAACTTAAAATAGAGATAACTTACTATCCAAATGTCGAATTTTGATGTTCTTAGGCTTTTTAGAAAGTTGGAGAAGTCCTCTACAACTTTGTTGAAGACCTTAAGAATGTTTGAAGGATAGATTTAAATTTGCTCTTGAAAGTCTTCTTTCTCTCACTATCTCTCTCTCTCTCTCTCTCTCTCTCTCTCTCTCTCTCTCTCAAATTTTTTTTAAACTTCATTGTGTATAATACATGTAAGTTCGTACTGTGCAAACTCCAATAATTGAGTTCATCTAAACTATTGGATTAACTAAATGATGATGATTTATTGACTTACATGTATTATACACAATGAAGTAAATCGTACAGTATGATGTGAACAAAAAATTTTCTTTGTGTGTGATGATCAAGAAAAAAATTATAAGTAAAATACAAATAAATAACAAGAGTCTTACCAAAAATAAACAATCTTGAAAGAAATCAACACAAATATATAACAAATATAAAATAAACAATTAAATCACTTAAACTTACCTCCACCCTAATTTCTATATGCATGCATCTTAATAACACATAGTCTAGTCTTAAGGGTGCTAAAGGTGTCATAATTAAGGGGTTTGGCAAGAATGTCTTCCAATTGAAAATCCAATATCAGCATACAAATATTCTACAACTCTATTTGGCTACACGGCCTTTATTTATTTTAGAATTTTAATTATTCTATTTTTATCCAAAATAAAGATGTTTTACATTTCACACGATCTATTGTTGTCCCAAAAAAATTTGCCTAAGTGCAATTAGGGTTTAGGGTTACATTCTTTCTAGACTCACTTATCGATAGGTCCAAATTTATCCCTATTAAAAAATTTGTACTAGTCCCACTTAAAAATAATAAGTGAAGGTTATAGACAAGTATTCAAAATCATTATAAGGTACTTAGCCAAAAAAGAAAGATAAAAGAAAAAGATCAATCGTTAAATGCCTGACTATAAAAAAAACATCTTGTGTCAAGCAAGGAGAAGTTAGAGAGAGAAGTTCCCGTTTTTTCAAATTTTGTTCTTCCATGTTTTCTTCCTTTTTTTGTTGGCATTTTGTTAGGAGATGGCGGCTGATGGCCGCCGGCCATCGGTGGTCTCTTCAACGTCGGAATCTCCAAAGGATGTATTGGTTGTTCGGAACAGAGATGAATTCCTTCATCTTCATGCGGGGTCGGATCCTTGAGCTGAGGGAAAGCAAAAAAGATTATCAACATGTATAGTAATAAAGGAATTTGTGAACATTGAGCCAAAGAAAATCTTTCATGTTGAAGGCAAAGGTAAGGGTATTGCTCAAGATTATGATTGTAGAACGCCTCGTTTTGTTAAGTCTCCTAGTAAATCTCCTTCTAAATCGAATGATATTGAAGCTTCGTCCTCATGTTTGAAAATTTTTGTTAATAGATTTAGAAATTCAAATGCAATCCCCGGCAACGGTGCGATAAATGCGAAGTCCATGACTTCTGTTAACAAAAATATTCAAAATGATGTGAAGGGTTCGGTGTTTGGTCAAGCGGATTCTTCTGAGGAGATTGGTTGAAATGAAGTTTCGGTTATTGATGAAATGCCTGTTAAGTTTGGGAATGGTATTGTTATGGGCAATCCTTGGTCTAAGAAAAACATATTAAAGTTAATTTTAAGGATACAAGTGATTTGTTGACAAAGGATGGCAAAGATATTAAGCTTCATGAGGCCAGCAAGATGTCTAATGCTAACATCTTAAGAACTCTTTGGTGACCAAGGTTTTTGGTAGAGATACTCCTTCTCACATAGTGGCATGGGAATTAAGACGTCAATGGTTACAATTTGGGCAGTTTCACTTTACTACCCTAGGGATGGGTTTGTTCTTGTGCTCTTTTAAAAATGCTAAAGCTTTGGAGGGTGTTCTTACAGGTGGCCCATGGTATGTGAATGGTCATATTATAGGTATGGATAAGTGGTCTCTGTAGTTTTCCCCTTTATCTATGAAAGGTCTGTCATCTCCTATCTGGATTAGAATGCCTCATTTGCCCTTCCAATGTTGGGATGAGGTTAATGTGGCAAGAATTGCTTCTATGGTGGGAGCTACATTGATGTTGGATGGAAACATGTTCTAATGGGGAAGAAAAAAATTTGCAAGGGTTTGTGTTCGTGTGAAGCTGGACCAAAGTCTTCCCTTGGGCGTTTGGGTGGAAAATATGGTGGGGAGGTTCTTTCAAAAAGTAGAATATGAAAAGATTTCCACCTTCTTTTTTGATTGTGGCATGATTGGGCATGTTAAAAGCGATTGCAATAAGAAACGTTTGAAGGCTAAGGAGTCGGTTGAAGGTGTGCAAAAGCAAGGGCAAGGTGAATTTGAGAATAAGGGACAAGAAATTGATAAGAATGAAACATATGGACCATGGGTCCATGTCAATTATAAAAAGAAAAAGAGGGCAGCACGTGGAGTACCTAAAGGAGCCATGCTGCATATGAGATATAATAAGAGTAAGAACAGTGATTCTTCTTTGGTGAAGTCTGTCAATCCTGTTAGCAAGGATATCAAGGAGTTGAAGGAAGTTGAGAACATGGGGATGAGTATTGAGAAGGAAGATTTTGTGGGGGCTGAGGAAGGTGAAATACTTATGGATAATGTGGTGGTGTATAATAGTATTTCTAACTTAGATCTCAACCCGTCCAAAGTGGGGCTGGGACTTATGGAAGATGACAAGTGTACTCCTTTGATAGCTGCTATTGAGGAGGCAAATCCTATTCCTATTCCAGTTATTGATGGCGGAAGTGTTTCTGCAAATCCAGATTTTGGTAAAGGAGAGGTTGCTGATTTTCTTGGTATTCAAGATAAGCTTTCTAATGAAGATATGGATAAGGATGGTCTTCCTTCTACTATGAGTGGGAAAGATGGGAAGGGTTGCTTACGAACACAAGTATTTCTTCCTGGATTACTTGCGAACTCAGGTACTCCCTATCAAAAAACTGATTTCAAGCTCCAAAAAGAGCTTAGATCCTTGGGCAAAAATAACATCATTAAACATAGTAGAAAAGGTGATGGGTATGTTAGAGGAAGGAAAGGGAGCAATCCCGATTCTTAGCTTTAAATTTCTTCCATAGCCTTTTGGAATTGTAGGGGGGCTAGGAAGAGTGAAGCCTCCCATTACTTGAAGGAGTTTGTAAAAGAGCATGATGTGCTTTTTGTTGGGCTTATAGAAACTAAGATCTCTTCTTTTGATAGAGTCGAGTGTAATAAATTCATTGGTAGCAATTAGGATTTCTTTCTTTTTCCTGCTGAAGGTTTATCTAGTGGAATTATGGCTTGCTGGAGGAATGACTTGGCTTCTTTCACCGTTTTAGAAGCTTCTTCTCAAGTTGTTGTTGGAGAATTAAGGATTGCTAATAGAGGTGTGTGGCTTATTGCCTCGGTTTATGGTAGCATAGATTCTTATAAGAGAAGGGGTTCGTGGAGTAAACTTGAAGGCTTCTCTAGCAATAAACTCCCTTTTGTTATAGGTGGACACTTCAATTGTATTATGTCCCAAGAAGATAAGAGAGGAGGGAAAAGATTTGTTCTCTCTCAAGGAACTCAAGATATGTGTAGTTTCATGAGTAGTTGTGACTTTCATGACTTGGGAGTCATTGGTCTTAAATTTACATGGTGTAATAATAAAAAGGGTGGAGCTCGTATCCTTGAAAGATTAGATCGGTGTCTTTTGAACTCAGCTGCTTTGGAAGTTCTTCAAATGACGGCTGTTAGGCATCTTGCTAGAGTAGCATCTGATCACTGTCCCATCCTGATTAAGTTTCTTTCTTCATGTTTTTGGAAAAACATATTTCTAAGGTTTGAAGAGGTTTGGTCCTCGTATCCTTCTTCTGTTACTATTGTGTCTAAATCTTGGGAGAGGAAGGTGCAAGGAGACATTGTTAGTTCTCTCAACTTGAAATTCAAGAGAGCGTTGAGAGAATTATTTTTTTGGAGCAAAGCAAAACACCAAAATCTGATGATCTTGAAGGATGGTTTGAAGAAAGAAATCTTTGAACTACAGGTTGAAGAAGCTGAGGTTGGCAGGCTAACTGAAGAGAAGTTATTGCTGAATGCTAAGGTGCATGAGCTTAATACTACCCTTGGCCGCCTTAATACGTGGTGGAGGCAAAGAGCAAAAGTAAAATGGTTAACTTATGGGGACACCAATTCAAAGTTTTTTCATGCATTTGCTTCGGGTAGGCGCAATGCTAATTGGATTCATCAGATTAAAGACATCAATGGGAATTTGGTTAGTGATCAGAATCTGATTGAAGAAGTTTTTTATGACTTCTTTAAAGGCAAATGGGAGGAAAGGAAATGTAAGTTGAGGGGGTGGCCGTCCCCTTTACAGGTGTTGAATGCTAGTGATAAAGAAATCCTGCTCGCTAATTTTACTAAGGAGGAGCTGGAAAAAGTAGTTGCTCATATAGAAGCCAACATTTCTCCAAGTATTGATGGTATTTCGTATTCTTTTATTAAAACCTATTGGCCAATCATTAAAGAAGATATGTGGAAGGCTGTTAGTTCCTTTCTTACGATGGGATCTATGTGTTCTTGTTGGAAAGAAAACTTTAGTGGTCCTTATCCCTAAAGTTAAAAATCCTGTGATTTCTTCTAGTTATAGACCTATTAGCCTCTATCTGTCAATTTACAAGATAGTGGCTAGGTTGTTATTGAATATAAAGATTAGCTTTTTTCCTAAGCTTATTTCTGAGGAGTAGGCGGCTTTTGTTAAAGGACGTTCTATTTCTGACCATGTTTTACTCTCCCAAGAAGTGTTTAACAAGTTCAGATTTTCTAAATCCAAAAAAGGGCTTATGGCAATCAAAATAGATATGGAACAAGTTTACAATA
The DNA here is from genome assembly GCA_019925795.1 of Dendrobium chrysotoxum. NCBI lineage: Eukaryota > Viridiplantae > Streptophyta > Magnoliopsida > Asparagales > Orchidaceae > Dendrobium > Dendrobium chrysotoxum. Next base: position 24,514,359 of record CM034300.1, on the reverse strand, counting down.
GAATGGGGTGGCCAACTCTTAAGTAAGTTTTGAAGAATTTGGGCTTTCCAGATAAGTTTTCCAATCTTCTTCTTCAATGTGTTATTGACCCAAAATTTTCTATTTTGGTTAATGGTAATAATTCAAGTTGGATTGAGGCTAGGAGCTAGTTTAGGCAAGGTTGTCGCTTGTCTCCCTATCTTTTTATACTTTGCTCTCAACTACTTTCTGATGTGTTTGCTCAAATAGGAAAAGGTTTTGGTATTAAAGTGGCTCCGAATGCTGAGAAAATTTCTCATTTGTTATATGCTGACGACATTGTTATGTTTTTGGAGGCCAAATATAGTAATGTGAAGAAAGCTAACATGATCTTGAAGGACTATTGTAAATTGTCAGGTCAGAAGGTGAATTTTTAGAAACCTTCTATTCTCTTTGGCAATTCTGTCAGAAGATCTAGAAGGAGTTCTCTAGCTAGAATCTTGGGTTTCAAAGTGGTAAAAGAATTCATGTATCTTGGCATCAAGATTGCTTTAAGGAGAAATGACCGGTTCAAATTTCCATATTCTTCTAGAAAAGGCTATTAGTAATTTGAATGTTTGGGGTAACCGTTTTATTTCTCTTGCAGAGAAGTTACTTCTTGTCAAATTAGTATTCTCTTCTCTTCCAACGTACATTTCTTTCCACTCACTCTTTAGTCCTATTGGGAGTGCTGAATGATTTGGATAGAATGTGTAGGGATTTTTTGTGGAACAAGCAAGATGGGAGTAAGGGCCTCCATTATGTTTCTTGGGAAGTTTTATGCATGTTTAGAAGATTGGGTGGTCAAGGTGTCCAATCAGTTGCTTCTAAGGTTGGTCCTTTGCGGGCTAAATTTGCTTGGAATCTCATATCAAAGCCTTATTCCTTTCTTAACAGGGTGCTATGCACTAAGTATGGTAATCAAGTGTGGAACTTTCAGCCTAAGAGGAATAGCTCTCCTACATTGAAGATCGTTTTGAGTGGATACAAATCTCTTGTGAAAATTGTTAGGTGGAAAGTCTCTTCAGGTGATCTTATTAATACCTTTAGAGGATGTTTGGATTTTGGATAAATCTATTGTTAAATGGCCTACATTTGTTGTAGGTATGGATGAGGATATGCAAAGTCTGGATAGTTTTATATGCGATGGTGAGTGAGATGAAGACAAACTACTGCAGTACTTTGGACAGCAATTGGTGGAGGTCATAAAAAACGTTCCTATCCTTCCAGAATTAGGTGGTGACCAGATGGAGCTTATTTCCAAATGCTCTAGTAAGTCGTTATCTGCTTTAGATTTTCAAAAACTTAATGGGAATGGAGATGAAGATCCTCATTGGCGTTGGAAAAGAAGATTGAAGCTTAGACCTCGGGTAGATCTGTTCTGGTGGCGATTATCGATTAATGCTATTCCTTCAAACGAATTCTTCATGTATAGAAGGCTGTTGGAATACAATGATTGCCCAAGAGGTTGTAAAGTTGTTGAAAATTCTGAACATATTGTTGTCAACTGCTTGAAGCTTATTCAAGTATTTAGTATTCTTAGAAGTTGGGGTTTTAGGTTTCCAGTTTACTCCTCCCTTTAGGAGTGTTTTTTGGGGTTGAAAAGCCTAGCAGAATCTGGTCCTTTCATTGGTAGCTTGTATTGTTCTGCGGCCTTCTTATGTTGGAAGAGCAGGAACAAGGTAACACACGGTGGAGTTGAGGATAGCTTGGCTGTCATTGATTCTAATGCAGTTAGCTTTGCTGCAGCGTCTTTCTGTCTTAATCAAACTTTGGACTACTGGGATACCAACCAGCTCTTGCAGCTGTCTTCTTATTGGTATCCTTCTCCCCCCAAATGGATTAAGCTTAATATTGATGCTTCTTTAGAAAGCAATTATAAAGCTGGGATAGGAGGTGTCTTCAGGGATCATAGAGGCATATTTTTGTGTGCCTTTGGTGTTAATTGTTTGCATTGGGATTCAACATAGTTGGAGCTCTTTTCAAACATGTCCGTAAGGAAGTTTGTCCAAGGTTGGATGTACGAGTATAAGGGGATCATCATTGAGGGTGATAATCAGAATGTTATTGATTTTGTTCATAAGCTTTTTAATAAGGAGGCTATCAAAGAGGAAGGTCCAAAGCAAGAAGATTTTTCTTTTCTCTTTGAGTTAAATCAGGTTTTATTTAATTTTGTTAATAGGAATTGTAATAAGTTAGCTAATTTTTGTGATAACTATGCTCGTTCTTTAGATTTCTTTTGAGATGACTTAAGTTGTAATAAGGTTCCTCCTCTTTTTATTTCTTTACTTAAAGAGGATTGTGATTGTGGATCAATCACCTAGGTGCTTGTAAGTATTCTTCTTAATAAAATTACTTTATGCATTTCATAAAAAAAAGACTATAAAACATTTGTACCTATAATGTATATCCCTACCTATATATATATATATATATATATATATATATATATATATATATATATATATAAAGGAATTATTTGAATATAATACATAAAGAAAGCTTCTAGGTATATTTAAGGATTAACTAAATAAGTAATTTTGTTAATTCCAATAAACCTAAGTAGGTTTGTCAAAAAATTTCACCCAGAGGAATTTGGTTTAAAGGGGATATTAATTTAAAAATGATTGATCGGGATTTTTTTTTTTTTTGGAAAAACTTCCAACTTATGTATTGGATAAATTTTATATTTTTCAAAAAAATATACATAATGCAAAATATAAATTTTAATTTGAGTGTAGTATTAATTACTTCAGAACAAGTAATAGCCTAAAGTTTGTAAGAATTTGATAAGATAAAAAATTTCATTCTAAATTACCTTTAATATATTATTTTGTGCTTGTAATAACAATATTTTGTGTAGGAAAATAATAAGAAATCCAAAAAATTGGACCAGTGATGTAGCACTGCAACACTTAAACTCATTTCAATGTCACAATACCACACCTTCAGCACTATATCAAAGAGCTTACACTACAGGAAAATATTGATATACCGGCAGAATTTTTAGCAGAATTATATCCGCCGGTAGAAGCGACTGTGTAACCGGGGGATATTCCATCGGTAACTTAGTGATGGATTTTTCAGCGGATAATTTGCCAAAAAATTTCTTGCGAAAAAACCATCGGCAAATCTGTTGGTTTTTGCAAAACCGATGGTAACTTCCTGTGGAAAATGGGTCAAAAATTACCGGCGTAACTTCTGGTGGATTTTCCGCCAGCTGAGTTAAACTCGATGAAATATTTCCGACGGAACTTCCAGCAAAAATTTTCTGCCAGAATTTCTGGCAGATAAACCACCGGTAAGAGTGACTTGTAAACAAACAATATTGTCTCACAATTCTGCTAGCAATCAATTGTTAATCTACCAGAAATATTTACGGCAGAAAAATTCTGCAGGAAAAAGGTTTGCGATGCGCATTTTACCGTTAACTACATTTCCACTGTAAATGCACCTTTTCCGATGAAATTTTTTGATTTTCGGTGAATATGGTCCGCCAGTAATGAGATATTTTCTTGTAGTGTTACCAAAATTCTACTAGAGAGCTTAGATCCAAATTGTTATCCAGTTAGTACTACACACCAAATCAAAGCACCGCAGCACCATAATGCCAATTCACCTAGTGCCATAGTGGGAGATAGTTAGACCAATAAACCGAAGCTACAATTGGTGAACCGATGGCCAATTTAGCAGTGTCACAGTGCCACCAAGCCAGCGTTGTAGCCCTCATTTAGTTAATTTGTAAAACTATATGTAGTAGCCTTAGACTTCTTGTAAGGATGTTGGCATATTATGGAGTTGTTTTGTGTGAGTGTGTGTGAGTGTGTGGGCTATTTTGAAGAGAGTGTAGCCTGTGTTCTTGTATCTGGAGTCTTGTATTATTGTGGAACAAAGTGAAGAAGTGTGGAAGGGGTTGTAATTCTATATACATTTCTAATTCTTATTTAACTTTATTTATCTTGTTATCTTTTGTTATTCATTTTGTAACTTGTTAATTATTCAGTGAAATAAAATGTTTGCAATGTTTTTCATGTGTAACATGCCTCTATGTGTATCTAAAAAAATTCCCTAAATCTATGATGATTTGAAAGGCAAGTAATACTTGGAGTAGGTTTTATTTTTAATATATCCATGTTCTTTTTACTTTCTCTGTACTTCAATTTGTTATTTATAAGCCATACATAAATTAAAAACTTAGTGTGATCTAGAGCCTCAATGGAGGACTAGAATAATAATTAGAGAAATTAAAACATAGTTTGGCCATAACATAGACATATGGTGGTTAGAAGAATTTTTGTTAGCTAGAATCCTAATTAATACTCCAACGAGCTTGGCATAGTGACAAGCACTATTGGTCTGATCCACAACAACAATAGATAGTAAACTTCTCTAAATCAATCACATTCTTTTGAAAAATCATATGTTCAAAAATTAGTAAATTTTCTTTCTACAATTTGAAGTTCTTTTTTTGACCTTCACTCCCTTTTAAATCATTCAACACTCTTTTCATCATTAAAATAGGACTTACACTGTAGAATAATAGATATATCAGTATCCTTTCAACAACATTCACAATCTTGAGCACATCATAGGTTCATTTTGATTTTAGGTCAAGTGGATGTTGTTGATCTATGCTGTTAACACACTGCACCACTTAAACAAAGAAAAAATCAACTGATGTCATGTGTAAAGAACAATCTGACTCATTATCTAAGTTAATTAAAATGATTTGTGGTTTTAACTGATTCAAATAATGATCTAGATCTTTGAATATTCATAGAAAATTTATTTTAAATCCAAATTAGGCATGTAATGGCTCTATCGATTCAAGAAATTAAGTTGGACTTATTAAAAATTGTTTGGCGACCATTTAATTAAGCTTATACAGTGAATTAATTATTCATTAAATAATCTAAATTAAATAATTAACATGCCTAATAATCTTTAATGGTCTTCAAATTGGACTTAGGAGATCTTTGGGATGTTGTGGGCATCCTTGATTTTTCTCATGAACTTTTGAAGTCTCCTTTACCCTCCATTAAATTTCCAAAATAATAGGGCATTAATTAGACTACAATTTAAAAAAAAAAATTCATATTTCTGAATCTAAGGGTGTTTTTGCTTGAAATTTTTATGGTGTGATGGTGTTATTGTTAGGGTTAGATGGAAATTGATTTGAAAAAAAATTTTCCTAGGATTCTTATTTATAAAATCACATTATCCCTAGGTCTAGTGAACTTAGAATGACTCTAGATAATTCATCTTTCATCCAAATGATTTGAAACTTTTATAGAATGGACTTAGGGTCATTTGGGACCATTGAATTTATTTTCATAAGGGTTTGAATCTATTTGGACATAAAATGAACAAACTCCCCAGCCATCCTAAGTTAACCTACTTACATTGAAACTTTAATAATTCATTAATAATTATAAAAATAATAAAAATATAGAGTAAGTTTAATATAATTTAAATAAGTTAAAGAATGCATGAAAAATAAATGTACCATCCATTGATGCCTAAATTAACACTTTATAAATTCATAAGCTAAAATAAAATGATAATTTGAATAAATCATTAAAAGTAAAATATAATTCCAAATGGATTCGAATTTACACTAATTACACCTGATGTCAATGATGAGCTAAGTTCCAAATTTCATGAATTTTGAATTCAGTTGCTGTGACAAATTACAAACTTTAATTCAACCTTTTATGGAAATCCTAATTGTATTTGTCAATTTATAAAATTCATAAATAATTATAAAAATTCATAAAAATATATACCTGCCTTTATTGAAATCATATTAAAATAAGGAGTCAAATAAAAATAATAATAATTGTATTTAATTTATGATCAACTAGATTTTATAGTTCGATCCTATAATATGATTAATACAGTTGTCCTCAAACCTCCAAGAATTAAAAAGGCAAGAATTATAAGGTAAGAAACTTACAAATGAAAGCCAAACCAGCAAATTTTTATTAACCTTCAAGAGAAGAGAAAGAGAGATACAAGTTCTACCTTCTCACATGCCACACCACACACTTAAATAGCTAAACAAGCCTTACAACAGAAAAAAAAAAAGCAAAAGATTCCCACTAAAAGATAATTAGTGACTACTGGCCAAACCTGAGTGGGAATACAGCACAAAAGAGACCACTATAATTAAACTTTACATAAAGTTGTCCGATTCTTCTATGAGTGGAGCCTTTCCAGGACGATGGCTAGGTCCTGCTTCTTGAGTTTTAATGCTCTGGTGGTCCCATGTGTCGGGCACAGTATCGTCTGATTGCTGAGAAGCGAGATCGTCGTCTTCAGGAAATAGTTGCATCATCTGGTTTAAATAACCCTTCTATAAACGAGCCATAATTTGTTCAGGAGATTCGTGTAGATACCTTTGCTGGAACATTTTCTGAACAATACCCAAAGAAAACTCAGCTGGGGAAGGTTGACGTTGGTTTTTGACAAGATTATTTTGAATGACTTTATCAATCTGCTTTTTCTTGTCTGTGATAATTACGGTAGACCACCATTTAACGGAGAAGTTGCGCATTAAACACTTGAGGTTCAAAGTGTCTCAGTTGATTTCAGTGTTCCATGTCCAGATCCACGAAATTTGTGCCTGCACGAAGAAGAAAAATTCGCTCATGCCATCGATGAAATCGTCGGTTTTGATGGCCTGAAGATGGGGTGAGTATTCAACCCATTGATTATAACTTGCTTTGAGTTCAGCTAGTAGAATGGTAATAGTGGCTCCTTTAAGTTCCCATCATTTACAAAACCAAGATGGAATTGGTTGTTTTAGTAAGTCAGGATTCAAAATAAACATCCAGGAATGAGAGCGTGAAGGGTTCAGAATATAAAAAGCCTTGTGCATTGCCTGAACATAAGTCTAGTAAATAAAAGAACAGGATTTCGTTATTCGGTCTGCATTTGTTAATTCACATCTTTGGATTTGAAAAGGGGTCAATCCCTAATCTTTAGGATGGATGATACTAAGGATGTTAGCCCGGCTATAGGTGAAATTTCTTTTGGCATCATAATGATGTTTAACATCTATACATTGAAGATGTAGAAGAATTGCTACATATGTATCTCTATCGTATGTAGAGTCTTGTAAAAGGGATTGTTGTTTAGGTATTTTTGAAACAGAGTCCAAGGTGATGTGGTCTCGTAGTCCTTGGGATTGATGTCTATGATAAGCTCAACTCCTAGTTTAAGCACGGGTTCAAACATGTCGGATGTTTGATCGTTAGAGGGTTGTCTCATAGTTTGTGGAACATTAGTAGTTGGTTCAGGTTTGGTTTTGATCGAACCTGCGACCTCTGATGGGCCATAAAGATATGCTTTGTGCGGAATCATCTTAGGAAGAGGGGGGAAATCTCCTCTTCCACAGTCTTGTTGGCCACGGCCTTGTTGGCCACGTCCACATCCTCGAGGGGTGCCGCGAGGATGCGGCCATCCATGACCCCATAGTGGGGTTAAAGTTGCGAGCCCTTTGGGGGTGCGCCACCCTTCTTGGTCCATTTAAGCGGGGTTTCCTGCAAGATATTCACGGGTTAAGAAGTCAGGCAAAGAATTATTCTTTCCTTTTATAAATTCTATTGAGAAATTGAAGATAGCTAATTGAGCTTGCCAAGTAGCAAATATTTGCTTGGATGCTAAGTTTTTAACATCCTTTTCTAAAATAAATTTTGCCGAAGAACAATCAATTCTAAGCAAGAAATGAGAATTTAATAGATCTTCTTGAAATTTAGTAATCGATTTTACGATTGCCAACATTTCTTTTTTTTTATTGTAGAGTATTTAGTCTGAGTGGGATTCCAGAGTCCTGAAGTGAAACGGACTAATTCTTCTTTATGAGAAGAAGGATTTGTTTGTTTAAGGATGCCTCCATATCCTAGATTTGAAGCATCGGTTTCAACTATCTTGGAATAGGAGGGATTAGCTAAGTTTATGCATGGCAAGTTTTTAACATATTGTTTAATGATTTTGACTGCCTGCGTACAAGTATCATCCCAAGCGGATTCATTTTTTCTAAGACATTTATATAATGGTGCTGCATCGCGGGCTAAATTCTGATAAAAATCAGAAACATAGTTTAAAGCACCAAGGATGCGTTGCAACTGTTGTTTGTCCAAAAATTTATTTGGAAACTTGTCAACAAATTCAATGCTTCATTAAATAGGTATAGTGGTGTCATTTTGAATATTATGACCTAAAAATCTTATTTCTTGCTGAAATAATTTAATTTTTGGTTCGAAAATAACTAAGCCATTTTGTATGGCTAACCATTTAAACGTTTTTAAATGCTTAAAATGTTCTTCTAGAGTTTTAGAAAATATCAAAACATCATCAATGTAGACAATGATATATTTATTATATGGATTAAAGATTTCATTCATAATATTCTAAAATTCAGAATGAGCATTTTTTAAGCCGAATGGCATTACATTACATTCATATTGTCCAAATGGAACTGTGAATGCTATTTTGTAACGATCTTCTTTTTTAATCTGAATTTGATAATATCCAGATTTTAAGTCAAACTTCGAGAACAGATTGGCTTGAGCTAATCTATTAAGAAGATCTCGTTTATTTGGGATAGGATGTCTTATCCATTTGAGCACTTTATTTAGTGGTTTATAATTAATAACAAGACAAGATTTACCTCGTTCTTTTTCTGCCACATTCATGACATAAAAGGCGGTACAACTCCAAGGTGAGCTGGATTTTCGACTGATTTGTTTTTTTAATAAATCGTTTATCTCTTTGTGACATAAATCTAAGTATTCGTTATTCATTTGTGATGGTCTAGATTTAGTAGAAATTTTTCTTTCATCAAATCCTTCAATATAGGGAAGACTAACACAATGAGTTTTACGATCCCAGAAACTTATAGGATTATCTCTACAAATTTGTGCTTTAATTTCTTTATCGAAAGTAAAGATTTTATGTTTTATCTCCTTTTATTGAAGTTTATTGGAAATATCTCTGGTTTGAATTTCTTTGTTTAAGAAATTTATATGCAGTTATTTGCCTTTAAATTTATTCATCTCATTTAAGATGATTTCCTTTGGATCCGTAATAAAATTGAATTTTATTGGCGGATTACAACAATAAGAGATAATACCCTTTTGATCGGTAGTGATAGACATAATTTTATATAGAAAGGGAGTTCCTAGTATAATATGCTGAGATAAATTCTTTACCAATAGGAAAGGAGTTTTGATATAGTAGTCTTATTGACATACTGCTATGTGGGATAATTTATATTTGATTTCCATAGAATTCCCACTAGCTTGAGTGAGCCTTTGTGTGGTTTTCTCAAAGTATTTTGAAGGGACTAAGCCTTCTTGAAGGCAGTTCATATCTGCTCCACTATCTACCAGTGCTGTTAAATTTTGGAGTACATGGGAATGTTAAATAACTAATGTTATAAAAATATACCATTTATGTATTATAGCTTTTTGCAAGGAATTAATAAGCGTGTTATTCTCAGAAGTTTGAGGATTATCAAGCTTGAATTCTTGCTCAAGATCTGGTTGATCTAGGAGCTGATCTGATTCAAGATCGGGAACTCTATTAGCAAGCTGGTTTTGTTCATTTTTTAAAGTTTGTAATTCTAGCTTTAAAGTTTTAAGCTCTGTCTTTAAATCATTTATAGAAGTTGGGGTAACTTCGTCTTCTCTCTCTTTGAGTTTAAATCGATCTAGGACTTCTTTCATCGAATAATTTGGAAATAGATAAGTCCTAGGAGAAGGAGTTTCTTCAGAGGGACCAAGTAGTTTTACTATTTGATCCCTAGTTTTTGGATCTTGGACTTGTCCTAAGATTTGAATCATTTGATTTTTTTGTCCATCAGTTAGAACAAATAATCCAGATTTTTTTACTATTGATTTGTAGTATTCACTGATGGTACAAGTGTTACACCAAGGTGACCTCAGATATTTTATGAGGTAAAAAGGCAAGAATTAAAAAGGCAATAATTATAAGGCAAGAAACTTGCAAATGAAAGCCAAACCAGCAGATTTTTATTAACCTTCAAGAGAAGAGAAAGAGAGATACAAGTTCTGCCTTCTCACAGGCCACACCACCCACTTAAATAGCTAAACAAGCCTTACAACATAAGTAAAGAAAACCAAAAGATTCCCACTAACAGATAATTGGAGACTACTGGCCAAACATGAGTGGGAATACAGCACAAAAGAGACCACTATAATTAAACTTTACATAAAGTCGTTCGATTTTTCTGTGAGTGGAGCCTTTTCAGGACGATGGCTAGGTCCTGCTTCTTGAGTTTTAATGCTCTGGTGGTCCTATGTGTCGGGCACAGTATCGTCTGATTGCTGAGAAGCCAGATCGTCGTCTTCAGGAAACAGTTGCATCATCTGGTCTAAATAAGCCTTCTGTAAACGAGCCTTAATTTGTTCGGGAGATTCATGCAAATACCTCTGCTGGAACATTTTCTGAACTTTACCCAAAGAAAACTCAGCTGGAGAAGGTTGACGTTGGTTTTTGACAAGATTATTTTGAATGACTTTATCAATCTGCTTTTTCTTGTCTGCGATAATTATGGCAGACCACCATTTAACGGAGAAGTTGCGCATTAAACACTTGAGGTTCAAAGTGTCTCGGTTGATTTCAGTGTTCCATGTCCAGATCCACGAAATTTGTGCCTGCGCGAAGAAGAAAAATTTGCTCATGCCATCGATGAAATCGTCAATTTTGATGGCCTGAAGATGGGGTGAGGATTCAACCCATTGAATATAACTTGCTTTGAGTTCAGCTAGTAGAATGGTAATAGTGGCTCCTTTAAGTTCCCACCATTTATAAAACCAAGATGGAATTGGTTGTTCTAGTAAGTCAGGATTCAAAATAAACATCCAAGAATGAGAGCGTGAAGGGTTCAGAATATAAAAAGCCTTGTGCATTGCCTGAACATAAGTCCAGAAATTAAAAGAACATGATTTCATTTTTCGGTCCGCATTTGTTAATTCACATCTTTGGATTTGAAAAGGGGTCAATCCCCAATCTTTAGGATGGATGATACTAAAGATGTTAGCCCGGTTATAGGTGAAATTCATTTTGGCATCATAATGATGTTTAACATCTATACATTGAAGATGTAGAAGAATTGCTTCATATGTATCTCTATCGTATGTAGAGTCTTGTAAAAAGGGATTGTTGTTTAGGTATTTTTGAAACAGAGTCCAAGGTGATGTGGTCTCGTAGTCCTCGGGATTGAGGTCTATGATAAGCTCAACTCCTAGTTTAAGCACGGGTTCAAACATGTCGGATGTTTGATCGTTAGAGGGTTGTCCCATAGTTTGTGGAACATTAGTAATTGGTTCAGGTTCAGTTTTGATCGAACCTGCGACCTCTGATGGGCCATACAAATATGCTTTGAGCGGAATCATCTTAGGAAGAGGGGGAAAATCTCCTCTTCCACGGCCTTGTTGACCACGGCCTTGTTGGCCACGTTCACATCCTCGAGGGGTGCCGCGAGGATGCGGCCATCCACGACCCCGTAGTGTGGTTAAAGTTGCACGCCCTTTGGGGGTGCGCCACCCTTCTTGGTCCATTTAAGCGGGGTTTCCTGCAAGATATTCACGGGTTAAAAAGTCAGGCAAAGAATTATTCTTTCTTTTTATAAATTCAATTGAGAAATCGAAGATAGCTAATTGAGCTTGCCAAGTAGCAATATTTGCTTGAATGCTAAGTTTTTAACATCCTTTTCTAAAATAAATTTTGTCGAAGAACAATCAATTCTAAGCAAGAAATGAGAATTTAATAGATCTTCTTGAAATTTAGTAATCGATTTTACGATTGCCAACATTTCTTTTTTTTATTGTAGAGTATTTAGTCTGAGTGGGATTCCAAAGTCCTGAAGTGAAACGGACTAATTCTTCTTTATGAGAAGAATGATTTGTTTATTTAAGGATGCCTCCATAACCTAGATTTGAAGCATCGGTTTAAACTATCTTGGAATAGTAGGGATTAGCTATGTTTATGCATGGCAAGTTTTTAACATTTTATTTAATGATTTTGACTGCCTGCATACAAGTATCATCCCAAGGGGATGCATTTTTTCTAAGACATTTATATAATGGTGCTGCATCACGGGCTAAATTCTGATAAAAATCAGAAACGTAGTTTAAAGCACCAAGGAAGCGTTGCAACTGTTGTTTGTCCAAGAGTTTATCAGAAAACTTGTCAGCAAATTCAATGCTTCGTTGAATAGGTATAATGGTGTCATTTTGAATATTATGACATAAAAATCTTATTTCTTGCTGAAATAATTTAATTTTTGGTTCGAAAATAACTAAGTCATTTTGTATGGCTAACCATTTAAACGTTTTTAAATGCTTAAAATGTTCTTCTAGAGTTTTAGAAAATATCAAAACATCATCAATGTAGACTGATATATTTATTATATGGATTAAAGATTTCACTCATGATATTCTGAAATTCAGAAGGAGCATTTTTTAAGCCGAATGGCATTACATTCCATTCATATTATCCAAATGAAACTGTGAATGTTGTTTTATAACGATCTTCTTCTTTTATCTGAATTTGCCAATATCCAAATTTTAAGTCAAACTTGGAGAACAGATTGGCTTGAGCTAATCTATTAAGAAAATCTCGTTTATTTGGGATAGGATGTCTTATACATTTGAGCACTTTGTTTAGTGGTTTATAATTAATAACAAGATGAGGTTTACCCCGTTCTTTTTCTGCCGCATTCATGACATAAAAGGCAGTACAACTCCAAGGTGAGCTGGATTTTCGAATGATTTGTTTTTTTAATAAATCATTTATCTCTTTGTGACATAGATCTAAGTATTCATTATTCATTTGTGATGGTCTAGATTTAGTAGGAATTTATCTTTCATCAAATCCTTCAATATAGGGAAGACTAACACAATGAGTTTTACGATCCCAGAAACTTATAGGATTATCTCCACAAATTTGTGCTTTAATTTCTTTATCGAAAGTAAAGATTTTATATTTTATCTCCTTTTGTTGGAGTTTATTGGTAATATCTCTGGTTTGGATTTCTTTGTTTAAAAAATTTATGTGCAGTTGTTTGCTTTTAAATTTATTCATCTCATTTAAGATGATTTCCTTTAGATCCGTAATAAAATTGAATTTTATTGGCGGATTGCAACAATAAGAGATAATACCCTTTTGATCAGTAGCGATAGGCATAATTTTATATAGAAAGGGAGTTCCTAGTATAATATGCTGAGATAAATTTTTTACCAATAGGAAAGGAGTTTTGATACAGTAGTCTTGTTGACATACTGCTACGTGGGATAATTTATTTTTGATTTCCATAGAATTCCCACTAGCTGAAGTGAGCCTTTGTGTGGTTTTCTCAAAGTATTTTGAAGGGACTAAGCCTTCTTGAAGGCAGTTCATATCTGCTCCACTGTCTACCAGTGCTGTTAAATTTTGGAGTACATGGGAATGTTGAATAACTAAGGTTATAAAAATATACAATTTATGTATAATAGCTTTTTGCAAGGAATTAATAAGCGTGTTATTCTCAGAAGTTTGAGGATTATCAGGACTGAGTTCTTGCTCAAGATCTGGTTGATCTAGGAGCTGATCTAATTAAAGATGGGTAACTCTATTAGCAAGCTGGTTTTGTTCGTTTTTTAAACTTTGTAATTCTAGCTTTAAAGTTTTAAGCTCTGTCTTTAAATCATTTAGATAAGTTGGGGTAACTTCGTCTTCTATCTCTTTGAGTTTAAATCAATCTAGGACTTGTTTCATTGAATAATTTGAAAATTTATAAGTCCTAGGAGAAGGAGTTTCTTCAGAGGGACCAAGTAGTTTTATTATTTGATCCCTTATTTTTGGATCTTGGACTTGTCCTAAGATTTGAATCATTTGATTTTTTTGTTCATCGGTTAGCACAAATAATCCTGATTTTTTTACTATTGATTTATAGTATTCACTGCTGGTACAAGTGTTACACCAAGGTGACGCATCAGAGTCTGAGTCAGTCTTTTATTTCTTCTATAGATTCTGATTCTAATTCAGAGTCGTCTGATCGTAAAAGAATATTCATCAGTAATTATTTTGTTTGATCATCGAGTTTTAACTCGTTTATTTTTCTTTTCATGGGACATTTATTAGAATAATGTCCGAATTTTCCACATTTGAAACATTTGATATGTTTCTCTGGGATTTTTTCTGACATTTTTCTATCTTTATGATCTCTTTAAAAACGTTTATCTTTTAATTTCTTTTTACGAACTCTATCCTTATGAAGTTTTTCTTGGTAGAGTTTTATTTTTTGCTTGGCAGATTGCTTCTCTCTTTTAGTCAAAGGTCCCAGACAAGCGAATTGTTTGCAGAAAGCTCCTAATTGCTTCTATCCGAAATACGCTCTTTTTTTAATTGTTGATTCATTCTTATGTCATTGCATAGGGTGATGCCTACTTTAATGCATTCACTAATTATACGTCCATACATATATTGTTCAAAGAGTAATTGCCCATCTGAATTACGTAACTTTTACCTTTGTAGCAAAGGTGGCCGGTAATCCTTCTAAGAATTCTTCTTTCCAGTAATTAGAACTGGCGTCTAATAGATTCATAACTCTTGTCATAAAGACATCTTTATACCATCGAAAATGAGATAAGGATGGGCATTTGAGTTTTTGTAATAGAGAACGCATTTGTTCTCTATTATCTATCAGATATCCTAAGAAATGTTCTAGGATGTTATAAATAAGCGTATAAACAGCTTCGTCATTAGGTTTTTCAGGGTCGAGAAGACTTTTTTCACTTTGAAGATCATTTTTCTCAGCCAGACTGAGATAATTGTCCCACCATCCTTTAAGGATGCCAGTGAATCCATTAATAATGATTTGCACGACTTCCCAAGGGTGATGCCCCTTACTTTCGGCTACCGCCGAATAAATAAGCATTCGGCGTACAGTTTTATGAATTTTATAGTCTGAGAGACCGTCAAAATTCCATTCGTATAATTATCTTGGATCATACGAAATTTGTTTATTCAAATCTTCTTCATATAAAAGATCAGAAGGCGTTGGCCTTTGATAATAATATTTTCCTAATGATTTTTTAGGATACTTAAGTTTATTTAATTCTAAAGGTTTATCTTCGTTTGTTTGTCTAAACTGTTCTTCCAGTTTTGCGATATCGGAATCACTTTCTGATTCAGATTCAGAAATATCGTTTTCTTCTACTATAGTAATTTTTTGTGATTTAGTTTGTTTAATGACCTCAGATATTTTTAGATCTTCATTTAAATTTATTTTAACTGAAGGTGGCAATTTTATAGCTGGTTTAGTCACAAGCATTTTTGAGACTGTCGATGTTGACGGATTTTGACTTTGCCCTTGATCAACTATAGATTTTAGTTGATCTAGCTTTTTGTCAATTTTTCTAAAAGAGAAGTGATGATTTGTAAGGTATTATTGGTATAGTTAAGTTGTTTGATTATTATACCAAATTCTCTAATTTCCTGAGGATCTGAGGAAACAGTACTAAAAGGAGCCATGATTATATCATTCTTCAAAGATTGTTCCTTTTGATTAAGCATTCTGATATTGGTAGTTATATGGTTAATAAACCAATTAGCAAAAGGGATAGTGGCTTTGCCATTTTTGTTTAATGTTTCAAGATCAAGAAAATATTGATCTGAACATGCTATACGTTCTTCTTCTGAGAACGTTTTTCTGTACCAATTTTGAAAGGGATCGAATTTTGGTAACATGTAATGACGGATGACCGTCGCTCGTAACTCAGTATTTGGATCGTACATCATTAAAACTGCATTTCAGAGGGTGTAGGGGAACGAAAGTCTTGACTTCCCCTGACTGGATGTAATATCCTGTTTCTATTAAGAACCAATCCTGGACTAGAAAAAATTTCTGATTCATCTAATTTAGATGTTCTAATTTCTTCTCCTGATGTAGAGGGGATAGAAATGTGAGGGAGATGAATAGATCTCCTAGGGTTAAATCTTACTTCAACATCTCCATCCGAAGTTTGGATAATTTGTTCAATATCCTGATTTATCATTGGTTGAGGTGTAATAACCTATGGTAATGTCCACTATTCAGGAAAAGTAATTTCATTCCATCGAATGACTCGATTAGTAGCAATGTTTGATGCTAAGAGATTGGTTTCAATTAACGTTGTCCTACTATTTGGTTGAACAGTCTTCTTTACTTTAGGACTTAAGGTATTTATAATTTTAAAATGGATTCTATAGACTAATGCTATAGTTTCGGATCCAGGAAGAAAGTTATGTCTATGGAGTTGTAAATGAAGTTTAAGAGCTTCAAAAAGATTAACGTCACGTAGAGAAAGACTAAGATTTCGAAAAGTGTTGAAATAGACAGGTCCATGGCATAGACTAGTTTCCATGACACCCATTAAGGATTGTGCCTAATTTAGGTAATGACCATCTCTTAAACAGGTATGGAGGCATTTAATCCATGAAGTGTTAGTGGTTTAAATGCGATTTGTTTTAGACCTATATGCAAGTATTTGTAATCTTGCATATATGATCTAAGATCATCATAACATAACAAGGGGATTGTCTTTTCGGTAGAGTCAATTGTTATTGACTGTTCTACCATTTTGATGATAGATTTGCCTTTGAAATCAAAGGTGCTGATTTGCTAGATTAAAATTTTATCTATCTTGGGTAATGACCATTTGTTTAGATCCTCTTCATTTAAAGGATATTCTATTAATTTTGCATTTTTAATATCTCTAAAAGAGGGTACATGCCCCTTTTGGAGAATTGACGATGGATTCGTTGATGAGAGGCCATTGGAACGGGTCTGGCGGTAAGACTGTTTTGTTATTTAGTTAATGAGCAGAGGTAAAAAGGCGTCTAACATTAAGCTAACCAGCTTAAGCTATCGTTTCTGTATAAATAACCCTAAGAAGTATCCAGGACTAACTACCCAAACTTCCATGGGATTTACTGCTAAACTCCAAGAAGCTAAATACAAAGAAGCTAAAGCACAAACAAGTTAAAATTACTACTAGAATCAAAAAGGTTTTAGTGAAAGTTAAGTTATGTACATGGCGTTGTCACGGTCTCCATGGAAAAAAAGGATATTTTCATTTTTAATGGTGCTGTTAGGACACGTAGCCCCCCAGGAGAGAGTCTTCCAGCCTATATACATAGAGCTTAAGGCATCGCAGGAAATGCTTAGAATCTATACGACCACACCTCCCCCCATTAAGCAAAATAACAAAGCAGACTTACCGGCCAGAGAGGATTACTCCTCCAACCTGTCTCTGATACCAAAATCTTTTATGAGGTAAAAAGGCAAGAATTAAAAAGGTAAGAATTATAAGGCAAGAAACTTACAAATGAAAGCCAAACC
This sequence comes from Dendrobium chrysotoxum, assembly GCA_019925795.1. Lineage (NCBI taxonomy): Eukaryota > Viridiplantae > Streptophyta > Magnoliopsida > Asparagales > Orchidaceae > Dendrobium > Dendrobium chrysotoxum. The sequence continues at coordinate 24,496,970 of CM034300.1, read as the reverse complement.
AGCAGATTTTTATTAACCTTCAAGAGAAGAGAGAGAGATACAAGTTCTACCTTCTCACAGGCCACACCACACACTTAAATAGGTAAACAAGCCTTACAACATAAGCAAAGAAAAGCAAAAGATTCCCACTAACAGATAATTGGTGACTACTGGCCAAACATGAGTGGGAATACAGCACAAAAGAGACCACTATAATTAAACTTTACATAAAGTCGTTTGATTCTTCTGTGAGTGGAGCCTTTCCAGGATGATGGCTAGGTCCTGCTTCTTGAGTTTTAATGCTCTGGTGGTCCCATGTGTCGGGCACAGTATCGTCTGATTGCTGAGAAGCGAGATCGTCGTCTTCAGAAAATAGTTGCATCATCTAGTCTAAATAAACCTTCTATAAATGAGCCTTAATTTGTTCGGGAGATTCATGCGGATACCTCTGCTGGAACATTTTCTGAACTTTACCCAAAGAAAACTCAGCTGGGGAAGGTTAACGTTGGTTTTTGACAAGATTATTTTGAATGACTTTATCAATCTGCTTTTTCTTGTCGGAGATAATTATGGAAGATCACCATTTAATGGAGAAGTTGCACATTAAACACTTGAGGTTTAAAGTGTCTCAGTTGATTTCAGTGTTCCATGTCCAGATACATTGAATTTGTGCCTGCGCGAAGAAGAAAAATTCACTCATGCCATTGACGAAATCGTCGGTTTTGATGGCCTGAAGATGGGGTGAGGATTCAACCCATTGATTATAACTTGCTTGGAGTTCAGCTGGTAGAATGGTAATAGTGGCTCCTTTAAGTTCCCACCATTTATAAAACCAAGATTGAATTGGTTGTTCTAGTAAGTCAGGATTCAAAATAAACATCCAGGAATGAGAGCGTGAAGTGTTCAGAATATAAAAAGCCTTGTGCATTGCCTGAACATAAGTCCAGTAATTAAAAGAACAGAATTGTGTTGTTCTGTCCGTATTTGTTAATTCACATCTTTGGATTTGAAAAGGGGTCAATCCCCAATCTTTAGGATGGATGATACTAAGAATGTTAGCCCGGGTATAGGTGAAATTCCATTTGGCATCATAATGATGTTTAATATTTATACATTGAAGATGTAGAAGAATTGCTTCATATGTATCTCTATCGTATGTAGAGTCTTGTAAAAAGGGATTGTTGTTTATGTATTTTTGAAACAGAGTCCAAGGTGGTGTGGTCTCGTAGTCCTCGGGATTGAGGCCTATGATAAGTTCAACTCCTAGTTTAAGCACGGGTTCAAACATGTCGGATGTTTGATCGTTAGAGGGTTGTCCCATAGTTTGTGGAACATTAGTAGTTGGTTCGGGTTCAGTTTTGATCGAACATGTGACCTCTGATGGGCCATACAGATATGCTTTGAGCGGAATCATCTTAGGAAGAGGGGGAAAATCTCCTCTTCCATGGCCTTGTTGGCTACGTCCACGTCATCATGGGGTGCCGCGACGATGCGGCCATCCACGACCCGTAGTGGGGTTAAAGTTGCGCGCCCTTTGGGTGTGCGCCACCCTTCTTGGTCCATTTAAGCAGGGTTTCCTGCAAGATATTCACGGGTTAAAAAGTCAGGCAAAGAATTATTCTTTTCTTTTATAAATTCAATTGAGAAATCGAAGATAGCTAATTGAGCTTGCCAAGTAGTAAATATTTGCTTGGTTGCTAAGTTTTTAACATCCATTTCTAAAATAAATTTTGTCAAAGAACAACCAATTCTAAGCAAGAAATGAGAATTTAATAGATCTTCTTGAAATTTAGTAATCGACTTTACGATAGCTAACATTTCTTTTTTTATTGTAGATTATTTAGTCTGAGTGGGATTCCAGAGTCCTGAAGTGAAAAGGACTAATTCTTCTTTATGAGAAGAAGGATTTGTTTGTTTAAGGATGCCTCTATATCCAAGATTTGAAGCATCAGTTTCAACTATCTTGGAATAGGAGGGATTAGCTAAGTTTATGTATGGCAAGTTTTTAACATTTTGTTTATTGACTGCCTGCGTACAAGTATCATCCCAAGGGGATGCATTTTTTCTAAGATGTTTATATAATGGTGCTGCATCGCGGGCTAAATTCTGATAAAAATTAGAAACGTAGTTTAAAGCACCAAAGAAGCATTGCAACTGTTGTTTGTCCAAGAGTTTATCTGGAAACTTGTCAGCAAATTCAATGCTTCGTTAAATAGGTATAATAGTGTCATTTTGAATATTATGACCTAAAAATCTTATTTCTTGCTGAAATAATTTAATTTTTGGTTCGGAAATAACTAAGTCATTTTGTATGGCTAACCATTTAAACATTTTTAAATGCTTAAAATGTTCTTCTAGAGTTTTAGAAAATATCAAAACATCATCAATGTAGACAATGATATATTCATTATATGGATTAAGGATTTCATTTATGATATTCTGAAATTCAGAAGAAGCATTTTTTAAGCCAAATCGCATTCCATTCCATTCATATTGTCCAAATGGAACTGTGAATGTTGTTTTGTAATGATCTTCTTCTTTTATCTTAATTTGCCAATATCCAGATTTTAAGCCAAACTTGGAAAACAGATTGGCTTGAGCTAATCTATTAAGAATATCTCGTTTATTTGGGCCTTTTTACCTCATAAAAGATTTTGGTATCAGATCCATGGAGGAGTAATCCTCTCTGGTCGGTAAGTCTGCTTTATTATTTTGCTTAATGGGGGAGGGAGTGGTCGTATAGATTCTAAGCATTTTCTGTGATGCGTTAAGCTCTATGTATATAGGCTGGAAGACTCACTCCTGGGGGGCTACGTGTCCTAACGGCACCATTAAAAATGGAAATATCCATTTGTGCCATGGAGACCGTGACAACGCCACGTACATAACTTAACTTTCGCTAAAACCTTTTTGATTCTAGCAGTAATTTTAACTTGTTTGTGCTTTAGCTTCTTTGTATTTAGCTTCTTGGAGTTTGACAGTAAATCCCATTGAAGTTTGGGTAGTTAGTCCTGGATACTTTTTAGGGTTATTTATACAGAAACGATAGCTCAAGCTGGTTAGCTTAATGTTAAACGTCTTTTTACCTCTGCTCATTAACTAAATAACAAAACAGTCTTACCGCCAGACCCATTCCAATGGCCTCATCATCGATGAATTCATCGTCAATTCTCCAAAAGGGGCATGTACCCTCTTTTAGAGATATTAAAAACGCAGAACTTGTATCTCTCTTTCTCTTCTCTTAAAGGTTAATAAAAATCTGTTGGTTTGGCTTTCATTTGTAAGTTTCTTGCCTTATACCTTTTTAACTCTTGCCTTTTTACCTCATAAAAGATTTTGGTATCAGAGCCATAGAGGAGTAATCCTCTCTGGCCGGTAAGTCTGCTTTGTTATTTTGCTTAATGGGGGGAGGAGTGGTCGTATAGATTCTAAGCATTTTCTGCGATGTGTTAAGCTCTATGTATATAGGCTGGAAGACTCTCTCCTGGGGGCCTACGTGTCCTATACTTGCCTTTATTGAAATCATATTAAAATAAGGAGTCAAATAAAAATAATAATAATTGTATTTAATTTATGATCAACTAGATTTTATAGTTTGATCCTATAGTATGATTAATACAGTTGTCCTCAAACCTCAAAGATCATCTCTATTTTTTTAGTTTGTATAATTTACATTGCATAATATAATTAGTTTATTTGGTTAATTTTAAGAAAAATCCTTTTTTTGTAATCGGCCTATATAATCAACTACTTACAATATAAAATTTTCACAAATTCAATTTATAATTCATTTTTGATTTTTTGGATCGTAATTAGGTAAATTATATTGGTATTCAACCACTAAGATTTGTATTATATAGTATTATTAGTTAAAATTTGAATATATCAATTTAAGGTAAAAATTTATAGTGGTTATGTGGTTTGATTATAACTGGTCATATTGTTTGGCTGGTATCATAAAGTACATTTATTTTAGTAATTTTAATTTTAAAATTTTTGTTAATTTATACAACTTGATTATTTAGATTTTTAAAAGATATCATGCATATCGTACAATATGATTTGCCATTAATCAAGTTATTTTAACTAATTAATAATTTTTTCGTTTAACTCTCGCATGTGTGTGCATGATTGTTTCATAAATTATATACACTTAACATATAGTAAGACTTGAAGAAAAGAAAAAAAAAAGAATACAAGTTTTTTGCTTATTGGCAATCCACATTTCCTTTATTCTTTCTTCAGTTTAAGTTGATTGCACTTATGTGATTACCATCTAAGTAGCAGCTCCATTACCATTTAACTTCTACCATTTGATTTGCCTAACATATTTAGCTTGGCTAGAAGCCTTCCCATATAAATTCATTATTTCAAAAATATCACAACTAATAATATTTGTAATCATCAAAATATCAGTAATGTCTGCAAGATCTTAGGGTAATAACTGTGGCACTTAATGAGAGGTGTAGTGAATTACTGTAAAGGATGCTACCAAGAAACAAAATAGACCTACACATGTTTATTATTCCCTATAAAATTAGTAGCAAGCATTTGGCCAAACAACTGTTTGATTTGGGAGCAAATATTAATCTTGTGTTATTTTGAATCTACAAAATGTTAGGATTGGAAGAGGTAAAGTCAACTATTGTATCTTTATAGCTAGCTGATATTTTAGTGAGTATTATATGAGATGTACTCATGAAGGATGACAAGTTCATTTTTTGGCAAATTTCATAGTTATATACATAGAGGATAGAATCCTTAAATACCTTAACATTTTGCTTTGATTATTTTTTGGCTATGATTAGAGAATTGATAGATATTTGTAAAGGGGCACAATTTATGAAAGTTCAAAGAGATTGAGGTGATTTTTAAGAATATGGTGACTCAAACATTTAACCATCAAAGGAGATTTATTAGTATATAGTAAAAAATAAGGTTTATAGTAGCCTCACCACCACATAGAACATGTTGATGCAAGTCGAGGTTAAACTAAGAGAGGTGATGATGGAGTCAAAGGAGTTTCAGAGAGTTTCCACTACATCAATATAAAAGAAATCAAATATATAGTTCATAGTTAGGCATAACTATGGGAAATCTTATCAGTATCAAAATACATGAGACGGGTGTCAGCATAATTCTAATGAAATAGCCAAAAGAAAAATCATTCGGGGATCATGGGAAAAAAGGTTTCTGACACTTAAATCATTAGCTAAAATATGGATACCAAATAAACAGTGCCAAAAAGAATAACTTTTGGTGTAAACATCATTTATGAGAAGCACCAAAAGTATAATATGTCACTTTGTAAGATGTAGACTTAGTTTGAACAACTTGATATGCTGAAGATATTAAATGAAGAAATTATTGGGAGGCAACCCAACATTTTCCAAGCATTGCTCAAGTTTGTTTATTATCTTATGAATTCTGTTTTAATGGATTGTATGTTTTATGCATACAAAAAAAGAAAGAAAAAGTTGTGGAGTTTAGTAATGGAAGAAGAGGATAAGTAGCCCACATGCACTGGGAAGTTGCATTGCCCTTCATCTTTCTGAATTTTATTTTCATTATTTATTCTAGTTTTCTAGCATTGGGGGCAATGCAAAATTCAAGTTTTGCTAAGTAATTTGGCTTTTTTATTATATATCCTTTTTATCAAATTGTGTGTGGTTAATTTGTTTTACTTTGTTAGTTGCACACTTTCTTATTTAGTCTATTTTCTTATTGTATCATTGCTTTCTTAGGAGAAAGGAGTGGGCATATCTGTCATGATCATCTACCATTTCTTATGCTAGTTACAACTTCTATATTGAATAAATATTTTCTTTGATGCACTATTATTTGTAATTAACGTATTGAAGGGTTGGAGTAATCATTATTATAGTTATTAGGTTATTCAAATCTCTGTAATCTTTATCTTGCACAAGTATATTGCATTTTTATTGAACAAATATGAATTATTCAGTGCTTATGTTATTATTAAGAGACTATATAGTACACACTTTTTTTAACTCAAAGCACAAAATAGTTACCTTAACCTTAAATCTATTTGATATTATGCATAAGTTCAAATATGCTTATGTAGTCACAAAAACATAAAAATAGCTAGTAGCAAGTTCCTTGACAAAGAAATAGACTAAGAGTTGGCATATCATATAAAAAAAAAGGAAAGAAGGTTTTTTTATAAAAAAGGGATAAAATCCATCCCTACCATGTAGAATAGGAAATGATATCATGATATATAATTTTCCTTCATGACTAATTAAGAAAAATTTTGAGGTGTATAAAACCTTCTAGAGAAATATGTATTAAGTTGCTACACAAGTATAAAAGTTAAATAGTGTTTGGATTACATGGTTACTAAAATAATATAACTCAATTTAATAAGGAGAGGAGTGATAAAAATTACTAATATATAGACCGGTAAAATGCTTACATCACCTTAAAAGAGTAATTATTGTAATAACTAATTAACTCTAATATTTGATACATCCTTAGTAGGTAATAATGTGGTTTTCCAACAAGTTTGCTCGGGTTATTTTATTAAATTGTTTCCCTTTGTGTTCTCTTATTTCTTTGCTTAATGATAAGAAAAATTTTAGTGTGGCAGTGTTTGATACATGTGTTTTTTGTACATTTTGACTTAGATCTTTTTTTCTTGAATTTATTTTTAATTTAATTCAAAAATTCAGTGCATAAATACAACGATTTTGATTTATTTAGGTGGTTATGATTGTTGAAAAATCTCAAATATATGATTTGCAAAGTAAGCAATTTTGACCCATTCGAGCACTAAACAATAAAATAGGTGCATTTGGAGACTTGAAGAACTTGTGTGTCGACCTACCACCTGGGAACTTCGGATGATACCTAGGCTTACATTCTAATATTTTTTAGTTAGAATTTGGGAGCCCATTGCCCATGAGCTCAAACCTAATGCCCAATAACACAAGCCTAGTGCCCTAACACTTAGCCCTGGTGGCTAAAAGTGACATATTAAGCCATAGAGATAAAGGGCTGTTGACCTCTGTATAAAATTCAAAAAAAATAATAATTGATACGTCATCGGAAAATTATCTTGATCGGGCACGAATCTCGAGGAAAAACTCAAGTTGGAAACTTCAAAAATTATTTCGGAGACCATTTAAACTCCGATTTCAGCAAACTTATAGTCGAACTGAGCGTCTCGGAAATACGAATCCAACGACACCAAATTCGACTCAATCCGAGCCCAAGTGAGTCCAAATCAAGTACCCGAAGCGCTGTTGGAAGCATCAAACAGCTATTTGAGTTACCAAACGGTCTCCGATTTTGGCGAGCTTATAGTCGAATCGAGCGGCTCGACGAGACGAATCCAACGAGCCCAAGATCGTAGAATTCTGATATCATTAAGAGCTTCAAATGCTTGATAAACGGTTCACGATCAAGGGATTCAATATCGGCCGTTCATCCGGATCACTCCTTATCTGCCCCTGATCCCTCATCTATTTACGAGCTATGCCACTCCAGAAAAAATATAAATAGCCCCTCATTTCTCTTAAGAGGGGACCCAAGCCAAGAAGAGAAGAAGAGAAGAAAGAGAAGAAGAAGAGGAGAGAAGTCTAGGAGGGAATAACTCCTCCTCGACCACCGCCGGAACACCGCCGGAACTCCGCCGGAACACTGCCGGAACACCACCAAAGCACCACCAGGCGCCGGAGGGACGCCGGAGCTCTGCCCGACACGGGAGCAACGTCGGAATTCTGCCCGACGCCGGAATTCTACCCGACGCCGGACTTCTTTCCAAGTGACGCCGGAATTCTGCTCGACACCCCGAGTGACGTCGGAACTCTGCTTGTCCTTGTAACTGATACTCATTGTAATCTGATCGTCCTGAATTTAAAGGACGGATCAGCCTCGTGTACTTCAAACGACACTAGTGGAACTATTTCAACTGGGCGTGGCCCCGTGGTTTTTTTCCTTTCCAGGGTTTTCCACGTAAAAATCCTGGTGTTACTATTTCGATTCTGTTTGTGTGCTGAATATACGTACAACGCTGAGACGGAAATATTAAACTCTATCGCCGGGTATATTTGAGTCCGCAACAGTTTGGCGCCGTCTGTGGGAAACTTATCCCACAACTTCAAGTATTGCTACGATGGTCAATAGGCGTAGCAATCGCCTCATAGGAGCCTCCCGCCCCCACTCTCCCCAATCCAGAAACCAGTCTATAAATCGTGGACATCAAGTTTCTGCCTCCTTTCTTCCTGGGGGGCAACACATTGCTGGAGAAGGAACCTCAGGGCCTTCTTTGGAGGAGCGAATCCGAAAGATGGAAGAATCTCAAAACGAGATCCTACACCTCCTGCGAGAGACTCAACAACCGACCCTAGCACCTCAGGAGGAGGTTCTTCTCCCTCGAGATCCGCCACGTGTTGAAGCTGTTCAAATCGAACATCTTCAAGCTGAGATTCCTCTTCCTCCACCCAGGAGGCGTTCGCAGTCACATCAAGATAACGAACTGGCTGATACAGCAAGTTCTACCCATCCTCCGCACACAGGTCGGCAATCTCTCCTTCCTCAAGACCTCCCTGAGGAGCTAACCCAACATCACATTGCTGAGCTCCCTCGCAATACCCTACGCCACGAACTGCGACGATTGGTTCGAGAAGAGTTCCCTACAGGAGGCGTAAGGCAACCTCTTCATCAGTGGGACTTCCAGGATTCATCACCCCTGACGGAAGCTATTCTTCAACACCCTATTCCGACAGGATTCAAACTACCGAACATCGACCCCTATGACGGGACAACTGACCCGTACGAGCATATCGATCATTATCTAACAATTATGCATATCCAGCGAGCCTCAGACGCGCTCCTCTGTCAGGTCTTTCCTGCCACCCTCAAAGGACAAGCTCGAACATGGTTCTATTCGCTTCCAGCCAGAACCATTCCAATGTTCGTCAAATTGGCAAAAGTATTCGTCGAACAATTTGTCGCCAATCGGAGAATTACTAAGGACTCTTCTCACCTCTCGGGGATCCGTCAGAATGAAAGTGAGTCCCTCAAGGAATACTTCAAGAGATTTTCTACTGAAGCTCGTCAAATTCCGGGAGTAGATCCCGAGTTACTTAGAGGCGTTTTCCTCGGAGGGCTTCGTCCGGGCCCCTTCTACTCAGCACTTATGCGAGACACGGTCCCTTCGTATGCCGACCTGATTCATCGTGTGGAGGCACAAATCTCCGCAGATGAAGCCATAAATGCTCACAGAAAGCAGTTCGAGCAGACAAATGGGAAGCGCAAAGGTGCTCCTGGGATGGATAATTCTTCCTTACAATGGAAAAAGCAAGGGAATAGCAATCTACCTCCTAGGCCCCCATTACCACAACGAGAACCTCGGCAGGAGAAAGAGTACACTCCGCTCAACACATCTCGAGCAAATGTGTTAATGGCGATTCAAGATCAGGACAAAGTGAAATGGCCGCATCCTTCGAAGCCAAATACAGGAAAGCAAGATCAGTACTGCCACTTTCATCGTAGTCGTGGCCACACTACTGAAGCATGTTGGCAACTTAAGGATGAGATTGAAAGACTTATCCGCCAGGGCTATCTTCGACAGTTTATTGGGAACCCACCTACCCGAGAAGAAGCTCGCCCCACTGGGGGGCAAAATCAACAACAAAGACAACCATTGAATAATATTCAAATGGTTGGCGAGATTGAATGACCACGCACTTTGTGTAGTTGTATTAGTAATACTACTTGTCATGTGTCACCATGTATCTCTTCTATGATCAGTAGGATGTCACTCTAATGTCCTTAGTATTTCTACCAAGTCAAATGATGTGATTGTCCCTATATGTATCTCTTCTGTTGTACAAGGGAATTATTGTCTTACAGTAATATAATGTGTTGTTCGTCCAGTTTTGATATTGTCTCTTTCTTTAAAAAGAATACAAATGACAGTGAAAAACTACTGACAAATATAGTCTCTTTATCCTTGATTCGAGAATTACGCAATCTTTATTGTGTCTCAATCACTAGATGATCAATCCCAAGGGGATTCGATCTGACCTCTTCCACACAGGTTAACGTCGTCGAGCAAAGGCTCCGACATACAACCTCGGATAGGTCTCACATCCTTGGTGGATTCTCTTGACCTCTTCCATTCAGGTTAACGTCATCGAGCAGGGCTCTGACATACAACCTCGGATAGGTCTCACATCCTTGGTGGATTCTCCCGACCTCTTCCATACAGGTAAACGTCGTCGAGCAAAGGCTCCGACATACAACCTCGGATAGGTCTCACATCCTTGGTGGATTCTCCCGACCTCTTCCATACAGGTTAACGTAGTCGAGCAAAGGCTCCGACATACAACCTCAGATAGGTCTCACATCCTTGGTGGATTCTCCCGACCTCTTCCATACAGGTTAACGTCGTCGAGCAAAGGCTCCGACATACAACCTCGGATAGGTCTCACATCCTTGGTGGATTCTCTCGACCTCCTCCATACAAGTTAACGTCGTCGAGCAAAGGCTCTGACGTACAACCTCGGAAAGGTCTCACATCCTTGGTGGATTCTCTCGACCTTTTTCATACATGTTAACGTCATCAAGAAGGAGAGAAGTCTAGGAGGGTCTGACGAGGGTCTATTTAGCGTCGAGTTGAAGTCCGACGAGGGTCTGACGACTTGTAGAAGTCCTCCAACGGGAGGAAGCTCAGCATCGAATAGAATTTACTCTCTCATCGGGAAGTCTAGGGGGAAATATTAAACTCTATCGCGCTTCCCGTCTACAAACTCTTTCCCGATGAGAGAGTAAATTCTATTCGATGCTGAGCTTCCTCCCGTTGGAGGACTTCTACACGTCGTCAGACCCTCGTCGGACTTCAACGTCGGAATTCTGCCCGACGCCGGAATTCTACCCGACGCCGGACTTCTTTCCAAGTGACGCCGGAATTCTGCTCGACACCCCGAGTGACGTCGGAACTCTGCTTGTCCTTGTAACTGATACTCATTGTAATCTGATCGTCCTGAATTTAAAGGACGGATCAGCCTCGTGTACTTCAAACGACACTAGTGGAACTATTTCAACTGGGCGTGGCCCCGTGGTTTTTTCCCTTTCCAGGGTTTTCCACGTAAAAATCCTGGTGTTACTATTTCGATTCTGTTTGTGTGCTGAATATTCCGGTTCGGCCGCCTACGCGTTCCCGGGCTCCAATTTCGGGCCCGGACGGTCCAAATTCAACATTTTTGGGGTCCCCGGACACATTTTTCGACGTTCCGGACTCAATTTTGACACTTTCGGAGCTCAACGAGACCTCTATGATCAAGTTCGAGCAAACATTTAATTTTTGGAACGCAAATTTTTGCGATTTTGCCAAAGTGAAAAGCCGACACATATATTTTTGGACTCCTGGAGCTTTGACGTCCAAAAATAGGGTTAATGGTATTATTGAGAGGAGTATTTTCAGAGATTTTCTACTGAGGAAAAACTCAAGTTGATATATGATATATCGCCAAAAAATCATCTTGATCGGGCACGAATCTCGAGGAAAAACTCAAGTTGGAAACTTCAAAAATTAATTTGGAGACCATTTAAACTCCAATTTCAACAAGCTTATAGTCGAACTGAGCGTCTCGGAAATACGAATCCAACGACACCAAATTCGACTCAATCCGAGCCCAAATGAGTCCAAATCAAGTACCCGAAGAGCTGTTGGAAGCATCAAACAGCTATTTGAGTTACCAAACGGTCTCTGATTTTGACGAGCTTATAGTCGAATCGAGCGTCTAGACGAGACGAATCCAACGAGCCCAAGATCGTAGAATTCTGACATCATTAAGACCTTCAAATGCTTGATAAACGGTTCATGATCAAGGGATTCAATATCGGCCGTTCATCCGGATCACTCCCTATTTGCCCCTGATCCCTCACATATTTACGGGCTGTGCCACTCCAGAAAAACTATAAATAGCCCCTCATTTCTCTTAAGAGGGGACCCAAGCCAAGAAGAAGAAGAGAAGGAGAAGAAGAAGAAGAAAAGTGTAGGAGGGAACAGCTCCTCCTCGACCACCGCCGGAACTTCGCCGGAATTCCGCCGGATCACCACCGGAGCACCACCAGGCGCCCGAGGGACGCTGGAGCTCTGCCCTACACGGGAGCAGCGTCGGAATTTTGCCCGACGCCGGAATTCTACCCGACGCCCGAGTGACGCCGGGTTTCTTTCAAAGTGACGCCGGAGTTCTGTTCGACATTTCGAGAGACGTCGGAACTCTGCTTGTCCTTGTAGCTGATACCCATTGTAATCTGATCGCCCTTGAAGGCGAGTCAGTCCCCTGTAATCTGCTCAAGTTCTAGTGGAATCATTTCAACTGGGCGTGGCTCCGTGGTTTTTTCCCTTTCCAGGGTTTTCCACGTAAAAATTCTGGTGTTACTCTCTCAATTCTGTTTGTGTGCTGGATATACGTACAACACTAAGACGGAAAATTAAAATCTATCGCCGCGTATATTTGAGTCCCACGGTGGGCGCCAAAACTGTTGCGGACTCAAATATACGCGGCGATAGAGTTTAAATTTTCGTCTCAGCGTTGTACGTATATCCAGCACACAAACAGAAGAATGAAATAACACCAGTATTTGTACGTGGAAAACCCTGGAAAGGGAAAAAACCACGGGGCCACGCCCAGTTGAAAGAGTTCCACTAGTGTTGTTTGAAATACACGAGGCTGATTCGTCCTTTAAATTCAGGACGATCAGATTACAATGAGCATTAGTTACAAGGCCAAGCGGAGTTCCAACGTCACTCGGGTGTCGAGCAGAATTTCGGCGTCACTTGGAAAGAAGTCCGGCGTCACTCGGGCGTCGGGTAGAATTCTGGCATCGGGCAGAATTCCGATGTTGCTCCGGGGTCGGGCAGAGCTCCGGCGTCCCTTGGACGCCTGGTGGTGCTCCGGTGGTGATCCGGCGGAATTCCGGCGAAGTTCCGGCGGTGGTCGAGGAGGAGCTGTTCCCTCCTACACTTTTCTTCTTCTTCTTCTCCTTCTTTTCTTCTTGGCTTCGGTCCCCTCTTAAGAGAAATGAGGGGCTATTTATAGTTTTTCTGGAGTGGCATAGCCCGTAAATAGATGAAGGATCATGGGCAAATAAGGAGTGATCCGGATGAACGGTCGATATTGAATCCCTTGATCATGAACTGTTTATTGAGCATTTGAAGGTCTTAATGGTATCAGAATTCTACGATCTTGGGCTCGTTGGATTCGTCTCGTCGAGCCGCTCGATTCGACTATAAGCTCGTCAAAATCGGAGACCGTTTGGTAACTCAAATAACTGTTTGATGCTTCCAACAGCGCTTCGGGTACTTGATTTGGACTCGTTTGAGCTCGGATTGAGTCGAATTTGGTGTTGTTGGATTCGTATTTCCGAGACGCTCAGTTCGACTATAAGCTTGCTGAAATCGGAGTTTAAATGGTCTCCGAATTAATTTTTGAAGTTTCCAACTTGAGTTTTTCCTCGAGATTCGTGCCCGATCAAGATAATTTTCCGATGACGTATCAGTTGCCCCCCTATTTTTGGACGTCAAAGCTCCAGGAGTCCAAAAATATATGTGTCGGCTTTTCACTTTGGCAAAATCGCAAAAATTTGCGTTCCAAAAATTAAATGTTTGCTCGAACTTGATCATAGAGGCCTCGTTGAGCTCCGAAAGTGTCAAAATTGAGTCCGGAACGTCGAAAAACGTGTCCGGGGACCCCAAAAACGTCGAATTTGGACCGTCCGGGCCCGAAATTGGAGCCCGGGAATGCGTAGGCGGCCGAACCGGCCGGCCGGCTGGCCGGCCGCCGCCGGCGGCGGCGCCCGCGCCAGCGGGCGCGTCTGCCCGCTGAACCGCGCGGAACCGCGCGGTTATAATCGTGCGGGGCGCGGTTATATTTAAAAAAAAATTTTTTTTTTTTTTTTTTTAAGGTGGCGGGGCCCAAAAAATTCCGAAAAAATCCCAAAAAATTCCGAAAAATTTGAAAAAATTTAGGGAATTTACTAAAATTTTGGAATCCTCCCCCCCTTAAAAATAATATAAATAGACCCCCAGGGCCTAGGAGAAACTCGCCCCTTCTTCCTTTCTCCCTCTGGCTTTTGGCATTTTGAGGCTTTCCGCCATTTTTGAGTAGGTGACTTTCCCTACTTGACTTGGCGCCCCTCCCTTTGCGCAGAAGTTAGAGTATTCCTCTCTTCTCCCCTCTAGTTTCTGGCATTTTGAGGCCTTCCGCCGTTTTTGAGTAGGTGACTTTCCCTACTTAACTCGGCGCCCCTCCCTTTGCGCAGAAGTTAGAGTATTCCTCTCTTCTCCCCTCTAGTTTCTGGCATTTTGAGGCCTTCCGCTGTTTTTGAGTAGGTGACTTTCCCTACTTGACTCGGCGCCCCTCCCTTTGCGCAGAAGTTAGAGTTTTCTCTCCTTTAAGAGATCATGTGGAGGTGAGATGTTAGTCGGAGGGAGTTTGACGGCGGTCAGCGGCCGGGTGGTGGTCCGACGAAGGTCGGGCTGAAGTTCGATGGCGGTCCGCGACCGGGCGGTGGTCCGACGAAGGTCGGGATGAAGTCCGGCGGCGATCAGCGGCCGGGTGGAAGTTCGGCAGCGGGAAGAAGTACGGCGTCGGGTAGAACTCCGACGAAAATCTGTCGGCCAGAAGAAGTCCCACGACGGGTAGAAATTTGGTGTTGGGTAGAAGCCCGACAAACATCTGACGACAGACAAAAGTCCGATGTCACGTAAAAGTACAGCGTCAGGTAGATATCCGACGGGGGTCTAACGACTGGCAGAAGTCCGACGTTGGGTAGCATTTTAGCGTCGAGTTGAAGTCCGACGAGGGTCTGACGACGTGTAGAAGTCCTCCAACGGGAGGAAGCTCAGCATCGAATAGAATTTCGATGTTAGTTTGTTGATGATGGACGATCAGGTGGAAGTCCGTTGGCAGTCAACGACCAAGTTGGGAGCAGAAGGAGAGAGTTCAACGGTGCTGCTATCAGCAGTTGAACGAGAAGCCGATGATGGCTGATATGAAGTAAAGGACCGCCGGCAGATATCCGACGAAGGGTTGATAATGGCGGGTGTCCAGTGATATTGTGTTAAGGCAATATTCATCCATACTGAAGTGTGCCAACATCAGATATTACTGGATCAAGGGGCCGAAGGAGGGTGATATGCCAACATTTTGGCAATACATTAACACCGAGTGGAGATCCGATGATGATCCAGTTATGTCCTTTCTTTGAAGGAGCAGTTGTAGGAGATGCTTGCGTGCAGTAAGGGAGAAGTCACTTAAATCCACCAAGGATATTTGACTGTGTTAAAGTTGCTTATTGCTTGATGATACTAGTTTGTACGGATGACGCCAATGTACTTTTCAATTTCAACTTCTAGTGAGGATAAATGTACACCTGAATCTGGATTTATGTAACTCCAATGATATTGTATATGAAATGAGGATTTGTCCCCTAGAGGGACCTGAATTATTATTGCATCTGTAAGACATGCTTTGTGCTTTTGATGTATTATTAGTCTGAACGAATGTGAGAGACATCATTTTAGGATGTTTGACATATTTGAGACTGTAGGTCAAAGCCCTTGCTTGATGACGTTAACATGTATGAAAAAGGTCGAGAGAATCCACCAAGGATGTGAGACCTATTCGAGGTTGTATGTCGGAGCCTTTGCTCGACGACGTTAACCTGTATGGAAGAGGTCGGGAGAATCCACCAAGGATGTGAGACCTATCCGAGGTTGTATGTCGGAGCCTTTGCTCGACGACGTTAACCTGTATGGAAGAGGTCGAGAGAATCCACCAAGGATGTGAGACCTATCCGAGGTTGTATGTCGGAGCCTTTGCTCGACGACGTTAACCTGTATGGAAGAGGTCGAGAGAATCCACCAAGGATGTGAGACCTATCCGAGGTTGTATGTCGGAGCCTTTGCTCGACGACGTTAACCTGTATGGAAGAGGTCGGGAGAATCCACCAAGGATGTGAGACCTGTCCGAGGTTGTATGTCGGAGCCTTTGCTCGACGACGTTAACCTGTATGGAAGAGGCCGGATCGAATCCCCCTGGGATCGATATTCCAGTGATTGAGAAGTAATAAAGACTGCATATTTCTCGAATCAAGGATAAAGAGACTATATTTGTCAGTAGTTTTTCACTGTCATTTGTATTCTTTTTAAAGAAAGAGACAATATCAAAACTGGACGAACAACACATTATATTAATGTAAGACAATAATTCCCTTGTACAACAGAAGAGATACATATAGGGACAATCACATCATTTGACTTGGTAGAAATACTAAGGACATTAGAGTGACATCCTACTTATCATAGAAGAGATACACGATGACACATGACAAGTAGTATTACTAATACAACTACACAAAATACGTGGTCATTCAATCTCGCCAACCATTTGAATATTATTCAACTGTTGTCTTTGTTGTTGTTGATTTTGCCCCCCAGTGGGGCGAGCTTCTTCTCGGGTAGGTGGGTTCCCAATAAACTGTCGAAGATAGCCCTGGCGGATAAGTCTTTCAATCTCATCCTTAAGTTGCCAACACGCTTCAGTAGCGTGGCCACGACTACGATGAAAGTGACAGTACTGATCTTGATTTCCTGTATTTGGCTTCGAAGGATGCGGCCATTTCACTTTTTCCTGATCTTGAATCGCCATTAACACATTTGCTCGAGATGTGTTGAGCGGAGTGTACTCTTTCTCCTGCTGAGGTTCTCGTTGTGGTAATGGGGGCCTAGGATATAGATTGCTATTCCCTTGCTTTTTCTATTGTAAGGAAGAATTATCCATCCCAGGAGCACCTTTGCGCTTCCCATTTGTCTGCTCGAACTGCTTTCTGTGAGCATTTATGGCTTCATCTGCGGAGATTTGTGCCTCCACACGATGAATCAGGTCGGCGTATGAATGAACCGTATCTCGCATAAGAGCTGAATAAAAGGGGCCAGGACGGAGGCCACCAAGAAAGACTCCTCTCAATAATTCAGGATCTACTCCCGGAATTTGTCGAGCCTCAGTAGAAAATCTCTGAAAATACTCTTTCAACGATTCTCCCTCATTCTGACGGATTCCAGATAGGTGGGAGAAATCTTTAGTGATTCTTCGATTGGCTACAAACTGTTCCACGAACACTTTAGCCATTTTATTGAATGAAGGGATCGTTCTAGACGGAAGCGAATAGAACCAAGTTCGTGCTTGTCCCTTGAGGGTAGCGGGAAAAACCTGACATAGGAGTGCATCCGAAGCTCGCTGTATATGCATAATTGTTCGCTAATGATCGATATGCTCATATGGGTCGGATGTCCCGTCATAGGATTCGATGCTCGGTAGCTTAAAGCCAGCCGAAATAGGGTGTTGAAGAATGGCTTCCGTCAGGGGTGACGACTCCTGGAAGTCCCACTGATGAAGAGGTTGCCTTACGCCTCCTGTAGGGAACTCCTCTCGAACCAATCGTCGCAGTTCGTGGCGTAGGGTATTGCGAGGGAGCTCAGCAATGTGATGTTGGGCTAGCTCCTCAGGGAGGTCTTGAGGAAGGAGAGATTGCCGACCTGTGTGCGGAGGATGGGTAGAACTTGCTGTATCAGCCAGTTCGTTATCTTGATGTGACTGCGAACGCCTCCTGGGTGGAGGAAGAGGAATCTCAGCTTGAAGATGTTCGATTTGAACAGCTTCAACACGTGGCGGATCTCGAGGGAGAAGAACCTCCTCCTGAGGTGCTAGGGTCGGTTGTCGAGTCTCTCGCAGGAGGTGTAGGATCTCGTTTTGAGATTCTTCCATCTTTCGAATTCGCTCCTCCAAAGAAGGCCCTGAGGTTCCTTCACGCGTATATTAGAATCTACACAAACAGCACTCAATTGCGCTTCCCACAGACGGCGCCAAACTGTGGGCAGACGCGCCCGCTGGCGCGGGCGCCGCTGCCGGCGGCGGCCGGCCAGCCGGCCGACGGGTTCGGCCGCCTACGCGTTCCCGGGCTCCAATTTCGGGCCCGGACGATCCAAATTCGACGTTTTTGGGGTCCCTGGACACGTTTTTCGACGTTCCGGACTCAATTTTGACACTTTCGGAGCTCAACGAGGCCTCTATGATCAAGTTCGAGCAAACATTTAATTTTTGGAACGCAAATTTTTGCGATTTTGCCAAAGTGAAAAGCCGACACATATATTTTTGGACTCCTGGAGCTTTGACGTCCAAAAATAGGGGGGCAACTGATACGTCATCGGAAAATTATCTTGATCGGGCACGAATCTCGAGGAAAAACTCAAGTTGGAAACTTCAAAAATTAATTCGGAGACCATTTAAACTCCGATTTCAGCAAGCTTATAGTCGAACTGAGCGTCTCGGAAATACGAATCCAACAACACCAAATTTGACTCAATCCGAGCTCAAACGAGTCCAAATCAAGTACCCGAAGCGCTGTTGGAAGCATCAAACAGTTATTTGAGTTACCAAACGGTCTCCGATTTTGACGAGCTTATAGTCGAATCGAGCGGCTCGACGAGACGAATCCAACGAGCCCAAGATCGTAGAATTCTGATACCATTAAGACCTTCAAATGCTCAATAAACAGTTCATGATCAAGGGATTCAATATCGGCCGTTCATCCGGATCACTCCTTATTTGCCCATGATCCTTCATCTATTTACGGGCTATGCCACTCCAGAAAAACTATAAATAGCCCCTCATTTCTCTTAAGAGGGGACCGAAGCCAAGAAGAAAAGAAGGAGAAGAAGAAGAAGAAAAGTGTAGGAGGGAACAGCTCCTCCTCGACCACCGCCGGAACTTCGCCGGAATTCCGCCGGATCACCACCGGAGCACCACCAGGCGTCCAAGGGACGCCGGAGCTCTGCCCGACGCCGGAGCAACATCGGAATTCTGCCCGATGCCAGAATTCTACCCGACGCCCGAGTGACGCCGGACTTCTTTCCAAGTGACGCCGAAATTCTGCTCGACACCCGAGTGACGTTGGAACTCCGCTTGGTCTTGTAACTAATGCTCATTGTAATCTGATCGTCCTGAATTTAAAGGACGAATCAGCCTCGTGTATTTCAAACAACACTAGTGGAACTCTTTCAACTGGGCGTGGCCCCGTGGTTTTTTCCCTTTCCAGGGTTTTCCACGTACAAATACTGGTGTTATTTCATTCTTCTGTTTGTGTGCTGGATATACGTACAATGCTGAGACGGAAATTTAAACTCTATCGCCGCGTATATTTGAGTCCGCAACAGTTTGGCGCCGTCTGTGGGAAACTTATCCCACAACTTCAAGTATTGCTACGATGGTCAATAGGCGTAGCAATCGCCTCATAGGAGCCTCCCGCTCCCACTCTCCCCAATCCAGAAACCAGTCTATAAGTCGTGGACATCAAGTTTCTGCCTCCTTTCTTCCTGGGGGGCAACACATTGCTGGAGAAGGAACCTCAGGGCCTTCTTTGGAGGAGCGAATCCGAAAGATGGAAGAATCTCAAAACGAGATCCTACACCTCCTGCGAGAGACTCGACAACCGACCCTAGCACCTCAGGAGGAGGTTCTTCTCCCTCGAGATCCGCCACGTGTTGAAGCTGTTCAAATCGAACATCTTCAAGCTGAGATTCCTCTTCCTCCACCCAGGAGGCATTCGCAGTCACATCAAGATAACGAACTGGCTGATACAGCAAGTTCTACCCATCCTCCGCACGCAGGTCGGCAATCTCTCCTTCCTCAAGACCTCCCTGAGGAGCTAGCCCAACATCACATTGCTGAGCTCCCTCGCAATACCCTACGCCACGAACTGCGACGATTGGTTCGAGAGGAGTTTCCTACAGGAGGCGTAAGGCAACCTCTTCATCAGTGGGACTTCCAGGAGTCGTCACCCCTGACGGAAGCCATTCTTCAACACCCTATTTCGGCTGGCTTTAAGCTACCGAGCATCGAATCCTACGACGGGACATCCGACCCATATGAGCATATCGATCATTATCGAACAATTATGCATATACAGCGAGCTTCGGATGCACTCCTATGTCAGGTTTTTCCCGCTACCCTCAAGGGACAAGCACGAACTTGGTTCTATTCGCTTCCGTCTAGAACGATCCCTTCATTCAATAAAATGGCTAAAGTGTTCGTGGAACAGTTTGTAGCCAATCGAAGAATCACTAAGGATTCCTCCCACCTATCTGGAATCCGTCAGAATGAGGGAGAATCGTTGAAAGAGTATTTTCAGAGATTTTCTACTGAGGCTCGACAAATTCCGGGAGTAGATCCTGAATTATTGAGAGGAGTCTTTCTTGGTGGCCTCCGTCCTGGCCCCTTTTATTCAGCTCTTATGCGAGATACGGTTCATTCATACGCCGACCTGATTCATCGTGTGGAGGCACAAATCTCCACAGATGAAGCCTTAAATGCTCACAGAAAGCAGTTCGAGCAGATAAATGGGAAGCGCAAAGGTGCTCCTGGGATGGATAATTCTTCCTTACAACAGAAAAAGCAAGGGAATAGCAATCTACCTCCTAGGCCCCCATTACCACAACGAGAACCTCAGCAGGAGAAAGAGTACACTCCGCTCAACACATCTCGAGCAAATGTGTTAATGGCGATTCAAGATCAGGAAAAAGTGAAATGGCCGCATCCTTCGAAGCCAAATACAGGAAATCAAGATCAGTACTGTCACTTTCATCGTAGTCGTGGCCACGCTACTGAAGCGTGTTGGCAACTTAAGGATGAGATTGAAAGACTTATCCGCCAGGGCTATCTTTGACAGTTTATTGGGAACCCACCTACCCGAGAAGAAGCTCGCCCCACTGGTGGGCAAAATCAACAACAACAAAGACAACAGTTGAATAATATTCAAATGGTTGGCGAGATTGAATGACCACGTATTTTGTGTAGTTGTATTAGTAATACTACTTGTCATGTGTCATCGTGTATCTCTTCTATGATAAGTAGGATGTCACTCTAATGTCCTTAGTATTTCTACCAAGTCAAATGATGTGATTGTCCCTATATGTATCTCTTCTGTTGTACAAGGGAATTATTGTCTTACATTAATATAATGTGTTGTTCGTCCAGTTTTGATATTGTCTCTTTCTTTAAAAAGAATACAAATGACAGTGAAAAACTACTGACAAATATAGTCTCTTTATCCTTGATTCGAGAAATATGCAGTCTTTATTACTTCTCAATCACTGGAAGATCGATCCCAGGGGGATTCGATCCGGCCTCTTCCATACAGGTTAACGTCGTCGAGCAAAGGCTCCGACATACAACCTCGGACAGGTCTCACATCCTTAGTGGATTCTCCCGAACTCTTCCATACAGGTTAACGTCGTCGAGCAAAGGCTCCGACATACAACCTCGGATAGGTCTCACATCCTTGGTGGATTCTCTCGACCTCTTCCATACAGGTTAACGTCGTCGAGCAAAGGCTCCGACATACAACCTCGGATAGGTCTCACATCCTTGGTGGATTCTCTCGACCTCTTCCATACAGGTTAACGTCGTCGAGCAAAGGCTCCGACATACAACCTCGGATAGGTCTCACATCCTTGGTGGATTCTCCCGACCTCTTCCATACAGGTTAACGTCGTCGAGCAAAGGCTCCGACATACAACCTCGAATAGGTCTCACATCCTTGGTGGATTCTCTCGACCTTTTTCATACATGTTAACGTCATCAAGCAAGGGCTTTGACCTACAGTCTCAAATATGTCAAACATCCTAAAAGGATGTCTCTCACATTCGTTCAGACTAATAATACATCAAAAGCACAAAGCATGTCTTACAGATGCAATAACAATTCAGGTCCCTCTAGGGGACAAATCCTCATTTCATATACAATATCATTGGAGTTACATAAATCCAGATTCAGGTGTACATTTATCCTCACTAGAAGTTGAAATTGAAAAGTACATTGGCGTCATCCGTACAAACTAGTATCATCAAGCAATAAGCAACTTTAACACAGTCAAATATCCTTGGTGGATTTAAGTGACTTCTCCCTTACTGCACGCAAGCATCTCCTACAACTGCTCCTTCAAAGAAAGGACATAACTGGATCATCATCGGATCTCCACTCGGTGTTAATGTATTGCCAAAATGCTGGCATATCACCCTCCTTCGGCCCCTTGATCCAGTAATATCTGATGTTGGCACACTTCAGTATGGATGAATATTGCCTTAACACAATATCACTGGACACCCGCCATTATCAACCCTTCGTCGGATATCTGCCAGTGGTCCTTTACTTCATATCAGCCATCATCGGCTTCTCGTTCAACTGCTGATAGCAGCACCGTTGAACTCTCTCCTTCTGCTCCCAACTTGGTCGTTGACTGCCAACGGACTTCCACCTGATCGTCCATCATCAACAAACTAACATCGAAATTCTATTCGATGCTGAGCTTCCTCCCGTTGGAGGACTTCTACACGTCGTCAGACCCTCGTCGGACTTCAACTCGACGCTAAAATGCTACCCAACGTCGGACTTCTGCCAGTCGTCAGACCCCCGTCGGATATCTACCTGACGCTGTACTTTTACGTGACATCGGACTTTTGTCTGTCGTCAGATGTTTGTCGGGCTTCTACCCAACACCAAATTTCTACCCGTCGTGGGACTTCTTCTGGCCGACAGATTTTCGTCGGAGTTCTACCCGACGCCGTACTTCTTCCCGCTGCCGAACTTCCACCCGGCCGCTGATCGCCGCCGGACTTCATCCCGACCTTCGTCGGACCACCGCCCGGTCGCGGACCGCCATCGAACTTCAGCCCGACCTTCGTCGGACCACCACCCGGCCGCTGACCGCCGTCAAACTCCCTCCGACTAACATCTCACCTCCACATGATCTCTTAAAGGAGAGAAAACTCTAACTTCTGCGCAAAGGGAGGGGCGCCGAGTCAAGTAGGGAAAGTCACCTACTCAAAAACAGCGGAAGGCCTCAAAATGCCAGAAACTAGAGGGAAGAAGAGAGGAATACTCTAACTTCTGCGCAAAGGGAGGGGCGCCGAGTTAAGTAGGGAAAGTCACCTACTCAAAAACGGCGGAAGGCCTCAAAATGCCAGAAACTAGAGGGGAGAAGAGAGGAATACTCTAACTTCTGCGCAAAGGGAGGGGCGCCAAGTCAAGTAGGGAAAGTCACCTACTCAAAAATGGCGGAAAGCCTCAAAATGCCAAAAGCCAGAGGGAGAAAGGAAGAAGGGGCGAGTTTCATCTAGGCCCTGGGGGTCTATTTATATTATTTTTAAGGGGGGGAGGATTCCAAAATTTTATTAAATTCCCTAAATTTTTTCAAATTTTTCGGAATTTTTTGGGATTTTTTCGGAATTTTTTGGGCCCCGCCACCTTAAAATAAAAAAAAAAAAAAAAATTTTAAATATAACCGCGCCCCGCGCGGTTCCGCGTGGTTCAGCGGGCAGACGCGCCCGCTGGCGCGGGCGCCGCCGCCGGCGGCGGCCGGCCAGCCGGCCGGCCGGTTCGGCCGCCTACGCGTTCCCGGGCTCCAATTTCGGGCCCAGACGGTCCAAATTCGACGTTTTTGGGGTCCCCGGACACGTTTTTCGACGTTCCGGACTCAATTTTGACACTTTCGGAGCTCAACGAGGCCTCTATGATCAAGTTCGAGCAAACATTTAATTTTTGGAACGCAAATTTTTGCGATTTTGCCAAAGTGAAAAGCCGACACATATATTTTTGGACTCCTGGAGCTTTGACGTCCAAAAATAGGGGGGCAACTGATACGTCATCGGAAAATTATCTTGATCGGGCACGAATCTCGAGGAAAAACTCAAGTTGGAAACTTCAAAAATTAATTCGGAGACCATTTAAACTCCGATTTCAGCAAGCTTATAGTCGAACTGAGCGTCTCGGAAATACGAATCCAACAACACCAAATTCGACTCAATCCGAGCTCAAACGGTCCAAATCAAGTACCCGAAGCGCTGTTGGAAGCATCAAACAGTTATTTGAGTTACCAAACGGTCTCCGATTTTGACGAGCTTATAGTCGAATCGAGCGGCTCGACGAGACGAATCCAACGAGCCCAAGATCGTAGAATTCTGATACCATTAAGACCTTCCAATCCTCAATAAACAGTTCATGATCAAGGGATTCAATATCGGCCGTTCATCCGGATCACTCCTTATTTGCCCATGATCCTTCATCTATTTACAGGCTATGCCACTCCAGAAAAACTATAAATAGCCCCTCATTTCTCTTAAGAGGGGACCGAAGCCAAGAAGAAAAGAAGGAGAAGAAGAAGAAGAAAAGTGTAGGAGGGAACAGCTCCTCCTCGACCACCGCCGGAACTTCGCCGGAATTCCGCCGGATCACCACCGGAGCACCACCAGGCGTCCAAGGGACGCCGGAGCTCTGCCCGACGCCGGAGCAACATCGGAATTCTGCCCGATGCCAGAATTCTACCCGACGCCCGAGTGACGCCGGACTTCTTTCCAAGTGACGCCGAAATTCTGCTCGACACCCGAGTGACGTTGGAACTCCGCTTGGCCTTGTAACTAATGCTCATTGTAATCTGATCGTCCTGAATTTAAAGGACGAATCAGCCTCGTGTATTTCAAACAACACTAGTGGAACTCTTTCAACTGGGCGTGGCCCCGTGGTTTTTTCCCTTTCCAGGGTTTTCCACGTACAAATACTGGTGTTATTTCATTCTTCTGTTTGTGTGCTGGATATACGTACAACGCTGAGACGGAAATTTAAACTCTATCGCCGCGTATATTTGAGTCCGCAACAATTTGGCGCCGTCTGTGGGAAACTTATCCCACAACTTCAAGTATTGCTACGATGGTCAATAGGCGTAGCAATCGCCTCATAGGAGCCTCCCGCTCCCACTCTCCCCAATCCAGAAACCAGTCTATAAGTCGTGGACATCAAGTTTCTGCCTCCTTTCTTCCTGGGGGGCAACACATTGCTGGAGAAGGAACCTCAGGGCCTTCTTTGGAGGAGCGAATCCGAAAGATGGAAGAATCTCAAAACGAGATCCTACACCTCCTGCGAGAGACTCGACAACCGACCCTAGCACCTCAGGAGGAGGTTCTTCTCCCTCGAGATCCGCCACGTGTTGAAGCTGTTCAAATCGAACATCTTCAAGCTGAGATTCCTCTTCCTCCACCCAGGAGGCATTCGCAGTCACATCAAGATAACGAACTGGCTGATACAGCAAGTTCTACCCATCCTCCGCACACAGGTCGGCAATCTCTCCTTCCTCAAGACCTCCCTGAGGAGCTAGCCCAACATCACATTGCTGAGCTCCCTCGCAATACCCTAAGCCACGAACTGCGACGATTGGTTCGAGAGGAGTTCCCTACAGGAGGCGTAAGGCAACCTCTTCATCAGTGGGACTTCCAGGAGTCGTCACCCCTGACGGAAGCCATTCTTCAACACCCTATTTCGGCTGGCTTTAAGCTACCGAGCATCGAATCCTACGACGGGACATCCGACCCATATGAGCATATCGATCATTATCGAACAATTATGCATATACAGCGAGCTTCGGATGCACTCCTATGTCAGGTTTTTCCCGCTACCCTCAAGGGACAAGCACGAACTTGGTTCTATTCGCTTCCGTCTAGAACGATCCCTTCATTCAATAAAATGGCTAAAGTGTTCGTGGAACAGTTTGTAGCCAATCGAAGAATCACTAAGGATTCCTCCCACCTATCTGGAATCCGTCAGAATGAGGGAGAATCGTTGAAAGAGTATTTTCAGAGATTTTCTACTGAGGCTCGATAAATTCCGGGAGTAGATCCTGAATTATTGAGAGGAGTCTTTCTTGGTGGCCTCCGTCCTGGCCCCTTTTATTCAGCTCTTATGCGAGATATGGTTCATTCATACGCTGACCTGATTCATCGTGTGGAGGCACAAATCTCCGCAGATGAAGCCATAAATGCTCACAGAAAGCAGTTCGAGCAGACAAATGGGAAGCGCAAAGGTGCTCCTGGGATGGATAATTCTTCCTTACAACAGAAAAAGCAAGGGAATAGCAATCTACCTCCTAGGCCCCCATTACCACAACGAGAACCTCAGCAGGAGAAAGAGTACACTCCGCTCAACACATCTCGAGCAAATGTGTTAATGGCGATTCAAGATCAGGAAAAAGTGAAATGGCCGCATCCTTCGAAGCCAAATACAGGAAATCAAGATCAGTACTGTCACTTTCATCGTAGTCGTGGCCACGCTACTGAAGCGTGTTGGCAACTTAAGGATGAGATTGAAAGACTTATCCGCCAGGGCTATCTTCGACAGTTTATTGGGAACCCACCTACCCGAGAAGAAGCTCGCCCCACTGGGGGGCAAAATCAACAACAACAAAGACAACAGTTGAATAATATTCAAATGGTTGGCGAGATTGAATGACCACGTATTTTGTGTAGTTGTATTAGTAATACTACTTGTCATGTGTCATTGTGTATCTCTTCTATGATAAGTAGGATGTCACTCTAATGTCCTTAGTATTTCTACCAAGTCAAATGATGTGATTGTCCCTATATGTATCTCTTCTGTTGTACAAGGGAATTATTGTCTTACATTAATATAATGTGTTGTTCGTCCAGTTTTGATATTGTCTCTTTCTTTAAAAAGAATACAAATGACAGTGAAAAACTACTGACAAATATAGTCTCTTTATCCTTGATTCGAGAAATATGCAGTCTTTATTACTTCTCAATCACTGGAAGATCGATCCCAGGGGGATTCGATCCGGCCTCTTCCATACATGTTAACGTCGTCGAGCAAAGGCTCCGACATACAACCTCGGACAGGTCTCACATCCTTGGTGGATTCTCCCGACCTCTTCCATACAGGTTAACGTCATCGAGCAAAGGCTCCGACATACAACCTCGGATAGGTCTCACATCCTTGGTGGATTCTCTCGACCTCTTCCATACAGGTTAACGTCGTCGAGCAAAGGCTCCGACATACAACCTCGGATAGGTCTCACATCCTTGGTGGATTCTCTCGACCTCTTCCATACAGGTTAACATCGTCGAGCAAAGGCTCCGACATACAACCTCGGATAGGTCTCACATCCTTGGTGGATTCTCCCGACCTCTTCCATACAGGTTAACGTCGTCGAGCAAAGGCTCCGCCATACAACCTCGAATAGGTCTCACATCCTTGGTGGATTCTCTCGACCTTTTTCATACATATTAACGTCATCAAGCAAGGGCTTTGACCTACAGTCTCAAATATGTCAAACATCCTAAAAGGATGTCTCTCACATTCGTTCAGACTAATAATACATCAAAAGCACAAAGCATGTCTTACAGATGCAATAACAATTCAGGTCCCTCTAGGGGACAAATCCTCATTTCATATACAATATCATTGGAATTACATAAATCCAGATTCAGGTGTACATTTATCCTCACTAGAAGTTGAAATTGAAAAGTACATTGGCGTCATCCGTACAAACTAGTATCATCAAGCAATAAGCAACTTTAACACAGTCAAATATCCTTGGTGGATTTAAGTGACTTCTCCCTTACTGCACGTAAGCATCTCCTACAACTGCTCCTTCAAAGAAAGGACATAACTTGATCATCATCGGATCTCCACTCGGTGTTAATGTATTGCCAAAATGTTGGCATATCACCCTCCTTCGGCCCCTTGATCCAGTAATATCTGATGTTGGCACACTTCAGTATGGATGAATATTGCCTTAACACAATATCACTGGACACCCGCCATTATCAACCCTTCGTCGGATATCTGCCGGTGGTCCTTTACTTCATATCAGCCATCATCGGCTTCTCGTTCAACTGCTGATAGCAGCACCGTTGAACTCTCTCCTTCTGCTCCCAACTTGGTCGTTGACTGCCAACGGACTTCCACCTGATCGTCCATCATCAACAAACTAACATCAAAATTCTATTCGATGCTGAGCTTCCTCCCGTTGGAGGACTTCTACACGTCGTCAGACCCTCGTCGGACTTCAACTCGACGCTAAAATGCTACCCAACGTCGGACTTCTGCCAGTCGTCAGACCACCATCGGATATCTACCTGACACTGTACTTTTACGTGACATCGGACTTTTGTCTGTCGTCAGATGTTTGTCGGGCTTCTACCCAACACCAAATTTCTACCCGTTGTGGGACTTCTTCTGGCCGACAGATTTTCGTCGGAGTTCTACCCGACGCCGTACTTCTTCCCGCTGCCGAACTTCCACCCGGCCGCTGATCGCCGCAGGACTTCATCCCGACCTTCGTCGGACCACCGCCCGGTCGCGGACCGCCATCGAACTTCAGCCCGACCTTCGTCGGACCACCACCCGGCCGCTGACCGCCGTCAAACTCCCTCCGACTAACATCTCACCTCCACATGATCTCTTAAAGGAGAGAAAACTCTAACTTCTGCGCAAAGGGAGGGGCGCCGAGTCAAGTAGGGAAAGTCACCTACTCAAAAACAGCGGAAGGCCTCAAAATGCCAGAAACTAGAGGGGAGAAGAGAGGAATACTCTAACTTCTGCGCAAAGGGAGGGGCGCCGAGTTAAGTAGGGAAAGTCACCTACTCAAAAACGGCGGAAGGCCTCAAAATGCCAGAAACTAGAGAGGAGAAGAGAGGAATACTCTAACTTCTGCGCAAAGGGAGGGGCGCCAAGTCAAGTAGGGAAAGTCACCTACTCAAAAATGGCGGAAAGCCTCAAAATGCCAAAAGCCAGAGGGAGAAAGGAAGAAGGGGCGAGTTTCTCCTTGGCCCTGGGGGTCTATTTATATTATTTTTAAGGGGGGGAGGATTCCAAAATTTTATTAAATTCCCTAAATTTTTTCAAATTTTTCGGAATTTTTTGGGATTTTTTCGGAATTTTTTGGGCCCCGCCACCTTAAAAAAAGAAAAAAAAAAATTTTTTTTTAAATATAACCGCGCCCCGCGCGGTTCCGCGCGGTTCAGCGGGCAGACGCGCCCGCTGGCGCGGACGCCGCCGCCGGCGGCGGCCGGCCAGCCGGCCGGCCGGTTCGGCCGCCTACACGTTCCCGGGCTCCAATTTCGGGCCCGGACGGTCCAAATTCGACGTTTTTGGGGTCCCCGGACACGTTTTTCGACGTTCCGGACTCAATTTTGACACTTTCGGAGCTCAACGAGGCCTCTATGATCAAGTTCGAGCAAACATTTAATTTTTGGAACGCAAATTTTTGCGATTTTGCCAAAGTGAAAAGCCGACACATATATTTTTGGACTCCTGGAGCTTTGACGTCCAAAAATAGGGGGGCAACTGATACGTCATCGGAAAATTATCTTGATCGGGCACGAATCTCGAGGAAAAACTCAAGTTGGAAACTTCAAAAATTAATTCGGAGACCATTTAAACTCCGATTTCAGCAAGCTTATAGTCGAACTGAGCGTCTCGGAAATACGAATCCAACAACACCAAATTCGACTCAATCCGAGCTCAAACGAGTCCAAATCAAGTACCCGAAGCGCTGTTGGAAGCATCAAACAGTTATTTGAGTTACCAAACGGTCTCCGATTTTGACGAGCTTATAGTCGAATCGAGCGGCTCGACGAGACGAATCCAACGAGCCCAAGATCGTAGAATTCTGATACCATTAAGACCTTCAAATGCTCAATAAATAGTTCATGATCAAGGGATTCAATATCGGCCGTTCATCCGGATCACTCCTTATTTGCCCATGATCCTTCATCTATTTACGGGCTATGCCACTCCAGAAAAACTATAAATAGCCCCTCATTTCTCTTAAGAGGGGACCGAAGCCAAGAAGAAAAGAAGGAGAAGAAGAAGAAGAAAAGTGTAGGAGGGAACAGCTCCTCCTCGACCACCGCCGGAACTTCGCCGGAATTCCGCCGGATCACCACCGGAGCACCACCAGGCGTCCAAGGGATGCCGGAGCTCTGCCCGACGCCGGAGCAACATCGGAATTCTGCCCGATGCCAGAATTCTACCCGACGCCCGAGTGACGCCGGACTTCTTTCCAAGTGACGCCGAAATTCTGCTCGACACCCGAGTGACGTTGGAACTCCGCTTGGCCTTGTAACTAATGCTCATTGTAATCTGATCGTCCTGAATTTAAAGGACGAATCAGCCTCGTGTATTTCAAACAACACTAGTGGAACTCTTTCAACTGGGCGTGGCCCCGTGGTTTTTTCCCTTTCCAGGGTTTTCCACGTACAAATACTGGTGTTATTTCATTCTTCTGTTTGTGTGCTGGATATACGTACAACGCTGAGACGGAAATTTAAACTCTATCACCGCGTATATTTGAGTCCGCAACAGTTTGGCGCCGTCTGTGGGAAACTTATCCCACAACTTCAAGTATTGCTACGATGGTCAATAGGCGTAGCAATCGCCTCATAGGAGCCTCCCGCTCCCACTCTCCCCAATCCAGAAACCAGTCTATAAGTCGTGGACATCAAGTTTCTGCCTCCTTTCTTCCTGGGGGGCAACACATTGCTGGAGAAGGAACCTCAGGGCCTTCTTTGGAGGAGCGAATCCGAAAGATGGAAGAATCTCAAAACGAGATCCTACACCTCCTGCGAGAGACTCGACAACCGACCCTAGCACCTCAGGAGGAGGTTCTTCTCCCTCGAGATCCGCCACGTGTTGAAGTTGTTCAAATCGAAAATTCTTCAAGCTGAGATTCCTCTTCCTCCACCCAGGAGGCGTTCGCAGTCACATCAAGATAACGAACTGGCTGATACAGCAAGTTCTACCCATCCTCCGCACACAGGTCGGCAATCTCTCCTTCCTCAAGACCTCCCTGAGGAGCTAGCCCAACATCACATTGCTGAGCTCCCTCGCAATACCCTACGCCACGAACTGCGACGATTGGTTCGAGAGGAGTTCCCTACAGGAGGCGTAAGGCAACCTCTTCATCAGTGGGACTTCCAGGAGTCGTCACCCCTGACGGAAGCCATTCTTCAACACCCTATTTCGGCTGGCTTGAAGCTACCAAGCATCGAATCCTACGACGGGACATCCGACCCATATGAGCATATCGATCATTATCGAACAATTATGCATATACAGCGAGCTTCGGATGCACTCCTATGTCAGGTTTTTCCCGCTACCCTCAAGGGACAAGCACGAACTTGGTTCTATTCGCTTCCGTCTAGAACGATCCCTTCATTCAATAAAATGGCTAAAGTGTTCGTGGAACAGTTTGTAGCCAATCGAAGAATCACTAAGGATTCCTCCCACCTATCTGGAATCCGTCAGAATGAGGGAGAATCGTTGAAAGAGTATTTTCAGAGATTTTCTACTGAGGCTCGACAAATTCCGGGAGTAGATCCTGAATTATTGAGAGGAGTCTTTCTTGGTGGCCTCCGTCCTGGCCCCTTTTATTCAGCTCTTATGCGAGATACGATTCATTCATACGCCGACCTGATTCATCGTGTGGAGGCACAAATCTCCGCAGATGAAGCCATAAATGCTCACAGAAAGCAGTTCGAGCAGACAAATGGGAAGCGCAAAGGTGCTCCTGGGATGGATAATTCTTCCTTACAACAGAAAAAGCAAGGGAATAGCAATCTACCTCCTAGGCCCCCATTACCACAACGAGAACCTCAGCAGGAGAAAGAGTACACTCCGCTCAACACATCTCGAGTAAATGTGTTAATGGCGATTCAAGATCAGGAAAAAGTGAAATGGCCGCATCCTTCGAAGCCAAATACAGGAAATCAAGATCAGTAATGTCACTTTCATCGTAGTCGTGGCCACGCTACTGAAGCGTGTTGGCAACTTAAGGATGAGATTGAAAGACTTATCCGCCAGGGCTATCTTCGACAGTTTATTGGGAACCCACCTACCCGAGAAGAAGCTCGCCCCACTGGGGGGCAAAATCAACAACAACAAAGACAACAGTTGAATAATATTCAAATGGTTAGCGAGATTGAATGACCACGTATTTTGTGTAGTTGTATTAGTAATACTACTTGTCATGTGTCATCGTGTATCTCTTCTATGATAAGTAGGATGTCACTCTAATGTCCTTAGTATTTCTACCAAGTCAAATGATGTGATTGTCCCTATATGTATCTCTTCTGTTGTACAAGGGAATTATTGTCTTACATTAATATAATGTGTTGTTCGTCCAGTTTTGATATTGTCTCTTTCTTTAAAAAGAATACAAATGACAGTGAAAAACTACTGACAAATATAGTCTCTTTATCCTTGATTCGAGAAATATGCAGTCTTTATTACTTCTCAATCACTGGAAGATCGATCCCAGGGGGATTCGATCCGGCCTCTTCCATACAGGTTAACGTCGTCGAGCAAAGGCTCCGACATACAACCTCGGACAGGTCTCACATCCTTGGTGGATTCTCCCGACCTCTTCCATACAGGTTAACGTCGTCGAGCAAAGGCTCCGACATACAACCTCGGATAGGTCTCACATCCTTGGTGGATTCTCTCGACCTCTTCCATACAGGTTAACGTCGTCGAGCAAAGGCTCCGACATACAACCTCGGATAGGTCTCACATCCTTGGTGGATTCTCTCGACCTCTTCCATACAGGTTAACGTCGTCGAGCAAAGGCTCCGACATACAACCTCGGATAGGTCTCACATCCTTGGTGGATTCTCCCGACCTCTTCCATACAGGTTAACGTCGTCGAGCAAAGGCTCCGACATACAACCTCGAATAGGTCTCACATCCTTGGTGGATTCTCTCGACCTTTTTCATACATGTTAACGTCATCAAGCAAGGGCTTTGACCTACAGTCTCAAATATGTCAAACATCCTAAAAGGATGTCTCTCACATTCGTTCAGACTAATAATACATCAAAAGCACAAAGCATGTCTTACAGATGCAATAACAATTCAGGTCCCTCTAGGGGACAAATCCTCATTTCATATACAATATCATTGGAGTTACATAAATCCAGATTCAGGTGTACATTTATCCTCACTAGAAGTTGAAATTGAAAAGTACATTGGCGTCATCCGTACAAACTAGTATCATCAAGCAATAAGCAACTTTAACACAGTCAAATATCCTTGGTGGATTTAAGTGACTTCTCCCTTACTGCGCGCAAGCATCTCCTACAACTGCTCCTTCAAAGAAAGGACATAACTGGATCATCATCGGATCTCCACTCGGTGTTAATGTATTGCCAAAATGTTGGCATATCACCCTCCTTCGGCCCCTTGATCCAGTAATATCTGATGTTGACACACTTCAGTATGGATGAATATTGCCTTAACACAATATCACTGGACACCCGCCATTATCAACCCTTCGTCGGATATCTGCCGGCGGTCCTTTACTTCATATCAGCCATCATCGGCTTCTCGTTCAACTGCTGATAGCAGCACCGTTGAACTCTCTCCTTCTGCTCCCAACTTGGTCGTTGACTGCCAACGGACTTCCACCTGATCGTCCAAAAATAGGGGGGCAACTGATACGTCATCGGAAAATTATCTTGATCGGGCACGAATCTCGAGGAAAAACTCAAGTTGGAAACTTCAAAAATTAATTCGGAGACCATTTAAACTCCGATTTCAGCAAGCTTATAGTCGAACTGAGCGTCTCGGAAATACGAATCCAACAACACCAAATTCGACTCAATCCGAGCTCAAACGAGTCCAAATCAAGTACCCGAAGCGCTGTTGGAAGCATCAAACAGTTATTTGAGTTACCAAACGGTCTCCGATTTTGACGAGCTTATAGTCGAATCGAGCGGCTCGACGAGACGAATCCAACGAGCCCAAGATCGTAGAATTCTGATACCATTAAGACCTTCAAATGCTCAATAAACAGTTCATGATCAAGGGATTCAATATCGGCCGTTCATCCGGATCACTCCTTATTTGCCCATGATCCTTCATCTATTTACGGGCTATGCCACTCCAGAAAAACTATAAATAGCCCCTCATTTCTCTTAAGAGGGGACCGAAGCCAAGAAGAAAAGAAGGAGAAGAAGAAGAAGAAAAGTGTAGGAGGGAACAGCTCCTCCTCGACCACCGCCGGAACTTCGCCGGAATTCCGCCGGATCACCACCGGAGCACCACCAGGCGTCCAAGGGATGCCGGAGCTCTGCCCGACGCCGGAGCAACATCAGAATTCTGCCCGATGCCAGAATTCTACCCGACGCCCGAGTGACGCCGGACTTCTTTCCAAGTGACGCCGAAATTCTGCTCGACACCCGAGTGACGTTGGAACTCCGCTTGGCCTTGTAACTAATGCTCATTGTAATCTGATCGTCCTGAATTTAAAGGACGAATCAGCCTCGTGTATTTCAAACAACACTAGTGGAACTCTTTCAACTGGGCGTGGCCCCGTGGTTTTTTCCCTTTCCAGGGTTTTCCACGTACAAATACTGGTGTTATTTCATTCTTCTGTTTGTGTGCTGGATATACGTACAACGCTGAGACGGAAATTTAAACTCTATCGCCGCGTATATTTGAGTCCGCAACAGTTTGGCGCCATCTGTGGGAAACTTATCCCACAACTTCAAGTATTGCTACGATGGTCAATAGGCGTAGCAATCGCCTCATAGGAGCCTCCCGCTCCCACTCTCCCCAATCCAGAAACCAGTCTATAAGTCGTGGACATCAAGTTTCTGCCTCCTTTCTTCCTGGGGGGCAACACATTGCTGGAGAAGGAACCTCAGGGCCTTCTTTGGAGGAGCGAATCCGAAAGATGGAAGAATCTCAAAACGAGATCCTACACCTCCTGCGAGAGACTCGACAACCGACCCTAGCACCTCAGGAGGAGGTTCTTCTCCCTCGAGATCCGCCACGTGTTGAAGCTGTTCAAATCGAACATCTTCAAGCTGAGATTCCTCTTCCTCCACCCAGGAGGCGTTCGCAGTCACATCAAGATAACGAACTGGCTGATACAGCAAGTTCTACCCATCCTCCGCACACAGGTCGGCAATCTCTCCTTCCTCAAGACCTCCCTGAGGAGCTAGCCCAACATCACATTGCTGAGCTCCCTCGCAATACCCTACGCCACGAACTGCGACGATTGGTTCGAGAGGAGTTCCCTACAGGAGGCGTAAGGCAACCTCTTCATCAGTGGGATTTCCAGGAGTCGTCACCCCTGACGGAAGCCATTCTTCAACACCCTATTTCGGCTGGCTTTAAGCTACCGAGCATCGAATCCTACGACGGGACATCCGACCCATATGAGCATATCGATCATTATCGAACAATTATGCATATACAGCGAGCTTCGGATGCACTCCTATGTCAGGTTTTTCCCGCTACCCTCAAGGGACAAGCACGAACTTGGTTCTATTCGCTTCCGTCTAGAACGATCCCTTCATTCAATAAAATGGCTAAAGTGTTCGTGGAACAGTTTGTAGCCAATCGAAGAATCACTAAGGATTCCTCCCACCTATCTGGAATCCGTCAGAATGAGGGAGAATCGTTGAAAGAGTATTTTCAGAGATTTTCTACTGAGGCTCGACAAATTCCGGGAGTAGATCCTGAATTATTGAGAGGAGTCTTTCTTGGTGGCCTCCATCCTGGCCCCTTTTATTCAGCTCTTATGCGAGATACGGTTCATTCATACGCCGACCTGATTCATCGTGTGGAGGCACAAATCTCCGCAGATGAAGCCATAAATGCTCACAGAAAGCAGTTCGAGCAGACAAATGGGAAGCGCAAAGGTGCTCCTGGGATGGATAATTCTTCCTTACAACAGAAAAAGCAAGGGAATAGCAATCTACCTCCTAGGCCCCCATTACCACAACGAGAACCTCAGCAGGAGAAAGAGTACACTCCGCTCAACACATCTCGAGCAAATGTGTTAATGGCGATTCAAGATCAGGAAAAAGTGAAATGGCCGCATCCTTCGAAGCCAAATACAGGAAATCAAGATCAGTACTGTCACTTTCATCGTAGTCGTGGCCACGCTACTGAAGCGTGTTGGCAACTTAAGGATGAGATTGAAAGACTTATCCGCCAGGGCTATCTTCGACAGTTTATTGGGAACCCACCTACCCGAGAAGAAGCTCGCCCCACTGGGGGGCAAAATCAACAACAACAAAGACAACAGTTGAATAATATTCAAATGGTTGGCGAGATTGAATGACCACGTATTTTGTGTAGTTGTATTAGTAATACAACTTGTCATGTGTCATCGTGTATCTCTTCCATGATAAGTAGGATGTCACTCTAATGTCCTTAGTATTTCTACCAAGTCAAATGATGTGATTGTCCCTATATGTATCTCTTCTGTTGTACAAGGGAATTATTGTCTTACATTAATATAATGTGTTGTTCGTCCAGTTTTGATATTGTCTCTTTCTTTAAAAAGAATACAAATGACAGTGAAAAACTACTGACAAATATAGTCTCTTTATCCTTGATTCGAGAAATATGCAGTCTTTATTACTTCTCAATCGCTGGAAGATCGATCCCAGGGGGATTCGATCCGGCCTCTTCCATACAGGTTAACGTCGTCGAGCAAAGGCTCCGACATACAACCTCGGACAGGTCTCACATCCTTGGTGGATTCTCCCGACCTCTTCCATACAGGTTAACGTCGTCGAGCAAAGGCTCCGACATACAACCTCGGATAGGTCTCACATCCTTGGTGGATTCTCTCGACCTCTTCCATACAGGTTAACGTCGTCGAGCAAAGGCTCCGACATGCAACCTCGGATAGGTCTCACATCCTTGGTGGATTCTCTCGACCTCTTCCATACAGGTTAACGTCGTCGAGCAAAGGCTCCGACATACAACCTCGGATAGGTCTCACATCCTTGGTGGATTCTCCCGACCTCTTCCATACAGGTTAACGTCGTCGAGCAAAGGCTCCGACATACAACCTCGAATAGGTCTCACATCCTTGGTGGATTCTCTCGACCTTTTTCATACATGTTAACGTCATCAAGCAAGGGCTTTGACCTACAGTCTCAAATATGTCAAACATCCTAAAAGGATGTCTCTCACATTCGTTCAAACTAATAATACATCAAAAGCACAAAGCATGTCTTACAGATGCAATAACAATTCAGGTCCCTCTAGGGGACAAATCCTCATTTCATATACAATATCATTGGAGTTACATAAATCCAGATTCAGGTGTACATTTATCCTCACTAGAAGTTGAAATTGAAAAGTACATTGGCGTCATCCGTACAAACTAGTATCATCAAGCAATAAGCAACTTTAACACAGTTAAATATCCTTGGTGGATTTAAGTGACTTCTCCCTTACTGCATGCAAGCATCTCCTACAACTGCTCCTTCAAAGAAAGGACATAACTGGATCATCATCGGATCTCCACTCGGTGTTAATGTATTGCCAAAATATTGGCATATCACCCTCCTTCGGCCCCTTGATCCAGAAATATCTGATGTTGGCACACTTCAGTATGGATGAATATTGCCTTAACACAATATCACTAGACACCCGCCATTATCAACCCTTCGTCGGATATCTGCCGGCGGTCCTTTACTTCATATCAGCCATCATCGGCTTCTCGTTCAACTGCTGATAGCAGCACCGTTGAACTCTCTCCTTCTGCTCCCAACTTGGTCGTTGACTGCCAACGGACTTCCACCTGATCGTCCAAAAATAGGGAATAACTCCTCCTCGACCACCGCCGGAACACCGCCGGAACTCCGCCGGAACACTGCCGGAACACCACCAAAGCACCACCAGGCGCCGGAGGGAAGCCGGAGCTCTGCCCGACACGGGAGCAACGTCAGAATTCTGCCCGACGCCGGAATTCTACCCGACGCCGGACTTCTTTCCAAGTGACGTCGGAATTCTGCTCGACACCCCGAGTGACGTCGGAACTCTGCTTGTCCTTGTAACTGATACTCATTGTAATCTGATCGTCCTGAATTTAAAGGACGGATCAGCCTCGTGTACTTCAAACGACACTAGTGGAACTATTTCAACTGGGCGTGGCCCCGTGGTTTTTTCCCTTTCCAGGGTTTTCCACGTAAAAATCCTGGTGTTACTATTTCGATTCTGTTTGTGTGCTGAATATACGTACAACGCTGAGACGGAAATATTAAACTCTATCGCCGCGTATATTTGAGTCCGCAACAGTTTGGCGCCGTCTGTGGGAAACTTATCCCACAACTTCAAGTATTGCTACGATGGTCAATAGGCGTAGCAATCGCCTCATAGGAGCCTCCCGCCCCCACTCTCCCCAATCCAGAAACCAGTCTATAAATCGTGGACATCAAGTTTCTGCCTCCTTTCTTCCTGGGGGGCAACACATTGCTGGAGAAGGAACCTCAGGGCCTTCTTTGGAGGAGCGAATCCGAAAGATGGAAGAATCTCAAAACGAGATCCTACACCTCCTGCGAGAGACTCAACAACCGACCCTAGCACCTCAGGAGGAGGTTCTTCTCCCTCGAGATCCGCCACGTGTTGAAGCTGTTCAAATCGAACATCTTCAAGCTGAGATTCCTCTTCCTCCACCCAGGAGGCGTTCGCAGTCACATCAAGATAACGAACTGGCTGATACAGCAAGTTCTACCCATCCTCCGCACACAGGTCGGCAATCTCTCCTTCCTCAAGACCTCCCTGAGGAGCTAACCCAACATCACATTGCTGAGCTCCCTCGCAATACCCTACGCCACGAACTGCGACGATTGGTTCGAGAAGAGTTCCCTACAGGAGGCGTAAGGCAACCTCTTCATCAGTGGGACTTCCAGGATTCGTCACCCCTGACGGAAGCTATTCTTCAACACCCTATTCCGACAGGATTCAAACTACCGAACATCGACCCCTATGACGGGACAACTGACCCGTACGAGCATATCGATCATTATCGAACAATTATGCATATCCAGCGAGCCTCAGACGCGCTCCTCTGTCAGGTCTTTCCTGCCACCCTCAAAGGACAAGCTCGAACATGGTTCTATTCGCTTCCAGCCGGAACCATTCCAATGTTCGTCAAATTGGCAAAAGTATTCGTCGAACAATTTGTCGCCAATCGGAGAATTACTAAGGACTCTTCTCACCTCTCGGGGATCCGTCAGAATGAAAGTGAGTCCCTCAAGGAATACTTCAAGAGATTTTCTACTGAAGCTCGTCAAATTCCGGGAGTAGATCCCGAGTTACTTAGAGGCGTTTTCCTCGGAGGGCTTCGTCCGGGCCCCTTCTACTCAGCACTTATGCGAGACACGGTCCCTTCGTATGCCGACCTGATTCATCGTGTGGAGGCACAAATCTCCGTAGATGAAGCCATAAATGCTCACAGAAAGCAGTTCGAGCAGACAAATGGGAAGCGCAAAGGTGCTCCTGGGATGGATAATTCTTCCTTACAATGGAAAAAGCAAGGGAATAGCAATCTACCTCCTAGGCCCCCATTACCACAACGAGAACCTCGGTAGGAGAAAGAGTACACTCCGCTCAACACATCTCGAGCAAATGTGTTAATGGCGATTCAAGATCAGGACAAAGTGAAATGGCCGCATCCTTCGAAGCCAAATACAGGAAAGCAAGATCAGTACTGCCACTTTCATCGTTGTCGTGGCCACACTACTGAAGCGTGTTGGCAACTTAAGGATGAGATTGAAAGACTTATCCGCCAGGGCTATCTTCGACAGTTTATTGGGAACCCACCTACCCGAGAAGAAGCTCGCCCCCCAGTGGGGGGCAAAATCAACAACAAAGACAACCATTGAATAATATTCAAATGGTTGGCGAGATTGAATGACCACGCACTTTGTGTAGTTGTATTAGTAATACTACTTGTCATGTGTCACCATGTATCTCTTCTATGATCAGTAGGATGTCACTCTAATGTCCTTAATATTTCTACCAAGTCAAATAATGTGATTGTCCCTATATGTATCTCTTCTGTTGTACAAGGGAATTATTGTCTTACAGTAATATAATGTGTTGTTCGTCCAGTTTTGATATTGTCTCTTTCTTTAAAAAGAATACAAATGACAGTGAAAAACTACTGACAAATATAGTCTCTTTATCCTTGATTCGAGAATTACGCAATCTTTATTGTGTCTCAATCACTAGATGATCAATCCCAAGGGGATTCGATCTGACCTCTTCCACACAGGTTAACGTCGTCGAGCAAAGGCTCCGACATACAACCTCAGATAGGTCTCACATCCTTGGTGGATTCTCTTGACCTCTTCCATTCAGGTTAACGTCATCGAGCAGGGCTCTGACATACAACCTCGGATAGGTCTCACATCCTTGGTGGATTCTCCCGACCTCTTCCACACAGGTTAACGTCGTCGAGCAAAGGCTCCGACATACAACCTCGGATAGGTCTCACATCCTTGGTGGATTCTCCCGACCTCTTCCATACAGGTTAACGTAGTCGAGCAAAGGCTCCGACATACAACCTCAGATAGGTCTCACATCCTTGGTGGATTCTCCCGACCTCTTCCATACAGGTTAACGTCGTCGAGCAAAGGCTCCGACATACAACCTCGGATAGGTCTCACATCCTTGGTGGATTCTCTCGACCTCCTCCATACAAGTTAACGTCGTCGAGCAAAGGCTCTGACGTACAACCTCGGAAAGGTCTCACATCCTTGGTGGATTCTCTCGACCTTTTTCATACATGTTAACGTCATCAAGCAAGGGCTTTGACCTACAGTCTCAAATATGTCAAAAAGGATGTCTCTCACATTCGTTCAGACTAATAATACATCAAAAGCACAAAGCATGTCTTACAGATGCAAGAATAATTCAGGTCCCTCTAGGGGACAAATCCTCATTTCATATACAATATCATTGGAGTTACATAAATCCAGATTCAGGTGTACATTTATTCTCACTAGAAGTTGAAATTGAAAAGTACATTGGCATCATCCATATAAACTAGTATCATCAAGCAATAAGCAACTTTAACACAGTCAAATATCCTTGGTGGATTTAAGTGACTTCTCCCTTACTGCACGCAAGCATCTCCTACAACTGCTCCTTCAAAGAAAGGACATAACTGGATCATCATCAGATCTCCACTCAGTGTTAGTGTATTGCCAAAATGTTGGCATATCACACTACTTCGGCTCCTTGATCCAGTAATATCTAATGTTGGCACACTTCAGTATGGATGAATATTGCCTTAACATAATGCCACTGGACACCCGCCATCATCGACTCTTCGTCGGATATCTGCCGGCGGTCCTTTACTTCATATCAGCCATCATCGGCTTCTCGTTCAACTGCTGATAGCAACACCGTTGAACTCTCTCCTTCTGCTCCCAACTTGGTCGTTGACTGCCAACAGACTTCCACCCGATCGTCCATCATCGACAAACTAACATCGAAATTCTATTCGATGCTGAGCTTCCTCCCGTTGGAGGACTTCTACACGCCGCCAGACCCTCGTCGGACTTCAACTCGACGCTAAACTTCTACCCAACGTCGGACTTCAGCCAGTCGTCAGACCCCCGTCGGATATCTACCCGACGCTGTACTTTTACGTGACGTCGGACTTCTGCCTGTCGTCAGATGTTTGTCGGGCTTCTACCCGACACCAAATTTCTACCCGTCGTGGGACTTCTTCTGGCCGACAGATTTTCGTCGGAGTTCTACCCGACGCCGTACTTCTTCCCGCCGCCGAACTTCCACCCGGCCGCTGACCGCCGCCAGACTTCATCCCGACCTTCGTCGGACCACCGCCCGGTCGCGGACCGCCATCGAACTTCAGCCCGACCTTCGTCGGACCACCGCCCGGCCGCTGACCGCCGCCAGACTTCATCCCGAACTTCGTCGGACCACCGCCCGGTCGCGGACCGCCATCGAACTTCAGCCCGACCTTCGTCGGACCACCACCCGGCCGCTGACCGCCGTCAGACTCCCTCCGACTAACATCTCACCTCCACATGATCTCTTAAAAGAGAGAAAACTCTAACTTCTGCGCAAAGGGAGGGGCGCCGAGTCAAGTAGGGAAAGTCACCTACTCAAAAACGGCGGAAGGCCTCAAAATGCCAGAAACTAGAGGGGAGAATAGAGGAATACTCTAACTTCTGCGCAAAAGGAGGGGCGCCGAGTTAAGTAGGGAAAGTCACCTACTCAAAAATGGCGGAAGGCTTCAAAATGCCAGAAACTAGAGGGGAGAAGAGAGGAATAC
This sequence comes from Dendrobium chrysotoxum, assembly GCA_019925795.1. Classification (NCBI taxonomy): domain Eukaryota; kingdom Viridiplantae; phylum Streptophyta; class Magnoliopsida; order Asparagales; family Orchidaceae; genus Dendrobium; species Dendrobium chrysotoxum. The sequence goes on along the minus strand of CM034300.1, from coordinate 24,454,994 downwards.
TCTAACTTCTGCGCAAAGGGAGGGGCGCCAAGTCAAGTAGGGAAAGTCACCTACTCAAAAATGGCGGAAAGCCTCAAAATGCCAAAAGCCAGAGGGAGAAAGGAAGAAGGGGCGAGTTTCTCCTAGGCCCTAGGGGTCTATTTATATTATTTTTAAGGGGGGGAGGATTCCAAAATTTTATTAAATTCCCTGAATTTTTTCAAATTTTTCGGAATTTTTTGGGATTTTTTCGGAATTTTTTGGGCCCCGCCACTTAAAAAAAAAAAAAAAAAAATTTTATATATAACCGCGCCCCGCGCGGTTATAACCGCGCGGTTCCGCGCGGTTCAGCGGGCAGACGCGCCCGCTAACCCGGGCGCCGCCGCCGGTGGCGGCCGGCCGGCCGGCCGGCCGGTTCGGCCGCCTACGCGTTCCCGGGCTCCAATTTCGGGCCCGGACGGTCCAAATTCGACGTTTTTGGGGTCGCCGGACACGTTTTTCGACGTTCCGGACTCAATTTTGACACTTTCGGAGCTCAACGGGGCCTCTATGATCAAGTTCGAGCAAACATTTAATTTTTGGAACGCAAATTTTTGCGATTTTGCCAAAGTGAAAAGCCGACACATATATTTTTGGACTCCTGGAGCTTTGACGTCCAAAAATAGGGGGGCAACTGATACGTCATCGGAAAATTATCTTGATCGGGCACGAATCTCGAGGAAAAACTCAAGTTGGAAACTTCAAAAATTTTTTCGGAGACCATTTAAACTCCGATTTTAGCAAACTTATAGTCGAACTGAGCGTCTCGGAAATACAAATCCAACGACACCAAATTCGACTCAATCCGAGCCCAAGTGAGTCCAAATCAAGTACCCGAAGCGCTGTTGGAAGCATCAAACAGCTATTTGAGTTACCAAACGGTCTCCGATTTTGGCGAGCTTATAGTCAAATCGAGCGGCTCGACGAGACGAATCCAACGAGCCCAAGATCGTAGAATTCTGATATCATTAAGAGCTTCAAATGCTTGATAAACGGTTCACGATCAAGGGATTCAATATCGGCCGTTCATCCGGATCACTCCTTATCTGCCCCTGATCCCTCATCTATTTACGAGCTATGCCACTCCAGAAAAAATATAAATAGCCCCTCATTTCTCTTAAGAGGGGACCCAAGCCAAGAAGAGAAGAAGAGAAGAAAGAGAAGAAGAAGAGGAGAGAAGTCTAGGAGGGAATAACTCATCCTCGACCACCGCCGGAACACCGCCGGAACTCCGCCGGAACACTGCCGGAACACCACCAAAGCACCACCAGGCGCCGGAGGGACGCCGGAGCTCTGCCCGACACGGGAGCAACGTCGGAATTCTGCCCGACGCCGGAATTCTACCCGACGCCGGACTTCTTTCCAAGTGACGCCGGAATTCTGCTCGACACCCCGAGTGACGTCGGAACTCTGCTTGTCCTTGTAACTGATACTCATTGTAATCTGATCGTCCTGAATTTAAAGGACGGATCAGCCTCGTGTACTTCAAACGACACTAGTGGAACTATTTCAACTGGGCGTGGCCCCGTGGTTTTTTCCCTTTTCAGGGTTTTCCACGTAAAAATCCTGGTGTTACTATTTCGATTCTGTTTGTGTGCTGAATATACGTACAACGCTGAGACGGAAATATTAAACTCTATCGCCGCGTATATTTGAGTCCGCAATAATAATAATACATACATACCTGCTGAAATCTAAAACCCATCCTGAATCCTGCTCACGTCGTATCCACCGCTTACTACAATACTCATTACCTGTGTAAACGGCACTGAAATTTCATCTCGCCTGCACGACCGCGCCACTACTCTTCTCCCTTCGCATCGTTAAAACGAACCCAATACAAGTCTTCTTCGTTTTTCTCTCCCACGCACACGAGAGCTTCCGATCTTCCTCATGCACATAGGCCGACGCGCTCAACCCTCTAGCCCTAGCCGACTATTGCTTCTGCTCCGATCTCAACTCATCTTCCAAGCCGATCAAAGCCCTAATCAACCCTCAAACCAACCTCCATAGACTCTTCCTGCCGCAAGCCCGAACTCCAAGCAACCGACACTTCCTCCCTCTCAGCCGACTCCACCCCTGCACCTACCAAACTCAACAGCTTAGTGTGACCTCAGCCCCACCTTCAACTCCTACAGCCACTGTGGCCCAGTGCCGACCAACCCCTCTGACTTCGAAGGCTGACCCCGATCTCCAGTCGCTTCTTCCCTCCCATAGCCGCAACTCCAAAGCCGCCATTCCAAATCCTCCTGTAGCCGCGAGCCCTCCTCCATCCGCCACCTGCAAACCCAACTCAACCCTTAAGGTATATTTGTATTATATGTTTAATAACTAATTAATTACTATTAGTACTGTTATTATTATTATTATGAAATATATATGTACATATATTTAATGTATGTTAAAAATGTTAGTATATGATTATAATTATTATGAACCTAGCCGAAATTCACAGTGACAGAGGACCTGAATGGACAATTTTCTTGGACTTAATTTGAATCTAAATGAACAAAAAAAAGGCTTGAATTTGGATAGAAAAGAAGGGGACTAAACATAGAGCTCAAACTTGCACATTAAATGACAAATAAATCAGACCACAAAGGACTTGACATTGAACAACCAAGGACCTAATTCGAACCCAAATGAACAAACTACAGGGAACCAGACTAAACTCTAAACTAATATAAGAAGAATGAAATTAAAATGAAAATGCTACATAATGGTTCAAAGTGCTCAAATGAAAGTCAATGAACAATTGCAAGGACCCATGGTTTTCATTACAACTCGCCCGCTAGCAACAAGGCCAAAGGAAATGCATGATTTGATTGTAATAAGCAATAGGAAGTCCTTAAACACTATTATGAATCACCTGAAATAATAACAGTTGATATGCAGCATGCATATCATTCGTATAAGCAAATACAGTATCCTCGATTGTAAGCTAGCACATTGAGTAACAAGGGATTTGTAAAGTACATAATGAACTATTCATGAACAATAACAAGAGTCATATAATTGGTGATTTGAAATGATTACAATGACTACGAGGAGGCGAGAATTAAGAATCCATCAGACACACAATGCCTCATCTGCAAGCAGAAGAAGAAAATTTGTAGTGTGAATATTGTAGATTATGGAAGGATAAGGGCAACATGCTTTAATGAAAGTACTGACATTGTCATAAAATAATAAACAATGATCACCTAAAAATTTGTGATGAAAGCAACTTATGAGTTACACTGCAAGAAACGGTGGTAGATATGTCGCAAGTGTAATAGATCTCTTGTAAGTGAAGAAGATCAATGTGCCACAAGCACAATGATTTGATGCATTCAATAAGACATGACAAATATGCAACAAATGCAATGATATCCTGTGGCCAACGCCAATACACATTCAACACCAATAATTTGTGGATGAATATACCAGTTTGCTTGCAAACAACAATAACAATTGATATATACGACAACAGTTGAGCCACGAATTCGAATGCATCAACCCATCGGCAAATAAAACACAGCTTGTGAATATAGACAATTGAGCTCGATGTGTAGTGAGTGGAGTGTCGACATCCATAATTTTACAAATGACGGTGGCTAATATACAAAGGATACGAAGGATAGGTGATGAATGTGGTCACACCTCGCCATCAATGTCAAAGTATAATTGAATGTACTCGTCCACACAAGAAACGAGATATGGTGGGAATATCCAGGGATGAAGCATAAAGGGTATGCAATGAGTTGCAATACATATTGCATATCGCTTGCAAGCACAGCGTAATGGATCTTCTATAAGTATGGAATAGAATATTATAGCAGATGTAAGCACTTATTGGCAACGATAAGATATGCATCATGTGCACAGTAATAAATCTGTGTCGACAGTGATCAATAAATTGTAAATGTCACAATACCCCTACAATTAACCATTACTCAAGGTCCAACAAATACATCAATCCACTACGAGTGAAAATGGATAACATACAGCAAATACAGGCGCCTATAGGCCGCTGTAGAAGACTGTCGTGCACTCAACATGTCACCTATGGAAAATGCAAAAATGCCCCAGCGAGCGTGTTATGGGCACACATGTGACATCTAGGGATGTTGCGCGGGTTAGACAATAAACCCAAGTTCAAGCTCGATTCTTCTATGCGGGTATATAGGAGTCAACACAGCTCGAACCATCAAACGAATATACGATCACGGTATCGACCGAGATATTTTTTTATACTTTCATATTATGCCTTCAAGATCTATAACAAGAGAAATCCATTAATAAAATCATACAGCCAACTTGAACCCAATCCTTTGTCGACAACAAGCAGAGTCAACACAGTTCAATCAACAAGATATAATTTCCCACATACCCCGAAAATGACTGTGTTGAAAGCAAATTCAACCAGAAGGGTTAATTATAAATATTCAAGAAAATGTCTCTCAAAGGCCCACAAATATTCAAGCATTCAAAATGCTTCACAAATACCCATTCAAAATTCTAAAAATCTCAAAATTCAAAATATTTAAAACTGAAATTCAACCATAAAATGCTTAAAGTAAAATTCATTCACCCTCCGTAATGGTTTGCAGAGGTGGACAAGTTTGAAAATATACTTTAGCTCACAAAGAGCTAATGTCTAGTCGAAAATATTACTAGAATTTATTCTTAAAATATCTCTTGCTAGCAAAGACATGGCACGTGTCTTCTAACTGACAGTTTTGCTATCAAATAGCACCGTAGGTAAAATGGTTATGACCGGGGCCCTCTGAACCGGGTGGTTTGCCACTAAATGGCATCACTAAATTACGGTCATGGCCAGAGCCCGTATGCTCCTCAATGGTATCAAATCCTTAAGATATGAATCAATATGACATAATCGATAGGGCACAAAGCCCTCTGTTAGCTAAGGTGGATTCAAATTTATCCCCTTAGATAAACATCCACCCTAGGTATATAAGGTACCCGTGGATGAAGCAACTCATGGCTGCCGACAAGGATCCTTCTGTTAGGTTGGGTCAACTATCTCCTCTAACTAAGTAGACAATGGACCACGATGGCCTAGGACGACGGAACCATGGGATCTTGATCGGGTCCATCATCCATTCCCCCACTATCCTCTTTAAGTACAAGATGGTGAAATTTCCTATTGTAAATATCAAACCTTCAAATACTTAAACCCATGATGCTACTATATGCCAGATACATGTATCTCTACATATGTGATCGATGACTAGCCTTAATCAAAAGTACACTCTCATGATCGGGAGGGGAATTAACTATAAGGGCTTACGCCTATAGGAAATCAAAACTCATATCATAAAGTCCTCACAAAATGAGGGCAAAATCTCTGGGTAGTGTCTTATCTACAAATCCAATCTGCCTTCTGAAAATTTACCCAGAACTTAATCCATTAAAACACTCTTGAAAGCTGAGGAGGTCGGGGAGCAAAATTTTGGAGCCTACAAGGGCTTAGCTCTTAGGTGCCTAGGTACTTAGACACGGCTCTTAAGTGCCCAGTTTGGCGGTTGGGTCACTTGGCAATTTGGAGATTTTTTTGTAGTAAATTTTTTAAAATACTTAAGAAATGTTTTAGGGTTTAGGAGAGTTTTTTTCTAGGCATATAGAGTTCTTAGAGAGTTCTTGATGGTGGCTAGTGTAAGAAAGAATAAGAAGATTTCAATGTCTTAAAGCAAAAAAGGCCAAATCTTAGATTTTTTTCTTTTCCTTTTTTCTTGTTTAGTCTTAGAATAATGTATTAATATTTTGCTACCAAGTTAACTTGAGCTAAAATCCCTTTGTAGGGATTATATGTAGTAAATTATACTTTTTATCATTTTTATTGAATGTAAACTTTATAGTCTTTATGTTATCATATTAATTCACATTTTAATTTATATTTCATGACTTTAGGAGGTTTCCTAAAGAAATAAGAGGTGGATAATAAACTGATCTGAATAAAATATCATGACAAAGCATGGTATATTAAAATTGTGTAATATGATAGATCTTATATTACCAATGAAGAGTGATATGGACATTTTGTAGAGAGGTTATTGATCTTAGGCTTTCAAGAGAAAGGTAGGTCCACCTTAGGTTGGATTATAACAAACTTCTTGTAACACTTGATTGTATTGCAATCATACAAATTGAAGGAACACTGGTGAAATCTAATTCTTAGACCTAGTCCACTTTATTTACAACCCAAGACAATATATATTTTATTTTAGTAGTTTACTTATTTTCTTTTTTTAAAAGTCACCACTTTAATTCAATTGTATGAATAAACTTAATTCAACCTAATTCTACTAACTGGTTATATAGTCTTGATGGAACGATACTTTATACTTATTACTTTATCACTTGTAAGACCATGTATTCTTGTGTATACACTGATTAGTGACACAACACTCAGTTTTTTACTTCATACACTCAGAAAAATTCAAATTAGGATAATTTCATTTTGCATGTGCTTTATAAGGCAATCTTCAACTCAAATATGAAAACTCAAAAGTCATAAAAGTGCTTTAAAAAACATGCAAGTGCATTAGAAGCTATAGATGCACATTGAAAAGTATGCAAGCCATCTAAAAACATCTAAATTTGCCAAAGTAAAACTTTCTCACATGTCCTTCAACAAAAGTGCAAAATGCTTAAACTTAAATTCTAAGAATATTGCATGGACAAAAAATAAACTAGATTCAAACATAACTACTCTAAGAAGTGTGCAGCTTCACAAAAAATAGTGGTGCAATCACTCTTTAAAATCTTCAAATTCTCTTATTATGGCAAAAAAATATGTCTCTTGCATGGTGTTTTTGAGTGAGTTGTCTTGTTGATAGGATAGGGTCATAAATCTCAATCAAAAAACAAAATTAGAAAAATTTCATTTTGAATGTGCTTCAGAAAGCAATCTTCAACTCAAATATGACAACGCAAAAGTTATAATAGTGCTTTAAAATATGCAAGTGCATTAGAAGCTGTGCATGCAAATTGAAAAGTATACAAGACATCTAAAAACATATCAATTTGCCAAAGTAAAACTTTCTCACATATACTTCAACAGAAGTGCTAAATACTTAAACTTACATTCTGAGAATGTTACGTAGATAGAAAATAAACTAAATTCATATTTACCCACTTCAAGAAGTGTGCAGTTTCATAGAAAATAGTGGTGCAATCACACTTAAAATTTTGTAAACTCTATTTTTAAAGCAAAAAAAAAAAAAGAATCTTGCATGATGTTCAAGAGTGGGATGCCTTGTTGATAAGGATAGGGTCATAAATCTCAATCTACAAAACTAATTAGGATAATTTCATTTTGCATGTTCATCATAAAGCAATCTTCAACTCAAATACAACACAAAAGTCATAAAAGTGCTTTAAAAGGCATGCAAGTGCATTAGAAGTTGTACATGTAAATTGTAAAGTATACAATATTGCAAATCTGGTTTTGATGATGACAAACATGTTTCCAGTATATTTTGCTTGGCTAACCCGTTTCAGGCACAAAAGATCACAAGCAAATCAAGCTAACTCAAGATCGGGTCCAAGTGTGTCAAATGTATGATTTTCCTTTTATTGAGTCAATTGTAATGTAACTGATCCCCTAGCTAAGTAACCTTGCACACGCACACTCAGGGGGAGAGCTTGAGTGAATTAGAGTTTCTGTTCATTTTTTTCAGATCGTCCTGGACGATATTCACATCGTCCTGGACGATCCAGCCAAAATAGAAACCCTAATTAGGGCGACTAAGTTAAGAGGGTTTGATTAAGCAGATCGTCCTGGACGATCTCTGGATCGTATGGGACGATATGCCCAAATCAGAAATTCTCAGCCGCCAGATCAAGTTAGGTAAGTTTTTATTTTAAGTTATTTGGTCTGATCGTCCCGGACGATACGTGTATCATCCCGGACGATTCAGTACAATCAAGCCTAATTTAATCTGGTAATTAAGGAAAGTAATTTATTTTTGGTTGATACGATCATATCGTCCTGGACGATCGCAGGATCGTCCCGGACGATCTTGATCGTCTAGTGCATTTAAGTTGTACGTCCAGAACTATGTATAGGACGATTTAGGGCCTTTTTGAACTAATCGTACAGGACGATGTCCCTATCGTCCTAGACGATCAAGTCATTTTTTGGTCGTCCTGCACAGATTTCTTTGGACAACCCGAACTGTCATCTGGACGATTTTTCTTGATTTGCACTAATCGTCCCGGACGATCGCAGGATCATACGGGACGATATGAACAGTTTTTTCTACTAATCGTCCAGAAGAGCCAGATCGTCCAGGCTGAAACAGCTGAATTTGAACTGATCGTACAGGACGATCTACCGATCGTCTTGGACGATCTTGGCTGACCAGATTGAGATTTAGGAAAAATTTTAAGCCCTCCTATAAAAGAACTTTTTCTTGAAACAAGAAAAATCTTTTGCTACCTTCCTTCCCTGAGAAACCCTAGAGAGAGAGAGAGAGTTGGGAGAGAGAGAGATCTTGTGAGGGGGAGTTAGTGAGGGATTCACTAAGGTTGCTCCAAGCACGGATCAGAGTCGTCTTCTCCGCTCGTCGTCTTTTGTATAGTCGGTGTTCGTCGTGGAAGGATCGTTCGCAAGAAGATCCGGGGTTCTCTGCCCGCTTCAGGTGGAAGCAAAAGGAGTTCGAAGGTTCTCTGCCTGCTTCAGGAGGAAGCAAAAGGAGGTCGGGTTCTCTGCCTCACCGTGTGGTGAAAAGGAGGTGTTTGTACAGGCTTCTCCGCCTTAGTGTGGGAGCAAAAGGAGAGACACTTTTTGTTTAGTGCAATACCCGGAGGGGAGGCTCCGGGAGTGGACGTAGGTCAAGTTGACCGAACCACTATAAAATCTAGTTTGCTTTTCCGATTCAGTTTTGCACTTTACTTTTCCGATATTAACTGCTTGGGTGAATATCTGTGATTGATCTTTTCATTCTTGTTTACTTGTTTCCGCTGCTAAGTATCGAAAAGATTTTCATTGTTATCGTGAAATTTTTAAATAATAAATTCACCCCCCCTCTTGGTTAGCCTCGGGACTAGTTCACTAGGGCTTAACATCCCTTTTGAACTTTCAAGTGGTATCAGAGCGGGATTCAAAATTTAGGTTTAAAAACTTTTGAATTTGATCCATGGCTAACTGTAACAATCGTAATACTGCTGATGGTTATTCTATTACAAGACCACCGTTGTTTGATAATATTGCTTTTGATTTTTGGAAAACACGCATGTCTACTTTTCTGCAATCTATTGATTATCGCATGTGGATGTTAGTTAAGGACGGATACGAACCACCTTTTAGATTGATTAACAATGTGAAAACTGAATTGCCTTTTGCTGATTGGACGTTTGATGATCGTGATTTAGCACAGTTAAATGCAAAATGCTTGAACTATTTCTTTTGTGCTTTAAAATCTGAAGACTATATGCGTGTTTCTACTTGTACAACGGGAAATAAAATCTGGGATAGATTATGTATAACATATGAAGGTACAACTGAAGTCAAACAGTCTAGGTTAAACATCTTGTTACATGATTATGAACTTTTTCGCATGAAATCTAGTGAGACTATTTTAGAAATGTACATAAGGTTCACTCAGATTGTTACCTCTTTGCATGCTCTAGGTAGAGAACTTACTAACTACAAAAGAGTGAACAAAATTCTTAGATGTTTGCCTGCTTCTTATGATGCTAAGATTACTGCTATCACTGAATCTAAAGATTTAAATACTTACTCTATTGACAGCTTACTTGGATCACTCATTGCTTACGAGCAAGTGGTGAACCAAAGGCAACTTGATGCAGGTGAACGCAAGAAAGAGAAGACAGTGGCACTAAAGGCCAAAAATTCAGATGCTAGCACTTCCGGGTCTGATAGCGATGATGTTGCCTTAATCACAAGGCAATTCAAAAGCTTTCTAAGGAAGAAACATAAGAACTATCAGAAGTGGAACAAGGGTAAGTCCAGTAAAAATTTTAAGGGTTCATCTGAATCTGTTTATTTTGAATGCAGGAAGCCTGGACACATTAAGGCTGATTGTCATACACTTAAAGCTCACCCAAGAAAGGAGAAGGGTGAGGAGAAACCAAAGTTCAGAAAGGACAAGAAGCGGATTCAGAAGGCGTTCTGGGCAGACTCTGCATCCGACTCTTCTGAGACTAAAGCTGAAGCGGAGGAAACAAACTTGTGTCTGATGGCTGATGATCACCCTGGTCAGTCAGACCAGGAAGAGGTATGTGAGCTTACTTACGATCAATTATTTGAAGTTTCTGAAAAAATTCATACATCGTATAGGAAGCTTAAGAAAACTCATGCTAGTCTGAAATTAGATTATTTGAATTTGCAAAAAGAGCATGATTCTGTAGTTAAAGATCATTCCACACTTGATTCTAATCACATGTTCTTGCTTGATGAATTCGATGATTTGAACAAAAAATATTCTGATTTAACTGTTGAGCATGATTTGTTAAAAACATCGCATGTTGAATTAGAAATTGTTTTTAAGAAAGTGAATGATATGGCATGTGAGTTAGAAAGTAATGAAAATGCAAGAACTTTTGAAATTGCAAGTTTAAATAAACATATTGAGTTCTTGAAAGTGAAAATCAGTGCTTTTGAAAAGAACAAAACACCGTCTACTTTTGAACAGTTTTATGCACCGCCACCTTTTGAAAAATATGTTGTAAGTTCTTCAAAGCATGTTTCATATACATCTAGAAAGAGGCATTATCACCCACGTAGATTAGTTAACTCTTTTCCTGGTGTTAAATGTTTTTCATGTGGCATGTTAGGACATATTTTCCACACCTGCACTGTTCACCATAGTACACATTAGGTGTGGAAACCCAAACTGCCTGTTTCACAGCACAGCACGCATGCATTGCATTCTTCTTTTCATAAGAAGGAACCCAAACCTGTTTGGGTTCCTAAGACTGATGTTTAGTATTTTTGTAGGTGTGCTCTCACACAAGACCTCGTGAGAGCATGTGGTACCTGGACAGCGGATGTTCTAGACATATGACTGGAGATGCAAATCAGTTCATTTCGCTGGAGGCCAGAGCTAGAGGCAAGGTTACACTTAGAGATAACACCACCAGGAAGGTGGTAGGCACAGATATAATTGGTGATTCAAAGAATTTTATGATTGATAATGTTCTGCTTGTAGATGGACTGAAACACAACTTGCTGAGCATCAGTCAACTCTGTGACAAGGGATACAATATCAAATTCCTGCCCACTAGCTGCATTTTAAGCTTAAATGATGAAGTTGTTTTGCAGGGGCAAAGGATCAACAATATCTACAAGCTGGATGTAAGTTGCATTAAATCTGATAATTCAATTTGCTTAAAAACTGCTGCTGATGAGTCTTAGTTATGGCATAGGAGATTGTGTCATGCCAGTATGAAAACCCTTAGGAGAGTCACCCAAAAGGACTTAGTTAGAGGTGTGCCCAAGCTTAAGTTCACTAAGGATCACCTGTGTGATGCCTGTCAGTTGGGGAAGCAAGTCCAGTCCTCTTTTCACTCTGTTAAGGATATTAGCACCTCTAGACCTTTAGAAGTTCTTCACATGGACCTCTTTGGACCCATTAACACTGCCAGCTTAGGGGGGAGAGTCTATGGGTTTGTGATTGTAGATGATTATTCGAGGTTCACTTGGGTTAAGTTTTTGGCACATAAATCTGAGTCATTTGATGAGTTTAGATCTTTCTCTACTTGGATTCAGAAGAAGTTAGGATGTGAGATTATTACCATCCATAGTGATCACGGAGGGGAGTTTAAAAATGAAAGATTTGGAAGTTTTTGTGAGGATCATGGGATTAGTCACAATTTTTCAGCTTCTAGGACCCCTCAGCAGAACGGGGTAGCTGAAAGGAAGAACATGACCTTAGTGGAAGCCGCTAGAGCCATACTTGCCGAGTATTCACTTCCAAAATACTTTTGGGCTGAAGCGGTGACCACTGCCTGTTATGTACTGAATAGGGTGAATGTGAGAGTCAAACTGAACAAGACACCTTATGAGATCATTAAGGGTAGAACTCCAAATCTATCCCACCTCCATGTCTTTGGCTGTAAGGTTTTCATTCTGAACAATGGGAAATCACCCTTAGGAAAATTTGACCCCAAATCTGATGAAGGAGTGTTCTTAGTGTTGACCTCAATTTTCATACGAGCGCCCTCGAGCATGTTTGGTCAGCTTAATTGGACCTAGCTGAGTCTAATTTGAACTTGGGATGAGTCGAATTAGACCCGACGAAGTTTAATTAGTCTTGATCGATACATTCTAGCCCTGTCGAGTCCAATTCAAGCTTATATCAGCTCGAATTGAGTCAAATTAGGCCTCATTATTTTCTGTTATGCTAGATTAATTTATTTGAGCCTTGTCGAGTTTGATTCGAACATAATTTGCATTTATTTCAACTTAATTTCATTAATTAAATTCGACCAGACCCGAATTAGACTTGGTTTTGAACTTGATTTATTTATTTATTTGTTTATTTTGTTCAATATGTTTAAATTTGATTCCAATTGAAGTTTAATTAACTTCCTAAGTAATTTTAATTAATTTCCTAAATTCAGAATTTGCACTTATGGTTACGACGGGGATTCAACCAAAAATGGCGCCATTAGCAAGCTCGCTATGGAAATGTTTCAAAACGAGCAAAGTGAGAGGAGGGAGGGGCGATTTCCTCTCTCTCATTTTTTGGCAAGAATGAACTCCAGGGATCTGGCTAGATTTAGGGGGGGCTCGGCCCGACTCCTTTTTTTTTTTGTTTTTCCGGGGTAGCCGACGCAAACGGGGAGGTCCCCTCTAGGTTTCCCGTTCGCGAGCTCCCTCCCTCTCACACCTCTCGGTTTCGCGAGCCAAGGCTAACCTGAAGCCTCCTCCCATGTTGACGCCGAACTGATGGTCTGTTCCCAGCCGAGCTTCCTTAGATCTATTTTTCAGATCCAGCCGCTAGAGCCTCCTGCCGCCAGTTGTCTCTTCTCTTCCTACTGGCCATGGTCGCTACTTGCAGCTTCTGTCGAGCGCAGCCATTCTTCGATTCTGACGGTGACCTCACACCGGCCAAACCCCTTTATTTAACCCGCTGCTTACCTTCCTCCATCTAAAACGAGAATAAGGAGGTGCTCGAAGAAGAAGTGCGAGAGATGGTGGTTGCTCTATTTCGTCCATAACAGTATGAAACGAAAGTGGCAGAGGTTGTTCCCACTTGCTCTCTGATTCGATCCAAACCAACACGGAGTGGACTGTTCGTGTTTTAGTTGGTTGAAGATGCAGATAGGAAAAGTTCTTCCTCACAAGCTTTGGTTCGGTCAGCCCTAGACAAGCTGAAGACCCCAACAAGCAGCTACCAGCCACTCTTTCGTTAGAATAGCTGAACCGACCTCCCTTCCTCTCTCAGATTCACGGACAACAAAGGACCTGCAAGCTTCCCGGTTGATTTCCCTCTTTCGTCTCTCACTCACGTTTAGCAAAAAAAAAAGGGGGAGAAAGGCTGCTCTCTCCTTTTGATGGCACTTATTTTTTTTGAGAAGTTGAGAGCTCAAATGTGTGTGACTTGGTAGAAGAAACGAGAGAAGTTGAGCTGGCTGGATCCTTTTCCCTTAGCAAAACCTTTACTACAAAACTCCAATAAAAAGAGAGAATGCAGGGATCTATGGTTCTCACAGCTACAACAGCTTACAAAAAAAAAAGATAAAAGCATAGCTCTTTCACGTCTATAGCCGCTAGAGCAATTTTCAAGCAGAATAGAAAAAAAAAAGTTGTTGTTTCCCCTTTCAAGCGAGGAAAATGTGAAGATAGGGCTGGTTCTGAGCACTTCGAACAAAGAGAGTTGGCTATTTGTTCTTGTTAATTGGAGATTCATTGAAGATGGATGCACCCTGACCTATGCGAAGGAATATGCCATAATCCCCTGCTGCTTGAGAAAGTGTATGTTTGCCAACTTATTTATTGTTCTTCCATGAATTTATGATATATATATGCCATTCACAAAATGAAATTGCTTTATTTGTAAACTTTTCTGTATAAATGAACCTTTGTTTTATATCCGTTATTAGTGTCATTTCAATAAATTCGTTTCAATAAATCGTCACTAACATTAATCATTGCCGTCAATGATTTTTCTTAAATATATTGGTTCCATAATTTGTGGTATTTTCATTTTTAAAGTTGCAGTGCAAGTAGTCTGTCAAAATGAATATAGCATCTTCTATAAATTTTTGTTAACAAATAAGGTAGGTTTATCTAGTTAATTTACCTAATATATCATAAAGTTATTAAAAAGTTGCTCTAAAAAAAAAAATGAATAGTGGATTCAACTAAAAAAAAAGAAGCACGTTTACTGTCAAAGCACTACAATGCATATGTACCTTTAATCTTATTCTCTTATTAAATATAATTATTATAAACATATTTTCAAGAAAAAGAAATAGCAAAAAAAATTAATATGATTTCTGACATAATAATTATAGTTAATTTACGTAGAAATTTCATATATTGATTTGGTCAAAATGATATTTATGCGCACGAAAATTTATTCAAATTTATATTCTTTTAAATTCAAAGTCACTCGTAGTTGTGTTGGCTTTCTTCATGCCTATTTCATTAGTTTTAATTCGATAAGTTTATTTGACGATTAGATTTTGTTAAAGTTTAATTAATTATATGAGTATTTTGATAAAAAAAATATATTTAGGAAATTTGATTTGATAAAAAAAAAGGAGTTTTCTTCTTCTTGTGTTAACTCTTTGTTTAAGAGTGGAACAGTAGCTATTTTCACTCGCCTTCTCCTCTCCGCACATGTCACGCCCACAATGAATTTGAAGTATTAAGTTAGCTCCCTATATGTGCCATGATAATTTGATTGTCAACAACAACTTAGCTCTCTTTTTTAATATATGTATATAATAATATTTTGTTTGATAACAAAACTTGTATGTAGCAAAACAATTGTCATACATGTAGAGATTTCTTCAATAATATCATCTTCATCTTTTTTTAAAATTGTCTTGATCGTTAACTGGATATATCATTAACCATTAATTATTTGAGTTCAATGTATAAGAAAAGATGGTTCTAGTCATGATTCTATTGGAGAGTCTACATGCATATTTATGGCATTTGATAGAAAGCCTTTACATTGTTTTATGTATGATTTCCCTACATGTTCTGCAATAGTGAATTTATATATTTGGTATTGTTATATTTTCACATGATTCACGTATAGCTTTTCTAGCACTCCATGTTAGAAAACTCTTACATTGTTTTACATTTTAATGTTGGCATGCATATGTTTGATGGGTTCAAATACTAAGGTGCTCATTGGTTAAATTCTTATCTATTTGCTTTTTCATCTGAATCGTATCTACTCTCATTTCATATTTGCTCTCTTGCTATTATTTGTGAGGTACATTGGGAGCTACTTCGACGAAGGAGCTTGGACAATCGGATCAGAACATCAGTCGCTCCTATCCATTCTGGTGAGGGCGCTACGGACGGAACCACCGGGTCGTATCCCCCGATGTTTGCTCTTGCTTTGTTATTTGCGAGGGACTTTTGGAAAAGTGAAGGATAAGGAGCTTTTAGGAGCGCAGACGAAGGAGCTTGGACAATCGGATCCGAGCATCAGTCGCCCCCATTCATCCTGGTGGGGGTGCTACGGGCGGAACCACCGAGTCATAGCCCCCGGTGTAGTGAGTTTCCTTAAAACTTAGACAGCCTCTAGGGAACCCATCGGTGTGTACGTTCCCCTACATTTAGGGCCCTGTAGAAATTTCAATTCTTAGGTAATTTTATGCTTTCATTTTATTCTTAGATCCTTGAACCCAATTACATGTGTGCGAATGTCTAAAGGGTTAGAAATAGAATCTCTTTTCATGCCCTACAACACTAGTGACACATAAGGATAAAAACTAAGGACTGAGTCTTAGGAAACTTAGACTTAGAATGCATGCTCCCTTAGGATAGAAACATTAAGCATAGAAAACTTAGTGACATGTTATCCTAGGGTTAGTTTTCCTCAATTCATTAATAAAATAATAAAACTAATTATAATCTGACTCATAAATGTATTAAAACACTTAATCTTTAATCAAACTACAATCAACATACGAAATCACATGGAGCTAAAACTTGAACATGAATTTGAATTAAATCTAACTAATTTATTTATCCTTCCTTAATCAAATATTAACTAAATAAAATCATTAAAATAAACTTAAATTTAAGGGGTTACAAAATTGGAAAATAAACCTAATTCGAACCTAAAAGACCTTCTAATACCCTAACTTCAGAAAATCATAACTAATTCTAGAAAATTCCAAATTGAACAAACTTAAAGGCATTCAACTCACATTAGGGTCTAGTATTTATTAAAAATATTAAGATTCCAGAAATCAGCTTAAATCAAAAAGTCAACAATCCGGTCAAACTTAGTTCAAAACAAGACCAAAACTTCAGAAATTCATAACTTTGGATAGAAGAGTCCAAATTGGGCATGCTAACTGTCTAACTGATCAGGTTAGGGCCTAGTATTTTATAAAAATATTAGCTATCCTTAAATCCCCTTTAATCAAAAAGTCAATTTTGGACCCTCCTTAACTTAGTGTATAGGTGGACCCCGAACCTCCTAAAACTCACTAATGCAATTTAAACTTTAAATATTATTACCCTAAGCATTAAAACTGACCTACACATCAAATTAATTAAAATGGATCTTAATTCACTAATATTTATACTTTAATTAAAACTCTCTTTTCAGACTTATAACAAACCTGGACAGTAGGCAATTGTAACTAACTACCCAGCTTAGGATCTACCTCAGCCACACAGGCTTCTGCACACACTGTAGAATTATTTGTTAGTGCACCACTTCTAGACCTAGGCTAGGCCGGTGTTTACTTTTCCGTTGTGTGCTGTGATTTTTGAGATTTCACTGCATGTTGTGATTGAGATGATGCTGGTGTGTTTGTTTACTTTTACTGCACTCTGGGAATTGATGTGATGGCACGATAGACTACCCATAGGTTAGGATCGATCTTGATACTAATGATATTTTCTACAGGTGGCCACGCTCATGCCATGCTAAAATAAAGGGGGGCAAAATTTATGATTTAAATACTAACGTTGTTTCATGCAGATGCTCCAGAAATTGCTCAGCCCCCCTAAATAAATGAGGGCTAATTAAAATCATCATAAATTGCTACAGGTGCTCCAGAGCTTGCTTAGCCCTCAAAATAATTAAGAGCATGGCCAAGTTTGGTTGGCATGAATATTTTTTTTATATGTGTCAATAACTGCTTGGGATGAAATATTAACTGCTTGGGATGATTTTCACTAGGATAACCTTGCAGGAGAGTCTAGATTTACTGCTTTCATTTAATGTAAATGGTTTGTAACTTGGTATTGAGTTGTGAAAGTCTATTTTGAGTGGGGATACTAGGATCCAAGGGTTGGATGCCCAAAGAGAAAAGGACACCCAATATGAGGATAGTCCTTTTCTATTTGGGAATCCAAATTTAGATTATTCTACTACCCGAGGAGTCCAAGGAAGCTCAGATCCAAAGAGTCTAAGAAAGAGAGGATCAAGAAGATGAAGACCAAGTGTATCCCACTTAAAATAACTTGCGTCAGTCTTAGGATTAGAAATCCGGGTTGTTGGCAGTGGTGCCCGGCCACTTTAATTTTCTGTAGACTCTGGGTTGTAATTAAGGGCAGTTGGCATATGGATATTTAATTGATTTGCTTAATTATGTATTATATTTGATTTGATGATGATTGTGCATAGGTTGTATGCTTTTCATAGTTTATTGGTGATCTGCATGCCGCTTTTATTTTAGCCTGGATTTTGTTAGGCTCTCTAAGGACTAAAAAACTTTTCTACTCGCAACTAATATTTAAAATTATAAGTTTTAAGCAATTTAGGAACTTAACGATCGAGGGAATCGCCGAAATCGTTCGGGGTCGCATGCATATTAATGCATTCCTTCTCTCCTTATATAAGACACTTCTCCGCCTGCGGGTAGAGTCCGGATAATCTGACCTATGAAGATGAGGTGCCGGACCTGGGGAAGCCCAGTCTAATTCAAAAAAAATTATTTTTATAAGCCTTTTTAAAATTCTGTGCATATCTGATTTGGATACTTTAACCAGCATGCATTGCATTAGAAATCAACTAAATCAAAATTTTAATTGCATTAGTCATAGGAGCATTCACCCAACATCAGTCCGGGGCCAATTAGGAAATCCTCTAGACGTTGGCCCTACTTCCAAGAACTATAACCTACCCGCTCATCTTTCATTAAATGACTGGATAGCATGGTTTTAAAGCGATTAGGTGGTTAGCTGGCTCCCCCTTCCAGGCTGGGGTGAGTCCAGATTTTGCATTGCATTAGCTAGGACACGGGTGTTAATGTTGCGTAGAACACTAAACCCATTAGATTTAGGATTCAAGGCTACTATTATTTTGTAGTACGCCTTATCAGTAGGTAGGTCTTCTGTCTTCCAGAGACCCTAAACCCTACATATCTGCGTCACACGGATGACGCCACCTCCATCCTTCCCTCCTGCATGCTTCGAGTGCATGATTTATTTATTTTCTCCAGTTTCTTCTCACTACCTTAGTCCCTCCGGATGCTGATGTGAGCCGTGCATGTTGACTAAGCCTAGTTGAACCTCTCTTTTCCTTCGAGTAGGACTTCCTAGTCTTCCCCCTATGTGCCAATCCCAATTCAGAAAGTATAATATATAATCCTTAATCGAGAGTATTCTCAGGCTCCGGCTTGAGATGTAATTAACCACGGGGCTTGCGCCCGTGGGAAACCGAATCCCACTCTCAAATAAACCCCATTCGAGCTAATGTATCGGGTGGGGGAAACCCGTTGTGATTAGATCGTACATATTGTTATCCATCGGGGTGTGCTGGTGAGAGCCACTATCCTCAATGATTAATCGTATGCATGATCGAATCTACCCTTCCATTGGCCAGATATTGTCTCCCCTCGCGGGGCGATGGTGTTTGTTTGTCCTTTGGGAGGTCCACAGGTTTCTGGCGACCACGGTGGGACAGGTTTCTCTCTCCATCTTTGAATTCTATATTATTCTTTCTTGTGTGTACTCCGGGATTGGTACTCCTTAGATTAGGTCCGCCCCACTCTTAGTTAGGGTCCTTCCTTAGTTAGGATCGTCCTTCTTTTTCTTAGTTAGGGTTCCCCCCCTAACTAGGTTTCTTTCTTTCCGTTCTTCTTAGTTAGGGTTTCCCCCTGGCTAAGCTTCCCTCCTTCGGACCTTCAGGTCATTCCGTCCCTTATCTATCATTCATCTTCTTGTTATTTCTTACTAATCATTTTAAATTTTTTTTCTTCTTCTTGGCAGACAGTGCCATGGCTTCCTTCGTGCCTTCCGTTACTTTCAATTTTGGTTCTGACGCGCGGGTGACACTTCCTGAGTCCCTGTTAGCCAGTCCTCCCGCTAGAGGAATCACTTTTGGTTCCTTCACTCACTCGGCCTTCGTCACTTTTGGCGGGCCGACCCCTGCTGAGGCTGCTGCCTACTCTCCTCCCCAGAGGAGAGCTCGCGCAGCCATGCGACCTTTTGGACGTCCAGTTGCTCGGCGGACAGCCCGGGCACCTGCTCGTCCTACTCATATTCGTGTACAGTCGGCACACCCTGTGGTTAGGAAGCCAGTGCCTAGACCACTTCCTGTTCAGCCCACTCATCCAGCGGTTAGGCGACCAGTGCCTACTGCACCTGTTGTTCAGACTGCCCCGGCCCCTCAGCGCCGGCAGGTAGTAGTTACCCCTGTTGTTGTTCCGGCAGAGGCAGCTCGTGTTTGGGTTCCCCCTCCTTCTTCCTCCAAGAAGAGGGGTGCCCAGACCGAGGCTCCTTTGCCTTCCTCCCGTCGGGTTTCAGCTTTCGCTCGGTTGTCTCATCTAGAGACCCTCGGGCAGACCTCGACACTTCCTGTAGTCCCTGTTCCCTCTATCACTCAGGCAGTGGGTTCAGATGTTACTTCGTCTTCCACCTCCGACCTTGGGAGACTGTAGAGCAAGTCTATGAAGGTGGTGCCTACCTACTCGTTGATGCCAATGGTATTCACCCTATGCCTGTCATCAATGGGCAGTACTTAAAAAAGTACTATGCCTGAGTTCACTCTTCGAAAGGGAGGGGGGTCTCCCTGCCGCCTGTAAATACTCCTCTGTATATTTACCCCCTTTGGAGGGGCTTCTCCACTTTTCGGTAGTCTGTGTGGCCACGACGATTTGTCCTCTACCACACGACGTTTGTTACGAGAAGTATGAGGCTATCCTTAGTGGTGGTGAGGTGATATGATATGATTCATGCGCCGGCATAAATTCTAGTCTCTATCATCTCCCTTGTCTGAACTCTACTGGGCCAGATCTTGACTCATATCAGTCCAAATACATATCCAAGTTCTAGCTTTAATAATGGGGTCTTCTAATTCAACGTGCAAAAACTTCTAAAAGAAAGATTAATCTGAGAAAAGTCTGAGAGTTTGAAACACGAAGTAAATTTTTGAGCGAATTTTTCCTTAGAAAGTATGGAACTTATTTTTCCTAATGAAAAATTTACCCGTCTTCTTTAGAAAATGAAGTAATTAGTGGTTGACTCCTCTAAGCGCTTGAAGGAAACTTATAATGATTTAAAGAAAAATGTATGCCTTCTCTCTCATCCCTCGCTTGGGATGATTTTCTATTTTGAATTAAAATCTATATCAAATTGAAATTAGATTTAGAGACGCATAGTTTCCCAATCATCTTGCAGTTTTCTATCTCATAGGCGTCTTTCGCATGCTGATGAATCTACCTCATAATTTTTTTTATTATTCAAGTCGTTCATTCTTATCATAAGATTGGATTTGCTTTGTGGATTCTTCTTTCTTGCACGAGAGAGTGAGTTTTTCTTCTCTTATGTTTGAAAGATAATCTTACAACTGAGAAAGTTTTTCTTTAGGGATTTAGAAAGGGAGCCAGTTACAAAATGAAAGATACACAAAGTGTATCAAATAATGAAAAGATGCGCAGTGTGCCAAAAATTAAAGATATACAAAGTGTATCAAAAGTGAAAAGATACGCAGTGCGCCAAAAATCAAAGATACACAAAGTGTATCAAAAGTGGAAAGTTGCACAAAATGCGCCACAAAGTTAAAGATACACAAAGTGCATCAAGTAATTAAAAGATGTGCAATGCGCCAAATCAAGTTGAGGGGCTCAAAATGAGCCCAAAGTGGATAAGTAAATGGCTTCCCTTTCTTATAAAACTCTAAGTCTCAGAAAATCCATACCCCTTGATATTCGTGATACTTGAGTTTGAAAATTATGATTTTGGATTCATCATCGTGTAAGGATGTTCTATTAGATATAAAAATATTTTCATGCAAGAAGATTGAGAAGATCCAGTTTCTCTCTCTAATTTACACCCTTTTGAATTAGATATTTATTCAGAATATGTAAGGGAGAAAGCCCAGCTTAGCTTGTAGGGAGCTTAAGCTGGGTTAGCAAAATTTAAATCCCTAATCTTTTCGGGTTTAGATGGAGTCAACCTATATTGCTGAACTTTCTGAACCTTTTCTAAAGTTCAAGATAATTCAGAGGTTAATTTTTCATTTCTAAAAATAATCCTTTCACTCTCTAATGAAATTTTCACTCTTTAGAAAATATGTGAATCAGACTTCTCTCAGATTGGTTGGTAAGGGCTTAAACATCTCTTAGTGGTCCCACTATTGAGTTTGTTTAAATGCTTGCTATATTCTTTTAAAAATTCGCGCACGAAAATATTTTGACCCCACCATCTGATTATAGATCATTCTTAAGGACTGATAAAAGTCTCGCATTTATTATACCTCCCTCTTCTGAGGTCTGGTAATTTGGGAGTTTCCCCCTCTCTGTTCCCCCAGTTTCACTTGGTGCTCCCAAGTGTGGTCTAGAATAACAAAACCAATTCAGACTTCTTTTGTACTGGGTCCATACCAACCTATGCTAGCTAGGGATGGTAATGTTGATCCACTATCCTAACCTAAGTTTCATTCACATATCAATCGTGTTCTGGTTGTGCCCCCAGTTCTATTCATGTGGCGAATATGGCCTGGGTTATCAAAGCCAATCTTACCTCCTCTTTGTGTTCCAATCATTAGAGGATATCTCATACTAGGAGTAACGCACGGATATGGTAAACGTTCCCTCTACCGAGTGTTGTCTTCGACAGTACGAGATATACTTAGTCTATAGTTGAGAACATATAAAAAAAATGCATCTATAAAAAAAAAGAGGGAAGCTCTCAGCAGAGCAAGACCGGTTGCCCTTGTCACAGGTGGAACCCGGTAATACTCTCTAAGAGCTCAAATTCCCCAAAGTCTTTCTTTTCTTCTCTTATGAAGCGTCTGAGTGATGGCTTCAAGGATGAGTTTACACTTGTGATTATTATGGTCTTTTACAATCATGATAGTTCTTATTAGTGGTGTGATACATCTTGCTCAAGATGTTAACATCCCACCTTCGCGAGCTCTGATTTTCTAGCAGGGAATCAACTCTCTAGTTTCTTTTAGTGACCTATTTTTTCACCCTTGCCCTGCTCCTAGCTACTAGAGCAGTCCTATGGGTCTGGTAGTGTTGCTCCCGCCTCTCACAGGGTCCCACTAGTCAGGGTGAGTGTTACCGCTGTGATGTTTGATGCTTATTGATTTTACTCATAAATCATTTTTTCTCAGTTGCGAGTGTGTCTCCTCGCCATCTTGAGTTGTTTCCCTAGTAGTGTTGCAGTACGCCTGGTTACCAGTGTTAGCATCACTGACTTGAGAGCTTTGATTTTCTAGCAAAAAATTAACTCATTTTCTACTTTACTCTCTCTCTTATTCGTACTCTACTCTCAGCTGATAGGGTAGCTCTGCGGATGCACTAATATTATTCCACTTCCCACAGGGTCCCACCAGTTTGTGTGGGTACCACCACTGTGAGCTTTTCATAAATATCATTCCTATGCAATGTTACTTCCCTTAGTGGCGAGTGTCTCCCCTCGCTACCCTTGTGTGCTTTCTAGGTTGTGATGCAGTACATCAAGTCTCAGATGTTAGCGTCGCTTCTTAGTGAACTTTGATTTTCTAGCAGAAAATCATTTCACTTGTCTTGTAGTGACATACTTTCCCACCGTGACCCGACTCTTGGCTGTGGAGCGGTCCCTTGGATGTGTTTATGTTGCTTTCCACCCCTACAGGGTCCCACTAGCTTATGTGGGTGTACCACTGTAGTCTTTTATAATTATTTCTCATTGATATAGTTCTTTTCTCTGTAGCAAGTGTGTCTTCCTTGCTACTTTAGCTACTCATTGGGAATGAGATTACCCCTCTCACACTTTGTTGAGGGCGTACCTTTCCCTATGGTCTCTCAAGGCATCATTCTGGTTCTTCCAGGTTTGTATGATCTTGGTTTCGCCTAGGCAGTTTCACTGGCATTTGGATACTCGTGGCCACGACGACTTGTCCTCTGCCACGTGGTACCCAAAGCACTAGTTTGAAACTCCTTAGACGACCCTTCTCTCTTTGAAATTTTTCATTTTCTACTCCTCTTCCCATCCCTACACATATGCGTGTTAGGGTATGGTTGAGATGACTTTCCCCTGATCGCTCTACTGCAGGCATATGCGCCGGGTAGGCATCAGACTTTACTTGGTTGAGAGTGCCCCACAGAGCCCCTGGGAGGCATATCTTACCACCTCTTTTCCGTGATTGCTCTGCTGCAGGCATATGCGCCGAGTAGACATCAGGCTTTACTTGGTTGGGAGCACCCCGCAGAGCCCCTGCGAGGTATAGCTCACCACACCTTTACCCTGATTGTCCTGCCGCTCTGGTAGACATCAGACCTTTACCCTGATCGTCTTGCTCTGATCAAGCAGACATCAGACTTTACCCGGTTGAGTGGGAGCCCGACAGAGTCCCTGGGAGGCATTCCCCACCACCACTTTTACTCTGGATGTTCTGTAAAAGACTACGCAGACTCCAATTTCGTGGCTTATTTACTTTTGTTGAGGTCAGACAGAAGTATTGGGTCACCCCTATCCGCTGTTCTGAAAGGAGCAGGAGGAGACGGGATCCTTTCACCTCCTATCCTGCTGTTTGAAATGATCAGTCAGGTAGTTAGTTTTACTTACCGGTTGAGAGAGCCCGACAGAGTCCCTGGGAGGCATTCCTCACCACCCCTTACTCTGGATGTTATGTAAAAGACTACGCAGACTCCAATTTCGTGACTTATTTACTTTTGTTGAGGTCAGGCAGAAGTATTGGGTCACCCCTATCCGCTGTTCCGAAAGGAGCAGGAGGAGACGGGATCCTTTCACCTTCTATCCTGCTGTTTGAAATGATCAGTCAGGTAGTTGGTTTTACTTACCGGTTGAGAGAGCCCGACAGAGTCCCTGGGAGGCATTCCTCACCACCCCTTTACTCTGGATGTTCTGTAAAAGACTACGCATACTCCAATTTCGTGGCTTATTTACTTTTATTGAGGTCAGATAGAAGTATTGAGTCACCCCTATCCACTGTTCTGAAAGGAGCAGGAGGAGACGGGATCCTTTCACTTTCTATTCTACTATTTGAAATGAACAGTCAGGTAGTTGGTTTTACTTACCTGGTTGAGTGAGCCCGACAGTATCCCTGGGAGGCATTCCTCACCATTACTTCTTCCCTGATTATTTTTCTCTGATCAAACAGACATCAGACTTTACTTGGTCGAGTGAGCCTGACAGCGTCCCTAGAAGGCATACCTCACCACCTTTCACCTTCTATCCTGCTGTTTCGATACGGTCAGGCAGGTAGTTGGGTTGCTTTACCGTTCACTCTTTGTTTCACTGTTTCGATATGGTCAGGTGAACATCGAGTGGTCCACACCCATTGTTTCGATGCGATCAGGTGGATGTGAGACTCTTTACCTCTACTATATCCTGCCCTTACTATAGGGTAAGGCAGATAGATGATTAACCCTCTTTTTTGATGATCCTTCTTGCTTTCCTCTGATTGTTATCCTTTATTATTTTGATTTGATTTGATCGAGTGATTGTTATATCTCTCATCTCCTCACATCATCTTAGACATGTTTTAGATGATTGTTGAATTTTCCTTAGTCCTTTATGATCTTGTTTCGATTTTGCTCATGTGAGCATGAGATCCATTCTCTTTCTTTCGCTATATTGCTTCAATGTGGTCAAGCAGATAGTTGATTTCCTTTCTTTGGCTCTCCCTCACTATTTCGAGCTGATTTAGTGAGCACCGAGTCTCCTTCACTCGCTGTTTTGATCTGGTCAGGCGAATGCTGGGTTTTTTTTTCCTTTCCTTCTGTCCCACCATGCTTGCATGATTATGTGAGCATTGCATGACTGTATGATTGATTGAATGAGCGTGTGATCATTGCATGATTGTATGATTGTGGTGTGGTCATTACATGATTGAATGATTACTGTATAAATGTATGATCATGGCATGATTATATGATTGCGGTGTAATCATTGTATGATTGATTGATCATTGTATGATTGTGTGATCATGTTCTGATTATCTGATCACTACATGTTCGTATGATTATTGTATGATCGATTGCTTATTATATGGTTGTATGAGCATTACACGTATGATTGAGTGGTCATTGCATGTATATGATTGATGCATGCTTGAGTGATGATTGTGTGATTGAGGTATGATCATTGCATGATTGATTGCTTATAGTATGGTTGTATGATCATTACATTTATGATCGAGTGGTCATTGCATGTCCGTGATTGATGCATGCTTGAGTGATGATTGTGTGATTGAGGTATGATCATTGCATGATTGATTGCTTATAGTATGGTTGTATGAGCATTACATGTATGATCGAGTGGTCATTGCACGATTATGTGATTGATGTGTGATTTAGTGATTATTGCATTTATTACATGAATGCATGATCATTGCATGGTTGAATGATTATGGCATTATTATGTGTGCACTATTATGTGATTATGTCATGATTATTTAATCACTGCATGTTCATATGGTTGTTGCATGATGATATATTTATCACATGATTTTCATATGATTTGGTGATTGTTATTTGATTAGATGATTATGACATGATTATGTGATGATTGTGTGACTGTATGATTGTCGCATGATTTGATGACTATTATGTGTTTGGAAGATCATTGTATGTATGTGATCATTACATGCTTGTGTGATTATGGTTTGATCATATGATTGATTGATTGTTGTATGAGTGTATGATCATGGCATGGTTATATGATTGTGGTGTGATCATTACATGATCGATTGCTTATTGTATGGTTGTATGAGCATTACATGAATGATCGAGTGGTTATTGCACGTATGTGATTTATGCTTGCTTGAGTGATCATCATATGATTGTTTGATCTTGATGTGATTGTTGTAATTTAGATGGCCTATTGCATGATTGGATGCTTGTTGTATTATCGCGTGAGCATTGCATAGTCAAATAATTATTAAATGACCATTGCGTGATCATTTGCTCACTGTCATGTGATTTGATATGACTAGATGTTTATTAAATATTTATCTCCTGGTTGTGTGGTTACTGTGTGATCTCATAATTGAGCTGTGATTGGATTATCATTATATAATCAGTTGATTGTAGCATGTGGTGTGATATTTGTTGGATTACATAACATTATAATTTGGTGATTTTCATATGATTGCTTGATGGCATGAGTATGTGAGTGATGCATGGTTGCATAGTCATTGTGTGGTTGTGTGGACATAGCACGGTGGGATACTTATTACATGATTATTGCATGATTGTCGCATGATTATATGTTCCTTGAGTCTCATTAGTTGACTATAGAATTGCATCTCCTTAGTGAGTCTTGTTAGTTGAGCACAGGGTTGCACTTTCCTAGATGTAGGGAGGTCAACGCCAACACGTGCGGTTCACCCATTGTTCACCACACCTGTTGGGGTTGTGTTTGTTGACCTCAATTTTCATACGAGCGCCCTCGAGCATGTTTGGTCAGGTTAATTGGACCTAGCTGAGTCTAATTTGAACTTGGGATGAGTCGAATTAGACCCGACGAAGTTTAATTAGTCTTGATCGATACATTCTAGACCCGTCGAGTCCAATTCAAGCTTATATCAGCTCGAATTGAGTCAAATTAGGCCTCATTATTTTCTGTTAGGCTAGATTAATTTATTTGAGCCTTGTCGAGTTTGATTCGAACATAATTTGCATTTATTTCAGCTTAATTTCATTAATTAAATTCGACCAGACCCGAATTGACCCGAATTAGACTTGGTTTTGAACTTGATTTATTTATTTATTTGTTTATTTTGTTCAATATGTTTAAATTTGATTCCAATTGAAGTTTAATTAACTTCCTAAGTAATTTTAATTAATTTCCTAAATTCAGGATTTGCACTTATGGTTACGACCGGGATTCAACCAAAAATGGCGCCATTAGCAAGCTCGCTATGGAAATGTTTCAAAACGAGCAAAGTGAGAGGAGGGAGGGGCGATTTCCTCTCTCTCATTTTTTGGTAAGAATGAACTCCAGGGATCTGGCTAGATTTAGGGGGGGCTCGGCCCGACTCCTTTTTTTTTTTGGTTTTTCCAGGGTAGCCGACGCAGACGGGGAGGTCCCCTCTAGGTTTCCCATTCGCGAGCTCCCTCCCTCTCACACCTCTCGGTTTCGAGAGCCAAGGCTAACCCGAAGCCTCCTCCCATGTTGACGCCGAACTGATGGTCTGTTCCCAGCCGAGCTTCCTTAGATCTATCTTTCAGATCCAGCCGCTAGAGCCTCCTGCCGCCAGTTGTCTCTTCTCTTCCTACTGGCCATGGTCGCTACTTGCAGCTTCTGTCGAGCGCAGCCATTCTCCGATTCCGACGATGACCTCACACCGGCCAAACCCCTTTATTTAACCCGCTGCTTACCTTCCTCCATCTAAAACGAGAATAAGGAGGTGCTCGAAGAAGAAGTGCGAGAGATGGTGGTTGCTCTATTTCGTCCATAACAGTATGAAACGAAAGTGGCAGAGGTTGTTCCCACTTGCTCTCTGATTCGATCCAAACCAACACGGAGTGGACTGTTCGTGTTTTAGTTGGTTGAAGATGCAGATAGGAAAAGTTCTTCCTCACAAGCTTTGGTTCGGTCAGCCCTAGACAAGCTGAAGACCCCAACAAGCAGCTACCAGCCACTCTCTCGTTAGAATAGCTGAACCGACCTCCCTTCCTCTCTCAGATTCATGGACAACAAAGGACCTGCAAGCTTCCCGGTTGATTTCCCTCTCTCGTCTCTCACTCACGTTTAGCAAAAAAAAAGGGGGAGAAAGGCTGCTCTCTCCTTTTGATGGCACTTATTTTTTTTGAGAAGTTGAGAGCTCAAATGTGTGTGGCTTGGTAGAAGAAACGAGAGAAGTTGAGCTGGCTGGATCCTTTTCCCTTAGCAAAACCTTTACTACAAAACTCCAATAAAAAGAGAGAATGCAGGGATCTATGGTTCTCAAAGCTACAACAGCTTACAAAAAAAAAGATAAAAGCATAGCTCTTTCACGTCTATAGCCGCTAGAGCAATTTTCAAGCAGAATAGAAAAAAAAAGTTGTTGTTTCCCCTTTTAAGCGAGGAAAATGTGAAGATAGGGCTGGTTCTGAGCCCTTCGAACAAAGAGAGTTGGCTATTTGTTCTTGTTAATTAGAGATTCATTGAAGATGGATGCACCCTGACCTATGCGAAGGAATATGCCATAATCCCCTGCTGCTTGAGAAAGTGTATGTTTGCTAACTTATTTAATGTTCTTCCATGAATTTATGATATATATATGCCATTCACAAAATGAAATTGCTTTATTTGTAAACTTTTCTGTATAAATGAACCTTTGTTTTATATCCGTTATTAGTGTCATTTCAATAAATTCGTTTCAATAAATCGTCACTAACATTAATCATTGCCGTCAATGATTTTTCTTAAATATATTGGTTCCATAATTTGTGGTATTTTCATTTTTAAAGTTGCAGTGCAAGTAGTCTGTCAAAATGAATATAGCATCTTCTATAAATTTTTGTTAACAAATAAGGTAGGTTTATCTAGTTAATTTACCTAATATATCATAAAGTTATTAAAAAGTTGCTCTAAACAAAAAAAATGAATAGTGGATTCAACTAAAAAAAAAAGAAGCACGTTTACTGTCAAAGCACTACAATGCATATGTACCTTTAATCTTATTCTC
Source organism: Dendrobium chrysotoxum (assembly GCA_019925795.1). Classification (NCBI taxonomy): domain Eukaryota; kingdom Viridiplantae; phylum Streptophyta; class Magnoliopsida; order Asparagales; family Orchidaceae; genus Dendrobium; species Dendrobium chrysotoxum. Next base: position 24,425,724 of record CM034300.1, on the reverse strand, counting down.
TTATTAAATATAATTATTATAAACATATTTTCAAGAAAAAGAAATAGCAAAAAAAATTAATATGATTTCTGACATAATAATTATAGTTAATTTACGTAGAAATTTCATATATTGATTTGGTCAAAATGATATTTATGCGCACGAAAATTTATTCAAATTTATATTCTTTTAAATTCAAAGTCACTCGTAGTTGTGTTGGCTTTCTTCATGCCTATTTCATTAGTTTTAATTCGATAAGTTTATTTGACGATTAGATTTTGTTAAAGTTTAATTAATTATATGAGTATTTTGATAAAAAAAATATATTTAGGAAATTTGATTTGATAAAAAAAAAAAGGAGTTTTCTTCTTCTTGTGTTAACTCTTTGTTTAAGAGTGGAACAGTAGCTATTTTCACTCGCCTTCTCCTCTCTGCACATGTCACGCCCACAATGAATTTGAAGTATTAAGTTAGCTCCCTATATGTGCCATGATAATTTGATTGTCAACAACAACTTAGCTCTCTTTTTTAATATATGTATATAATAATATTTTGTTTGATAACAAAACTTGTATGTAGCAAAACAATTGTCATACATGTAGAGATTTCTTCAATAATATCATCTTCTTCTTCTTTTTTTAAAATTGTCTTAATCGTTAACTGGATATATCATTAACCATTAATTATTTGAGTTCAATGTATAAGAAAAGATGGTTCTAGTCATGATTCTATTGGAGAGTCTACATGCATATTTATGGCATTTAATAGAAAGCCTTTACATTGTTTTATGTATGATTTCCCTACATGTTCTGCAATAGTGAATTTATATATTTGGTATTGTTAGATTTTCACATGATTCACGTATAGCTTTTCTAGCACTCCATGTTAGAAAACTCTTACATTGTTTTACATTTTAATGTTGGCATGCATATGTTTGATGGGTTCAAATACTAAGGTGCTCATTGGTTAAATTCTTATCTATTTGCTTTTTCATCTGAATCGTATCTACTCTCATTCCATATTTGCTCTCTTGCTATTATTTGTGAGGTACATTGGGAGCTACTTCGACGAAGGAGCTTGGACAATCGGATCAGAACATCAGTCGCCCCTATCCATTCTGGTGAGGGCGCTACGGACGGAACCACCGGGTCGTAGCCCCCGATGTTTGCACTTGCTTTGTTATTTGCGAGGGACTTTTGGAAAAGTGAAGGATAAGGAGCTTTTAGGAGCGCAGACGAAGGAGCTTGGACAATCGGATCCGAGCATCAGTCGCCCCCATTCATCCTGGTGGGGGTGCTACGGGCGGAACCACCTAGTCATAGCCCCCGGTGTAGTGAGTTTCCTTAAAACTTAGACAGCCTCTAGGGAACCCATCGGTGTGTACGTTCCCCTACCTTTAGGGCCCTGTAGAAATTTCAATTCTTAGGTAATTTTATGCTTTCATTTTATTCTTAGATCCTTGAACCCAATTACATGTGTGCGAATGTCTAAAGGGTTAGAAATAGAACCTCTTTTCATGCCCTACAACACTAGTGACACATAAGGATAAAAACTAAGGACTGAGTCTTAGGGAACTTAGACTTAGGATGCATGCTCCCTTAGGATAGAAACATTAAGCATAGAAAACTTAGTGACATGTTATCCTAGGGTTAGTTTTCCTCAATTCATTAATAAAACAATAAAACTAATTATAATCTGACTCATAAATGCATTAAAACACTTAATCTTTAATCAAACTACAATCAACATACGAAATCACATGGAGGTAAAACTTGAACATGAATTTGAATTAAATCTAACTAATTTATTTATCCTTCCTTAATCAAATATTAACTAAATAAAATCATTAAAATAAACTTAAATTTAAGGGGTTACAAAATTGGAAAATAAACCTAATTCGAACCTAAAAGACCTTCTAATACCCTAACTTCAGAAAATCATAACTAATTCTAGAAAATTCCAAATTGAACAAACTTAAAGGCATTCAACTCACATTAGGGTCTAGTATTTATTAAAAATATTAAGATTCCAGAAATCAGCTTAAATCAAAAAGTCAATAATCCGGTCAAACTTAGTTCAAAACAAGACCAAAACTTCAGAAATTCATAACTTTGGATAGAAGAGTCCAAATTGGGCATGCTAACTGTCTAACTGATCAGGTCAGGGCCTAGTATTTTATAAAAATATTAGCTATCCATAAATCCCCTTTAATCAAAAAGTCAATTTTGGACCCTCCTTAGCTTAGTGTATAGGTGGACCCCGAACCTCCTAAAACTCACTAATGCAATTTAAACTTTAAATATTATTACCCTAAGCATTAAAACTGACCTACACATCAAATTAATTAAAATGGATCTTAATTCACTAATATTTATACTTTAATTAAAACTCTCTTTTCAGACTTACAACAAACCTGGATAGTAGGCAATTGTAACTAACTACCCAGCTTAGGATCTACCTCAGCCACACAGGCTTCTACACACACTGTAGAATTGTTTGTTAGTGCACCACTTCTAGACCTAGGCTAGGCCGGTGTTTACTTTTCCGTTGTGTGCTGTGATTTTTGAGATTTCACTGCATGTTGTGATTGAGATGATGCTGGTGTGTTTGTTTACTTTTACTGCACTCTGGGAATTGATGTGATGGCACGATAGACTACCCATAGGTTAGGATCGATCTTGATACTAATGATATTTTCTGCAGGTGGCCATGCTCATGCAATGCTAAAATAAAGGGGGGTAAAATTTATGATTTAAATACTAACGTTGTTTCATGCAGATGCTCCAGAAATTGCTCAGCCCCCCTAAATAAATGAGGGATAATTAAAATCATCATCATAAATTACTACAGGTGCTCCAGAGCTTGCTTAGCCCTCAAAATAATTAAGAGCATGGCCAAGTTTGGTTTGCATGAATATTTTTTTTATGTGTCAATAACTACTTGGGATGAAATATTAACTGCTTGGGATGATTTTCACTAGGATAACCTTGCAGGAGAGTCTAGATTTACTGTTTTCATTTAATGTAAATGGTTTGTAACTTGGTATTGAGTTGTGAAAGTCTATTTTGAGTGGGGATACTAGGATCCAAGGGTTGGATGCCCAAAGAGAAAAGGACACCCAATATGAGGATAGTCCTTTTCTATTTGGGAATCCAAATTTGGATTATTCTACTACCCGAGGAGTCCAAGGAAGCTCAGATCCAAGGAGTCTAAGAAAGAGAGGATCAAGAAGATGAAGATCAAGTGTATCCCACTCAAAATAACTTGCGTCAGTCTTAGGATTAGAAATCCGGGTTGTTGGCAGTGGTGCCCGGCCACTTTAATTTTCTGCAGACTCTGGGTTGTAATTAAGGGCAGTTGGCCTATGGACATTTAATTGATTTGCTTAATTATGTATTATATTTGATTTGATGATGATTGCGCATAGGTTGTATGCTTTTCATAGTTTATTGGCGATCTGCATGCCGCTTTTGTTTTAGCCTGGATTTCGTTAGGCTCTCTAAGGACTAAAAAACTTTTCTACTCGCAATTAATATTTAAAATTATAAGTTTTAAGCAATTTAGGAACTTAACGATCTAGGGAATCGCCGAAATCGTCCGGGGTCACATGCATATTAATGCATTCCTTCTCTCCTTCTATAAGACACTTCTCCGCCTGCAGGTAGAGTCCGGATAATCTGACCTATGAGGATGAGGTGCCGGACCTGGGGAAGCCCAGTCTAATTCAAAAAAAATTATTTTTATAAGCCTTTTTAAAATTCTGTGCATATCTGATTTGGATACTTTAACCAGCATGCATTGCATTAGAAATCAACTAAATCAAAATTTTAATTGCATTAGTCATAGGAGCATTCACCCAACATCAATCCGGGGCCAATTAGGAAATCCTCTAGACATCGGCCCTACTTCCAAGAACTATAACCTACCCACCCATCATTCATTAAATGATTGGATATCATAGTTTTGAAGCGATTAGGTGGTTAGCTGGCTCCCCCTTCCAGGCCGGGGTAAGTCTAGATTTTGCATTGCATTAGCTAGGATACGGGTGTTAGTGTTGCGTAGAATACTAAACCCATTAGATTTAGGATTCAAGGCTACTATTGTTTCGTAGTACGCCTCATCAGTAGGTAGGTCTTCTGTCTTCCAGAGACCCTAAACCCTACATATCCGATCACACGGATGACGCCACCTCCATCCTTCCCTCCTGCATGCTTCGAGTGCATGATTTATTTATTTTCTCCAGTTTCTTCTCACTACCTTAGTCCCTCCGGATGCTGATGTGAGCCGTGTATGTTGACTAAGCCTAGTTGAACCTCTCTTTCCCTTCGAGTAGGACTTCCTAGTCTTCCCCCTATGTGCCAATCCCAATTCAGAAAGTATAATATAGAATCCTTAATCGAGAGTATTCTCAGGACCGGCTTGAGATGTAATTAACCACGGGGGCTTGCGCCCGTGGGAAACCGAATCCCACTCTCAAATAAACCCCATTCGAGCTAATGTATCGGGTGAGGGAAACCCGTTGTGATTAGATCGTACATATTATTATCCATCGGGGTGTGCTAGTGAGAGCCACTATCCTCAATGGTTAATCGTATGCATGATCGAATCTGCCCTTCCATTGGCCAGATATTGTCTCCCCTCGTGTGGCGATGGTGCTTGTTTGTCCTTTCGGAGGTCCACACTTAGGATATTCAAGTGTGGGGAAATTCTTTAGGGTGTTCAATAGGAGGAATTTGGTGGTGGAAGAAACAACCCATGTAGTGTTTGATGAATCTGATCCTAAGGAGTCTAGATCTGGAGTAGAAGATGAAGAGATTGTTGAGGTTACCCAAGGAGTTGGAAATACAAATTTGGAGGAAAGGGTAGAACCTCAAACCACGTTGCCTAGAGATTAGAGATATTCTTCGAGTCATCCTAAAGAACTGATCTTAGGAGACCCTTTTGAAGGTGTTAGGACTAGGCATGGACTTAGGAAGGAAGTAAACCATTCTGTCTTTATCTCAATGACTGAACCCACCAACATCAATCAAGCCTTATCGGATGAGTTTTGGATTTTAGCTATGCAGGAAGAATTGAATCAATTTGTAAGGAATGATATTTGGGAGTTAGTAAAAAGACCTAAAAATCAAAGTATTGTGGGAACCAAGTGGGTCTTTAAGAATAAGATGAATGATTCTGGTGTGGTGGTGAGAAATAAGGCAAGATTGGTGGCTAAGGGGTATAATTAGATAGAAGGGATTGATTTTGAGGAGACTTTTGCCCCTGTAGCTAGATTGGAAGCCATTAGAGTGCTACTAACCTTTACCTGTTATAAGGGATTTAAGCTGTTTCAAATGGATGTCAAGAGTGCCTTTTTAAATGGGGTAATTAAAGAAGATGTTTTTGTAGAACAACCCCCAGGTTTTGAGAGTTTCCAATATCCAAGTCATGTCTATAAATTAAAAAAGGCCTTATATGAATTGAAACAGGCACCCAGAGCTTGGTATGAGAGGCTTATCACATTCCTGTTAGAAAGAGAGTTTGTTAAGGGGAGCGTAGACACCACCCTTTTTCTGAGGAGATTAGGGGATGACTTACTCATTGTCCAGATCTATGTTGATGATAGAATTTTTGGATCTTCTGATAAATATTTATGTGAAGAGTTTTCTAAAATAATGAGTAAGGAGTTTGAGATGAGTATGATGGGAGAATTGTCCTACTTTTTGGGGTTTAGCATAAGGCAAACAGAAGATGGAACCTTTCTAAATCAATCAAAATACACTAAGGACATTTTGAAGAAATATGAAATGGATAAACCCAAGCCAATCAATACTCCCATGCCCTCCTCAGTTCAGTTAGATAAGGATTCAAATGGAAAATCTGTTGATCAGAAGAAGTATAGAGGGATAATAGGTTCACTGCTTTACCTGACTGCTAGCCGACCTGATATCATGTTTAGTATCTATCTTTGTGCTAGGTTTCAGGCTGATCCTAAAGAGTCCCACCTGACTGCTGTTAAGAGAATTCTTAGATATCTTTTAGGGACCCCAAACCTAGGAATTTGGTACCCTAGGCACAACACCTCTTTTGAGATCATTGGATATTCTGATTCTGACTTTGTGGGGTGTATGGTGGATAGGAAGAGTACTTCTGGGACTTGTCAATTCATAGGACAGTCGTTAGTCTCCTGGTCCAGTAGAAAATAGAACTCAGTTACACTTTTCACTGCTGAAGCTGAGTACATTGCCTTAGGAAGTTGTGTGGCCCAAGTTCTGTGGTTGAAGCAACAAGTATTGGATTTAGGAGTACCTGTTGGCACAATTTCTGTTCTGTGTGATAATACTAGCACCATCTGTATCTCTAAGAATCCAATCCAACATTCTAGGACCAAACACATTGATATTAGGCATCACTTCATTAGGGACCATGTTTCTGTATCTCTAAGAATCCAATCCAATATTCTAGGACCAAACACATTGATATTAGGCATCACTTCATTAGGGACCATGTTACAAAAGGGGACATTGAGCTACATCATGTAGCAACTGAAAATCAGCTGGCTGACATATTCACTAAACCACTGGCCTTTGACTCATTCAGCATTTTGAGAACCAGATTAGGAGTGATTGATATAAATGCTTGATTCTGATGACTGCTGATTTATAATTATTCTGATTGGTATTCTGATTTCTGTTAGTTAGTTTTGGTATTCTGATTTCTGATTTCTGTTAGTTAGTTTTGGTTTGATTATTTGCTTTCAGTTGATTTTATTTCTTCTGCTGATTTATGTTTTAGCCTTACTATTAGTTTGATTTGAGTATTTACTTTGATGTGATTTTCTACCTGTTTTTATTCACTGGTTCATATCCTGCACTTACTGTTTTATATTTTTCAAAATCTGATCACCGCTCACTACTTCTGAAAATCTGAATTTCTGACTGGGAGTTTTTACCTTATTTTGGTTTGGAAGCTGGTAAGCAGTGATTGATTCCACTGAATCTGTTAAAGGGAAGAAACATTGATGATTATTTCTCTTCCTCTAACTCCTTTACTGGTGTATGGTTTCTTTTGAATAAAAATCCTTTTCAAAATTAAAATGTTAGTTTTTGAAATAGAGATTATTTTATCTTTCTACAGTAATCTACCTCATATCAATAGTGGTTTTCAAAGTCCTGAGTCATTAGTTTGATTTTCTAAACCAAGTGATTGCATTTATCATATGTTGTATGGCTTTTGTTCTGTGAGTCGTTCTTCCTTACTGTGGAGAGTCATCTCCTATGTCTGGAAGATAATCTCACAGTTGAGACTCTTTAATAATTATGAAAAGGAGAAAGCTTATAAAAGATGCGCAGTGCGCCAGATAATTTGAAAAAGAGGCATAAAATGAGTCCAAAACTGAAAAATGCGAAATTGCCAAATTGGATACACAAAGTGTATCAAAAATCAAAAGATGCGCAAAGCGCCAACCAATTTGAAAAAGAGGCACAAAATGAGCCCAAACCAAGCTTTCTTCCCTTTCAGATTGTTAAATGTCTTAGAGAAATCCGTACGCCACTTAATATTTTCAAAAGCTTGAGTTTAAAATTCCTGATTTCTGATTTTTTTACTTTATAACATTATTATATCAGATATTTTTCTGGAACGAGGCTTGAAAGGATCTCTTTTCAAATCTAATGTCTTTTCTTTTGAATCATATTTTTATTTTGAAAGAGGTTTGCATCGATAAGGTGCCTGGGGTCGGAGTTACGAAAGTTGATTATTTCTAACCTTTTTTGGATTTCAGCATTGTCAATCATCCTGTTATTGGTTTTTGAATCTAAAATCAAGAAAAAAAAATTCTGATTTACTCGAGCAGCTTGATAAAAAAAACATTGCTTTTATGTATTTTTGCTGTAAGTTTTATTCGTTTTTGTGTTATTTTGATTTCATGGTTGTGTTTTTGGGATCCTGATCGATCATCTTCATCCTTCATCTTTTTCTATTTTCTTCACATCGTCCTGGACGATCCACTTCATCCTGGATGATCCAAACATCATCTTGGATGATTCGTTCAAAATCGTCCCCACACCGCTCCTGCTGCTGAAAAATCTCAATTATTGGTGATCGTCCTGGACGATCCTTACATCGTCATGGACGATATGATCCATATCTTCCTGATCTGATCAAACGGCTGACATTGCACCAATTATTGTCCATCATCCTGGACGATCCACCTTATCGTCCTGGACGATCCACGTGTCAGCCGCTGGACGATTCAAATTTGGCCCGTCCGACATATTTATTATATATCGTCCTGGACGATCCACCTAATCGTCCTGGATGATCCTTTTCGTCAACGGTCGTCCAGCTTGACTCCTCGAGACGATTGCCTGTGTCTAATCGTCCTGGACGATCGGACTGCCTTTTTGACCAATCGTCCAAGACGTCATAAATGACCAAATTGTCCCGGATGATGTCGCGATCGTACGGGACGATCAGGCCATTTTCTATATAAACAGCAGTTTTTCTTCAAATTTTTCCACACCATTTTTCTTCCACTCTCCTTCTACTTTCTTACACTTTGGATTCCTAATGGCTGGTGGCAAAAGGTCTCGTCAAAAGGGTGCTAGTTCGTCCCAGGGACATGTCGATCCTCGCTTCCTGAATGCAATCGATCAGGCTGCTTTCGAATGCTATCGTGATGTGGGGATCACACACTCTAAAATTATAAATCCCCGCACTCTCACTTATCCCATTCTGGATCTGTTCGCACACACCTCCCTCACCTTCATTCTGACCTTAGCCTTTCCCTTTAATCTTGAACTCCTTCAAATCTTCTTTGCCAACTTGCACATTTCCGCAGACTATTCCACTCTTCGATCATACGTAAATCAACGCCCCGTGGAACTCACGACCTACGATTTTCATAATATTCTCAACCTGTCTGTCACTGGCGACAAACTTCACACGCTTATCACCGATCCTGTCTATGATTGGAGTGTCGCCATTCACTTTCTTCGCAATACCAACGCACCCTATCATGACAATGCTTGCACTTCCCTTCTCAAGGATGCACGGACCATTCAGCACGTCCTTCGTTCCTCCGTCATTCCAAAGGCAGGGGATCGAATTCACATTACCCCGCTACTGTCCTTGACCACCTACTACATCATGGCCCGTCGAGAATTTAATGCCTCTGATCTGATCATCTGATACATAGAACACCTAACCACCATTAGAGATTCGGGCCACAGGCGTCGCCCAAATCTAACTTTAGGTCATCTTATTCATTATGCCTTAGAGACAAAATATGACCTTCAGTATCCTGTCCCTCCTGATGTCCCTCATTCCTTCTTCACAAATAACTCATTCCACGTCCTACACAGCACCCGACTACATCTGGAGCCCGCCCCAGATGTTGAGGAGGAAGAGGAAGAGGCCGTTCCAGTTCCTGCTGCACCACAGGCACCTGCACCCCTTCGCATTGCCTCTCCCTTTGAACACCTGGTGCAGCGCTTCGACCAGTGGGAGGCAAGATTTGACTCCTATGTGGTTGCCCAGGAGCAGCGACACGCCGAGGATATCCAGCGCTTCACTGACTATGCTGCGCAGCAGCAACAGCAGCATGACCAGGACATTGCCTGGATTGGAGCCCACTTTCAGGCCATTCACCACTACTTCAATCCACCACCGCCACCTCCTTCTTCCGATCAGGATCCATCTCAGTTTTAGTTTTCTGTTTTGTAGTTGTTCTCTTTTATGGTTTGTACTTGTATTTCCGTTTCTGTTTCCCCTCCTCCTTTTTGTGATGTCAAAAGGGAGAGTCAGTTGTAGTCATTTTTATTTTTATTATGAGTCATGTTTCCTGTATTGATTTAGTTGTTAAATGAAAACTTGAAAAAATATTTATGTTTTGATCTCCTAGTTTACTTTTATTTTCAAACTACTTTACAAATGTTTGCCATCATCAAAAAGGGGGAGATTGTTGTAAATCTGGTTTTGATGATGACAAACATGTTTTCAGTATGTTTTGCTTGGCTAACTCGTTTCAGGCACAAAAGATCACAAGCAAATCAAGCTAACTCAAGATCGGGTCCAAGTGTGTCAAATGTATGATTTTTCTTTTATTGAGTCAATTGTAATGTAACTGATCCCCTAGCTAAGTAACCTTGCACACACACACTCAGGGGAAGAGCTTGAGTGAATTAGAGTTTCTGTTCATTTTTTTAGATCATCCTGGACGATATTCACATCATCCTGGACGATCCAGCCAAAACAGAAACCCTAATTAGGGCGACTAAGTTAAGAGGGTCTGATTAAGCAGATCGTCCTGGACGATCTCTGGATCGTACGAGACAATATGCCCAAATCAGAAATTCTCAGCCGCCAGATCAAGTTAGGTAAGTTTTTATTTTAAGTTATTTGGTCTGATCGTCCCGGACGATATGTGTATCGTCCTGGATGATTCAGTACAATCATGCCTAATTTAATCTGGTAATTAAGGAAAGCAATTTATTTTTGGTTGATACGATCATATCGTCCTGGACGATCTTGATCGTCTAGTGTATTTAAGCTGTACGTCCAGAACTATGTACAGGACGATTTAGGGCCTTTTTGAACTAATCGTAAAGGACGATGTCCCTATCGTCCTGAACGATCAAGTCATTTTTTGGTCGTCCAGCACAGATTTCTCTGGATGACCCGAACTGTCATCTGGACGATTTTCCTTGATTTGCACTAATCATCCCGGACGATCGCAAGATCGTACGGGACGATATGAATAATTTTTTTTACTAATCGTCCAGAAGAGCCAGATCGTCGAGGCTGAAACAGCTGAATTTGAACTGATCGTACAGGACGATCTACCGATCGTCCTGTACGATCTTGGCCGACCAGATTGAGATTTAGGGAAAATTTTAAGCCCTCTTATAAAAGAATTTTTTCTTGAAACAAGAAAAATCTTTTGCCACCTTCCTTCCCTGAGAAACCCTAAAGAGAGAGAGAGTTGGGAGAGAGAGAGAAGATCTTGTGAGGGGGAGTTAGTGAGGGATTCACTAAGGTTGCTCCAAGCACGGATCAGAGTCGTCTTCTCCGCTCGTCGTCTTTCGTATAGTCGGTGTTCGTCATGGGAGGATCGTTCGCAAGAAGATCCGGGGTTCTCTGCCCGCTTCAGGTGGAAGCAAAAGGAGTTCGAAGGTTCTCTGCCTGCTTCAGGAGGAAGCAAAAGGAGGTCGGGTTCTCTGCCTCACGGTGTGGTGAAAAGGAGGTGTTTGTACAGGCTTCTCCGCCTTGCTGTGGGAGCAAAAGGAGAGACACTTTTTGTTTAGTGCAATACCCAGAGGGGAGGCTCCGGGGAGTGGACGTAGGTCAAGTTGACCGAACCACTATAAAATCTGGTTTGCTTTTTCGATTCAGTTTTGCACTTTACTTTTCCGATATTAACTGCTTGGGTGAATATCTGTGATTGATCTTTTCGTTCTTGTTTACTTGTTTCCGCTGTTAAGTATCGAAAAAATTTTCATTGTTATCGTGAAATTTTTAAATAATCAATTCACCCCCCCTCTTAGTTAGCCTCGGGACTAGTTCACTAGAGCTTAACATCCCTTTCGAACTTTCATACAAACCATATAAAAACATCTCAATTTACCCAAGTAAAACTTTCTCACATATGCTTCAACAAAAGTGCTAAATTCTTAAACTTAAATTCTCAAAATACTGCACAAATAGAAAATAAACTAGATTCAAACTTACCCACTCTATGAAGTGTGCAGCTTCACAAAAAATAGTGGTGCAATCATTCTTAAAATTGTGCAAAATCTCTTTTTAAGAAAAAAAAAATATGTATCTTGCATGATGTTCATGAGTGAGCTGCCTTATTGGTAGGATAGGGTCATAAATCTTAATCTACAAACCTAATTCGCTATATATGGGAGTATAGTAGAAAAGGTCTATCTATGATGTGATGCAAATTAAGAACGTGAATCTCTATAAACGGGTGGCAGAGTTTACAATATTTAAACATCAAAATGTAATTATTTAAATTACATTATGTTGGGAGTAAACATTACACATTATAATCAGAGGGATACATTTCTAAAATAAAGCTTTCAAAACTCAAAGGCAATAAATGCAAATGATCAAACCTTAATGATAGTCATGTTAACAGGAAGTTCTTAATTAGAGTAAATCTTTATCACCAAAATGTCCCAAATTCCTAATGCATATTTATAGCGCTAAATCCTAATAAAGCTAAAATTTTTAAAATTATTACAAATGTACAATATTAAAGTTCTATCACCCAAATTTTATAGTAACAATCCATCTGACCTTCGTTATAACTTGAGTAAGGTAACTAATTAAGATAACTTCAACTCTCAAGGAGCTTCTATTATGTTGAACATATCGCCATGATCAATTTTAAAAGATCCCACACCAATAAGGACATGTTACATGTCTTCTAACATATTGATTTTGTTTCCAAATGAAACCACAAGATAATTATAATGACAAGGTGATTTTATTGTAAAATGATATTATTAAATGATGATTATGGCCAAAGCCACTAAATTCCCTAATGGCTTAGAACCATTTGCTAGGGCACAAAGTCCTTTGTTAGCTATGTCGACTTAAGATTATTTCATTAAGCTTATATTCATCCTAGGTTTATAAGGTTTCATTGGATAACACAACCTATTAATGCTGATAAGGATCTTTCATTCAAGTTGAGTAGATTACTTCTGCTTTCATTGATTAGGTAGACCTATAATAATATAAATAATGTGATCTTAATTATTTTCATTATCATTCTTTCACCATCAGCTTTAAGCGTAAGGTGGTAAAATTTTCAATCCTAAATCCCAATATCTACTGCTATATCCTAAGCAGTTAGTCCATAATGACTAGCCTTAATAAAGATTCTTTCTCGTTAATGCGCACATGACATGAAGGTGTTGTGGATAATTACTTAAAGCAAGCATACAATGCATTGCTTGTTGCGTTTTTTGAATTGTGTATATTTCATTTAGAGCACCTTAACATAGGCATGTTTGCCTTGAATCACACAGTCTATAAGCCATAAACATGAGAAATAAGAAAAAGTGATGCATAAGAGGCTAGGCCCAATAACATATGCTTGTAAACCTTTAAAGGAAAAAAATATGTTAAAAAAATAGTATGATGAAAACTAGAAACAAGAAAAATATTGGGGAAAAAAATCATTAATGGCAAATAGAGAATATAATTTGAATAAAATTTTCAAAACTTTGTAAAAATTATTAAAATTGGCTATCAAAATGACACAAATAGTGATTCATAACACTCTATACGACCTATGATAAACAACACTAACTTGGTCAATAACAACTTTAATAAATTTTTGTTTTTCGAGATATTTAGATTTCGTTTGGGACATCTTTCATACGACTTTTTAACGTATATTTCTAGTACAAAACTAAAAAGCTACGTTAAGAAGCAGTAAAAAAGCCATCCCAAACGAAGGCTTAGCCTTTGTCTATACTTTATCCAAGATAAATATTAGGGTCAGTAAAATGAAGTTTGTAGCTTCGCAATGTGCACATTTTGATGGTTCCTAAAAAGCTTTTTTAATTTTTTTCTAGTTAAGAATTAATTTTTATGATCTTAATAATAATGGAAGTAGCAAAAGATACAAGATTTTTTTATCGTAGAATGTCTAATTAGAAATAATCTCGAAATTTATAATTTTTTTGATATTTAATGTAAAAATATAAAGCTATTAGGTATCATGTACTTAAATCCTCTTACAAATAGAAAAAATGGGTTCTTTTGACAGAAATTGCCCAAAAATTTGAACCGTTTTCCCTTAGAAATCCTATTATTATAATAAGTTATATTTGATTATTTTCTAGTGTTTTAAAAATAAAATATATTGAAAAAAATCCTCCATCTTTGCCCCCCAACCTCTGGTCTCGCGGACGCTTCTGGTTCGCTCGCGCTTCACTCGCATGGATGGGCGCGGCAATAGTGACCTCCGCTCCTACTTCAATCACCTTGACGTCATCGACGGTGCCGCCTCGTTTTCCACTGCTGGCAAAGAAATCTTCTCCACTCCGTTCTCCTCCGCCGCCGTCGATGCAAACTCGTTTGCCATTCCCTGCGCCGTAACCGCACGGTCCACCTCGGCACGCCCAGCCGCTGCCGCAACCATTGCTGCTGAGTCAGCAAAGCGGAAGCGAGGACGGCCGAGGAAGTATGGTGCGCGGCCATCTCTCCCTTCCCTACCCACCTCTCCAATGTCCGCTGCAGCCAGGGCTTTTTCACCTTTGGCGCAACGGCCGTCCCTTAATTCCTCTTCAAGGAAGAAGGAATCCACCTCATCCAACTCTTCAGCTAGGAATGCTCAGCTAACGGCTCTCGGTTTGAATTTCACACTTTCCATATTTCTCTTCGTTTAGCCTGTGATGTTAATGTTGCATGCATGGCGGTTGTTTTGGCATTTTTTTATATTTTATAATAGAATGAACTATGAGACTGTTCAAATATTATTTACGATATATTTGACTATTTACGTCTGTCAAGTTTGCCCTGAATTGGTTATATTACAGAAGCGGCATCGTATGATTGATTTCATGCCGAATTGCGTTGCTTTATTTGGACCCTTTGATATAAATAATGCTAATGGTGGATTTATGGGATTTTCTTGTGCAATATGCGATTTTTCTATTTTTTATACAAGTTTTGTATTCCTGTCTAGTCTAGATGGCTGCTTATCTATACTTCGTAAAGTAGCATTGGTTTTTAGTTTAAGGGCTGGTGGAGTGGTGGTGAAATATTTAGAGCTGATGGAAAGCCATGGAAAAGGTTGATTACTTTACGGGTGTGGTACAAGTTTCTGTCTTAGACTTTCTTATAGTGATTTGTTGGGTTTTCTTTGATGGAAAAATGTGAAACCTTCCAACAAAAAAAGTTTGATATGTTAACTAGTTAATGGAGGTGATTTTATGTCAATTGGGTATGTGGTTAAGAAGTTAACTAGTCACAACAGCTGGACAACAAGACTTAGGATTCTGTGGAAGGGGTATGATTTAGTTTTTATGAGGATTTAAGTTGGTTTAAGTCTTTAGAAAGATGTTGGAGATATAGGAGAACAAGAAACAAAAGAGAAGATAACATATTAGGGTTTATAAATTTTAATTGTGGTTGATTTTCAAATCATTCTAAATGCTGACATGCCTAAATCTTTGTAAACACAAGTTTATGTAAAAAATCAATGCTAGTTTTCATTGAATAAAGGTGCATATAAATAGTACTTGATGTTCTATAGAAAAGTAGGAAAAACTACAAGGCAATATAACAAAATCTCTTGTTGAAAATTACTCTATAAATTATAATGTTAGCTCCTTAATATCTTCCCTTATTTTAAAACAAATAATGCTACTCCAATTTAAAATTTTCAATTAACTATTTTTTTTGTATCTAGAATCTTTAATTGGGTCGATTGGTATGGTTCTAAATTAAATTTTTTAAATTAAAATATTCTCTTTAAACCTCATATGTCTTGCCTCCTATTATTTAAATTAAATAATATACAAAAATGGAAACAACATTCAATCAATTGCTATTATTATAGGCCTTTGAAATTAATTTTGTAAGAGGTTTTCTTACTTGTCTTACATCAACTCTCCTTCACTTGATGAACACTAATCGACATAATTAAAAGTGTTGTGGTTTAGTGAGAGGGGTAATACTTCATGTATTTGTATAGATAGTGGAGCATCTGTAGCATTAGGTGCATCCAACAGTACAATATATTTGCTTAGATTACTTATAATGAGAACAATTTCAGAAGTGGAGCTATATCTCTTGCGAATGATTTAGTTTACCAATCCCAGTGCTTGATAAACCATTTATATTTTATGATATTATTTGTAGTAAAAGCAAAAGTCGAAAACTTGTTAGGCAGCAAAACCAGAAAATAAGTATCAAGTTCAAAGCACCTACTCATCATATAGTATTTGGTTTATTCAAACTTGAGAATTGTGTTATAGTTATTATATTTCCTACGTGGATACGTTTTAAAATAGTTCTAGCAATCTTATCACTACTTATGTCAACTCGTTGTAGTATATGTGAGTATAGATTGTGTACATAAAGTGCTTATAAAAATGTACTATCATATAATTAGTAATGGGTCATGTTAATTAAATTTGGAGGCTTTAAGAATAAACCATCAAAAGCCATAATATTGCTTAAGATGTTCAATCAAGCGAGTCAAATCTAGTAACAGGGATTTATGAGTAAGATTTAACTATGGTGTATGTCATATAGGGATGGTGGCTCATCACTGGACCCCTATGTGTTAAGTAAGATAGGTTAGTGATCTTAGATCATACTAGGTATATAAATTTCCCAAAAAAAAAAAAAAAAGTTTGGCATCTCAAAGAGCAAAGTCTTATCAAGTATGTTCTTGAGGTCAGGAAAGTCTAGTTGAGAATTTGAGACCATAAAATATATATGCAT
Organism: Dendrobium chrysotoxum; assembly: GCA_019925795.1. NCBI lineage: Eukaryota > Viridiplantae > Streptophyta > Magnoliopsida > Asparagales > Orchidaceae > Dendrobium > Dendrobium chrysotoxum. Next base: position 24,409,290 of record CM034300.1, on the reverse strand, counting down.
CTTGGTGGTGCATTAATATTTTTTAAAAATAGAAGACTTATCAAACATGGCATTAGGTAATTGATCCTAAATTTTAGACTGATTATTTGAGATCACAGTAATTATGTGCACCTTGGTGTATAGGAGGCTCTTTAGTGAGCTCACTATACGAATAACCTGCTCAAAGGTTTTGAAAGCATAGCAAGTATGTAATTTTCAATAAGAAGATATGCACCAAGAGGCTCATTAACGTGGTACTAAAGTCAATTGGTATTCAGGCTTATTAGGATAGGTATTTAGAATAGAAGAATCAGTAGTTGAATCAGACATATGAATGGAGGTTTACATTTTCTATGTATATGCGGAGGGTTATAAGTCATCATTAAAAACATGTATTTTCATTTTCACACAAGATTATCAAAAATTTCATCTATATTATTGAATTTGTCAACAATCTTATGAGTTTTATCATTTATGTTAAGCTCTAATTCGTTTGATGTCCTTCCATCAAAAGTAAAAGTAGATTTCCTAATAGGTAAGTAGATAATTTAATGATTATAGCTTTTGGGCTATACAACAACAACAACAACAACATCAAGCCTTTGCCCCACTACGTGAGGTCGGCCCCATGAATCTTTTTTCTCCATTGTGTCCTGTTAAAAGTCAAATTCTCGTTTAAATCTAATGAGGAATGATCATTTCTAATATAGCTTTTGGGCTATCTTTGTTAATATTTAAATTTTAAAATTTCTTAATTTAATGTCATTTTAGAGTTTTTCTCACTAGTCTTGTTCTCTTTCTAGCAAGCCATTGCAAAATAATTTGATATTTTCCATTTATTTTAATTTTGTAAAAAGTTATTTCTTTGATAGTCATCCATACTTTACCAATCAAAGAAATAATCTACTTGTTTGAGCCAATCTAAAAATTTGTTAAAATTTTTCAAAATAGAAATTTCAAATTTTTGTTTGGTTTCGGGTTTATTTAGTGATGTAAAGGGATGTGTGATTACAAGTACACAATATGAAGTGTGGTACGATTAAAATATGAAATATCAAGATTAAAAGCTAAAATAAAAATAAATGATGATTTGAATAATGCTTGATTAAAAAGACATCCAAGTGAGTAGGGGCCATAATGTACCACTTATGTGCTAAGGTCTCCTCAATTGACGAAGTCCTTTTAGTCTTTGTTGACCACCGGATACAAAACAAAAAAGGGAGAGAGGAATCGCTCAAAATCCCGAAAATCCCGTTACCTGACTGTTCGGCGCCGTTGGCGTCGCTTCTTCGCGATTCCTGCTCAAATCCCGCTCTCGATCGTGCCCCCATTTGCGTCTATAAAATGGAGGAGAGGAAGGCTTCCTTCGGTAGAACTCTCCGACCATAGTCCGCTGAAACCACTCGCGAACCCCTGCTCTTCCCTGTCGCAGAACTCCTCCGCAGACTCCCGCTAGCTCCTTCCCTGTTCGATCCCAAGCAGCCGCACCTCCACTGTCTCCGACCGGCCTCCTCTCTCCGACTCATTCCCACCGAACCCAAATCAAACCCTTACCTGTAGCCGACGTCGCCCCCCTGTTGCAGTCCTCTGCTCGTGCCGCCGATCTCCTCCTTCAGCCGCAAGAAGTAGAGAGAGAGAGAGAGAGAGAGAGAGAAAGAGAGAAGGAAGAGAGCACCCCACCTGGCCGAATCTTCCCTACCTCCTTCGAAGACGTTCCTTCCGGTTGGATCGGAAGTCGCGGCAGGGGCTCGCCCGCGTGAAGGTAACCTTCCCCCTTTCAAACGCTTCTTCGGCTCCTGTGTTGCTGTTCGACTTCGCCCTTCGACGTCCCTCCCTTGCTGTCGAACGGAAGTTACAACATTTTGATCGTAAGCACGACGGGAGCTCGCCACTGTGAAGTTAACATTCTCCCTTCCTGCTCTCTATTTCGGCTAAATCCAGTAAATCTGCAGAACTAGAGAGTGTAGAGAGAAATAGGGATTTGATTTAATTAATTATAATTAATTAGTTAATTATAATTAATTAATTAATCTTTTATTATAAATAATTATTAATTATAATTAATTATAATGAATCATTATAATTAATTATTAATTATAATTAGTTATATATAATTAAGTCTTAATCATGATCAGTTAGTATTAACTATAATTAAATGTCATTAATTATAGTTAATAGACTAATTATGATTAACTAATTAATTATTCTTTTAATTATAATTAATTGCTTAATTATTTTTTTTTTAATTATAATTAATTTTTATAATTAATTATAATTAATAGATTAATTATATTTAATTGCTATGATTAATTATAATTGATTACGATTTTGATTAATTAGCTAAGTGTAGTTAATTAATAATTAGTAACTAATTATTGATTATAGTTATTTAATTAATTATAATTAAGTATTATTAGTTATAATTAATCAGTAATTATAGTTATAATTAATTAACTAATTATAATTAATTAATAATTAGTAATTAATTATTAATCATAATTATTTAACAATGCATCATTCGTTATAGTTAATTGTTATTTAATTATAATTAATTAATCAATTATTAATTATAATTAGCTAATTAACTATAATTAATTATAACTAATTATTATTAACTATAATTGATTATGGTTAATTCTAATTAATTATAATAATAATAAAAAAAAGAATGAAACCGTCTCTTGCCTCGATCCACGTGCCACCACCCCGCCGACGCTCGCCAAGATATGATCCCTAAACCCTAAAAACTCTGAGAACTTGATTTCGTCGTTTGCGGCGGACCGGGAAAACACCTATGCACGCGCTTTATTGCGCATGGTGGGTTGGGACCCCGGTGCGGCGCCTACGACGAGACGGGTAATCTCCGGGAGCTTGCTTTCGTCATTTGCGGCGGACTGGGAAAACACCTATGCACGCACTTTATTGCGCGTGGTGGGTTGGGACCCCGGTGCGACGCCTACGACGAGGCGGGTTATCTATAAGTACCCTCGAGCGAGGGGAAAGCAAACTGTCTTTTCAAACAGGTACCGTTGAAGACCCCATGCACGCGCTTTATTGCGCGTGGTGGGAATGAAGACCACGGCCGAGGTGTCTAAGGACACCTACCATGCACGTGCTTTATTGCGCGTGGTGGGAAGGCCCAGACTCTTGTCGTTTTTTCCCCTAAATGGGGGAGACGCCGGGAGGCTGCCGAAATTTTTGGGTGATCATATGACTGTACTTGGACTTGTTTGAACTCAAGGGAGGAGGACAACGAGACTTGTGAACTCAAACACAAATTGAACATTAATCAAAGTTGCAAGCATTGAATCCTAACTTAAATGAACTTGAATCTGAGGAAGTCATAATGAACCGTATAGAACACTTGTAAACTGGAACCTGAATTGGATAAGATTCAAACAAATTTGAGTTTGAACATAGTGAACTGGACATACAGATCGGATCACATGAACTTGATTTGAACTTACAAAGGACAGCAGGGGACTCAAATTAAACTCATCTTGAACTTGACAAAGAACATAGTGGGCATGAATTGAAAAGTTTGAATCCAAGCAAATTTGGTGTGGATCACAAAAAGAGCTTGATTTGAACTTGAACATCCGAGCTTAATGTGATGACAAGGAATTGGACTCAAATAATCAATGAGGAATTTCGTTTGAACATGAAATATTGAGAAATTTATCACCTTGATTAAGATACTCACATGTTTGAAATCAACAACGCAAGATCTTCAATCATGCAATCGCCTACACACGATCAAGAACTTTAGGCATGGCATGTTTGCAATCAACAACATAAGATATTTGACTAATATGAGTTCAAGTGTAAGCTTTCAATGTACTATGAGCAAGGCTCGAGGATGATGCCCACATAAATCTTGCAAGTATCATTCATCCGCAAATGATAACGGAAGCCCCGACAATTGAGCTCTACTTGAGATAATTACAAATACACAGACATTAAGGACCCTCAAGAATACAAATATCCACTTGCAAACTACAAGCTATTCTCAAAAGTAATGAAGATCGTATGATCTCTAGCCTCAATCACTTACAAATACCAGTGAAGGTTCATGAAATGGATTGGCTTGAACAAATCTATAAGGAGCCTGCAGTGAACATGACAATTTAACATGCGAAGACCCATAAACAACGAGATTGAAGTTTGCAACGATCTTCATATCAGCTATGAGAAGAGACTTCTTATGTATACAACTCTCTGCAATTAAGACTGACACACAAGCAGGTGAACATAATGAACCTGCCTACAATTGACAATGCCCTCCCTATAAGTGTGTACAGAAGCATGCAACAAGCGCCAGGGTATTCGTACAGTCCATTACAATATAAGGAGGAATCAACATCTCTATCACCTACAAAAGATTACAATTCATCGAAGTGGATGTAGTAATACCTTATAATTCAAATGTTAGCAAGAGTTATGAATCCATTACGGGCATGAATGTCTACAAACCACCATAAGAATACCCACACGCAATTATAGAGGCTTTCGTAGGCACAAAAGTTCACTCGTAATATGTAAAAGGCAACAAGAAATACAATGCCAATGTAAAGAATCCCCTGATCGTACAGGAGTTGGTGCAAGGGTCCAATGACACTACAAGGTGCTCGTATCACAATCGACATGTCAGTTGAAATCAGAAAGATTTGACATACAGTGAAAACAATGATATGACACATCAAAATGCATTCGAGTAAGCGTCAATACACTGTATTGTGCCTACCAGAATTAATGATCAATACTTGACAAATGTGTTGCTAAAGGCTGATGCAAAGTTTGGTGGCCTAAACTCACAATTACACATAGAAAAGTACATCTGTCATTCCAATCATCTCAAGGACTGCAACAAATACAAGCTCTTACGGGCTGCCGTAGGAGACCCTCTGTAAATACAAATCACCGTCTCCAAATAAATACAGAAAACCATCATCAAATACGAGCTCCCACAAGCTACTGCAAAAGACTTTTATACATCTAACGCCACGCCGTCGGATCTGCAACACCTATGCGAGCAGACAGAAGGCGTCCACAAGCTGCAACGCCACGCCACCAGATCCGCAACTTTCATGCAAGCGGACAGAAGGCGTGTACAAATATTCCAAGAATACCCCCGCACGTGTGCACTTTAATTTGTATACACATAGGTACACTGAAAGGGAAAAATATAATCATAACCCGTATGGGCCCCGGCGAGCGTGTTATTGGTACACATGTGACGCCTAGGGATGCTGCGCGGGTTGACAAATCTGAACCCGATCCTCCTATGCAAGCATATAGGAGTAGACAAGGTTCAATAAATATTTATAAAATGCCCCCAAACACCCGCATGGGCCCCGGCGAGCGTGTTATTGGTACACACGTAACGTCTAGGGATGCTGCGCGGGTCCACGAGTGAATTCAGTTTCGAACCCGATCCTTCTATAAAGGTCAATAGGAGTCGACAGGGTTCGAACCATCAAACAAATATACAGTTGTGGCAACCTATATATTTGTTTTAATGCGTTCATATTAGGCCTTCAAGGTCTATAATTATGAAAATTCACTAACAAATGTCCAAAGCCTACAAAACCCGATCCTCTATCAACCAGTGGATAGAGTCGACAGGGTCCAATCAATAAAATGTGAATGACCCCAAACACCCCGATGATGGCCGTGTTGAATGCATATCTCAACCGGAGGGGTCTATTCCAAATAATTCAAAGCGCCATCCAAATACTCCAAAACTCCAAATCTCCAAAAATCCCAAAAATCCCAAAAGTCTATAATATTTGAAATTGAAACTAAACCATCAAACACTCAAAGCATGAAATCAATCCACCCTCCGCAACAGTTTGCCGAGGTGGACAAATTGAAATTTACTTCAGCTCACATAGAGTTAGTGCCTAGTTGAAAATATCACTAGGATCCATTCTCAAACAATCTCCTGCCAGCAAGGACGTGGTACGAGTCCTCTAACCGGCAGTTTCGCCGTCAAATGGCACTGCAGGATAAACGGTTATGACTCGGGGCCCTCTGAACCAGGTGGTTGCCGCCAAATGGCACCATTATATTATGGTTATGGCCAGAGCCCGTATGCTCCCCAATGGCATCAAATCCTTGAGATATGAATCAATAGGATATGATCGATAGGGCACAAAGCTCTCTGTTAGCTAAGGTGGATTCAAATTTGTCCCCTTAGACAAATACCCACCCCAAGTCTACAAGGTATCCTTGGACGAAGCAACCCATGACTGCCGACAAGGATCCTTCTGTCAGGTTGGGTCGACTACCTCCTCTGACTAAGTAGACCAGGGACCACGATGGCCCGGGACGACGGAACCATGGGATCTTGATCGGGTCTATCATCCATTCCCCCACCATCTGCTTTAAGTGCAAGATGGTGAAATTTCTATTTTTAAATATTAAATCTCCAAATCTCCCAATTTTCCAAATTCTCAAATCATCAAACTTTCAAACCTTCAACCCATTGCTGCTACTATATGCCAGATAATTCGTATCTTTACGTATCTGATTGACGACTAGCCTTAATCGAAAGTTCTCTCTCGTTATCGGGAGGGGTAATTAACTATAGGGGCTTGCGCCTATAGGAAACCAGAACTCAGATCATAAAGTCCTCGCAAAATGAGGGCGAAATCTCTGGGTAGTGTCTAATCTACAATACTCATCTGCCTTCCAAAATTTACCCCGGAACTTAGTTTGTTAAAACTCCCCCCCTTCGAAAACAAAAAAAGTCGGGCGGAGGCCGGGGTCGAATTTTCGGAGCCCACAGATTTCTGGCGACTCCACTGGGGATTGGTTTTTCTTTCCATCTTTGGCTAGTCATCTCAGTACTATCGTAGCAGTCAAATCATCCCAGATTTAAAATTTTGAATTTTCTAAAATGATCATTTAAAGAATCAAAATTTCTGAATATTCTAAGAATGATCATTCAAACAAATTTATTAAGATAACGTATTTAGCAGTATTTTAAATTTGTATTATTTGAATTTGCTCGCTAATGTTATCTATTTTTGTTTTCTATTCTGTGCAAGTCTCTGCATTTTTGAAAGTGTGGGGTGATGTATCAAATTTTGATCACTAACCCTTACCTTTCATTTATGCAGATGGATCTACAGAACGCACCGATGACTGTCCAGTTGGGACAAGGAGCCAGGATCCAACTGGCGAACGCTATCATTGAGACAGGGAATGCTGGAGCTACCATCCAGTTTGGTAGCATTGACTTCCCTGCTGTCGTTGAAAGGGCCACCGCCATTCCTACGAATGGCAGAAATACTGAAGGGCCTGCCAGGAGGCCACACTCTGCTGGAACTACCACTCGTCGTGTGCACCTGCCAGCACAACGACATGCTGCTGCTGAAAATCCTCGTGAGAGGATTTCTGTCTTTGAACGGCTGTCGCAGCCAGAAATCCCGGCCACCAAGAGGGTTGTAGCCGGAGGAAGGATCTCCGTGGTGACTGCGAACACCACACATCTGCCGACCGGGTTGCCTGCACCCGTGAAGAACACTTCTGAAGCTTCCTCATCTGGAGGAAAACTGACCAGGAGACAGAGGAGGAAACTGAATGCTGAACTCCGAGCTCAGCAGCTATTAGTGCCTGTGCATCCCTCGAACCTGCCTGCTCCAGAGCATATATCCAACGTTCCTACCCGGAACAAGTTTACTGACCTGAGGTGGGTAAAGAGAAACAGCTCAATTGGAGAGCTGAAAAAGTCGTTCTGGGACCGACAGCCTGAAGTCCCACCTCCTCAAAAGAAGGAGCCTGAAACTCTCTCAGCTCGAGTCTACAGAGTCCTGAAGACCGTGAGGGAGAGAGGACTGAAAAAGAGAAGGTACCAGCGGCCACTGATGGTCGAAACAAGAAGAACTCCACCAAGAGAGCGTCTGTCTCTTGCTGTAGAGAGAAAGGAAAGAAAATACACCCCGCACGGTGAACATCGGGGTGTGACACCTGAACCACACATTCAGGGATCCACCGCCGAAAGGTCCCGGCGGAAAGGAAAGGAAATCTGGAGGCCAAGGCCTCGCAGAGAAGAAAAGAACGAAAGAAAGACTGATCTGGGTGTGACATCCGGTACTGCTTCCCGGAGATCCGCCCCCAGTTACAAACAACATCAAAAGTGGGTCCAAAAGAAGGCCCACGATGATGCTCCTCCCGACGGTAGACACCTTGGAGAATCCTCCAGGGGATCCCGTCGCTCACCAACTCCTCCCAAGGAAGAGTCTAACTTCGACCGTAGCCCACGGGTCGAAGAGATCTTCCTGCCTAACCAAGAACCGGAGATCCAGTGGCGTCGCCGCTCGGAGATCCGAGTACTAGAAGAAGGAGAAGAAGATACGGGAGAAGAAAATATTGAAGAATACATGGAAGAAAATCTAGAAGAAAATATGGAATACATAGAAGAAGACTTGGAAGAGGTAAATAACACCTTGGACATGAAAGTGGTCTACATGGTGAGACACATCAATGTCGAAGAGGAGGCCTACTACGACGATGATGAAGATGACGATCGTTGGCAACCACCGCCTAGACAAGTATATCGGCGCCGCCATGAAGCCGGGTCCACCACTGGCAGAGGTGTCCATTCCCAAGAAGAGCGAGAAGAGGCTGAGGATAATCCCTTTGCTGACGAGAACGTCACGCTCGCAGAAATGCAGAGACAAATGAAACGTCAAATGAGGGCCAAGGATAGGGAAATCTCTCAGTTGCATGAGAAAATGACAGAGATGATGACCCAAATGACGGCAATGATGCAGATCATGCAGAGAAATGCTGCAGTTGGTTCTATGCCCAATCCTCCCCCTGATCCTCCAAACTTCCAAGTGCCGCAAGTCTCAGGAGTACGGGACACTCCTGAAGGTGGCCACGAGGCTCAGAATACCACTCGTCAGCCTACTCCGCAGAATATTGCAAGTACCTCCGAGCCTGTAACTGCTGCACAGCTTGAAGGGATTATTACAGAAAGGATCAGGGCTATTATAGCTATTGATCAGGCAGAGAAGCTAGTGGGTAAAGGTCGCCCGTACCCGGCAGAGTATGATCAGGTGCCATACCCGAAGGGATATTCTGTGCCAAAATTCAATACTTTTGATGGCAACAAAAATCCCAGACAGCACCTGGCGCAGTTCAAAGCCACCTGCGGGAATACTGGAGGGAACGATGCTCTACTCTTCCGACAATTCGTTAGCAGTTTGACAGCAGCTGCTTTCGAATGGTACGCCGAACTACCAAATGACTCTGTAAAGACATTTGCAGAGTTAGAAAATATGTTCGTGAAGAGATTTGCCAGTGCGACCGAGAAGATAACAATCGCTGACCTTGCTCTGAATAAGAGAAAAAAGGAAGAATCAGTGACCAAATATATCACTCGCTGGCGCAACTTGAGTATGAAATGTGAACAACAGCTTGAGGAGGAGCATGCCGTACAGTTGTTAATGGGAAACATTGATGACAAGATGCAACCATTCCTGTGCATGGCTACAATCACCACATTTCAAGACCTACTAGATAGGGTGGCGAAGTTTGAGAAATTAAACCTATCAAAATCAGAAAACTATTCTGATAGGCCTAAGAAGACTAAAGCCTCAGGTGTTAGAAGAGGTGAGGCTGACTCCATATTTTTCTCCAGAGCTGATAAGGAGAAGCAGATGACGTACAACGTAGACAAAGGCAAGCAGCCGATGCAATATCAAGAAAAGCCTAAGCAAGTCTACAATCCTAACCCCCAGCCGAAGCTGATACTCGGGGGTAATGATAAACCATGAACTTATCAGGGCGGTGGAGAACGCCCGAGGCAAACAACGGGGACTGGTGATCGAACGTTCCCCTCCCTCAAAGACAAAATGAATAAGGAATATTCATTCAAGAGGGAAAGTGTCGCCAAGTTATTTCGACAAGCATTGAAAGCGGGTTTAGAACTGCCAGAGTGCAAGAGACCCGAGGAGTCAAAACATAGTGGCGACCCAAACTACTGCCCATATCATCGGGTGATGAGTCATCCAATCGAAGATTGCTATGTCTTTAAAGATTGGCTTGAAAGAAAATATCGAAGGGGAGAGCTCACATTGTCTGACAATGTGCTGACTCATCCCAGAAAAGAATCAACTCGGGTAATTACAACTTCTTCCGTACCTCCGGTTGAAGAAAGAAAAAATGAAAAGAAGCCAGCTCAGGAAGAACAGTGGGAGACTGCGGTCTCTAAGAAAACTGTAAAAATGCTGAAACAGCTTGAAGGAGTTCCGGGTGTAAAATGGAAATCTCCTACGGAGCCAGTGTTAAATTTGAAGGCATTACCTATGGCACAGGCATCTGCTTCTAAACAGTTTCCCAACCAAGTTGGAACTGCAAAGTCTGGAAAGAAAAAGTCCTCCAAGAAGAAGACAAAACTGAAGAAGCCCAAGGAGAAGAAAACAGCAACCCAAAGGGTTATAGATAGTCTGGATGAATATTACCAGACCGCGAGGCATCCTATTAAGCTTGTTGACTTTATGCCAGAGCTCAAAATTGACGAAGCAGAGGAAGCTGATGAGGATCCTCTTCCCACAGAAGTTTGTCGAGTCATTTCAGCAACGCCAATAACTCCGACAAAAGAAAAATATGTCAGAGAGATAATCGTTGAAACCTGTCTGGCAACATCGTCAATGGACTACAGCTCAGAGGAGGATCTGTATTTTCCAAAGACAGATGAATCAGATCCCGACATAGCGTCGCAGATAGGACATGTAAATCTGGGAAGTGACTCTGGATCAACGAATGAATCTCTAGACACAATAATGGCTGACTCTGAAGAAGAAATTCCATTGAATGAGTCTGAGCCAGAGGAGATCGCTCAAGTGCAGTTGAGAAGTGGCAAGATACTGCCACCTCCGCCAAAGAAGCAGATCTCCAACAAAGATAAGGGAAAAGAGATAGTCGTCAATGAAGACATTATCTCCGAGGATCCCAAGAAGAAACATACTCCAGTCAGGGGAATAGATTATAATATCTTGTCCCATCTGAGGAAGATCCCTGCCCAGCTCAGCATATATGACGCTCTGGTAATGTCTAAGGATCTTCGGGAGACTTTGATTCAGGGTCTCAAAGACCCCGAAAGATACGAGGCGTATTTTGCTGAACGCAACCTGACTGAGGTCCTACAGGCTCGTAACGAACCATTCATCACTTTCACCGAGGATGACATGATGCTCGGGACTGCAGACCATAACCGACCTCTGTATGTTACTGCAGAGAGTGATGATTTGGTAATCAGTCGAATTTTGATTGACCCTGGGTCCTCCATCAACCTTATGAGCTTAAAAGCACTAAGGTCTTTGTGCCTCAACGTGGAACACCTCGGGCCAGATAAGCTTATGGTACATGGCTTTAACGAAAAAGGGCAGAAAACCCTTGGATCGTTTATGCTCCCTCTTGTATTTGGGGAATTCCATACAGAAGCTAAATTTCATGTGATTGATGCGGACACTTCATTCAAGGCGCTCCTGGGTCGCCCCTGGTTGCATGAGTATGGCATCGTCCCATCAACACTACACCAGTGCATGAAGTACCTTAGGGATGGGGAAGAATTCAGGATCTCTGGTGATATTCAGCCCTTTGCGGTCCATGAAGCGACAGTCTATGAAGATGCGCAGTACTTCATGCCAAAGAAGCAAAAGTTATCAAGCTCTCTAAAGGCTCAAGCATCTAACCCAAAGAGTGCAAAGCAACCTGAACAGAAAGATGAGAGGAAGCAGGTGGGGAGAAAGAAGGCAACGCCGACTCTTCCCAAAGAAGCTACCACTGCTACTTCTAAAGAAAGGAAACGCGTACCTCACCTTGGGAGCGACACAGATGAAGATAATGTCACCCCTGCAAAATCCCAGAGGGTATGTCGTTCGATGGACGAATGGAGTAGGGAGGTCGCATATTCAAATGATGACTATGACTGCGACTCTATCTATATGAACACGGTACAAGAGTATTTTAAAGAAATAATTCAACGAGATGTGCATAAAGTTGAAGAACTTGTAACCCTTTATCTGCCTCCAATCAGAAAGGGGATCGAGTCAGGGAATATATTCTACTCCGTAGGAAAGGATGAAGAAGTGAATCGTGATTGGGACCATGTCTTCATCGATTCTGAAGAATTACTACCTACGAGGCTACCTAGGTTTAATACCAAAGGTATTCAAAGAATGTTGCGAAAGTGGATCAATGTTCCCACCCCCAAGCGACAACTTCGTATGTGCCTAAGTCTCTGGTACGGAAGGAATCCACGTCCAATGCGGCGGAAGGAGATGAATGCATATAAAGGTATTGGATTCGTCAGGCGAAAATGCATTCGGAAGGAGACTTGCCGAGCCATCACTTGCAGGAAAGTTGAATCCAATGATGTTCCTGATGAAGAAGCCTACGAAGCTGAGGGTTACGATGATCAGCCTCTAGAGGCCAAGCCTGCACCAGAAGAGCTTGAAGATGGTGGACAGGCAGCCACTATGGACGAGCTAAAAGAAGTCAACTTGGGAACCGAGGATGACCCTCGCCCAACATTCATTAGTTCCCTTCTGCCAGAAGATCAGGTGGAAGAGATAAAAGAACTCCTCTTTGAATTCAGGGATTGCTTTGCCTGGACATATGCTGAAATGCCTGGCTTATCCCCTGAGGTAGCAGTTCACAGGTTGGCAGTCAAACCGGATGTCGCACCCGTCAAACAACCTCCAAGGAGAATGAGATTGGAGATTGAAGAACAGGTGATTGCTGAAACCAAAAAGCTCATAGAAGCGGGCTTCATCCGTGAAGAGAAATACGCCGACTGGATCGCTAACATCGTCCCGGTGAAGAAGAAGAACGGTCAGATACGCATCTGTATCGACTTTCGGGACCTCAACAAGGCGTGTCCAAAAGATGACTTTCCACTTCCTGTATCCGAACTCCTGGTAGACAACACGTCAAACTATGACATGTTCTCGTTTATGGATGGATCGTCGGGATAAAACCAGATCAAGATGGCTCCTGAGGATGAAAGGCATACATCATTCAGAACGCCCATCGGCATTTTCTGCTACACGGTCATGCCCTTTGGCTTGAAGAATGCTGGTGCCACTTACCAACGGGCGATGACCCATATCTTTGATGAATTGATACATCAGAAGGTCGAGTGCTATGTAGATGACCTTGTCGTTAAGAGCATAGACCGAAAAGAGCATCTAAATGACTTAAGAATTGTATTTGAGAGAATCAGAAAGTTTGATCTGAAAATGAATCCTCTCAAATGTGCTTTCGGGGTCTCCTCCGGCAAATTTTTGGGGTATGTCGTTCGTCATCGAGGCATAGAAGTCGATCCCAACAAAATCAAGGCGATCATTGAGATGCCACCGCCAAGAAGCCTCCGTCAACTCCGCTCCTTGCAAGGGCAACTGGCTTTCATTCGACGATTCATATCGAATCTGTCGGGTAGGTGCCAGCCATTTTCGAAATTAATGAAGAAGGACGTTCGCTTCAGGTGGGATGAAGAATGTCAGGAAGCATTTGACAATATCAAGAGATACTTGTTGAATCCACCTATCCTCGCAGCGCCAATTCCGGGGAAGCCTCTTATACTATATACAGCGGCACTAGAAGAGTCCCTCGGAGCGTTACTGGCTCAGCACAATGAGGAAGGAAAAGAGAATGCACTCTACTACATCAGTCGGAGATTAATCGGAGCAGATATACGATATTCTCCAATTGAGAAACATTGTCTGGCATTGATCTTTGCAGTCCAGAAACTTCGCCACTACATGTTATCTCATAAAATCACCTTAATATCAAGGATCGATCCGCTGAAGTTCTTGATGACAAGACCAGCGTTGACAGGTCGTTTGGCAAGGTGGGCAGTACTATTACTGCAATTTGATATAGTGTACATGCCACAGAAAGCAGTAAAGGGACAAGCTTTGGCAGATTTCCTCGCCGCACATCCAATCCCAGCTGACTCTCCGCTCAATGATGATTTGCCAGATGAACAAATCATGCAAGTTGATGAAGAAGAAAAGGTACCGTTTTGGGAGATGTACTTTGATGGGGCATCGTCTATAAAGTCTCCCAAACCTCCAAATCTTGCAAAGGCCCAAGCTGGCATCGGTCTAGTCTTTATAGAACCCGAGGGAGGCATAATGAGATTCTCGTTCAGTCTAACTGAACCTCGGACCAATAATGAAGCCGAATACGAAGCTCTAATAGCAGGACTGGAGATTGCAATTGATGTCCAAATCACAGATCTCCAAATTTTCGGTGATTCTCAACTTGTGATAAATCAAGTTCAGGGCATTTACAAGATTTGCAAACTCGAATTGGCCCACTACCACCGACGAGCTCTCGAGCTTCTAAAACAAATACCGAATGTCAGGATGACTCAGGTTCCTCGAGGACAGAATGCAAAAGCAGATTGTCTAGCTAAACTGGCCAAGGAGCTTGCAAATGAGGATAAGAGGCCACCTATATTCATTGCGGTTGAAAACCGCCGAGTCTTAGAGCCAGCAACCCTACAATTCCCGCAGGCAGAGGGAATGCCAGGTTCAAGCCAACAGGATGTAGCCCTGGTTGATCCTCAACCTCCCCAACAAATCACTGTTAAAAATCAACCAGGGGAACGTCCAGCAGTAAAAAGACGAAGAACTGGTAGATTCTCAGAGTCGTGGTTGGATTGCCTAGATGTTGAAGTCGAAGACGATTGGAGGCAACCATTCGTCAACTACTTCAAAGAAAGCAAACTTCCAACAGATAAATCTCTGGCTGCACAAATTAGAAAAAGAGCATTGCGATACGCGTTTGTCAATGACACGTTGTACCAACGAGCTTTTGATCAAATGTGGCTAAGGTGCCTAGGGACTAAGGAAGCTGATAAAGTGGTGACAGAAGTTCACGAAGGACTCTGTGGAGCACACCAGTCAGGTCCCAAGATGGCCGCTAAAATTAAAAGAATGGGTTATTACTGGCCTACGATGGTAAGAGATTGTATCAACCACGCTAAGAAGTGCCACGAGTGTCAGATTCATGGTGATGTTATTCATCAACCACCAAATCCACTGCATCCAACAATTGCATCCTGGCCATTTGAATGTTGGGGCACTGATATAATCGGACCGATAGATCCACCTTCATCGGCAGGGCACCGCTTTATTTTGGCAGCAACAGACTATTTTTCAAAATGGGCAGAAGCAGCTCCATTCAGGGAAGTCACGTCCGAACACGTGATCAATTTCTTCACCCACAACATCGTCTACAGATTCGGTGTACCACGCCGTGTGATCTCTGACAATGGCACAGCATTCAAGAGTACAAAAATCTACAAGTTCGTAGATCGTCATAAGATTGACTGGCGGTACTCGTCTATATACAACCCAAGAGCCAATGGTTTGGCTGAGGCCTTCAACAAGACGCTGGTGAAGTTGTTGAAGAAGATCCTCACCAAGAATAAAAGAGAATGGCATACAAAGATGGCAGAAGCATTGTGGGCGTATCGTACGACCTACAAAACACCAACCAAAGCCACTCCCTACTCACTAGTGTTCGGGGCTGAAGCCGTCTTACCACTAGAAGTTGAACTACCGTCTCTTCGGGTCTCTATCCAGAATGAGCTCACTCAAGAGCAGAATGCTCGCCTAAGAATGGAGGAGCTCGATGCGCTCGACGAAGTTAGATTGCAAGCCCAACAAAACTTAGAGATCTACCGTGGAAGGATGGCAAAATCATTTGATCGGATGGTGCGCCCTCGATCCTTTCAAGAAGGAGAATTGGTCCTGGTGCTGAGAAGGCCAATCATCCCTCACCGAAAAATTGGTGGCAAATTCGTATCCAACTGGGAAGGCCCATTCGTCATCGAGAAGGTGTACCAAGGAGGAGCCTACCAGCTCATCGATCTGCACGGTCAGAGGCCCATGCCGCCGATCAACGGTCGACACCTGAAGAAGTACCATGCGTAAAATTGCTCAAGGAAATTTTATATTTAATGTATTGTGTATTCCATACATATCTATATACACTTTACATTTTATATTTTTGAAATTCTCTTGTGTTGCAAGAATGCATTTCAAAATCTCCCTACAGGACAGGGGGCATTTTTAAATATTTATTTGGGTTGACATCATGCTCCGTGCTGAGATCCCCAAATAAATATTTAAAATATCAAGATTTCAAATTTATTCTATTATGAAATATCCCTGCAAGACAGGGGGCATTTTAAATATTTATTCGGGTCGACATCGCGCTGCATGCCGAGATCCTCGAATAAATATTTAAAATCACCAACACGAATATTCTTTTATACTGAAGAATACAATGAATTCTTTTCAAAGTATGTGCAGGTGGTCTTGCAAATTTCAAAGGTCAGAAAGAGACTTTCGCAACTACACACTCTAACAAATTGAGCCAGAACAACCTGAAGTCTTTCAGCAGCCTGAAGCTTAAGGTTTGAGTGGGTGTAAGAGGTCGGATCCAACACGCCCAAATATGGCCGGATCGCTGGCAGCTCCGTCTACTCAACACGCCACAAGAAAGGCCGTAGTAGCGGAACCCTCACTTCATCAACCCGTCAGTAGGGACTGTAGGAAGTACGAAGGCAAATTTGACTCGATAAGTTCAAGTGATCGTAGTCTACCAAATTCTCCTAATTGACCGGAGAATCAAGGTTCCATTGGGAAGGAGAAATCCCGAGCAACTGCCAAATGTGCGTAGGCTCCAAATCTTCAACTACAAAGGAGAAACTCCAAATCTACCAACTTTAGTAAAATCAGCATTGGGAAGCATAATTCCCATAGCTCAAGTCTGAAGCCTGAATGGGTATAAGAGGTCGGATCCAACACGCCCAAATATGGTCGGATCGCTGGCAGCTCCATCTACTCAATACGCCATAAGAAAGGCCGTAGTAGAGGAACCCCCATCTCAGCAACCAGAGGACGAAGAGCTGTCAAATCCCAGCTCGCCTAATCTGATGAACTCAAGTGACTCGGATTAAAGTCTCCTCAAGTGGTTAAGGATCAAGATACTACTCATTATTGGTACTATCAACTGAATCCAAAACCTGTAAATCCTTCAACAAATCCATAAAGCACAAAGCTAGGAACGAAGGAATTCTTCTTCAACAAGTCCAGCAAAGCACAAAGCAAAGGACCGAAGAAATTATCCCAAAGTTCATGAAAAGCTTAAAGCTGAACTAAAAGGATTCCGTCATCAACAAGTCCATCATGCACAAAGCTCCGGACCGATGACTTTTCGCCAACGACCTAATACGGTCCTCCGGCATCTACTCCTTTATCAAGCCCGCCAAAGCTAGAAGCAAAGGGCCGAAGGTACAAATCACCTGACAAGTCAGTAGAGACAAATCAGGAAATTCTCCATCAATGTCCGCCGCACAAAGCACAGGACAGAAGGAACCAAACTCTCAGGGAAACTAAAGCTACAAAAGAGATATCCCGAACGACATCTACAAACGTCCCTAAAGACTGGGGGCATTTTAAATATTTATTTGGGTCGACATCGTGCTGCGTGCCGAGATCCCCAAATAAATATTTAAAATCATCTACAACATGGGGTACAATCACAGAAATCACAAGAACCAGCATGTTAATCCCACTAGAGATTACAAATGCATCTAAAAGAGCCATGAAGGTACAGAGATGGACTCTTGGAAAGCTACAGAATGAAAATCTTGGTGTGACATCCAAACAAATTTTTGGAGATCCACTAAATGAAAACCTTTGTGTGACATTTAGAACAAATATCTAGAGATCCATAGAGTCAATCAACATACAACAAACGTGGTTTGCTCTAGACGCGAACCACATTTGTTGGGGGGCATTTGTTGACCACCGGATACAAAACAAAAAAGGGAGAGAGGAATCGCTCAAAATCCCGAAAATCCCGTTACCTGACTGTTCGGCGCCGTTGGCGTCGCTTCTCCGCGATTCCTGCTCAAATCCCGCTCTCGATCGTGCCCCCATTTGCGTCTATAAAATGGAGGAGAGGAAGGCTTCCTTCGGTAGAACTCTCCGACCATAGTCCGCTGAAACCACTCGCGAACCCCTGCTCTTCCCTATCACAGAACTCCTCCGCAGACTCCCGCTAGCTCCTTCCCTGTTCGATCCCAAGCAGCCGCACCTCCACTGTCTCCGACCGGCCTCCTCTCTCCGACTCATTCCCACCGAACCCAAATCAAACCCTTACCTGTAGCCGACGTCGCCCCCCTGTTGCAGTCCTCTGCTCGTGCCGCCGATCTCCTCCTTCAGCCGCAAGAAGTAGAGAGAGAGAGAGAGAGAGAGAGAGAGAGAGAGAAAGAGAGAAGGAAGAGAGCACCCCACCTGGCCGAATCTTCCCTACCTCCTTCGAAGACGTTCCTTCCGGTTGGATCGGAAGTCGCGGCAGGGGCTCGCCCGCGTGAAGGTAACCTTCCCCCTTTCAGACGCTTCTTCGGCTCCTGTGTTGCTGTTCGACTTCGCCCTTCGACGTCCCTCCCTTGCTGTCGAACGGAAGTTACAACATTTTGATCGTAAGCACGACGGGAGCTCGCCACTGTGAAGTTAACATTCTCCCTTCCTGCTCTCTATTTCGGCTAAATCCAGTAAATCTGCAGAACTAGAGAGTGTAGAGAGAAATAGGGATTTGATTTAATTAATTATAATTAATTAGTTAATTATAATTAATTAATTAATCTTTTATTATAAATAATTATTAATTATAATTAATTATAATGAATCATTATAATTAATTATTAATTATAATTAGTTATATATAATTAAGTCTTAATCATGATCAGTTAGTATTAACTATAATTAAATGTCATTAATTATAGTTAATAGACTAATTATGATTAACTAATTAATTATTCTTTTAATTATAATTAATTGCTTAATTATTTTTTTTTTAATTATAATTAATTTTTATAATTAATTATAATTAATAGATTAATTATATTTAATTGCTATGATTAATTATAATTGATTACGATTTTGATTAATTAGCTAAGTGTAGTTAATTAATAATTAGTAACTAATTATTGATTATAGTTATTTAATTAATTATAATTAAGTATTATTAATTATAATTAATCAGTAATTATAGTTATAATTAATTAACTAATTATAATTAATTAATAATTAGTAATTAATTATTAATCATAATTATTTAACAATGCATCATTCGTTATAGTTAATTGTTATTTAATTATAATTAATTAATCAATTATTAATTATAATTAGCTAATTAACTATAATTAATTATAACTAATTATTATTAACTATAATTGATTATGGTTAATTCTAATTAATTATAATAATAATAAAAAAAAGAATGAAACCGTCTCTTGCCTCGATCCACGTGCCACCACCCCGCCGACGCTCGCCAAGGTATGATCCCTAAACCCTAAAAACTCTGAGAACTTGATTTCGTCGTTTGCGGCGGACCGGGAAAACACCTATGCACGCGCTTTATTGCGCATGGTGGGTTGGGACCCCGGTGCGGCGCCTACGACGAGACGGGTAATCTCCGGGAGCTTGCTTTCGTCATTTGCGGCGGACCGGGAAAACACCTATGCACGCACTTTATTGCGCGTGGTGGGTTGGGACCCCGGTGCGGCGCCTACGACGAGGCGGGTTATCTATAAGTACCCTCGAGCGAGGGGAAAGCAAACTGTCTTTTCAAACAGGTACCGTTGAAGACCCCATGCACGCGCTTTATTGCGCGTGGTGGGAATGAAGACCACGGCCGAGGTGTCTAAGGACACCTACCATGCACGTGCTTTATTGCGCGTGGTGGGAAGGCCCAGACTCTTGTCGTTTTTTCCCCTAAATGGGGGAGACGCCGGGAGGCTGCCGAAATTTTTGGGTGATCATATGACTGTACTTGGACTTGTTTGAACTCAAGGGAGGAGGACAACGAGACTTGTGAACTCAAACACAAATTGAACATTAATCAAAGTTGCAAGCATTGAATCCTAACTTAAATGAACTTGAATCTGAGGAAGTCATAATGAACCGTATAGAACACTTGTAAACTGGAACCTGAATTGGATAAGATTCAAACAAATTTGAGTTTGAACATAGTGAACTGGACATACAGATCGGATCACATGAACTTGATTTGAACTTGCAAAGGACAGCAGGGGACTCAAATTAAACTCATCTTGAACTTGACAAAGAACATAGTGGGCATGAATTGAAAAGTTTGAATCCAAGCAAATTTGGTGTGGATCACAAAAAGAGCTTGATTTGAACTTGAACATCCGAGCTTAATGTGATGACAAGGAATTGGACTCAAATAATCAATGAGGAATTTCGTTTGAACATGAAATATTGAGAAATTTATCACCTTGATTAAGATACTCACATGTTTGAAATCAACAACGCAAGATCTTCAATCATGCAATCGCCTACACACGATCAAGAACTTTAGGCATGGCATGTTTGCAATCAACAACATAAGATATTTGACTAATATGAGTTCAAGTGTAAGCTTTCAATGTACTATGAGCAAGGCTCGAGGATGATGCCCACATAAATCTTGCAAGTATCATTCATCCGCAAATGATAACGGAAGCCCCGACAATTGAGCTCTACTTGAGATAATTACAAATACACAGACATTAAGGACCCTCAAGAATACAAATATCCACTTGCAAACTACAAGCTATTCTCAAAAGTAATGAAGATCGTATGATCTCTAGCCTCAATCACTTACAAATACCAGTGAAGGTTCATGAAATGGATTGGCTTGAACAAATCTACAAGGAGCCTGCAGTGAACATGACAATTTAACATGCGAAGACCCATAAACAACGAGATTGAAGTTTGCAACGATCTTCATATCAGCTATGAGAAGAGACTTCTTATGTATACAACTCTCTGTAATTAAGACTGACACACAAGCAGGTGAACATAATGAACCTGCCTACAATTGACAATGCCCTCCCTATAAGTGTGTACAGAAGCATGCAACAAGCGCCAGGGTATTCGTACAGTCCATTACAATATAAGGAGGAATCAACATCTCTATCACCTACAAAAGATTACAATTCATCGAAGTGGATGTAGTAATACCTTATAATTCAAATGTTAGCAAGAGTTATGAATCCATTACGGGCATGAATGTCTACAAACCACCATAAGAATACCCACACGCAATTATAGAGGCTTTCGTAGGCACAAAAGTTCACTCGTAATATGTAAAAGGCAACAAGAAATACAATGCCAATGTAAAGAATCCCCTGATCGTACAGGAGTTGGTGCAAGGGTCCAATGACACTACAAGGTGCTCGTATCACAATCGACATGTCAGTTGAAATCAGAAAGATTTGACATACAGTGAAAACAATGATATGACACATCAAAATGCATTCGAGTAAGCGTCAATACACTGTATTGTGCCTACCAGAATTAATGATCAATACTTGACAAATGTGTTGCTAAAGGCTGATGCAAAGTTTGGTGGCCTAAACTCACAATTACACATAGAAAAGTACATCTGTCATTCCAATCATCTCAAGGACTGCAACAAATACAAGCTCTTACGGGCTGCCGTAGGAGACCCTCTGTAAATACAAATCACCGTCTCCAAATAAATACAGAAAACCATCATCAAATACGAGCTCCCACAAGCTACTGCAAAAGACTTTTATACATCTAACGCCACGCCGTCGGATCTGCAACACCTATGCGAGCAGACAGAAGGCGTCCACAAGCTGCAACGCCACGCCACCAGATCCGCAACTTTCATGCAAGCGGACAGAAGGCGTGTACAAATATTCCAAGAATACCCCCGCACGTGTGCACTTTAATTTGTATACACATAGGTACACTGAAAGGGAAAAATATAATCATAACCCGTATGGGCCCCGGCGAGCGTGTTATTGGTACACATGTGACGCCTAGGGATGCTGCGCGGGTTGACAAATCTGAACCCGATCCTCCTATGCAAGCATATAGGAGTAGACAAGGTTCAATAAATATTTATAAAATGCCCCCAAACACCCGCATGGGCCCCGGCGAGCGTGTTATTGGTACACACGTAACGTCTAGGGATGCTGCGCGGGTCCACGAGTGAATTCAGTTTCGAACCCGATCCTTCTATAAAGGTCAATAGGAGTCGACAGGGTTCGAACCATCAAACAAATATACAGTTGTGGCAACCTATATATTTGTTTTAATGCGTTCATATTAGGCCTTCAAGGTCTATAATTATGAAAATTCACTAACAAATGTCCAAAGCCTACAAAACCCGATCCTCTATCAACCAGTGGATAGAGTCGACAGGGTCCAATCAATAAAATGTGAATGACCCCAAACACCCCGATGATGGCCGTGTTGAATGCATATCTCAACCGGAGGGGTCTATTCCAAATAATTCAAAGCGCCATCCAAATACTCCAAAACTCCAAATCTCCAAAAATCCCAAAAATCCCAAAAGTCTATAATATTTGAAATTGAAACTAAACCATCAAACACTCAAAGCATGAAATCAATCCACCCTCCGCAACAGTTTGCCGAGGTGGACAAATTGAAATTTACTTCAGCTCACATAGAGTTAGTGCCTAGTTGAAAATATCACTAGGATCCATTCTCAAACAATCTCCTGCCAGCAAGGACGTGGTACGAGTCCTCTAACCGGCAGTTTCGCCGTCAAATGGCACTGCAGGATAAACGGTTATGACTCGGGGCCCTCTGAACCAGGTGGTTGCCGCCAAATGGCACCATTATATTATGGTTATGGCCAGAGCCCGTATGCTCCCCAATGGCATCAAATCCTTGAGATATGAATCAATAGGATATGATCGATAGGGCACAAAGCCCTCTGTTAGTTAAGGTGGATTCAAATTTGTCCCCTTAGACAAATACCCACCCCAGGTCTACAAGGTACCCTTGGACGAAGCAACCCATGGCTGCCGACAAGGATCCTTCTGTCAGGTTGGGTCGACTACCTCCTCTGACTAAGTAGACCAGGGACCACGATGGCCCGGGACGACGGAACCATGGGATCTTGATCGGGTCTATCATCCATTCCCCCACCATCTGCTTTAAGTGCAAGATGGTGAAATTTCTATTTTTAAATATTAAATCTCCAAATCTCCCAATTTTCCAAATTCTCAAATCATCAAACTTTCAAACCTTCAACCCATTGCTGCTACTATATGCCAGATAATTCGTATCTTTACGTATCTGATTGACGACTAGCCTTAATCGAAAGTTCTCTCTCGTTACCGGGAGGGGTAATTAACTATAGGGGCTTGCGCCTATAGGAAACCAGAACTCAGATCATAAAGTCCTCGCAAAATGAGGGCGAAATCTCTGGGTAGTGTCTAATCTACAATACTCATCTGCCTTCCAAAATTTACCCCGGAACTTAGTTTGTTAAAACTCCCCCCCTTCGAAAACAAAAAAAGTCGGGCGGAGGCCGGGGTCGAATTTTCGGAGCCCACAGATTTCTGGCGACTCCGCTGGGGATTGGTTTTTCTTTCCATCTTTGGCTAGTCATCTCAGTACTATCGTAGCAGTCAAATCATCCCAGATTCAAAATTTTGAATTTTCTAAAATGATCATTTAAAGAATCAAAATTTCTGAATATTCTAAGAATGATCATTCAAACAAATTTATTAAGATAACGTATTTAGCAGTATTTTAAATTTGTATTATTTGAATTTGCTCGCTAATGTTATCTATTTTTGTTTTCTATTCTGTGCAAGTCTCTGCATTTTTGAAAGTGTGGGGTGATGTATCAAATTTTGATCACTAACCCTTACCTTTCATTTATGCAGATGGATCTATAGAACGCACCGATGACTGTCCAGTTGGGACAAGGAGCCAGGATCCAACTGGCGAACGCTATCATTGAGACAGGGAATGCTGGAGCTACCATCCAGTTTGGTAGCATTGACTTTCCTGCTGTCGTTGAAAGGGCCACCGCCATTCCTACGAATGGCAGAAATACTGAAGGGCCTGCCAGGAGGCCACACTCTGCTGGAACTACCACTCGTCGTGTGCACCTGCCAGCACAACGACATGCTGCTGCTGAAAATCCTCGTGAGAGGATTTCTGTCTTTGAACGGCTGTCGCAGCCAGAAATCCCGGCCACCAAGAGGGTTGTAGCCGGAGGAAGGATCTCCGTGGTGACTGCGAACACCACACATCTGCCGACCGGGTTGCCTGCACCCGTGAAGAACACTTCTGAAGCTTCCTCATCTGGAGGAAAACTGACCAGGAGACAGAGGAGGAAACTGAATGCTGAACTCCGAGCTCAGCAGCTATTAGTGCCTGTGCATCCCTCGAACCTGCCTGCTCCAGAGCATATATCCAACGTTCCTACCCGGAACAAGTTTACTGACCTGAGGTGGGTAAAGAGAAACAGCTCAATTGGAGAGCTGAAAAAGTCGTTCTGGGACCGACAGCCTGAAGTCCCACCTCCTCAAAAGAAGGAGCCTGAAACTCTCTCAGCTCGAGTCTACAGAGTCCTGAAGACCGTGAGGGAGAGAGGACTGAAAAAGAGAAGGTACCAGCGGCCACTGATGGTCGAAACAAGAAGAACTCCACCAAGAGAGCGTCTGTCTCTTGCTGTAGAGAGAAAGGAAAGAAAATACACCCCGCACGGTGAACATCGGGGTGTGACACCTGAACCACACATTCAGGGATCCACCGCCGAAAGGTCCCGGCGGAAAGGAAAGGAAATCTGGAGGCCAAGGCCTCGCAGAGAAGAAAAGAACGAAAGAAAGACTGATCTGGGTGTGACATCCGGTACTGCTTCCCGGAGATCCGCCCCCAGTTACAAACAACATCAAAAGTGGGTCCAAAAGAAGGCCCACGATGATGCTCCTCCCGACGGTAGACACCTTGGAGAATCCTCCAGGGGATCCCGTCGCTCACCAACTCCTCCCAAGGAAGAGTCTAACTTCGACCGTAGCCCACGGGTCGAAGAGATCTTCCTGCCTAACCAAGAACCGGAGATCCAGTGGCGTCGCCGCTCGGAGATCCGAGTACTAGAAGAAGGAGAAGAAGATACGGGAGAAGAAAATATTGAAGAATACATGGAAGAAAATCTAGAAGAAAATATGGAATACATAGAAGAAGACTTGGAAGAGGTAAATAACACCTTGGACATGGAAGTGGTCTACATGGTGAGACACATCAATGTCGAAGAGGAGGCCTACTACGACGATGATGAAGATGACGATCGTTGGCAACCACCGCCTAGACAAGTATATCGGCGCCGCCATGAAGCCGGGTCCACCACTGGCAGAGGTGTCCATTCCCAAGAAGAGCGAGAAGAGGCTGAGGATAATCCCTTTGCTGACGAGAACGTCACGCTCGCAGAAATGCAGAGACAAATGAAACGTCAAATGAGGGCCAAGGATAGGGAAATCTCTCAGTTGCATGAGAAAATGACAGAGATGATGACCCAAATGACGGCAATGATGCAGATCATGCAGAGAAATGCTGCAGTTGGTTCTATGCCCAATCCTCCCCCTGATCCTCCAAACTTCCAAGTGCCGCAAGTCTCAGGAGTACGGGACACTCCTGAAGGTGGCCACGAGGCTCAGAATACCACTCGTCAGCCTACTCCGCAGAATATTGCAAGTACCTCCGAGCCTGTAACTGCTGCACAGCTTGAAGGGATTATTACAGAAAGGATCAGGGCTATTATAGCTATTGATCAGGCAGAGAAGCTAGTGGGTAAAGGTCGCCCGTACCCGGCAGAGTATGATCAGGTGCCATACCCGAAGGGATATTCTGTGCCAAAATTCAATACTTTTGATGGCAACAAAAATCCCAGACAGCACCTGGCGCAGTTCAAAGCCACCTGCGGGAATACTGGAGGGAACGATGCTCTACTCTTCCGACAATTCGTTAGCAGTTTGACAGCAGCTGCTTTCGAATGGTACGCCGAACTACCAAATGACTCTGTAAAGACATTTGCAGAGTTAGAAAATATGTTCGTGAAGAGATTTGCCAGTGCGACCGAGAAGATAACAATCGCTGACCTTGCTCTGAATAAGAGAAAAAAGGAAGAATCAGTGACCAAATATATCACTCGCTGGCGCAACTTGAGTATGAAATGTGAACAACAGCTTGAGGAGGAGCATGCCGTACAGTTGTTAATGGGAAACATTGATGACAAGATGCAACCATTCCTGTGCATGGCTACAATCACCACATTTCAAGACCTACTAGATAGGGTGGCGAAGTTTGAGAAATTAAACCTATCAAAATCAGAAAACTATTCTGATAGGCCTAAGAAGACTAAAGCCTCAGGTGTTAGAAGAGGTGAGGCTGACTCCATATTTTTCTCCAGAGCTGATAAGGAGAAGCAGATGACGTACAACGTAGACAAAGGCAAGCAGCCGATGCAATATCAAGAAAAGCCTAAGCAAGTCTACAATCCTAACCCCCAGCCGAAGCTGATACTCGGGGGTAATGATAAACCACGAACTTATCAGGGCGGTGGAGAACGCCCGAGGCAAACAACGGGGACTGGTGATCGAACGTTCCCCTCCCTCAAAGACAAAATGAATAAGGAATATTCATTCAAGAGGGAAAGTGTCGCCAAGTTATTTCGACAAGCATTGAAAGCGGGTTTAGAACTGCCAGAGTGCAAGAGACCCGAGGAGTCAAAACATAGTGGCGACCCAAACTACTACCCATATCATCGGGTGATGAGTCATCCAATCGAAGATTGCTATGTCTTTAAAGATTGGCTTGAAAGAAAATATCGAAGGGGAGAGCTCACATTGTCTGACAATGTGCTGACTCATCCCAGAAAAGAATCAACTCGGGTAATTACAACTTCTTCCGTACCTCCGGTTGAAGAAAGAAAAAATGAAAAGAAGCCAGCTCAGGAAGAACAGTGGGAGACTGCGGTCTCTAAGAAAACTGTAAAAATGCTGAAACAGCTTGAAGGAGTTCCGGGTGTAAAATGGAAATCTCCTACGGAGCCAGTGTTAAATTTGAAGGCATTACCTATGGCACAGGCATCTGCTTCTAAAGAGTTTCCCAACCAAGTTGGAACTGCAAAGTCTGGAAAGAAAAAGTCCTCCAAGAAGAAGACAAAACTGAAGAAGCCCAAGGAGAAGAAAACAGCAACCCAAAGGGTTATAGATAGTCTGGATGAATATTACCAGACCGCGAGGCATCCTATTAAGCTTGTTGACTTTATGCCAGAGCTCAAAATTGACGAAGCAGAGGAAGCTGATGAGGATCCTCTTCCCACAGAAGTTTGTCGAGTCATTTCAGCAACGCCAATAACTCCGACAAAAGAAAAATATGTCAGAGAGATAATCGTTGAAACCTGTCTGGCAACATCGTCAATGGACTACAGCTCAGAGGAGGATCTGTATTTTCCAAAGACAGATGAATCAGATCCCGACATAGCGTCGCAGATAGGACATGTAAATCTGGGAAGTGACTCTGGATCAACGAATGAATCTCTAGACACAATAATGGCTGACTCTGAAGAAGAAATTCCATTGAATGAGTCTGAGCCAGAGGAGATCGCTCAAGTGCAGTTGAGAAGTGGCAAGATACTGCCACCTCCGCCAAAGAAGCAGATCTTCAACAAAGATAAGGGAAAAGAGATAGTCGTCAATGAAGACATTATCTCCGAGGATCCCAAGAAGAAACATACTCCAGTCAGGGGAATAGATTATAATATCTTGTCCCATCTGAGGAAGATCCCTGCCCAGCTCAACATATATGACGCTCTGGTAATATCTAAGGATCTTCGGGAGACTTTGATTCAGGCTCTCAAAGACCCCGAAAGATACGAGGCGTATTTTACTGAACGCAACCTGACTGAGGTCCTACAGGCTCGTAACGAACCATTCATCACTTTCACCGAGGATGACATGATGCTCGGGACTGCAGACCATAACCGACCTCTGTATGTTACTGCAGAGAGTGATGATTTGGTAATCAGTCGAATTTTGATTGACCCTGGGTCCTCCATCAACCTTATGAGCTTAAAAGCACTAAGGTCTTTGTGCCTCAACGTGGAACACCTCGGGCCAGATAAGCTTATGGTACATGGCTTTAACGAAAAAGGGCAGAAAACCCTTGGATCGTTTATGCTCCCTCTTGTATTTGGGGAATTCCATACAGAAGCTACATTTCATGTGATTGATGCGGACACTTCATTTATCTTAATTTTGTAAAAAGTTATTTCTTTGATAGTCATCCATACTTTACCAATCAAAGAAATAATCTACTTGTTTGAGCCAATCTAAAAATTTGTTAAAATTTTTCAAAATAGAAATTTCAAATTTTTGTTTGGTTTCGGGTTTATTTAGTGATGTAAAGGGATGTGTGATTACAAGTACACAATATGAAGTGTGGTACGATTAAAATATGAAATATCAAGATTAAAAGCTAAAATAAAAATAAATGATGATTTGAATAATGCTTGATTAAAAAGACATCCAAGTGAGTAGGGGCCATAATGTACCACTTATGTGCTAAGGTTTCCTCAATTGACGAAGTCCTTTTAGTCTTACAAATTACAAAACTCTTATATATATTCTTTTGCAAAAAATAAAGTAGATTATGTAAAAGTAAGGAAAAGGATGCTTATGCAATAATGAAATGCAAGGTTGGAGTTTTTAAGTATCTTTTGCTAGCTTATGTTCATAAATGAAGATAAGCATGTATAAAACTAATAAACCAAGCATAAAAAACAACAAAATATGTCTTCAATTTTAATATTTTAAAATGAATTCAATAGGTTGCATAGAATAATTTTCTTATGATTCACCGTTTTACATTGCTTGAAACTCTTAGGAATTAAAAAGGGCTGGGCATTTTAATATAGGATTGGCTTGACTTTTATGTGGTGTTCACTACTTGAAGGGCTGGTAAATTAATCATAGAATTGCTAATATAACATGCCAATATCCTAGATTTCTTTGCATAGGTCCCTCTCAAAGTAATGGAATTCAAAAGCAAAGGAAAAGCAAATGTTATTCCTTCATTTGAAGATGGATTTTTGATGAAGTAGAAGATCTTCTCTTGTTGAAAAATAGGAAAAACTTGTAAAGAAAATCTTGTTGGAGCTTGAATTTAGGGTTTTTTCTTATAATGATGATAGTGCTTTTTTGGATTGCGAAGTTTTTTTTTTCCTAGTATAACAACTACGGTGGTTTAAATCTTATTGATAGGCAGGTTGATATCTACTGAGATATGCTAACTAAAAATAGACTTAAATGGTTTGGACATGAAATGAAAGGTAGAAATTTCACCATTAAATAGGTAAATAAAGTTAGTGTCAACTGAATAGGAAAGAAAATGGGTATACTTATGGTAAAATAGATGGAAGTTGTTCATAATATTTTGTGAAGAATAAGTTTAGCACTTTACAAATATATGCTTCTTTAGTTTCACCTCAGTTGGCTATATTATAGAAGTGGCAGCAAATGTTTAATTTCATGGTGAGTGGCATTGCTTTATTTGGAGCTTTTGAGATTAATAATACTAATTTAGGATTAATGGGAATTTCTCATGCTAGATGCCATTTTCTATTTTTTTTAATGTGTTATGTTAATGTCTAGTCTAGAGAGCTTCTTATCTATACTTGGTGAAGTAGCATTTTTTCATATTATTTTATTCATTGTGTACTGATATAATTATTTAAGGTGAAGTGCTTTGATTGTAGATCTCTTGTTGCCAAAATTTGATAGGTTTAAGTATCTTAAATCTATCGTTTTTAAAGGTGGCTTGGTGATTAAAATGGAGAAGTGCCTAAGTATTATGTGATAAGATGATATCATCGAAATTTAAAGGTTAATTTTATAAAAGAGAATGGGTAGACCTAGGGTAAAATAGATGGAAATTGTTCACAATAATTTGTGAAGAATAAGTTTAACACTCACTAAACACTCAATAAGAATAAATGAAAAATGGGGATTCATATAATTGACCCAAATTAATTGGGACAAGGTTAATAATGATGATGATGCTCTTAATATGTATTAAAGTCCGGGTTGTCTCACATAGAGTACTTGGCAGTGACTTTGAAATTCATACAGTTTATTGGTGGTTGTTTTGATGCATATACTAATATTTCCGGTGAGTGTACTTGGTTCAGAACTCTTTGTAAAGTATTTTGTGGTTGACACACAAACCTGAAGTCCGAGCACTTTCAAACACTCAGCTGAAAGCAAAAGCATGACCTTTTAAAGGTTGCCTTTCTTTGCTCATGTGCATGCTTGTTATTGTCAGCTGTGTACAATCATGCATCTTTTTGTCTGTTTGTGGAGGTTCACAAACTAATTCATGTATGCATGGTATAGTGTATGTGCACGTGCATAGAAGGATAGGCGGTTGGACAGATTTTGGCTTGCTGGCTCATGTGATGCCTATGTGAATTGAATGTTTTTGATTGTTTCAGTTAAAGACTATCAACCAAATGGAATCCTACTATTATGCATGGATGTAGGGATTGCAGTTCAATGCGTGCATGAACGTGGTTTTCAAAAATACGTGTTTATGCCTAGATGACCAGGAAAGGGTTTCCAAGTTGGTTCTTGCTGGCAATGAAGGCAAACCTGATGACTGTTAGCACAAACCTTTGAATAGCGAGAAACTTGAATGTTGAGTTGAACGATGTCAAATGTGACACAGAAAAAAAATTAAAAGTGACACATCCACAGCATTAGGGTCTTTCCAATGCAGGGTATCAGGAGGGGTCGAGGATGGATCTTGATTTTTTTTAACTCTCTTATCATCCAACATGCATGCGACTAAGATTAGGAGTTAAACTAATATAGAAGATTGAAATTGTCAGTGAAAATAGTTAGTTATTTTCTACTTCAGGGCAATTTTCCTAAAGGGACAGGCTTCCATAAATCTTTATACAAATAATTGGATAATTACTCTTCTGTATGAGGCATGATCTAGTGCATGTTTAAAATCACTGCAGGCATAGCTGGATTGGAAGGTATAGTTTCACTTAAAAGTTCAGTGATAGTTCTCTCTTTGCTTCACCTTATTTCTTAATAGTTCTATTTTTTAAATAATTTAAATGAGTCCACTACAGGAATTTCAGTCATTTCCAACAGAAAAATCCGCCACAAAACAAGCCAAATATGTCGCTAATTTAGCTTTGCAGCGGATTTGCCGGGGAATACATTCTTACGCTAAATATCGTGTCAGAAAAGTATTTGCGATGGACATAATGGATTTGTGATAGAGTTGCGGCTGAAAAGTTTCTGTCGGAAACTTAAAAAAAAACAGGAAAAAAAGTATTTATCATTTATAACCAAGGAAACCGCAGTCCAGTCCGCGGAACTAGCGTAGTGTGCCAAGCCATGAGGCCCGCATAATCCAGTTCATGGAACCTGCAGAGAAACTTACCTAGCCAGGATGCCTGCAAAGCCACTCCGTGGAAATCCGTACAACGTATAAAGCCAGGAGGCCCGCGACATGAGCTGCGAGCCCGCAAAACGACCCGCAACCACGCTTGTTCATCGGTTGAGATATTACTTTGCTTATAAACAACAAAACGCATTTTTGCATAGGCAATGTGGGACTAAGCTGAAGAGAAAGGGGGAAGGAGGCGAACCAGCTACGTTGGCTTGTAATATTTTTATTTAACTAAGTTAATTACTTAGTTAATTTAACTTAGTTAATTACTTAATTTAAATTTAATATAATTAACTAATTTAAACTTAATATAATTAATTTAACTATGACATTGTAATATAATTAGTTAATTAGTTAATTTGAAATTCTTAATTAATTAATTAATTAATTAGTTAATTTAACTTAATTAATTGGTTATTTAGTTAAGTTAAATTGCTTAATCAGTAAATTAGTTAATTTAAAATTTTAATTAGTTAATTTAATTAAATTTACATTAGTTATTAAATTAGTTAGTTGGTTAATTAGTTAATTGAATTAATTTAAATTTAGTTATTAATTTTGGCCGGATTTGCTGTAGAAAAAGTCGCCGCGAATTTGCGACGGAAATTCCATCGCAAATTCACCGCAAAAAAATTCGTCGAAAATTTTCATCGCAAATGCGTCGTCATTTTTGACAAAAAATATTCCGCCGTAAAATCTGTCGCAAACTGCTAACTTTCCTATAGTGATCTTTGTCATGACTTACATAATCTTTGCAAAATCCTTACATCATATAATTGCTAATTGCTGAGTTTTCCTCCTTTGACATTCCTTATGCAGCCATGCATTATTTTGGAATAGAGTTCAGAATGAGCAAATCCATCCAATGGAGTAACTTGGTCGTCACAGTACTTGTAGCTGAATTTTTAGCTTGTCTCATATCCTATGTAACATGCACATCGTTGTCTTTTCTGAGGTTTATACTTTGATTTTTTGCATGAACCTTGCTTTTCATGTTTGCATTTTTTGATAACGAAGACTCTTTGTGACTACTTGTTTATTTCTCTGTTAATCATGAAGACTTTGTTAGCTACAAGTCTGGCTTAATTAAATGTATTTTGGTCAGAATCAAACATGTTCTGTTATCATAAAAAATGTTGTTTTTCATGAAAACTGTTCTAGCTTATATATATATATATAATTTCATAATGATAGCTTTTTCTCATTGTCAGATTATGTGCATGATTCAAGATTTAAGATTACAGTACACTTGAAGTACAATTTTGAGCCAATCCTCTTAATGTGACTGATGAATGTCATACTCTAGTTATATTTTCTTTTTTGATTCAGGCAATGCTGGACAAGGATTTACACCACATGTTATTTCAATTTCAGCTGGAGAGGTTTGTCCATTGCCAATTTCCAATAATGATTATTTTCCACTTGGATTTTCATTCATTTCACGAATCTCTATATTGATGAGCAAAAAAGGGCAAAAATATCTACGCATAAATTTTTTTAATATGAAGACATTCACCTTAGAGACAACGTGAAATGAATATATATGTGAAAATATTGGAGTAGCTCTAGTGATAGATAGGATTAGAGAGAGTCACCTTGATGGTTTGGTCACATAAAACGTCGGCCTTCCATTGACCCAATTAGGAGAGTAGAATATTTGGTCTATGTTAAGAAAGGTAGAGGTAGACCTAAAATGACTTGGTTCAAAAGTATTAGAAATGACCTTTGTTTATTAGATTTGAATACTCCCAATAGGACACAATGGAGAAAAAGGATTCATGTTGTCGACCCACATAGTGGGATCAAAGCTTCTTGTTGTTGTTGTTGCCCTATGTGTTTATATGATGGTGTTTTTATTGGCATATTTACCAAATTAGCATTACAGAGTAGGTTTCTTAAGTCCAAATAATGTTTTATTATGTCTTTTGTATCTACAGAGCGAGCAATTCTTACCTTACTGGTTGTGTAAAAACCTTTTCAGCATGCCCATTGTGGAAGTACAGAACATCTGCAAAGATATCCTAATGTTCCTCATTCTTATCAATTTTACATGATCCATATTTTTCTTGACATATTTTGTTATTTACTCATTTTGTGAGTAGAGAGAGAGAGAGAGAGAGAGAGAGAGAGAGAGAGAGAGAGAGCTAAGAGTAAGCTTATGGAAGAAAGCTTAGTTCTTCATTGTGAGTAGCATACGTTCGTTGCAATCTTAAAAGCCCTTTTTAATAAACAGTCCACCTGCTGAAGCTCCGCTTTGAGTCATACAACAACAACAACATCAAGCCTTTATCCCACTACATGGGGTCGGCTACATGAATCCTTTTTTCTACTTTGAATCATAGAGTCTAAAAAATATCTTGATAATGTAACATATCTGTGATGTTGAAATTACGATAATACTCGTAGTAATCAATAACTGTATGAATTAGCATATGTTGTATCCAAGTCTTCTTATAGCAATAGAAAATATAGATGCTCCGGAATTGGGGGGGGGGGGGGGGGGGGGGGGGGGGGGGGTTTGCACAAAAAACAGACTATACAACTATGAATAAATATGACTATGATGATATTCTACAACAGCTGCTTTGATGCAAAACTATAACAATTGCGAAAAATCTATCATTTGAGCAATTTGGAGCCAATGATAAACTTGGAACTTACAAATTTGACCAAGAATGATGCAACTGAGTATAATGCATGCTGGGATCTTGTAAATAAGAGTTTAAGGTTGAGTGGGGTTGTTGTTCATGAAGGGTCTAAGGAGGAAAAACTTCAATGTTTCTTTCCCTTTATTCCTTGAAGAGTTAATCCATCATTCTTTTATAGGTTACACGAATATTTTTCAACCCAAAAGGCATAACTTGGTAGCAGTACAGGCTTTCTGCTATGATAAACGTGATTTTTTCAGTCTTTAGGATGCATTTTGATCTGGTGGTAGCTTGAGAAAGCATTCAAGAAATTCATGATGGGAGAACCCACTACGGATTCAACTAGGGCGTTGATCCTTGGGAGCGAGTAGAAATCCTTGGGACATGCTAAGTTCAAATTAGTAAAATCTACACACATTCTTCATTTTCCTGTTGATTTCTAAACCATCACGACATTGGAAATCCAATCGAGATACTGGACTTGATGAAATTTGCGGCGAGCAACTTTTCTACTTAGATAGGTTTGGCGAGTAAGGATGAAGTTTGTTTGATCTTCTACTTGATGGGGCTAGGGCCCCTTTGAATGTTTAGCAGGTGGAATGTGATTTGTTCACTAATGCCCAACATTTCTGTGGTTGTCCATGCGAACACTTCGAAATTGTCTCAGAGAATTTGCATCAACTCTTCTCGATGTTCTTTTCCTTTAATGGTGTTGATCATGAAAGATCTTGTTGGTTCACCTTCCATTACAGGCATTTCTTCAGTGGCTTTGGTTGCTTCAAGACTCGGGCCTCATTCTATGTCTAGTTGCAGAGGTGTCGGCCATACCTACCGCTCGTAGGTGGTAAATGCGCCACTGGGCTAGGTCGTCTTTTACTATAATTTCTTTTCCTTCGGCCGGAAACTTGAAGCGGCATGGTACATGGATACCACTGCTCTGAAAGTAATCAGTAGTGGCGTGCTGAATATTGCATTGTAGGTAGCAGGATCATAGACTATGACAAAGTCTGTCATTACGATGTACTGGTGGTTTCCCTTTCCCTAGGTGATTGGTAAGATGATTATTCCTCCAATCTCCCTTCGTTCCCCTGAGAATACAAAAAAGGGTCCTATAGTAGGGACGAGCTGACAAGCGAGCATATTCATCTTGTCAAAGATTTCCTTAAAGATTATGTTTGCTGAACTTATCGTATCTATCAGAATCCTATCGATCTTATAGTTGGCGATTAGGGCTGTAACGACGATTGCTTCGTTGTGGGGGCTAACCCATCTCTGTTGTTGAAAGTGATTAACGTGTTGTAAGTGGATTGCGAGTACGATGCTGCATTGACTTTTGCGATACACGGCTTCTTTGCAAGTATAGGGGCATTTCTTCAATTGCTGCTTGTGATTATGGGTACTACCCCTATGATATAGATTGATCAAGGCGGCCTTGGCTGGTTGGTGCCTTCTTCAACTTAAGTTTTTCCTAGTCATCATTCTGGGTTAACAAGCATGAATTCTTTAAGCTTCCTTTCTCTGATGAGTTCTTCGACCAAATTGCGTAGGTGACGACATTCCTCAATGTCATGCCCATGATCCTTACGGAACGCGCAGTACCTTGACGTATCTTGGGTGCTGTCGATCTTTATAGACTGCGGACGCCTGAAAATTTTCTTGTTTTGGATGGCCTCGATGAGCTCAGCCATGGATTCCCGCAACAGAGTATAGGTCACGCGGATATTCTTGAGGTCGGTGAGCAACCTTTCTACGTACTTCTTTGGTTCCTGGTACCAGTGGTGTTCCTATTCTCAGAAGTCTCGAATATGCCGGTGCTTCGTATTGATTGGGGCGCCTCCGGTTGCACCAGAAGCTTGACCCTTGGTTCTTTTTCTCTTGAGGTCGGATTCTTTCTCTGGCTTTCCTTGGGGGGGGGGGGCGGGGGGGGGGGGGGGGTGGCGATTCTTCCTTGTGGCGAGATCATGACACAAAGTGTTTATGGAGGATTCAATTACTATGTTGTATTCCTCGGCGTTGATATTACTGTTGGCGAGTTCCAACAGTTTTGCTAGTGTCTTCGGTTGCTGTAGGCCTAGTGCATGCTAGAAGGTACCTTCTCTTAATCCCTGGGTCAGGGTTGCTAGCGCGATTGCCGGCTTGAGCATTTCTTTTTGGAATGTAGTATGGATCTTCTTAGTGACTCGCCAGGTTCTTGTCTCATCATTAGCAGAACTTGTGAAATAGTCTTTGGGCACTAGCGAACTGTGTGATGAACATCCATTTGAACTTGGTGAAGGAGGTGATCACCCCACTGGGTTGGTGAGTGAACCAACTTAACGCTGAATCCTTTAGAGTAGTGAAGAAGAGACGACATTGGAGGGCATCGTTGATGTTGAAGAGGGAAGTCATAGACTCCAAAGCCGCCACATGATCTGTAGGATCAATTTGCATTGATAGGCTTCAAGGTGAGGTACCTTGAACTTGAGAGGAACACTTGCTTCGGAGATTGGTTTGGAAAAGGTGTTAGTTGGCCCTGATTCAGTTTCTTTGATCCGTTTGATTGTCGGATTGGAGTTCTCGCCTCTTGCCTGGGGCGAGCGAAGTTGGCGGCTGGATCTTAAGCATAAGCTTCTTCCGGAGGCTCGTGACGAGCACCGAGATCGGATGGACCTTCGGGCACGCTGGCCATTCACAGCGGGTGGATGGAGGAAGCGAGAGCATCCTGTATGAATTTTAGAAGTCATTCCTCCATTTCTTGCAACTCGCAGTGAGAGGTGTACTCAAAGTTCATTGTATTCTCCGAGGGCCTCAGGTTGCTCTATAGGTAGAAGTTTTCTTGCTTTTGACATCGATCCATGCTCACTGCACCTAAGAGGATGTTGGATCCTGCTTTGTTCGGTGGATGATGCCGGGCCATATGTTGTGCTATTTGTGAGCTGAGGGTATATGGGGAGAAGGTAATGAAGTTTGAGTTTAAGAGAGGAAGAGAGAGGATAAGCTTGAGAGATGTATGGATTTAGACTAGATCTTTATTATCCAAGCCAGAGGTACAAGAATAATGAAAGTGGGAGCTCTACACTATGAGGCTTGAACTGAGAAAGGAAAAATGATACAATATTCTGTGACTCAGTTCGTGTCTTTTCATGCTTGTTCTCCCTTTTTCTTCAGTCTTTTTTTGGGCTCCCACCGAGAAAAAAAATCATGTTTTCTATGGTGTCCCTCCCCCTTTTCATAGGGTTTGGAATGATACAGGAGGTGTGTACTAGGTACGATGGCCATCCCATCAATATGCATGGTAGCTCGCCTGTCGATGCCGAGTGGAATGACGATTGATAAGGATTAGTTGAGTGAGCTTGTGGGCCTCCCCCTTTTCATGGTCTCGCATGGGAGACTTGAGTCTGAATTTGATGAATAAAAAATCTATCTAGTTGAGGGAGGAACTTCTGAGGTCTTCATCGCCCCAGGGAGGACGATTGCCTAGAGGATGTGACTGGTGCCGGTCCGTTGAGCTCTAGCGTTAAGCTCCTTCCTAGGTCTTGAGCGAGTCCCCAGAACAGACCTTTCCACGAGAGGAGTGGATCCTCCTTCTGCTCGACCCGAACATAACCTATAAGACACCTGCATATAAATACTTGCAGAGGTAATAACGGGTGTACAGGGACATTTAGGGGTTAGATTGTCTTGGAAAGGTTAGATGAAAGTGGGGAGGTGTTTGTTTTTTATTAAGGGAAGAGATTCCCAAAGGCTTTGAGGATTCTGTACGAAGAAATACCCAGACTAAGTCAATTAGAACCTATTTTAGCTTCTGGTAGTGATTTTAGATGGTGTTGTGGGCTATAAAGGCTAGGAGAAGGGATTTGAGATGTGGGCGAGATTGGAGAAGGATGCTATCATCAGTAGGGATGGAGATCAGTAAGCATAAGTTTTTGTCATGCATCCTATATATTATATGAGTCTTCTAATCAAAATTCTAATTACTGAATGTGATGATTGGCATTTGTATAATATTAAAAGTATGAAATGAACAAACCTTAGCTAAATAGGAATTAAGTATCCTCAAACCACTAAGGTCACAAACGTACTCATGATTATCTTTTTATCGTTATCTATCAACATTACTTATTCTAACACATGAGCGGTATAAATATATAACTACCAAATATTAAGCCTTCATATTTTGTTCCAATAAGATTCCAAACTATTAGCATTCATTTCAACTGAATCATCCATCCACTCATTTAAAGGATGCATGATTTAAGTTACCTTTACAAAACATTCATTTGATGCCATTCAACAAATGATGATCAATGCTCAACAATCATGCAGTGAAATTAGTAGCTTAGGGAACTATTAATCCAATTGCTTCACCAGTACCCTAGGTACTTTATGGGGATTGATAAATGGTCTTTAATGAGCCCAACCACCTAAACTCTGCTCGTTAAGTAAGGCCATGGCTAGCCATGATAGAAACATGTCCCCTTAAAATAGTTAAGCTCCATTACTCACTAATCATTATTTTCAGGATCCTAGTGACTGATCCTACATTACAATAAAAAAAAAATACAATTGGAACCTTGCCTTTGCCATAAAAAAATAGGTTCCCTAATAGACTTGATTCTTTGTACGCTTTAATACATTGGCACTTTCATCCAACAAATGATGCACATCTCTTCATTTCCTCAATAATGACATCACCTATAAATATTTATTATTCCCATGTAAAACCATGTGTAATTGGCCATGCCATTGGCCTCACACTATATGGCTATGCCCATCATCATCCTTCATCATGCACGAAATATGCATGCATATATAATGAATGCATGATCATAGTCACAAGATCAATATTAGGTCTCTAATAATATCACATTTCGAAGTACCCCCCCCCCCCCCCCCCCCGCCGCACGATTCATATCTGATCATTTTAATTCTAGAGTAGAAAGTTGCTCCAATTTAGTTCTACTATGCAAAATTGATCCAAAATAGTTCCATTGGGAATATATTGAGATTAATTTTATATCACAATTACAATATGAGATATTATTTTGGATCAATTTTGTATTATGAAGGGACTAAATTAGAGCAACGTGATACTTTGGGACTAAATTGGCCATACAAGAATAGTTTAGGGACTATTTTAGGATTTTATTGATTTTTTTTATTCAACCAGCTTGTGTTTAATGAAAGTTAAGGAAAACAATTAATTATCATAGTTCTTAATTAACAAAAAAATGTTTATGATTTGACAATTTTATCTTCTTTTTATGTATAATCAGATTTAATTTACTTAAATTACATTATTATCGCTAACTTGGGGATGTTTGGATAAATGTAAAGGATCTGGTCAACAAACTTGTTTCAATGATGCAAAAAGGGAAGAGGGCTGTTTGTGTTCTCTCTGCCACTGGTTCAATTTTGAATCCATCCTTCCGCCAGCCAGCTTCGTCAAGTACCAATGTAACATATGAGGTAAGCA
Source organism: Dendrobium chrysotoxum (assembly GCA_019925795.1). NCBI lineage: Eukaryota > Viridiplantae > Streptophyta > Magnoliopsida > Asparagales > Orchidaceae > Dendrobium > Dendrobium chrysotoxum. The sequence continues at coordinate 24,369,844 of CM034300.1, read as the reverse complement.
TACGTGCAAGATATTCTTATCTGGATTTCTTAATTTTATATTTTAAATTTGTTCTGAATTATATATCATGTTGCCAATCCAACATAGTGGGATAAAAATTGGATACTGTTGTTTTTGTGAGTTATATATCAACAGCAGTCATGCTGCCCGCACAATTAAAGGTTAGATATAGTATTCTGCTTTGCAATGAATCCATATATTTTTAATAAATATAATGGATGTATAATATAAATCTATTTGCTAACTGGTTTAAATGCTTGTTTTATTCAATAGGTCCTGGTTTCAAAATCCAAATCTCATCTTCAATAATTTGCTTACATTCCAAATCTCTGCTTTATATAATGAAACTAGGTCATTTCATTTTATGCTTTAAGATTATGAAATATGATCATGAACTTCAGTTCATTCTTGAAACAGTTGATGTAATGTCTTCGCATTGAAGCTTTGGTAATCATGCATGATAGTTTAGGATTAAGATTTTTTAATGTAACTAGAATAATACACTGCATATATCTCATGCAAGGAAACTTAGAATTCATATATTACATACCACGAAAAAATGCAAAAACTTACTCTATTTAGATGCAATTTTGTAATTATGAGAATTTGAACCAGAATGATAAATATCAAATAAATATGTATGAAGAAATCAACAAGAAAATTTAACTACCCATATCAACAAGCATTTTGTATTTTATTCATAACAAATATCATATCAATTGTATCAAATTTGAACAAAGTTAGTAACACTAGGAAGCTTGTAATAAAATATATGGAGAAATTAGATAAAAGAAAAGATTCATCGAAGTAAAAAAAATTAGATCTCACACATGCACAAGAAGATGACTTGCCCTTATAATTAGTCACACTTGTATGGTACTCAAAAGCATTGCTCTTTGAACATGTACACATAATATGATAATTTTAAAAATAAATTTATTTAAGCACAAGATCAAACCAATTATTTTCAGATAATCATCAAATTCAAACTTTTTATTTAATGTAAATCCTAAATTTGATGTAACAAAATATCTAATGCCATATAATACATATAGTTCCCATGAAACAATTGCCTAACGCCTTTCTATAGTTCGTAACAAACATGCCACAATAGATTTTTCTAATCTAGGTTAGCAGATAGCCACATTGTGTTAATATTGTGGTGTTTCCTGGAAGGGAATCGATGTATGGCCTTAATACAACAAGAATTTTGCAAAGGCCGTTGCATTGGTGCCCAAGTACAGTGTTAAATAAGTAAGAGTTCCCACATCATGGATGGATGTGAGCAAAGAAGCTATTCCATTAAACTAGAATTAGGATAGAAACTTGGAATATAGATTCTCTTACAAGCAAATTAATGAAATTTATATATATTATGATTTATAAAAAGATAAATATCCTACACATCTAAGAAACTAAATGAGTTAGAGAGATAGCCCAAGAGATTGATAGTTTAAGATTTAAACTATGCTATTCATGTAGGAGTTGTACTAGAAATTATGTAGTGTGATTATAAATAAGAGTATTAAGGATAATATTATAGAAATTAATAGAATTTGAGATGGAATTATAGCTTTAAATATTGTTGTTGATTCTAAAATTATTAATATAATTAGTACTTATACTCCTCAAGTAGTTTTGAATATGTGTTCAAAATTAAAATTTTAAATTGACTTAGAAATGTTAATATGAAAGATATTTTTTAAAGAAAAAATTTTTATTGGAGGAGATTTAAATGAACATATTGGTAGAGTGATAGAAGAATTTAAAACCCTTCACGGTGGATTTTGATTTGGAGCGACTAATGAAGGTCGTAGCACCATATTAGATTTTGCTCTAGCTTATAATTTTGTAATTGTTAATACCTTGTTTAAGGGAAGAGAGGAGCATCTCATCACTTATAAGAATGTATATAGTACAACTCAGATTAATTATTTCCTTATAAGAAAAATAGATTGTTTAGATTGCAAAATTGTGAAGTTATTTTTATTAAAAGTTCATGTACCCAATATTGCTTATTAGTTTTAAACTTTAAGATGAAAGATAGAATATGAAAAATAAAGTAAATATCATCCTAGGACTAGATGAGGGCATTTAAAGAATACTAATAAAAATATTTTAAAGAGCAAGATTTAAGATATTAAGATTTTGATTGTTCATGTGGAAGTTAATATTATATGGAAAAAAATAGCTAGTGATATCAAAAATGTTACAAAATATGTGTTTGAAGTATCAAAAGAAAATACTCCTAATAGTAAAAATAATTGACAGTGAAATCCAAATATGCAAGAAAAGATAAAAAATAAGAATTGTTATAAAAATTGATTTTGTTGTAAAAGCTCAAAAAATTGGGAAATATATAAATTGGCCCACAGGGAGCCTAAGAAAATAATATGCGATTCAAAAATTTAAAATTTAATGATTTATATTATAGATTAGATACAAGGAGGGTGAGAGATATATGTATAAGTTAGCTAAGCAAAGATATAGGAGAAGGATTTTATTCAAATGAAGTGCATTAAATATGAAGATAAAAAAATGATTTTATTAGAAGAGGATATTCAGCATAGGTTGATAAGATATTTTGATATGCTTTTCACTAAAGATTGTGAGGATATGATTAACTTTTGTGACTTTAACGCCCTAAATGAAAATATATAATTTTTTTTATTTGTTGTATTACTCAAATCAAAGTTCGAGAGGTTGTAAAAAAAATGAAAGGTAGAAAAACTGTTGGACCTGATAATATTCCAATAGAGTTGTGAAAATGCTTAATAGATGAACTAATTTCTTGGCTTAAGAAACTTTTAAAGTATGTCCATATTCAAATTTAATAATATTATATGTAGATTCATATTATATTTAAATTTAATAATATTATATGTAGATTCATATTATAACTACAAAATAATTTCTACATCTAAAACATCTTCTAAAGGGTTTTCATGAATTATAGTTTTTCTAGTTGGATAACCTTTAAACATGCATGTTTCTTATGTTGATTTGTAGGTCATTTAAAGGAGAAAATTTCTTTTTCATAAGAGACATGAATTAGATGTGTGAGTCCTAATAAAATGATTGTATACTCAATGTCAATAGTTATGCATAAAGCCTCATGCAATATTCTTAGTAAACTGTAACTTAATTCATTCCTAATTATTCATATAATAACTTTAGTGAAATAAATAATAATAATAAATCAATCTAAAGACAAACAATGTACACATTTACTTTTGTTGCGGGCTAGAATATACGTGGTAGTAGAGTTAAGGAATTTTCTGTTTTAGCGTTGCACGGATATCCAACACAAACAGAGAAGATAAAATATCAAGATTTTTACGTGGAAAACTCAAAGAGGAAAAACCTATGGGGCCTGGCCCAGTTCAAATGATTCTACTAATATTTGAATAAATTTCAAAGCTTGATCTGTCTTTTAACTCATAGATGGTGAAATTACAATAGTATGAAGAGTTAGGCGGAAGTTCGGCGTCAGTAGATGGCCGGGCGCAAGTCCAGCGTCAGCCGGTGGCTGAGCGGAAGTCCGGCGTCAGTCATTGGCCAGGCGGAAGTCCTACATCAGTCGGTGGCCTGGTAAAAGTCTGTGTCAGTTGGTAGCCGGGTAGAAGTCTAGTGGCCGGGCAGAAGTTTGGTGACGGTCGGTGGTCGAGAAAGAGCTTAGTGGCGCAAGAGATCTCAGATTTTATTTTTTTCTTCCTCTTCTTTCCTCTCTCTATTTGTGAAGAATAGGGGGTCTATTTGTAATTTTTTGGGAGTGAAATGGCTAGTAAATAGGGAGAAGATCAAGGGCAGTTGAGAATATTTTTTATGGATGACTGATATTGATTCCCTTGATCATAAACTGTTTATCGAGCATTTGAGTGCCTTAATGATATCAGAATTCAATTATCTTGGGCTCATTGGATTCGTTTCGTCGAGCCGCTCGATTCGATTATAAGAATGTTATATTTGGATATCATTTGATCATTCAATTTATGCTTTGAAGCTTCCAAATATGCTTCGGACCCTCAAATCGGACTTATTTAGGTTCAGATTATATTGATTTTGGTGTCGTTAGATTAGACGATCAATTCGACTATAAGATTGCTGAAATCGGAGTTCAGATGGCTCCAGATTTAATTTTGGAAATTTTCAATTATAATTTGCCTCGAGATTCGTTCCTAATCAATATAATTTTTTGATGATATATCAACTTTGTTTAGTATGCTAAAATTGATTGTACATTGGATTTCTATAATAATCAAATGACAATTGTTGCTCTTTAAGATTTTTTTTGGGATTGCTTTCTTACTGCTTCTTACAACAGTTTTCTAGTACAAAAGTTAAATCCCAAACGAAACCTAAATCTATTATTTAATACCAGCTTGTATAGTCTTAATAGCAACACATTGCCGAATGATTGTGCATGGCCTACTAATTGTTCTTGGGCACTTTCAACTCCTTAAGAGTAATATATTTTTCATAGATTTTTTCTAAGTTATTGATCTAAACTGAGAATTTTTTAATATAAAATCTCCCATTGAATATAATTGTGCATCTCACAATAGTTACTATAACTTACCCTATCATTACATTGCATTATTTGTTAATTTTTTTATTGATCCATTTAACATGTACATTTTATTTTCATGTTGTACCATAAGCATTATACCAATTCGAGCATAGGGTTAGGATTTTTAATATGACTAGAATGATATAATGTATGTTGGTCACATCAGAGAACTTGGGATTAACAAATCACAAATCATTGAATATGCAAAACGTGCTCTTTTTAGATGCCAATCATTAGTTATGAGAATTAGAATCTTATCGAATAAATATGAAATAATCAACTAGAAATAGAACAATGCAACATTAAGGTGAATTTGAAAATATTCACCACAATTCGAATCCTAATTATATCAAATTTGAAAAAAAAAAAAAGTAACATTTGTATGCTAATAACAAAATGCATAAGAAATTAAATAAAATAAAGAATTCATTGAAATAAAAATTCTGGTCTTATGCTTGTTCAAGAAGATGACTTTTCCGGTAATTAGTGGCAATAGTTCCATATTTGAAGGATTCATGCATCCAACTTGCACACATAAGATTTAAAATTGAAAGTAGAAATTTAATTTTGCCAAAGTTATTCTATTACATGTCTCGTCATCCCTAGGCTAATATATACGGTTGGCACAAGATAAGCCCAATTCTTTTCCATAGAAATATGAAATTCAATTGATTTTGAGAGCCACAGAAACGGTACACTTCCTGTGAAACAGAAGCCCGAGGCCCTTCTAGAGACCATAACAGACATGCCACAACGGATGCAGTGTGTAGGTGATCAGTTAGCAAGCTTTGGATAAATCTTAAAAGTAGAAAACCGCAAGCAAATGGACGTAAGTAGCGCCAAAGTAACAGTTGTGCATCAGGTAATAAGAGGTAAATCTTAATGAATTAGCTTCAAAGTGCTTCTGTTATGGCAAACGCCTATATTTTTATGGTTTAGCTACTTAACAATGATAATATGACATTTCCTAAAGTAGGTCCTGCTTAGGTAGTTAGGTTTAAACAATTGACTTGAAATTGCTTACAAAAGAAATAATAAAGATAGTTTACATATCGTTCTCCAGGGTATGTTCGATATCATTTCCCTTTCTGGTGCACTTATATATGCTAAAGCTGGCGGTAAAGTTTCAAGAACTAGTGGACTAGGTATATGCCTTTCTGGTGTAGATGGTCGCATTGTGGGTGGTGGTGTTGAGGGACCTTTAATGGCTGCTGGTCCAGTGCAGGTACTGCATTCACATTATCTTTCTATAATAACCATATTATTCTACGTGAAATTTAATCCTGCTATTAAGCAGGTGATTGCAGGTTCCTTCTTGATTGATGTTAAAAGCGACTTCAGTGCCTCTACAAAAACACAGGATTACACAAATAAACTGTCAACCGAAACAGCGGGCTGCACAAGATTGACCTCACCCATCAGCATGGAATCAGTCTTAGGGTCTTCTAGTAATATAACATCATCTAGGGGAAGTGACGATTATCAGAGCCTGGGTGGAGGTTATCACTTGTTTCACTCGCGGCCGATTTTTCCATCACCTCACTGGGATGGTATGTACTTTCTCTCTGTTCTTTCCTCAAGTACAATTTGCTAACTTTGTGCACCTTACACATCTCTTACTACTCGAAGTTCTCGATGATGTTATCTTTCAGGCCTCACCCCCTCTTGCAGGGCGGGAAAGGTATTGGAAAATTCTGTCATCATGCACATAATTGAATTAAACCTGTTAAGAAATATATCGCTAATCAGTAAGTTAAAGAGTTCCTATAAGACAGCTATAGTTTTTCATAAAGGTGAATGTAAAGTTATTGTGGGGTAAGTAACCTTTTTTAAAGTTGCTGTTAAAAACTGTTTTCTAACATTTACATTTCTTGAAAGTAATGAGAAGACAAGAGCCAAACAGAACTGTGGTTATGGCCCGAAAAGCAAACCAGCAAGAAAGTTGTCCCAAATAGACCCTAAATTGGTTGACATCTACCTAAACCATAGCTCAATATGTAAAGTAATAGAAAGTATGGTTGCGTCCTGGACTAGGAGGCATGTTTTGATTGATGTCCTATCGTAAATTTACCATGTTTTATTGGTCTATTTGAAAGATGCAATGCCATTTACCATGTTTGATATTTTATCATGTATCTACATTGTGCATAGCTACTTTGAATTACTTGTGGCCTCTAGTTGTTGAAGAAAAATAATATTTAAAACCATAAAAATAAAATATTGTTGTAGAAGCAAATGTTAGAAAGATTAAACTAGACAAATCTTTTTAGGGATATTCCATTGAGACCTTCCTTACTTATAGGACTAACACTCAAGTTCTTAAAATAAACCATCTAACCTTTATATTTTATATTTTCATAAGATCAAACCAAATCATTAAGAATTTAATAACTTATTGATAATAGAGTTGTTTTGTCTTTCTCTTCAATATTTATAAATGAAGACATTTTGATGTTATTTTTAAAAAAAATCCAAGATTTCAACGCTATACTTGAAAATGACAGTCATTTTAATACTGTGTTTTTTGAATTCCAACTTGAGGCTCTAAAATTATTGTGGAAAGGACCATTGTTGGTATCAGTTGGCTCCACTTCTTCATTGGTCCTCGTCTGTTCTAAATGAAAGAATAGGGTTTATAGCATCGTTTGAGTAGATGGGACCACCTTTTGGAGGTGGTATTCACCAAATTGCTGTCTATGATACTATTCGGTGGTCTTGGTTGACTGAATGGCAAAAATTATATATATATACATACTCGCATGTACCTTCATAGGTATTTAGCAGGTAGCTCACAGATTATTACATATGAACTAGCCTTCGAAAGGGGTTCATAGGAGGAACTTGCCTAATGATCCTAGAGGTGCTACTTGATTGAAACCCATAGGGGAAAACTCACCCAACATGATCAATAAGCATTATTTGTTCGAGTTTGACAAGTAGCTTGCCCTTTTCGCGGTGAATCGGGGATTCCTTGCCAATCTAGTAGATCGGCACCTGCCAAGTGCTTGGAGCGCCATCTCAATTACTCGATCTCTCCTCAAGCAATCATTCTCATGTGAGCTCACCAAGCTTAGTTATAGGAAGCATCTATTCATCGGACCCTTAGTTCATCTTACTGCGATCATCCAACTTGAGGCCTCTCCCTTCGTGTGACAACTACTCTCTCATTTATCTCTTCCTAGGAGATTTGATATTTCTCACACAAGTTGCTGGCGACATTAGCAAGTTTGTTGGTTGTAGCTCCCCTTATCTCAGCACAAGCCCACAAACTCCCCCAGGCCTACTCGCCTACTTGGCACTATGGAGTTTGCTTAGAGATAACTCATTGGAGCCCTTCCATTCTCACCCTCTTTCAGCCAAGTGGAAGATGGCATATGCCTAAGGAAGTTTGTGTAGTGATATATTTTTATTTTTGGTGTAGCCTTTTCACTTTTTTCATACAGGGCTTGGGATTTGGCAACAACATTGTTAAAAATACATCACTACACAGAACACCTGTACAATGCTACAACCAACGTAAAATTTGACGAATAATCATGATATGAATCTTTTAATACATTGTGTTAATATTAAGGTGTTCCCTAAAAACACCACAATGTATGGCCTGAATGCAGCGAGAAGTGTGCAAGGGTTGTTACACTAGCACTTGAGTGCAGTATTAAATATGCATGAGTTTCACATCATGAACGGATGTAGGCAAAGAAGCTAGTATATAAAACTATGATAAAAATTTGGAATATAAGTTCTCTTACATGCAAATTAATGAAATTAATAGATATTTTAATTCATAGGAAGATAAATATTATGTATATTTATGAAACTAAATGAGTTGAACACTGTTATTGCCAGGTCCCAAGTCCTAGATGAGAAAAGTGTAGGGTTGCGTTAGGTAGTCGACAGCCAGTGTAAAACTTGTCGAATAATAATGACATGAATCGTTTAAGAAATTGCTAAGAGACGTACTAGAAATGGTGTAGGCGTGATTTTAGATAAGAGTTTGAAGGATAATGTTATAAATATTAATAGAATTGGAGATAGAATTATAGCTTTAAAGATTATTGTTGATGCTAAGATTGTTAACATTATAAGTGCTTATGCTCCTCAAGTGGGTTTGGATATGGATTCAAAATTAAAATTTTGGAATGACTTAGAAGAATTAATACAAAAGATACCTCTTGAAGAAAGAATTTTTATTGGAGGAGACTTAAATGGACATATTGGTAGAGAGGTAGATGATTTTAAAAGCATTCATGGTGGTCATGAGTTTGGAATAACAAATGAAGGTGGTAAGTCCATATTAGATTTTTGTTTAGCGTATGATTTTTTAATTGCTAATACCTTATTTAAGAAAAGGAATGAGCATCTCATTACTTATAAAAATAGATATAGTACAACTCAGATTGATTATTTTCTTATAAGGAAATTAGATCGTTTAGATTGCAAAGATTGTAAAGTTATTACGAGTGAAAATTTATGTACCCAACTTCGTTTATTAGTTTTGGACTTGATCGGGTCTATCATCTATTCCCCCACCATCCGCTTTAAGTGCAAGATGGTGAAATTTCTAATTTTAAATATGAACCATTTTCCAATTTCAAATACCTAAACCCATGCTGCTACTATATGCCAGATAACACATATTTCTACGTATCTGATTGACGACTAGCCTTAATCGAAAGTTCTCTCTCATTATCGGGAGGGGTAATTAACTATAGGGGCTTGCACCTATAGGAAACCAGAACTCAGATCATAAAGTCCTCGCAAAATAAGGGTGAAATTTTTGGGTAGTGTCTTATATACAAACCCATCTGCCTTCTAAAATTTAGCCCAGAACTTAATCCGTTAAAACTCCCCTCGAATAAAGCAACAACAGGTGGAGGCCGGGGCCTAATTTTCGGAGCCCACAATATTATCATATAATTAAATTAGGGCATTTAAAAATTGTTAATAAAAATATTTTTGAGAGTAAGATTCAATATCATAAGATTTTGATTATTAATGAGGAAGTTAATATTATATGGGAGAAAGTAGCTAGTGATATAAAGAATGTTATAATATATGTGCTTGGAGTATCAAAAGGAAAAGCCACTAATGATAAAAATAGATGATGGTAGAATCAAAATATGCAAGAAAAAATAAAAATAAGAAATTGTGCTACAAATTAATTTAGAAGTTAAAGCTTAGAAAATTGGGAAATATATAAAAGGCTATGTAAGGACTCTAAGAAAGCAATATGCGATGCAAATAATTTAGCTTTTAATGATTTGTATAATATATTAGATACTAATAAGGGCAAATGATGTTCGTATAAGTTAACTAAATAATGATATAGGAGAAGTAAAATTTAGTTCAAGTGCATTAAGTATGAAGATAAAAAAATGATTATTAGAAGTTGATATTCAACATAGATGCATGAGATATTTTGATAGCCTTTTCAATGAAGATTATGAGAATACGATTTACCTTAGTAATCTTAACACAACAACAAACAACAACAACATCAAGCCTTTATCCCACTACGTGGGGTCGGCTACATGAATCCTTTTTCTCCATTGTCCTGTTAAAAGTCAAATTAGTAATCTTAACACGCTAAATAAAAATAGAGATTTTTTTTTTAACATTGTATTAATAAAACCGAAGTTAGAGAGACTTGAAAGAAAATGAAGTGTGAAAAACTGTTAGACCTGATGATTTTCTAAAAGAGGTGTGAAAATGCTTAGTAGATGAAGGGATTTGTTGGCTTACTAAGCTTTTTAATATTATTTTTAAAACTTAAAAAAATATTAGATGAGTAAAAGTAGGAGTGTGTTGGTTCCTATTTTTAAGAGTAAAGGTGATGCACGAGAGTGTGCAAATTATATAGGAATTAAGTTAATGTGTCGTATAGTAAAACTGTAGGAGAGAGTTATTGAGCATAGGTTATGATGTGATGCTAAAGTTTCTCAAAATCAATTTGGATTTCTACCGGGTAGGTCTACTATGGAAGCTGTACATTAATTGCGAGGTTTGATGGAGAAGTATAGAGAGAATAAGGAAGATCTATATATAATATTTATTGCTTTAGAGAAATTATATGATAATATAATTTCTCTGAATCAAGTGAAGTGTATTAAGAATGAAGATCAAAAAATATTTTTCTTAGAAGATAATATTCAACAAAGGTGGATGAGATATTTTGCTAAACTTAGGTGTCGGTCACAAATAAATCTTGAATCAATATTCTATAGGTGCGGTGAGCATAGATTGATGCTAGTCATAAGAAGACATGCCATCCTAGATTAGTTTAATCAATCAAAACCATTTGTGAACATAGAAATCAATGACTGCACCACTCATTACGATTTGTTGGAGATGGAGGAAAGAATAATGAAGACAATTCAAGATACCTTGAGCAGGCCTAAGGGCAAGTGCGAAGTAAAAGTACTGTTGACCTCAACTCAGATAACCAAATGAGAATAAAAAAAGGGGAAATCTCGCATACATACCTCTTGCCCGTCGGATCCAGGAATCCCGCCGAGATCCCGCTGATTCGGCGCCGTTGCGATTGCGTCTCGCGTACGAGGTCTGCCTCGATCACTTCCCTTGCGGTCTTTAAAATGAGAGCGACGCTCTCATTCATTCGCAAGCTCTCCACACACGACATACCTCCTTATTCGCAAAAGCTCCGCCTCTCCACGATCCCTCTCTCGTCGGCTCTTCCCACTATTCCTTCCACGGGAGTTGAAGTCCATTCCGATCCCAAGCTTCTAACTTGGACCCGCCTCCTTCCGATCTTCCTTCCCTCTCTGCCCTAGCCGCAAGGCTCATAGCTTGATCTCCCTTGCTTTGCCGGCTCACAGAGAGAGAGAGAGAGAGAGAGAGAGAGAGAGAGAGAACAAAGCCAACCTACCTCATTTCCTCAAGCTGAACTCCACAGCTGCTCTCCGTCAAAGCCTCCTTCTTCCTTCAAAGTCTTCCATCCGCATACATCTACTCGACCAAATCCCGAACAGGAGCCGAACCTTACTTATAGCCGACGTCGCCCACTAGAGTCGCAAAGCTCACGGCTCGAGCTCTGATCCCTCTTTGCCGCTCATCTCTGCCCTTGCCCTACCCGAATCCTTAAGGTGATTAGTTTAGGTTTATTTTAATAATATTTAATAATATTATTAGTGTTATTATGCATATGTATATTCATACATTTGTATATTATATGTTATAATATATTTATATTATATGTTTATATAATATATTTATATTAGATGCTTATATAATATAATTATATGTTTATATAATATATTTATATTATATGTTATAATATACTTATATTATATATTTATATTATATATATTATATTTATATACATATGAATGTATGTGTGAGGGAAACAAAAAAAAAGAGAAGAAGAAAATAGTTTCAAAAGAGAAAAAAGGATTCAAAAAAAAAGAAAAGAAAGAAAAGAAAAGAAAAGAAAATGCAAAAAGAAAAGTTCCTCCCTTACCTCGATCCACGAGCCTACACCACCGCCGGTCCATTTGCAAAGGTATGATTTCTAAACCTAGATTCCCTTCTGGTCGTTAGCGGCGAACCGACAAACCCCCTACGCGCTCACGTAGCGTAGTAGGGAGGGAAATCGGTGCGACGCCAATAACGAGGCGGGTAATCATAAAATAAAACCCCGCCCTCGACGCTTGCGACAGACCGGCAAACCCCCTATATGCTCACGTAGCGTAGTAGGGCGGGAAACCGGTGCGGTGCTCGCGACGAGTTGGGTAATCCCCGGACCGCTCATGTAGCGTGAGGGGGAATAAAAACTAAGTACCCACATGTGGGGAAATCACTGCTGTCTTTGCAACAGGTGCCCGAGACCCCTAAGCGCTCATGTAGCGTCTTAGGGATTGAAGAAAAATTGCTGCCGTGGTGTCTACGGACATCTACCTGAAGCGCGCACGTCGCGTCGAGGGGAAGGCAGCCTCTTGGTTTTTCCCCTAAACTGGGGAGACGCCGGGAGGTTGCCGAATTTTTCAGTGGACCGTGGACCTAACTTGAACAAAATTTGGGCATACAAGGACTATATTTGAACATCAAGTGGACTTAATTCAAAACTCAAATAATCAACATTAATTGAACTTGAACCTCCACATTTAATGACAAAGAACTCGAATTGGAACTTGAATTCGAACGAAGAATAGTCTGAACTTGCAAAGGACAACAGGGGACTTTGCTTTGGGCTTCAGCCATAGCAAATACAAAGAACTTTGACTCAAACTTGAACATTAAGCCGACGTGACTTGAACACTTGAACTCAAGCTTGAACTTGAATGTGACAGAACGAGTCATGTTTGGATATGAACTCAAAAGAAACACAAAAGAACTCAAACTTTAATGGGGCATCTGAGTTGAATCAAACTTTGGTTTGATGAATAGGGAATCAAGATCTAGATGCTTAATGAACGAATCCGGGTGGGTTAAGGAAAGCTCCTACATCCCTACCACCAATAATCATCCAACTCCAAGAAGAGGCATCAAAGAGAAAGATTGAATGCAAACGAGCGAGCAAGGGTTTATGATGTATCATTCTCTCATAAGCATGAAAACAATATTGCAATATACGTTTGATGCTGAAATACAAGCAAATACACTTGAAACAACGTGAGCCCCTAAAGAGCATGATGCCTGTATGAGTACGGCAATTTGTTTGTGTGAAGAGATACGAGACCGATGCAAAGAATCTCCTAATCGTATAGGATTTTGTGCAAGAGTCCAATGACACTGTAAGAGACTCATACTATAACAAACATGTCATTCGCAGCCAGAAGGACTTGACATACAGTGGACATAATGATGTGACACATCTAAAGAAAGTACGTGCAATAATTATTTTGTGCCCTCAATCATTGCAATCGTTAATTCAGGACAGCGGCCACTAACTTCAAAGTACAAGGCATCAGCAAATACACAGTCACCCAAGGTTGAAATGATTGATCCTTTATTTAAGTCAATAATTGAAAACGAGGATAACAACATGAACAAAAAGTCACTTATTGATTCCTACACGGGCTCTGAAAGAGGAGAGCCAGATTAAATCATTATGGAGTGAATAAATCTTAGTTCAACCGAGTCCTAAATAATGAGTTGGATGAGATTATTGAGACTTGCAAGTTTCTTGATGAATAATAGCCGTGCATCCAGCATATCTCCTACGACTAAATATTGAAAGGTTACGACAGATATGAGCTCCTACAAGTTACTATAGAAGACTCGTTGCATACCTAAAGTGGTGTCCATAAGCAAGATGCCAAAGGACTACGACAAATACAAGTTCCTATGAACTACCGTAGAAAATCTATTATGCCAATAGAGTTCTATCCTCGAGCAAGTACAAAAAAGCCTCAGCAAGTGAAAAGCTCCTACGGGCCTAAGCAAGAGATTCGTTAGTGCACTACAATCTATCTGGTCAAATCAAGCAAGTAGTGCACGATAGTCTACCTGTACAAGGGAGCAAACCACTCAATTCTCAAGCTGCTACCAAACGCCACCGGACCCGCAACATTCATGCAAGCGGACAGAAGGCGTTTACAAATGTTTTAAAGTACCCCCGCACATGCACCATAATATGTATACACATAGGTACACATAAAGGGATGTACTGAATACCCGCATGGGCCCCGGCGAGCGTGTATTGAGAATACACGTGACGTCTAGGGATGCTGCACGGGTCAATAAGTGAATTCAAGTTCGAGCCCGATCCTTCTATTCAGGTAGATAGGAGTTGACACGGCTCGGACCATTAAATAAATATGCGGTCGCGAGGTTGACCGAGATATTTATTTTATACGTTCATATTAGGCCTTCAAGGCCTATAATCAAGAGAATTCACTATCAAAGGCATAAAGCCTACGAAACCCGATCCTCTATCGACAACTCGATAGAGTCGACAAGGTTCAATCCACAAAATGGAAGTAACCCATACACCCCGATGATGGCCGTGTTGAATGCTTATCTCAACCGGAGGGGTCTATTCCAAATGATTCAAAGCGCCACCCAAATACCCAAAACTCCAAAACTCTAAAACTCCACAAAAATTCCCAAAACTCTAAAATCAAAAAATATTTAAAATTGAAATTCAACTATCAGATCACTTAAAGTAAAATCCATCCATCCTCCGCAACAGTTTGCCGAGGTGGACAAATCAAAATATACTTCAGCTCACATAGAGCTAGTGCCTAGTCGAAAATATCACTAGGATCCATTCTCAAATAATCTCCTGCCAGCAAGGACGTGGTACGAGTCCTCTAACCGACAGTTTCGCCGCCAAATGGCACTGCAGGATAAACGGTTATGATTCGGGGCCCTCTGAACCAGGTGGTCGCCGCCAAATGGCACCATTATATTATGGTTATGGCCAGAGCCCGTATGCTCCCCAATGGCATCAAATCCTTGAGACATGAATCAATAGGATATGATTGGTAGGGCACAAAGCCCTCTGTTAGCTAAGGTGGATTCAAATTTGTCCCCTTAGGCAAATATTCACCCCAGGTCTACAAGGTACCCTTGGACGAAGCAACCCATGGCTGCCGACAAGGATCCTTCTGTCAGGTTGGGTCGACTACCTCCTCTGACTAAGTAGACCAGGGACCACGATGGCCCGGGACGACGGAACCATGGGATCTTGATCGGGTCCATCATCCATTCCCCCACCATCCGCTTTAAGTCTGAGATGGTGAAATTTCTATTTTAGATATCAAACCCTTCCAATCTTTTAAACCCCAAGACTCATGCTGCGACTATATGCCAGATGCACGTATCTATACGTATCTGATCGACGACTAGCCTTAATCGAAAGTTCTCTCTCGTTACCGGGAGGGGTAATTAACTATAGGGGCTTGCGCCTATAGGAAACCAGAACTCAGATCATAAAGTCCTCGCAAAATGAGGGCGAAATCTCTGGGTAGTGTCTTATCTATTATCTCATCTGCCTTCCAAAATTTACCTCGGAACTTAATCCGTTAAAGCTCCCCCCTCTAAAGCAAAAAGCGGGCGGAAGCCAGGGCCGAATTTTCGGAGCTCACAAATTTCTGGCGACTCCGCTGGGGAATGGTTTTTCTTTCCATCTTTGGCTAGTCATCTCAGTGTCATAGTAGCAGCTATTTTCAACCCAGACTCAAAATTCTGAATCTTTCAGAATGATCATTTAATGAATCAAAATTTTAATATTCTTAGAATGAGCATTCAAACAAATTTATCAAGATAACGTATTTAGCAGTATTTTAAATTTGTATTATTTAAATTTGCTCGCTAATGTTATCTGTTTTGTTTTCTATTCTGTGCAAGTCTCTGCATTTTTGAAAGTGTGGGGTGATGTATCAAATTTTGATCACTAACCCTTACCTTTCATTTATGCAGATGGATCTACAGAACACACCAATGACTGTCCAGCTGGGACAAGGAGCCAGGATCCAACTGGCGAATGCAATCATTGAGACAGGGAATGCTGGAGCTACCATTCAGTTTGGTAGCGTTGACTTCCCTGCTGTTGTTGAAAGGGCCACCGCCATTCCTACGAATGACAGAAATGTTGAAGGGCCTGCCAGGAGGCCACGCCCTGCTGAAACTACCACTCGTCGTGTGCACCTGCAGGCACAACGACTTGCTGCTGCTGAAAATCCTCGTGGAAGGATTTCTGTTTTTGAACGGCTGTCACAGCCAGAAGCTCGGGCCACTAAGAGGATCGTGGCTGATGGAAGAATATCGGTGGTGACTGCAAGCACCACACCTCTGCCAACTGGGTTACCTGCACCCAGGAACAACACTTCCGAAGCTTCCTCATCTGGAGGAAAACTAACGAGAAGGCAGAGGAGGAAACTGAATGCTGAGCTCCGGGCTCAGCAACAATTCTCAATTCATCCCTCCAATATGTCAGCCCAAGAACCTGAAGCGACCATTCCTACCCGAAACGGATTTGCAAATCTGAAGTGGGTAAAGAGGAACAGCTCAACTGGGGAGCTGAAGAAATCTTTCTGGGACCGACAGCCTGAAGTCCCACCTCCTCAAAAGAAGGAGCCTGAAACTCTCTCAGCTCGAGTCTACAGAGTCCTGAAAACCGTGAAGGAGAGAGGACTGAAAAAAAGAAGACATCAGCAACCGCTGATGGTCGAAGCCAGAAGAACTCCACTAAGAGAGCGTCTGTCTCTTGCTGTGGAGAGAAAGGAAAGAAAATACACCCCGCACGGTGAACATTGGGGCGTGACACCTGAACCTCGAGTTCAGGGATCCGTCGCCGAAAGGTCCCGGCGGAAAGGAAAGGAAATCTGGAGGCCAAAGCCTCGCAGAGAAGAAGACAATAGAAGAAAAAGAACTGACTTGGGCGTGACATCCGGTACAGCTTCCCGGAGATCCGCCCCCATAAGTAAACAACGTCAAAAGTGGGTCCAAAAGAAGACCCATGATGATGCCAATTCCGACGGTAGACACCTTGGAGAGTCCTCCAGGGGATCCCGTCGTTCTATGACCCCTCCCAATAATGAATCTAACTTCGACCGTAGCCCACAGGTTGAAGAGATCTTCCTTCCTAACCAAGAACCGGAGATCCAGTGGCGCCGCCGCTCGGAGATCCGAGTACTAGAAGAAGGAGAAGAAGATATGGGAGAAGAAAATATTGAAGAATACATAGAAGAAAATCTGGAAGAAAATCTAGAAGAAAATTTGGAAGAATACATTGAAGAAAACTTAGAAGATGTAAACAACACCTTAGACATGGAAGTGGTCTACATGGTGAGGCATATCAACGTCGATGATGAAACCTACTACGATGAAGGTGAAGATGATGATGACCACTGGCAACCGCCGCCTAGACAAGTATATCGGCGTCGCCATGAAGCTGGGTCCACCACTGGCGGAGGTGGTCATTCTCAAGGAGAGGAAGTGGAGGAAGTAGAAGAAAATCCCCATGATCCCGAAAACATTACACTCGCTGATATGCGACGACAGATGAGGCTGCAAATGAGAGCCAAAGATAGAGAAATCTCTCAGTTGAATGAAAAGATGACGGAGATAATGACTCAAATGATAATGATGATGCAGATGATGCAGAGGAATGCTGCAGTTGGTTCTATGCCCAATCCTCCCCTTGATCCTCCAAACTTTCAAGCGCCGCAAGTATCAGAAGTGCGTAGGACTCCTGAAGGTGGTAATGAAGTTAATAACATCACTCGCCAACCCACTCCGCAGAACATCGCAAGCACCTCCGAGCCTGTGACTGCTGCGCAGCTTGAAGGGATCATTACAGAGAAGATCAGGGCTATTATAGCTATTGATCAGGCAGAGAAGCTAGTGGGTAAAGGTCGCCCGTACCCGACAGAATATGATCAGGTACCATACCCGAATGGATATTCTGTGCCAAAGTTTAATACTTTTGACGGCAATAAAAATCCTAGACAGCACCTAGCGCAGTTCAAAGCCACCTGCGGGAACACTGGAGGAAACGATGCTCTACTCTTCCGACAATTCGTTAGCAGTTTGACAGCCGCTGCTTTCGAATGGTACGCTGAACTACCAAACGACTCTGTAAAAACTTTTGCAGAATTAGAAAATATGTTTGTAAAGAGGTTCGCTAGTGCAACCGAGAAAATAACGATCGCTGACCTTGCTCTGAATAAGAGAAAGAAGGAAGAATCAGTGATCAAATACATCACTCGCTGGCGCAATCTAAGCATGAAATGCGAGCAACAACTTGAAGAGGAGCATGCCGTACAGTTGTTAATGGGAAACATTGACGATAAAATGCAACCATTCCTATGCATGGCTACAATCACCACATTTCAGGATTTACTGGATAGAGTGGCAAAGTTTGAGAAATTGAATTTATCAAAATCAGAGAATTATTCTGATAAGCCTAAGAAAGCTAAAGCCTCAGGTGCTAGAAGAGGTGAGGCTGACTCCATATTTTTCTCCAGAGCTGATAAGGATAAACAAATAGTGTATAATGTAGACAAAGGCAAGCAGCCAATGCAATATCAAGAAAAGCCTAAGCAAGTCTACAACCCTAACCCCCAGCCGAAGCTGATACTCGGAGGTAATGATAAACCGCGAACTTATTAGGGCGGTGGAGAACGCCCGAGGCAAACAACGGGAACTGGTGATCGAACGTTCCCCTCCCTCAAAGATAAAATGAACAAAGAATATTCATTTAAAAGGGAAAGTGTTGCCAAGCTGTTTCGACAGGCTTTGAAAGCGGGTTTAGAACTGCCAGAGTGCAAGAGACCCGAGGAGTCAAAACATAGTGGCGACCCAAATTATTGCCCATATCATCGAGTGATGAGTCACCCAATTGAAGATTGCTATGTCTTCAAAGATTGGCTCGAAAGAAAGTATCGAAGAGGAGAGCTCACATTGTCCGACAATGTGTTGACTCACCCCAGGAAAGAGTCAACTCGGGTAGTTACAACTTCCTCCGTACCCCCGGTTGAAGAAAGGAAAAATGAAAAGAAGCCAGCTCAAGAAGAGCAGTGGGAGACTGCGGTCTCCAAGAAAACTATGAAAATATTGAAACAGCTTGAAGGAGTTCCAGGTGTAAAGTGGAAATCTCCTACGGAGCCAGTGTTAAATCTGAAGGCTCTGCCCGTGGCGCAAGATTTTACTTCTAAGCAATTCTCCAATCAAGCCGGTCCTTCAAAACTTGGAAAGGTAAAATCCAAAAAGAAGACAAAGTTAAATAAGCCCAAGGAGAAAAAGACTACAACTCAAAGGGTAATTGACAGTTTGGATGAATATTACCAAACTGCAAGGCGTCCTATTAAACTTGCTGACTTTATGTCAGAGCTCAAGCTTGAGGAAGCAGAGGAAGCCGATGAGGATCCTCTTCCCACAGATGTATGTCGGGTCATCTCAGTTGCTCCAAATGCGCTGACAAAAGAAGAATGTACCGAAGATATACCCTCTGAATCTTGTATGATGGTGTCACCAATGGACTACAGTTCAGAAGAAGATTTGTATTTTCCAAAAGAAAATGAATCGGACCCCGACATAGCGTCGCAGATCGGACACGTGAATCTGGGAGGTGACTCTGAATCAACGGGTGAATCCCTAGACGCGACTATGGCTGACTTGGAAGAAAATGCACCGTCAAATGAGTCTGAGCCAGAAGAGATCGCCCAAGTACAGTTGAGAAGTGGTAAGATATTGCCACCTCCGCCAAAGAAGCAGATCTCCAACAAAGATAAGGGAAAAGAGATAGTTATCAATGAAGACATTATCTCCGAGGATCCCAAGAAGAAACATACTCCAATTAAGGGAATAGATTATAATATCTTATCCCATCTGAGGAAGATCCCTGCCCAGCTCAGCATATACGACGCTCTGGTGATGTCCAAGGATCTTCGGGAGACTTTGATTCAGGCTCTCAAAGACCCCGAAAGATATGAGTCGTACTTCGCTGAGCGCAACCTGACTGAGGTCCTGCAAGCTCGAAATGAACCGTTCATCACTTTCACTGAGGACGACATGATGCTTGGGACGGCAGACCACAATCGACCTCTGTATGTTACTGCAGAGAGTGACGATTTGGTAATCAGTCGAATTCTGATCGACCCTGGATCCTCCATCAACCTCATGAGCTTAAAAGCACTAATTTCGTTGTGCCTCAACGTAGAGCACCTCGAGCCAGATAAGCTTATGGTACATGGCTTTAACGAGAAAGGGCAGAAAACCCTTGGATCGTTTATGCTCCCTCTTGTATTTGGAGAATTCCATACAGAAGCTAAATTTCATGTGATTGATGCGGACACTTTATTCAAGGCGCTCCTGGGTCGCCCCTGGTTGCATGAGTATGGCATCGTCCCATCAACACTACACCAGTGCATGAAGTACCTTAGGGATGGGGAAGAATTCAGGATCTCTGGTGATATTCAGCCCTTTGCAGTCCATGAAGCGACAGTCTATGAAGATGCGCAGTATTTCATGCCTAAAAAGCCGAGGCTGTCAAACTCTCTAAAGGCTCAAGCATCAAACCCAGAGAGTGCAAAGCGACCTAAGCAAGAAGATGAGAGGAAGCAAGTGGGGAGAAAGAAGGCGTCGCCGACTCTTCCCAAAGAAGCCACCACTTTCACTTCTAAAGAAAGAAAACATGTACCTCACCTCGGGAGCGACACAGATGAAGATGATGTCACCCCTATAAAATCCCAGAGGGTATGTCATTCGATGGACGAATGGAGTAGGGAGGTCGCATATTCAAATGATGATTATGACTATGACTCTATCTATATGAATACGGTGCAAGATGTATTCTCTAGAAGGATAGATAGTCTGTCAATTTCAGACAGCGTGCTTGTAGTCACTCGTATTCCCCTACAGTATTTCAAAGAAATAATTTCACGAGATGTGCATAAAGTTGAGGAACTTGTGACCCGTTATCTACCTCCAATCAGAAAAGGGATTGAGTCAGGAAATATATTCTATTCCGTAGGAAAGGATGAAGAAGTGAATCGTGATTGGGACCATGTCTTCATCGATTCTGAAGAATTACTACCTACGAGGCTACCTAGGTTTAATACTAAAGGTATTCAAAGAATGTTGCGAAAGCGGATCAATATTCCCACCTCCAAACGACAACTTTGTATGTGTCTAAGTCTCTGGTATGGAAGGAATCCGCGTCCAATGCGGCGGAAGGAGATGAATGCATATAAAGGTATTGGGTTCGTCAGGCGAAAATGCATCCGAAAGGAGACTTGCCGAGCCATCACTTGCAGGGAAGTTGAATTCAATGATGTTCCTGATGAAGAAGTCTACGAAGCTGATGATTACGATGATCAGCCTCTAGAGGCCAAGCCTGCGCCTGAAGAGCTTGAAGACGGTGGACAAGCGGCTACTATGGATGAGTTAAAAGAAGTCAACTTGGGAACCGAGAATGACCCTCGCCCAACCTTCATTAGTTCCCTTCTGCCAGAAGACCAAGTGGAAGAAATTAAAGAACTTCTCTGTGAATTCAGGGACTGCTTTGCCTGGACATATGCTGAAATGTCTGGCTTATCCCCTAATGTAGCAGTTCATAGACTAGCCATTAAACCAGATGCAGCGCCTATCAAACAAGCTCCGAGAAGAATGAGATTGGAGATTGAAGAACAGGTGATTGCAGAAATGAAGAAGCTCATAGATTCGGGCTTCATCCGAGAAGAGAAATATGCTGATTGGATCGCCAACATCGTCCCCGTGAAGAAGAAGAACGGTTAGATACGCATCTGTATTGACTTTCGGGACCTCAACAAGGCGTGTCCAAAAGATGATTTTCCGATTCCTGTATCAGAACTTCTGGTTGACAACACGTCTAACTACGATATGTTCTCGTTTATGGATGGATCGTCAGGATACAATCAAATCAAGATGGCTCCTGAGGATGAAAAGCATACATCATTCAGAACGCCCATCGGTATTTTCTGCTACACGGTCATGCCCTTCGGCCTGAAGAACGCTGGTGCCACCTACCAACGGGCGATGACCCATATCTTTGATGAATTAATACATCAGAAGGTCGAGTGTTATGTAGATGACCTGGTCGTTAAGAGCATAGACCGCAAAGATCACTTGAGTGACTTAAGGATTGTATTTGAGCGAATCAGAAAATTCAACTTGAAGATGAATCCTCTTAAATGTGCTTTCGGGGTCTCCTCTGGCAAATTCTTGGGGTATGTCGTTCGTTACCGCGGTATTGAAATCGACCCCAACAAAATCAAAGCAATCACAGAGATGCCACCGCCAAAGAGCCTCCGTCAACTCCGCTCCTTGCAAGGGCAATTGGCTTTCATTCGACGATTCATATCGAATCTGTCGGGTAGGTGCCAACCATTTTCGAAGTTAATGAAGAAAGATATCCGCTTCAAATGGGATGCAGAATGTCAGAAAGCGTTTGACAGCATCAAAAGATATCTGTTAAATCCGCCCATTCTCGCAGCGCCAATTCCGGGGAAGCCTCTTATACTGTATACGGCAGCGTTAGAAGAGTCCCTCGGAGCATTATTGGCCCAACACAATGAAGAAGGAAAAGAAAATGCACTTTATTATATCAGTCGGAGATTAATCGGAGCAGAGATACGTTATTCTCCCATTGAAAAGCATTGTCTGGCGCTGATTTTCGCAGTTCAGAAACTTCGCCACTATATGCTTTCCCACAAAATCACCTTGATATCAAAGATCGATCCGCTGAAGTTCTTGATGACAAGACCAGCGTTGACAGGTCGTTTAGCAAGGTGGGCAGTGCTATTACTGCAGTTTGACATAGTGTACATGCCACAAAAAGCGGTAAAGGGACAAGCTTTGGCAAATTTCCTCGCCGCGCATCCAATCCCAGCAGATTCCCCGCTCAATGATGATTTGCCAGATGAACAAATCATGCAGGTTGATGAAGAAGAAAAGCTACCATTTTGGGAGATGTATTTCGATGGGGCATCGTCTATCAAGTCTCCCAAACCTCCAAATCTTGCAAAGGCCCAGGCTGGCATCGGTCTTGTCTTTATAGAACCCGAGGGAGGTATTATGAGATTCTCATTCAATTTAACTGAACCTCGGACGAATAACGAAGCCGAATATAAAGCTCTAATAGCAGGACTGGAGATTGCAATTGATGTCCAAATCACAGATCTTCAAATTTTTGGCGATTCTCAACTTGTGATAAATCAAGTTCTGGGTATTTACAAGATTTGCAAACTTGAATTGGCTCACTATCACCGACGAGCTCTCGAGCTTCTAAAACAAATATCGAATGTCAAGATAACTCAAGTTCCTCGAGGACAGAATGCAAAAGCAGATTGTCTAGCTAAACTGGCCAAGGAGCTTGCATATGAAGATAAGAGGCCACCTATATTCATTGCGGTTGAAAATCGCTGGGTCTTAGAGCCAGCAATCTTACAATTCCCGCAGGTAGAGGGAATACCAGGTTCAAGCCAACAAGATGCAACCCCGGTCGATCCTCAACCTCCCCAACAAATCACTACTAAAAATCAACCGGGAGAACGTCAGGTAGTAAAGAGACGAAGAACCGGTAGATTCTTAGAGTCGTGGTTGGATTGTTTAGATGTTGAAGTCGAAGACGATTGGAGGCAACCATTCGTCGACTATTTCAAAGAAAGCAAACTTCCAACAGATAAATCTCTGGCTGCACAAATTAGAAAAAGAGCATTGCGATACGCGTTTGTCAATAATACGCTGTACCGACGAGCTTTTGATCAAATGTGGCTAAGGTGCCTAGGGACCAAGGAAGCTGATAAAGTGGTAGCAGAAGTCCATGAAGGACTCTGCGGAGCACACCAGTCAGGTCTCAAGATGGCTACTAAAATCAAGAGAATGGGTTATTACTGGCCGACAATGGTGAGAGATTGTATCAACCACGCTAAGAGGTGTCACGAATGTCAGATTCACGGTGATGTTATTCATCAACCGCCAAATCCACTGCACCCAACAATAGCGTCCTGGCCATTTGAATGTTGGGGCACAGATATAATTGGGCAAATAGATCCGCCGTCTTCAGCCGGACATCGCTTCATTCTGGCAGCAACAGACTATTTTTCTAAGTGGGCTGAAGCAGCTCCATTCAGGGAAGTTACGTCCGAGCACGTGATCAACTTCTTCACCCACAATGTCATCTACAGATTCGGTGTACCACGCCGAGTGATCTCAGACAATGGCACAGCATTCAAAAGCACAAAAATCTACAAGTTCGTAGATCGTCACAAAATTGACTGGCGGTACTCGTCTATATATAATCCAAGAGCCAATGGTTTGGCTGAGGCCTTCAACAAGACACTGGTGAAGTTGTTGAAGAAGATCCTCACCAAAAACAAAAGAGAGTGGCATACGAAGATGGCAGAAGCGTTATGGGCGTATCGTACGACCTACAAAACACCAACCAAAGCCACTCCCTACTCACTAGTGTTCGGGGCTGAAGCTGTCTTGCCACTAGAAGTTGAACTACCGTCTCTTCGGGTCGCTATTCAGAATGAGCTTACTCAAGAGCAGAATGCTCGCCTGAGAATGGAGGAGCTCGATGCACTCGATGAAGTCAGACTGCAAGCCCAACAAAACCTAGAAATCTACCGAGGAAGAATGGCGAAGTCATTTGATCGGATGGTGCGTCCTCGGTCCTTTCAAGAAGGGGAATTGGTCTTGGTGCTGAGAAGATCAATCATCCCACACCGAAGAATTGGTGGCAACTTCGTATCCAACTGGGAAGGCCCATTCGTCATCGAGAAGGTGTACCAAGGAGGAGCCTACCAGCTTATCGATCTGCACGGTCAGAGGCCCATGCCGCCGATCAACGGTCGACACCTGAAGAAGTACCATGCGTAAAATTGCTCAAGGAAATTTTATATTTAATGTATTGTGTATTCAACGCATATCTATATACACTTTACATTTTATATTTTTGAAATTCTCTTGTGTTGCAAGAATGCATTTTAAAATCTCCCTACAGGACAGGGGGCATTTTTAAATATTTATTTGGGTTGACATCATGCTCCGCGCTGAGATCCCCAAATAAATATTTAAAATATCAAGATTTCAAATTTATTCTATTATGAAATGTCCCTGCAAGACAGGGGGCATTTTAAATATTTATTCGGGTCGACATCGCGCTGCATGCCGAGATCCCCGAATAAATATTTAAAATCACCAACACAAATATTCTTTTATATTGAAGAATACAACAAATTCTTTTCAAAGTATGTGCAGGTGGTCTTTCAAAAGATCGAGACATCACCTTCTCCAACGTACCAAAATTCGAAAGTCAAAAAAGAGACTTTCACAACTACACACTCTAACAAATTGAGTCAGAACAACCTGAAGTCTTTCAGCAGCCTGAGCTTAAGGTTCGAGTGGGTGTAAGAGGTCGGATCCAACACGCCCAAATATGGCCGGATCGCTGGCAGCTCCGTCTACTCAATACGCCATGAGAAAGGCCGTAGTAGCGGAACCCCCACTTTATCAACCCGTCAGTAGGGACTGTAAAAAGTACGAAGGCAAATTTGGCTCAACAAGTTCAAGTGAGCGTAGTCTACAAAATTCTCCAAATTGACCGGAGAATCAAAGTTCCATTGGGAAGGAGAAATCTCGAGCAACTACCAAACTCGTGTAGGCTCTAAATCTTCGACCACAAAGGAAGACTCAAAATCTATCAACTTCAGTAAAATCAGCATTGGGAAGCACATTTCTCCTAGCTCAAGTCTGAAGCCTGAATGGGTGTAAGAGGTCGGATCCAACAAGCCCAAATATGGCCGGATCGCTGGCAGCTCCATCTACTCAACACGCCATAAGAAAGGCCGTAGTAGAGGAACCCCCATCTCAGCAACCAGAGGACGAAGAGCTGTCAAATCTCAGCTCTCCTGATCTGATGAACTCGACTGACTCAGATTAAAGTCTCCTCAAGTGGTTAAGGATCAAGATACTACTTATTATTGGTACTATCAACTGAATCCAAAACCTGCGAATCCTTCAGCAAATCCATAAAGCACAAAGCTAGGATCGAAGGAATTTTTCTTCAACAAGTCCACCAAAGCACAAAGCAAAGGACCGAAGAAATTATTCTGAAGTTCATAAAAAGCTTAAAGCTGAACTAAGAGGATTCTGTCATCAACAAGTCTGTTATGCACAAAGCTCTGGACTGATGACTTCTCGCCAACGACCTAATACATCTAGGTCACCGGCATCTACTCCTTCATCAAGCCTGCCAAAGCTAGAAGCAAAGGGCAGAAGGCATGCAAATCTTCTGACAAGTCAATGAAGATAAGTCAGATAATTCTCCATCAATGTCCGCAGCACAAAGCACAGGAAAGGATGAACCAAAATCCCAGGGAAACTAAAGCTACAAAAAGAAGTATCATGAATGACTTCTACAAATGTCCCTAAAGACTGGGGGCATTTTAAATATTTATTTGGGTCGACATTGTGCCGCATGCCGAGATCCCCAAATAAATATTTAAAATTTCTTGCCGAAATACAGTTAAAGGAAGA
Organism: Dendrobium chrysotoxum; assembly: GCA_019925795.1. Lineage (NCBI taxonomy): Eukaryota > Viridiplantae > Streptophyta > Magnoliopsida > Asparagales > Orchidaceae > Dendrobium > Dendrobium chrysotoxum. The sequence continues at coordinate 24,343,302 of CM034300.1, read as the reverse complement.
AAGAATAGAAGATCCTCAATAAACTGGATGTGTCATCAGCAAGAAGTATAATTTGGGCAAGATATAATCAGTACAAGAGACTGCAAAGTCCCACCAACTGATGAACGTAGAAATGTTGAGCAATTACTAAATTACTAGAAAATAATGTGACAGTGGTAGCGAAGGAAGAACAGAAAGTGGAGATGTTATCTACTACCTTCAATCTACAAAATAATACTCCAGGGATATGAATTTGAAGTGTTATATCATTGTCTTATGGAGCTCTACTTCACAAGAACCAACATGTCAATTCCTCTAAAGATTACAAATGCATCTGAAGATCCATGAAGATACAGGGATAGACTCTTGAAGATCTACAGAATGAAAATTTTAGTGTGACATCCAAGCAAGTTTTGGAGATCCACTAAAGAAGCCCTCAGCGTGATATCCAAGCAAGTTTTTGAAGATCCGCTAAATGAAAATCTTAGTGTGACATTCAACCAAATTTTTGGAGATCCACTAAATGAAGACCTTTTTGTGACATCTAGAGCAAATATCTAGAGATCCATGGAGTCAATCAGCATTCAACAAACGTGATTCGCTCTAGACGCGAACCACATTTGTAGGGGGGCATTTGTTGACCTCAACTCAGATAACCAAATGAGAATAAAAAAAGGGGAAATCTCGCATACATACCTCTTGCTCGTCGGATCCAGGAATCCCGTCGAGATCCCGCTGATTCGGCGCCGTTGCGATCGCGTCTCGCGTACGAGGTCTGCCTCGATCACTTCCCTTGCGGTCTTTAAAATGAGAGCGACGCTCTCATTCATTCGCAAGCTCTCCACACACGACATACCTCCCTATTCGCAAAAGCTCCGCCTCTCCACGATCCCTCTCTCGTCGGCTCTTCCCACTATTCCTTCCACGGGAGTTGAAGTCCATTCCGATCCCAAGCTTCTAACTTGGACCCGCCTCCTTCCGATCTTCCTTCCCTCTCTGCCCTAGCCGCAAGGCTCATAGCTTGATCTCCCTTGCTTTGCCGGCTCACAGAGAGAGAGAGAGAGAGAGAGAGAGAGAACAAAGCCAACCTACCTCATTTCCTCAAGCCGAACTCCACAGCTGCTCTCCGTCAAAGCCTCCTTCTTCCTTCAAAGTCTTCCATCCGCATACATCTACTCAACCAAATCCCGAACAGGAGCCGAACCTTACTTATAGCCGACGTCGCCCACTAGAGTCGCAAAGCTCACGGCTCGAGCTCTGATCCCTCTTTGCCGCTCATCTCTGCCCTTGCCCTACCCGAATCCTTAAGGTGATTAGTTTAGGTTTATTTTAATAATATTTAATAATATTATTAGTGTTATTATGCATATGTATATTCATACATTTGTATATTATATGTTATAATATATTTATATTATATGTTTATATAATATATTTATATTATATGCTTATATAATATAATTATATGTTTATATAATATATTTATATTATATGTTATAATATACTTATATTATATATTTATATTATATATATTATATTTATATACATATGAATGTATGTGTGAGGGAAACAAAAAAAAAGAGAAGAAGAAAATAGTTTCAAAAGAGAAAAAAGGATTCAAAAAAAAAGAAAAGAAAGAAAAGAAAAGAAAAGAAAATGCAAAAAGAAAAGTTCCTCCCTTACCTCGATCCACGAGCCTACACCACCGCCGGTCCATTTGCAAAGGTATGATTTCTAAACGTAGTAGGGAGGGAAATCGGTGCGACGCCAATAACGAGGCGGGTAATCATGAAATAAAACCCCGCCCTCGACGCTTGCGACAGACCGGCAAACCCCCTACGCGCTCACGTAGCGTAGTAGGGCGGGAAACCGGTGCGGCACTCGCGACGAGTTGGGTAATCCCCGGACCGCTCATGTAGCGTGAGGGGGAATAAAAACTAAGTACCCACATGTGGGGAAATCACTGCTGTCTTTGCAACAGGTGCCCGAGACCCCTAAGCGCTCATGTAGCGTCTTAGGGATTGAAGAAAAATTGCTGCCGTGGTGTCTACGGACATCTACCTGAAGCGCGCACGTCGCGTCGAGGGGAAGGCAGCCTCTTGGTTTTTCCCCTAAACTGGGGAGACGCCGGGAGGTTGCCGAATTTTTCAGTGGACCGTGGACCTAACTTGAACAAAATTTGGGCATACAAGGACTATATTTGAACATCAAGTGGACTTAATTCAAAACTCAAATAATCAACATTAATTGAACTTGAACCTCCACATTTAATGACAAAGAACTCGAATTGGAACTTGAATTCGAATGAAGAATAGTCTGAACTTGCAAAGGACAACAGGGGACTTTGCTTTGGGCTTCAGCCATAGCAAATACAAAGAACTTTGACTCAAACTTGAACATTAAGCCGACGTGACTTGAACACTTGAACTCAAGCTTGAACTTGAATGTGACAGAACGAGCCATGTTTGGATATGAACTCAAAAGAAACACAAAAGAACTCAAACTTTAATGGGGCATCTGAGTTGAATCAAACTTTGGTTTGATGAATAGGGAATCAAGATCTAGATGCTTAATGAACGAATCCGGGTGGGTTAAGGAAAGCTCCTACATCCCTACCACCAATAATCATCCAACTCCAAGAAGAGGCATCAAAGAGAAAGATTGAATGCAAACGAGCGAGCAAGGGTTTATGATGTATCATTCTCCCATAAGCATGAAAACAATATTGCAATATATGTTTGATGCCGAAATACAAGCAAATACACTTGAAACAACGTGAGCCCCTAAAGAGCATGATGCCTGTATGAGTACGGCAATTTGTTTGTGTGAAGAGATACGAGACCGATGCAAAGAATCTCCTAATCGTATAGGATTTTGTGCAAGAGTCCAATGACACTGTAAGAGACTCATACTATAACAAACATGTCATTCGCAGCCAGAAGGACTTGACATACAGTGGACATAATGATGTGACACATCTAAAGAAAGTACGTGCAATAATTATTTTGTGCCCTCAATCATTGCAATCGTTAATTCAGGATAGCGGCCACTAACTTCAAAGTACAAGGCATCAGCAAATACACAGTCACCCAAGGTTGAAATGATTGATCCTTTATTTAAGCCAATAATTGAAAACGAGGATAACAACATGAACAAAAAGTCACTTATTGATTCCTACACGGGCTCTGAAAGAGGAGAGCTAGATTAAATCATTATGGAGTGAATAAATCTTAGTTCAACCGAGTCCTAAATAATGAGTTGGATGAGATTATTGAGACTTGCAAGTTTCTTGATGAATAATAGCCGTGCATCCAGCATATCTCCTACGACTAAATATTGAAAGGTTACGACAGATATGAGCTCCTACAAGTTACTATAGAAGACTCGTTGCATACCTAAAGTGGTGTCCATAAGCAAGATGCCAAAGGACTACGACAAATACAAGTTCCTATGAACTACCGTAGGAAATCTATTATGCCAATAGAGTTCTATCCTCGAGCAAGTACAGAAAAGCCTCAGCAAGTGAAAAGCTCCTACGGGCCTAAGCAAGAGATTCGTTAGTGCACTACAATCTATCTGGTCAAATCAAGCAAGTAGTGCACGATAGTCTACCTGTACAAGGCAGCAAACCACTTAATTCCCAAGCTGCTACCAAACGCCACCGGATCCGCAACATTCATGCAAGCGGACAGAAGGCGTTTACAAATGTTTTAAAGTACCCCCGCACATGCACCATAATATGTATACACATAGGTACACATAAAGGGATGTACTAAATACCCGCATGGGCCCCGGCGAGCATGTAGTGAGAATACACGTGACGTCTAGGGATGCTGCACGGGTCAATAAGTGAATTCAAGTTCGAGCCCGATCCTTCTATTCAGGTAGATAGGAGTTGACACGGCTCGGACCATTAAATAAATATGCGGTCGCGAGGTTGACCGAGATATTTATTTTATACGTTCATATTAGGCCTTCAAGGCCTATAATCAAGAGAATTCACTATCAAAGGCATAAAGCCTACGAAACCCGATCCTCTATCGACAACTCGATAGAGTCGACAAGGTTCAATCCACAAAATGGAAGTAACCCATACACCCCGATGATGGCCGTGTTGAATGCTTATCTCAACCGGAGGGGTCTATTCCAAATGATTCAAAGCGCCACCCAAATACCCAAAACTCCAAAACTCTAAAACTCCACAAAAATTCCCAAAACTCTAAAATCCAAAAATATTTAAAATTGAAATTCAACTATCAAATCACTTAAAGCAAAATCCATCCATCCTCCGCAACAGTTTGCCGAGGTGGACAAATCAAAATATACTTCAGCTCACATAGAGCTAGTGCCTAGTCAAAAATATCACTAGGATCCATTCTCAAATAATCTCCTGCCAGCAAGGACGTGGTACGAGTCCTCTAACCGGCAGTTTCGCCGCCAAATGGCACTGCAGGATAAACGGTTATGATTCGGGGCCCTCTGAACCAGGTGGTCGCCGCCAAATGGCACCATTATATTATGGTTATGGCCAGAGCCCGTATGCTCCCCAATGGCATCAAATCCTTGAGACATGAATCAATAGGATATGATTGGTAGGGCACAAAGCCCTCTGTTAGCTAAGGTGGATTCAAATTTGTCCCCTTAGGCAAATATTCACCCCAGGTCTACAAGGTACCCTTGGACGAAGCAACCCATGGCTGCCGACAAGGATCCTTCTGTCAGGTTGGGTCGACTACCTCCTCTGACTAAGTAGACCAGGGACCACGATGGCCCGGGACGACGGAACCATGGGATCTTGATCGGGTCCATCATCCATTCCCCCACCATCCGCTTTAAGTCTGAGATGGTGAAATTTCTATTTTAGATATCAAACCCTTCCAATCTTTTAAACCCCAAGACTCATGCTGCGACTATATGCCAGATGCACGTATCTATACGTATCTGATCGACGACTAGCCTTAATCGAAAGTTCTCTCTCGTTACCGGGAGGGGTAATTAACTATAGGGGCTTGCGCCTATAGGAAACCAAAACTCAGATCATAAAGTCCTCGCAAAATGAGGGCGAAATCTCTGGGTAGTGTCTTATCTACTATCTCATCTGCCTTCCAAAATTTACCTCGGAACTTAATCCGTTAAAACTCCCCCCTCTAAAGCAAAAAGCGGGCGGAAGCCGGGGCCGAATTTTCGGAGCCCACAAGTACCCTCTAAAGGTTCATCTAACTTGGTTGTCTGCTGCCGGAGACCAGAAGATAAAGCATTGTCCTTGACGTAAATCTGTGATCCCATTCACATCCTTAAAATTGACTAAGACCCGCCTACTCAGGGAGTTAGAAGGTCGATCCTGAGTTCATCAATGCCCTCTCGAGAGAGATCGTTGAGGCTAGGTTGCCTCCTAATTTCAAGGTACCCCACCTTTAGTCTATCAAGAGAAGACTGACCTAATTAACCATGCAACAACCTTTGTATCAATGGCCACTTTGCTGAGCATCGACGATGCCATAAAGGTCGCTTGTTCTTTACGACATTTAAGGAGTCAGTGCTTAGATGGTCCACTTGCTTGCTACCGGAGGTGATCACATCCTTCTCTGGGTTTAAAATTATATTCATGACTCAATTTACTAGTACTCAAAAACCCTAAAAGAGCTCTTAATTTTTATTGAAGATGAGTCAGAAGATAGGGAAATCCCTGAGGAACTTCATAGTAAGATTTCAAAGAGAGATGTTTTAAGTAAATAATCTAAAGTCTACAATTGCCCAAACCATATTGACTCAGGGACTGAGGGTCCCTTTAGATATGCGCTTAGCTTGTAGTAGCCGAAGACCCTTGCTAGGTTGTTGGAGCTGGCCAACAACCATATAATGCTAAAGAGTATAATAGGTTTGTTGAATCCTCCTCAGCCACTTGCCCATATGAACTTGTCCTCAGAGAGGAGCAGCAATGACGGTGTGAAAGAGAGAGTTTATCCCATCGATATAAGGGATAGATAAACAAAACTTGCCTCTCTCTTCTCAATCGATTTGGTATCCCTCACACCAGTCACCAACAATATTAATAAGTCTTTTGGTCATGGGTTCCCTCATCTTAATGCTCCCCCACAGACCTTCATAACTACTGAGCTTGCCTAGAGATAAATTATCAGAGTCCTTCCAATCTTTCTCTTCTTCAGCCAACTGCAAGATGACATGTGCCAATGGAAGTCTATGTAACATTGTACAAGTGTCTGTGTAGCGATGTAATTTTTTGGCATGTCATTTTTTGTGGTGTTGAGGAATAATTTGGGACTTTGTTTTTTATTCTGGTGGATATTATGCTAGTTTGAGATGTACAGTTTTCTTGAGTTCTCTGCAGATTCCCTCCTCTCTCTCTCTCTCTCTCTCTCTCTCTCTCTCTCTCTCTCTCCATTTAATCACATTCATAATTTGGTTAGTGGATTAAAAAATAATGTGTTTAGCCATGGAACCATAGGTTATTTTTTTCTTAAACTTTTTTTTTTCTGCGAGGGCTTCAATGAGTCTGTAGTGTTTTTATTCATTCTTTGCTTTATACCACTTGTGCAGGGCCGGCACATTAGTAGACCTACGGGAATATGCCAATCTGCTGATTATGTGATATTCAGGACTAGCAGTCTTTGGAGTTTTGAACTGTAGTAGTTGTTATCATTTTGTAGTTTTGCATCCTTCTAAATTCCGTAAGTTCGGTTTTGTCCAGTGAGGGAAAAATGTACATATGAAGCCTAATTTTGCCACAACCATTGCTGCCCAGGATCCTATGTACAAATGTAGTTGTCCTGCAAGTGCTTTTATCCTTTGTTGTGTTGAACTGCTAATTGCTGCTTTCTAACGACAGATCTGCCAATTTTGATGCCCTTATTTGTGAGAGCAATATATTTTTTGCTTTGTCTAGGCATATTTTTACTGCTATGCCGGATCATAGAGGTTGCTCTCTTATCAAGTATAACTATGATGCGAAGCGCACATGTTGAAGCGACTCCAATAGATCAAATAATTTTTTTATTTGACTCGTTTGATTGAATAAATGCTAATAAATGGTAAAAAATTATGATAACTATTAACTAAGATTTGGTGGGTTGCATTGAGTCTATGATGGTTGGACCAGTTGATATATGCACGAACAATCTAACTGGCTCAATGGATCAATCTAAAGCTAGTCATTGCCATGACAAAGTGGAATGATATAACTTAGGCTTCGTTTGAGACGATTTTTTTATTACTTCTTAAAACAGTTTTGTAGATTAACATTTTTGTATTAAAAAGTTCTTTTAAGAATCAGAAAGAAAACCGTCCTAGACTTAGCCTTCCTAAACGAAGCCTTAATTGAGCTTGCATCTTTTCCATGTACAACGAGAACAGTTAAACCAGTCCCTTATGCGCCCAATCGTAACAAATACATAAAGAAAACCCTTCACCAAAAAGAGTATGTAGTAAAATGACCTAATCACTCTTTAGTCCTAAATTAATCAAATAAGGGTGTTCCATTTACAGTGCCTGCAGGTGTCAATTAATGTGTATTTAGAGTCAACTAATATGATTATGATGGGCTGTCAAAGTTGCTCATCTTAGGGATTCAACCAAGCAATGGCTTGCAAAGGTTATTGGACTTTTAAAATTAATTTTAAAAATGGATTTTAATAGTATTGAAAGTAGTTTAATAGTAAAAATAGATTATTTATAATTTTTAAAAAGATGGTAATTATAATATTTTAAAATATTATAATATTTTAAAATTTGATTAAGAGATTTAGTTCTGATAGCATGATTTTCATTGTTGTAAATTATCACTGCATAATGACAATAGAGAATGACTAGGACAAAAGAGCATTACTAAATCAAAGATGAATCTAACCAAAATAGCATGGCTATTTGGTAAGAGGACCTAATCAAAAGAGTACACGAGGGGACCTAACCAAGAGTATGGTTGGGTAAAAATGAAGACTAACAAAAAATGCATGATATTATCAAAGTATTTAGGCATAGAAAGAGCTATGGTAGGCTATCTTGACATGCTATGATGACATTCCATGATGACAGTCATGGAATGTGTAATAAAGCTTTAATTAATCCCACAATAATAATAGACCAATGAGTATGTACCTTGGTGTGCGGCGTTAAGCTTAACCCATGTCAATAAGGCCCAACTGTTTTTTTTTATTTTATTTTTTGAAGATATGTAAATAGCATTAAACATAAAAGAAAACGATACAAGAGGCTATGTGACAGTCAACCTATTACAATTCTTCTTAATCAAGTCAACAAAATTTGAAGGAAGTTCGCTATCAACAAAAACATCTCAAAAGAAATCACCTAAGAGGGCTTGATGAGAACAGAAATTAGCCACTTTATTGCTCTCTTTAGAAACAAATTGAAAAATAATATTCTTAAAAACTTCTAAAAAGAAAAATTCAATCTTTGAATTCTTTTATTCAAATCTTTGGTCTTCATAATTGAATACTGCAACAAATGGAATGTTAACATTATCTCCTTCAATAATATTACCTTTTTTGTTAGTCATCTATTCTTGAATAATGTTTTTGAAATAAAAAACAACTAACAATTCCAATAGAGATATATACCAATGCAGCAATTTTTTTCCCATACACAAGTAAAAATATTCCTTTATGTTCTCTTAACACACCAGCTGTTCCCCCCATGTTAAATTGCATTAGCGAAGCATCTACATTCATCTTGATCCAATCTGGAGGAGGGGGATACCAGTTTTTAACAGCACATCATGTCAGTTAATATTCTAGTTCTGACAAATTGGAAACAAATAAGGCCCAACTGTTGACCATTGAATCAATAACAAAATAAATCAAGCAGAAAGAAACTAGGTTTAGTGAGATGATTCATAACCTTAGATTATGAAAGGTATGTCACACCCATGAGTAGACGTCAATTAGTGTGCTTTTAATTTTTTTTCAAATACAAATTCTTATTTTTCTTTTACAAATAAAATCTAAATATGATACTAAAATAACTAAAAAAAATACACAAAGAACATACTTTTCTATTGATTAAACAAGATAAACTTCCACAAAGCAAGTTCGTCTAAAAATTATTTTACTAATTACCATTCTTAGATTTCATTGAGGAGAGGAGAGGGTCTTAAGCAAGAGATAGAGATGTGAAGTTGACAGAGAAAGAGAAGATCCTTGTGGGTGTAAGTGAGTGTGAGAGGAAATTTCACATGGTTGCTTCGGTCAACATCCACCTTATTCCTCCATAAGTCAAGGTTTGACTTGAGAAAAACTCTATGAAGAAGCTCTTGGTGTCAATCGGTAGCCGACTACACCGCCACAATGGGGAAGATGAAAGTGATTGGGCTACTTCGCCTCATCATGAGGGTGAAAGTGATTTGGGGAAGATTAACCCTTTGTTTAAAAAAAATTTAAAAAAAATATAAAAATAAAAAAAATATTTTTCTACAAAAGTCAAAATACATAATTTAGTATTTGTTCATGTAGCTTCCACATTTTAAGGTTTGTTGTTTAAATTTCCAAAGAAAATTTTGAAAAAGATTTTTAAAACACTAATTCACCCTTTTCTTGGTATGTCATTCCGTAGTTCAAGTGGTTTCATAACCATCCATTGAACTTTCAATTGGTATTAGAGAGGGTTCTCTTGAATTGTGGTTTAAAAACATAGAGAAAGATCCAATGACACTTTTTTGAAATAGAAGTACTACTGAAAGGTATTAAATTACCCATCTATCTCTTTTTTATAATATCCCATTTGATTTTTGAAAATTTTGTATGTCTAATTTCTTACAATTAATTGACTTTCAAATGTGGCGCATGATACAAGTTTATTATTATGTTCCTTCTCGCATTGTAAATGGATTAAAAATAGAAATCTCGTTTACTGAATGGAGTATGGAGGATAGGGATTTAGCTCACTAAATACGAAGTGTTTGAATTATTTTTTCTGTGCCTTAAAATCTAAAGATTACATGTGTGTATCAACCTATACCACTGGCAAAGAAATTTGGTATAGGTTGTGCATTATTTATGAGGCACCAATAAATAAAGAAATCCTGTTTAAACTTACTGTTGCATGTATTTGAACTCTTTCGCATGAAAGCTAGTGAAACTATATCTGATATGTATACTAGGTTTACTAAGATAGTCATTTTCTTGTATGCTTTAGATGGAGAACTTTCAAATTCTGAAAAAGTAAACAAGATACAACATTACCTACCTAATCTTTTGATACAAAAGTCACAGTTATTTTTGAATAAAAAAATTTAAATGTGTATTCTATTGACAACTTATTGGGCTCCCTCATTCCTTATGAGTAAAATATGAGCCATGTACTTCTAGATGCAAAGGATAGGAAAAAGGAGACAACAATGGCGTTGAAGGTCGAGGACACATATAACACTGATTCAGGATCTGATGGGAGCGAGGAAATAATGTTGATGACTCATCAATTTAAGAGCTTTCTGAAGTGGAAACACAAGCGCCACCTCGAATGGAACAAAGGTAAATTAGGTAAATTTAATAAGGTTTCAACTCACACTTTTTATTTTGAGTGTAGGAATCCCGGATATTTAAGATCTGACTACCCCAATCTAAAGGGCCATCCTACTAAAGAAAAGGGTGAAGAAAAGTTTAACTCCAAAAAGGGCAAGTAGAGGACACAAAATAATTTCTAGGCAGACTCAGCTTCAGACTCCTCTTAATCAAAACCAGAACTAGAAGAGGAGGTAACGAATTTATACTTAATTAAATGATAATATTGAGAACTCTAATCAGGAAGAGGTAAGCGAGTTATTCTTTGATGAATTGTTTTCTATTTCTAATAAAATATATGATTCACATAGGAAGTTAAAAAAATAACATATAAATTAAAAAAAATTGATTTAAAAGAAGAGCATGATATTTGAGTTAAAGAGCATTTTATCTTTAAAGTTGAGCACACAACATTAGATAAGGAACATGCATCTCAATTGGATGAATTTGGTGAATTAAACAAGAAATATATTGAATTAATAGAATCACATGATTCCTTGAAGAATGAGCATATTAAGTTAAAGAAAGCATTCAAGGAGCTAGAGACACTAGCACTAAAACTAGATAGTAGTAAGTATGCATTAAAATTTAAAGTTACAAGTTACAAAAGTACAAATGAATATTTAATAAAATAAATAAATGCACTTCAAAATAATACACACAAGCCTACACTTTCACTAAAGTTATGGCATAGGACACATCATACATCACATATCCCTAAGAAGAGGCATTGCCCCCCATATAGATTAGTAAACCTATTTCCAGGGGTTAGGAGTTACTCTTGTGGCATGTTAGGACACAATGCATGCACTTGCACTTTACACTTTATTATACACTTAGTTTGCCAAAGTTTTATCATCACAATATAACATGTATAGTATTCATACATCTAAGCATAAGGCAGGACCCAAACCTACTTGGGTTCCCAAAATTGACTTGTGATTGACTTTGTAAGAATGCTCTCACATAAGGTCATGTGGTACCTGGACAGTGGCTGCTCGAGATATATAATGAGATATTTAATGCAGTTTATCACGCTGGAGGAAAAGAGAAGGGCAAGGTAACCTTGGGGGATAATATCACTAGAAAAGTGGTAGGTTTAGGTATGATTGATAAATCAAAAGTTTTATTATTAAAAATGTGATTTTAGTAGAGGGCTTAAAACATAACCTTCTTAGTATAAATCAACTGTGTTATAAAGGTTTTAACATTAAATTGTTTTCTAAAAATATCCTTATTACTTTGAATGGTAAAGTTATTTAGATGGTAAAAGTGTTAATAATATTTACATGCTTGATTAAAATTAGATTAATACTTCTGATAATATCTTTTGCTTTAAAACTATTTTAGATGAGTCATGGCTATGCCATAGGTGACTAGATCTTCATTCCATTATATTAAGGAGATCATCACCGTTAGACCACTAGACATTCTTCATATGGACTTATTTGGACCTATAAGTATAGCCAGTTTAGGTGGTAGGAGTTTTGGTTTTGTAATAGTAGATGACTACTTTAGATTCATACGGGTTAAATTCTTTGCACATAATAGTGATTCATTTGATGAGTTTAAAATCTTCTCCACTTAGACTCAAAAGAAGTTATGTTGTTTAATCTCTACAATTCATTGTGATCATTGTGGAGAATTCGAGAATGAAAAATTTAAATTATTTTGTAAGAAATCTAGGATTCATCATAATTTTTCTGCTCATAGGATCCCGCTGCAAAATGACATAGCTGAAAGGAAGAATAAGAAACTAGTAGAGGTAGTTAAGGCAATGTTGGAAGAGTATAACCTACCTAGATACTTTGGGCAAAGGCAGTGAATACTTCTTGTTATATGCTGAATACGGTGAATATTAGGTCTAAGTTGAATAAGACACCTTACAAACTACTGAAGGGTGGGAAATCAAAGTTATCCCAATTGTATATTTTTGGTTGTAAATACTTTGTGCTTGTGAATGGTAAATATCATTTAAGAAAATTTGATTTTGAGGTAGATGAAGGTGTATTCTTAGATTATTCCTCAGTAGATAAAATTTATAAGGTCTTTAATAAAAGAACCTTAGTTATAGGGGAATCCACCCACCTAGTATTTGATGAGTCAGATAGATCTTTTGAGCTTAGGATAGATGATGATAAGGTTGGGATTACCTATGCAATAGAAGATAATAACCTAGGAAATTGAGAAGAACCCCATAATCCTTTGCTTAGAAATTGAAAATATTCTTCTAGTCACCATAGAGAGCTTATCTTAGAAGATCCATCTACAAGAGATAGAACCATGTAAGGTCTTAGGAAAGAAGTCATTCATACTGTATTCATTCTCGTGATAGAACCAACTAGTATAGATCAAGCCTTGAATGATGTATTTTGGATCTTAGTTGTGCAAGAAGAATTAAATCAATTTATAAGGAATGATGTACGAGAGTTTGTTAGCAGACCTAAGGATTAAGGTATATTTGACATCAAATGGGTATTTAAGAATACGTTGAATGACTCTCGATTGGAGATTAGAAATAAAGCCAGATTAGTAGCTAAGGGTATAATCAAATAGAGAGTATTGGTTTTGAGGAGACTTTTTCTTTTGTAGCTAGGTTAGAGGCCATTAGATTTATATTAGCATTTGCATGCTATAAAGGCTTCATATTATATCAAATGAATGTCAAGAGTGCATTACTAAATGGAATTATCAAAGAAGATGTCTGTATAGAATAACCCTTAGGCTTTGAGAACTCTTCATTTGCAAACCATGTTTATAAATTGAAGAAAGTATTATGTGGGTTGAAATAAGCACCTAGAGTATTGTATGAAAGACTTAGTAGCTTTCTTTTAGATAAATCATTTGTTAAGGGTAGTGTTAGCACCACCTTATTTCTTAAGAAAGTTGGAGAAGACATACTCATAGTTCAAATTTATATTAATGACATATTTTTTGGATCTAACAATAAAAAGCTATGTAATAAATTTATATCTACTATGAGTAAGGAATTTAAAATGAGTATGATGGGCGAGCTAACCTATTTTCATGGATTTAATGTAAAGCAAAGATAAGATGATATCCTCCTTATTCAAATAAAATACATTAAGTACATATTTAAAAATTTTGATATGGAGGTTCTAAGAGTATAAATACACTAATGAGCTCAAACATTCAATTAGATAAAGATATAAATGGAAAGTCAGTTGACTAGAGAAATTATAGAGGAATAATATGATCAGTTCTTTACTTGACTGCTAGTAGACTGTATACCATATTTAGTATTTTTTTATGTACTAGATTTTAGGTTGATCCTAAAGAATCTCATATGACTACTGTGAAGAGAATTGTTATATATTAGATAGACACCACAAATTTAGGCATCTGGTATCCTAGGCATAGCATTACCATTGATATTTTAGGATATTCATATTCAGAGTTTCTTAGGTGTAGAGTAGACAGGGAAAGCACATTTGGAACTATCCAATTTATAGGATAATCTATAGTTTCCTGGTCTAGTAGAAAATAAAATTATGTAGCCTTATCCACTGTTGAAGAAGAATATATAGCTTTAAGAAGCTGTGTTGCCCAAGTCTTATGGCTAAAGCAATAAATCCTTAACTTTGGAGTTTTTATAGCTACAATCCCTATTATGTGTAATAACACTAGTACAATTTATATTTCAAAAAATCTAATCTAACATCCTCACACAAGACACATTGATATTAGACATCATTTCATTAGGGATCATATAGCAAAGGGCGATATAGAATTATGCCATATGGATATTGAAAATCAACTGACATATATCTTTACCAAACCTCTGAACTATTACACATTTAGCACACTTAGGACTAGAGTAGGAGTCATTGATATTCATGCTTAGAGAAATTGAGATGCATAATTAAGGTGTTATTATTTATTTGTTCTATTTATGTTTCTTCTTTTTTCTATCAAAATTATTTATTTTTGCTATGAATTCTTTTTTGTATATATGCATTTACCTGTGGAGTTATCCCTACTCATCACTCTTAAACCCTAGATTTTTGTTCACATCATTCTATATGATACACCCATCATATTGTATGATACATGTTGGATTTGACCGTATCAATAATTATCATATTAATTACTCTTGAAGATCAATTATTACTGATTTTATTGTATGAATTACTCATCAGACTATATGATTATTTTAGTCAACAGTCATACCAACAGCTCCTCAAGATGATCAAAACTACACTGATCGTATTAGATGATCCTTGATTATATTATATGATTTGACCATTGACTGTATGCTCCTAATGAGATATTTTGGACAAACTTAATTGCACTGTACAAACCACTTATTATAATGTATGAACTGGGTTTCATATTGTATGATAAGAGTTGATAGAATTAAAGAATTAGGATTTTTTAATCCCACTATTTACTCTCTCAATAGACCTTGTAAGTATCTTTGGTAGTTTGAGAGCTTGAGTCTTCTATAAGTGAGGGTTTGAAGAGAGGGTCTTGAGTAAGGGAGATAGAGGTGAAGTTGGGAGAGAGGGAGAAGATTCCTATGGGTGCAAGGGAGTGTGAGAAAGAGTTTCTGCACTATTTCTCCAGCCAACGTTCACCTTTATTTCTCAATGAGTCAAGGTTTATTTTGAGGGGAACTCCGTGATGAAGCTCTTGGTGTTAAAGGGTCACTAGCTACTCCACCGCATTGGGGAAGGTGAAAGTGATTGGGTTACTCTGCCTCACTTGGAGGGTGAAAGTGATTTAGACTACTCTGCCTCATCATAAGGGTGAAAGGGATTCAGCTACTCCACCATACCAGGTTGTTGAAAGGGATTTGACTGCTATGTCGCATCGGGTTGTTGTAAGTGATTATGTGTAAGGCTTCTCTACCTTGCCATGGGGGTTAAAGGAGAGTCACTAACTATTTAGTGCAATACCTAGAGAGGACTCAAGGGAGTGGACGTAGGTCAAGTTGACCAAACCACTATAAAATTATGGTGTGCTTGTTCTTTTTCTTTTTGCACAATACTTCCTTAAGCTTTACTTCTTGAACTTTTAATTTCTATAAATCTAGGTTGTGTATTAATATCTTTGAGATACAAAATCTTTATGATTGTTTTGACAAAGAAATAAAATTCAAAAAATAAAAAAAATAAAAAATATTTGTTTTTCTACAAAAATCAAATTTCAAATATTAGTAATTGTTCTTGTTATTAGCTTCCACATTTTAAAGTTTAAATTTGATTATTTAAATTTAAAAAGGGATTTTTGAAAAATATTTTTAGAACACCAATTCAGCCCCCTCTTGGTGTGCCATTATGTAGTTCAAGTGGTTTCACAACCATCCATTAAACTTTCATTCATATCACAAGCAAGAATTATAACCCAAATATTTCACATCATCATAAACGATTTCAAATAGATAACAAGATGTGACAATATAAAAACTGTAATAAAATGGTTATTGTTTGAATCATTATTTGGCATAATGGTCTACATTATCTCCTTGAATCCTCTTTAGATTTTTGCTAATCTTTTTTTACTATTGTTTGGAAAAGAAGCCTTCTCTTCTTAACAGATAATTGAGAAGTAATACAACATCTTCTACTCTAATGAAAGGAATGCTACTCTAGCCCATTGAGTAGTCACACTAAGTCTTCATAAGAGCATTTTAAGATCCATGATGGCTCTTACAAATACATAATTGAAAGTTTGATAGGGATGTTAAGCCCTTATGAACTAGCCTGAGGCTAACAAAGAGGAGGAGTGAATTGGTAGTTTTAAAAACTTTTTTAACCATAAGAAAGATCTTTTTATAATTTGCAACGGAAATGAATAAAATTAATAATTAAAAGATCAACCATAGATTTCACCCAAGCAGATAACAACAAAAAAATAAAGTGCGAAATATAATCAGAAAGAACACACTAGATTTTATAATGGTTCGATCAACTTGACCTATATCCACTCCCCGGAGCCTCGCCTCCAGGTATTGCACTACTCAAATTAGTGACTCTCCTTTTGCTCCTATAGTAAGGCGGAGAAGCCTTTACACAACTCTTTTTCACCAACCTGATGAGGCAGAGAACCCAGACTTCTTTTACTTTCTCCTGAAGCAGGCAGAGAACCCATACGCCTTTCGCTTCCTCCTGAAGCAGGCAGAGAACCTTACCTCCTTTTGCTTCCTCCTGAAGCAGGCAAAGAACCTTAACTTCTTGCTGACGATCCTTCCCACAGAAATACCACGGGATAAGAGACGACGACCGGAGAAGATCCTTGCTTGGAGTAACCTTTGTGAACACCTCACAAACTACCCCTCATAAGACTCTCTCCCTCTTCCTCTCAAAGCTCTCTCAGGAAAGGACTTTGGCAAAAAAGTTTTTTCGATAACAAACAAAAAAGTTTAAATAGAAAGGCACAAAAATTGCCTTAAAATTTAACTTACCGTCAAAGATCTCCAGGACGATCGAAGGATCGTCCTGTACGATCAGTGTAAATATTCATCAATTAGCCTGGACGATCTTGCTTCTCTGGATGATTAGAAGACATATTTTGTTCAGATCGTCCGGGACAATCCTGCGATCATCCGAGACGATTAGTTCAACTCGAGAAAATTTTCCTAAGTATTGTTCGGGTCGTCCAGGAGAAAATGCTGGATGATCTGAAGAAAAAGACTTGATCGTCCGGGATGATATGCCTATCATCCCGTACGATTAGTTCAAAAATGACCAAAATCTTCCTACACATTGTTTGGATCGTCCTGCACAAACATGCTGTACGATTGAAAATGACTTGATCATCCGGGATGATATTTCTATCGTCCTGGACGATTAGTACAAATAGGCTTATATCATCCAGCACATTATACGGGTTGTCCAGATGAAGTCATTTGGACGATGAGGATTTTTAACATATCGTCCGGGACAATCTTGCGATTGTCTAGGATGATGTGAGCAATCAAATTAATCCTCGATTTCTTTCATTAATGACCTGGCTAATTTAGGCATGATTGTTGTGAATCGTCTAGGACGATACACGTATCGTCCAGGATGATTAGATAAAAGAACTAAGAAATCAAAACATGCCTTAGTCTGGCGGCTGAGATTTTTTTATTTGAGCATATCGTCCTGTACAATAAGAGGATCGTCCAGGACGATCGGCTTAATCAGACCGACTTAACTTGACAGCCCTGATTAGGGTTTCTATTTTCAATGGATCGTCGAGGACGATATGGCGATCGTCGAGGATGATGTGATCAAAAACAGAACAGAAACTCTAGCTCACAAAAAATCTCCCCCTGAGTGTGTGTGTGTGTGTGTGTGCAAGGTTGCTTAGCTAGGGGATCAATTACAATACATTTGACTCAAGAAAGGGAAAAATTACATTTAAACACACGTGGACTCGATCTTGAGTTGGCTTGAATTGCATTTGATCTTTTATACCTGAAATGTTAGCCAATCAAAACAGAACACAGAAATGTTTGTTATCATCAAAATTATATTCTTTAAATCCATATTTGCAACAACAATAATAGCTCTCAAACCAGCCGCATCTTTAAGTATGAGGTACATAATGTGTAGAAATGAAGATGATAACCAATGTGTGCTCTCTCTTTTCTCACTCATTAATAATTCCTTCTCTTTCCTCTCAGGGTTATAAGTAGTGGTTCAATACATTTATAACAGAAGTCCTCTCTCCCATGTTCAGAAATTAATATTAGCTTTTATATCAAGTGCTTAAAGCAAACAAGTCCTAATTTCTATTAAAAATTGGGTACTATCTGATCACATTATATGATTAGCAGGTCATCCAATTGAATTAGTTGCTTGATTAAATTAATTTTTAAAAACCTATCATAAAGTATAATATATCATATAATATGACATTTCAAAATTTGAACTAGCCTAATGAAGGTAACTTAAAATTTTGAAAAAGAGGAGACAATGATGATGCTTATATAGTATGATGCATTTTGTAGAGTATGAACAGCCAATATTTGAATTTACTAATATTGTAAATTAATCTATTGTAATTATACCATAATAAGATAGATTGCATAGGACGATTAATATCATACAATATGATATAAAGATTAATTTCCATCAAAATTTGATCATCTTAATTTAATAATTTTTTTTCTTAGATTTAATTTAAAGGGACTATAATTATACTGTATGATTAGTTAAGATCACTTTTAATAATTTTTTATACTAGCTTTTATATTCACTCACTTCTCTCTTAAGTGTGTGTTGGTTATCTTTATAACTTTAACACCTAAAGCATAATAATACATGACAAACAAAATATAAAATTTAAAATTTTGAATTCTTGAGGAAACTATCTTTAATTATGTACAAGGTAATCTTGAGTCTCAATCTACAACTAGTTTGAATTTCAGCCATCTTTTGAGTTTTGCATCATATATTGAGTGTACTTACCATTTAAAATCATCTATTAATTTGTAAATAAAATATTAGTAAATTATCCTACAGAAAACTTATGTAAACTTTATTAGCTCAAATTAAATTATATTTGTTATCATTAAACTAATTTCACATAAGCAAAAGTTTATCAGGTTAACAATATCCCTTTTTATTAATAATAACAAACATTTTTTGGTTATTCATATTTGTTTATGAGATTAAAAATACTTCCTCAATTTTGCTTTCTTAAATTTTTATTTTAATCTATAGTAAATGAAAAAGCATGCAAGTTGTTAGAAGTTTCGAGCTTAAAATTAAAAAAATAAAGATTTCATAAATTAAGTACAAAATATCCTTAGAACTACAAATCTCATATTTCTTACTAAAGTACACTTCTTAAAACTTTTTTATTAATACTTAAAGTACTAATAAAGTACATACATATATAAATTCCTTGCGCACACATACACACCAAAAAAAAACATATTAACCTCCATTTTGAGAACTTAAAAAGAAACAATGTTCATAGAATAAGCAAAAAGGACAAGATAAATAATAGTACAAAAAAGGACAATGAAAAATGCACTCAATTTTGAGGGTATGTGTATGAAAAATATGGAGAATGGCATATGCAGTCTTTTAGCTGAATGAGTTGGGTGTGAAACTAAGCCTTGTTCACATTGTGGTGCTAATGTTGCCACCTCTCATTATCTTGCACTATGTGGTCATTGATTTAGAGCTCTAGGTCAGAGATGTGGTTAGTTCAAGTATCTTATGGGTATGTGTATGACAAATAGACTGGAGGAGTATAGGGTGTGGTGGTTTGGGTGAGGTATCTTCTTCTTCTTCTTCGTCATCTTGTTCATCATCATTATTGTCAATATAGATAACATGCTTATCATAAAAAAGAATTCAAAATGAGTGATTGGAGAAGGGAGCAAGAATATGGTTGGTTAGATCAAGATAGACCAAATTGTTTTTTATTTCTAAGATAAGGCTATCGCATGATTAAGAGTTAGGTTATGACTTTGCATAACATAGAAATGAGATTTTTAATTCATTGAATGAGCATATTTGCAGCATTAAGTTTATTACAAGTCTTTCTGCAGTATGTAACAATGGATGGACGTGTATTGATATTGATCTAGTCACCAGTTTTAGTAATATCATTATGTCAAAGAACATGTTTGATAGCATGAACACTTTGCACAAAATAATTAACAAGTGGCTAATGATAGGGTAGAGGTAAGTGTCATAAAACTTAATTTATGGTTGATCAATGATGTTTGTTATGGTTGTATGACATAGTGATCAATACAATTGAGATTATATAGGTACAACGTAGTTCATATTGAGTTTAAAAGGACATAAATGCTGTTGGTTCACTTTCTATTTCAGTGCATTCCTAGTTCTAACTAATATAGATGTATTTATTATTATTTATTTATGGGATGACTTGATGCATATTTTTTCTTAGGAAGTGAGTTTATTTCCTTTTCCATTAACATAATATTTTTTTTTCTCGTTTATATTGGAATCCATATTTATGTTAACCTCCTCAACTTCGTCTTGAGTGTATGATTGATTGAAAGTAACAATAGCTAACTCCTTTATAACTAAAGTCATTTTATCGAATAACTTGTATGAATTTTTCGTAGATGAATATCTTAAAAATATCGTCTCATAAAAAAAAAATTAAACTTATCCATATTTTATTTTCCATATTGAGTATAACTACAACAATATTAAACATTTTTTATGAAATGTTTTAGTAGAAATTTATTAAATTCTATTGGTAAAGGTAATTTCCAGTGGAGATATATTTGTCGTAGAAACCAAGTAGGATAAGTTTCCAATATTCTTTTTCAACTAAAAAATATTTTTTCCAGATTACAGATGGAAAAGCTGATGAAAATACAAACAAAAAATATTGAAAAGGTCTTTCAACAGACTTATAAGTCGGTAAGTTTCGTCGATAATTTCATTATTTTACTAGCAAAAATGTACATTAAAATTCCATCAGATATTTTTGCTGGTAAAACTGTTTCACGTACCTGTGGAATTTTTATGAATTTAAATGCTCAATTTTTCTTTAATAATCAAACATATCAAACAACAAAATATAAATAAAAAAACTAATCCTCAACATTCTCTTTGCTCTCCTCAATTGTTCAATCTTTTTGATGATGTGATGCTGCTACATAAATGAAAGTACGAGATGCGCCAAGAGGGGGGGTGAATTGATATTTTAAATATTTAACCCTAAACAAGAGTTCTACTTTTTTTTGTATTTTTAAATGATAACTCAACGAATAACGTGCGGAAGCAAGTACAATGATCACAACGACGATATTGGTAATTCAATTGTAACTTTCACAATACAAAGTTCAAATTATAATTTTTCACCAAGCAATTTAACGTACTAATTAAGAGCATGAAAAGTAAAGTACGGTAAAATGAAAAAAAACACACCAGAGATTTTTATAGTGGTTCGGTCACTTGACCTACGTCCACTCCCCGGAGTCCTCTACTCCGGGATTTGCACTAGTAAAAGTTGACTCTCCTTTTGCTCCCACTGCAAGGCAGAGAAGCCTTTACAATACTCACTTTCACCTCCCTCGGTGCGGCGAATACCAAACGCTATGTCACCCTCTTGGTGACGGCAGCGGACCTTCTCCTTTTTCTCCCTCCTGGAGATGGCAGAGTACCTTGGCGATGTTGATCTTGAAGTGACTCTTCCCTCGAGAACTTTCTCAAGACTCCCCAAAGCCACAAGAGGAGCAAAGCATGCAGCTAGCTTGGAGCCACCGTGTGATCCCCTCACACTACTTCTCCCTCACGCTCAAGCTCACCTTCACCTTCCTCTCGCAAGCCCTAGATCTCTCCGAGGAAAAACTTCTCCTTCACGAATCTCCTTCCTCCCTCAAAGCCTCTCACAGCAAGATGATAGACCAACAACCCTCTATAAAAAATTTTAAGTTGTTTTTATATCAGGCTTCAGAAAATCCTAAAAGTTTCAACTTTTGCGTTTCTGTTCGTACAGTACGATATATAATCGTACAGTACGATCAGTTCAAGTACAGCTCCATCCAGTACGAGCACAGACGAACAGTTGTCGAAATTTATACATATCGCACTGTACGATATGTATATCGTACAGGACGATAATGTTGATTCGTACTGTTCGTATAGGACGATCTGTGGGATGATCCCTGGGACGAAAGAATTCAGGCCAGTCGTCCAGCACTCCTCTAGTCGTACAGTACGATTAGTTTGTTTCGGGATATCGTCCTGTACGATACGAATATCGTCCTGGATGAATAGAACAAAAAAGCTTGGTTTCATCTGGTATGATCGACGGGACGACTGAAATCATCTCTGTCAGTCGTCCAGCACTCCACTAAATGTACAGTATGATTAGTTCATTTTAGGATAACGCCTCTACGATACGAATATCGTCCAGGACAAACAGAACAAAAAACCTTGGTTTCCTCTGGTACGATCGAAGGGATGAATGTAATCGTCACTGTCTATCGTACTGTATCATATATCATCGTACAGTACGATCTACATTAATTAAGAAACCAACGTTTATTTCATGATTACGGGAGATAATTTTGGTAAGTATTCAATTAATCGTACAGTACGATCATAATCGTACAGTACGATCAGTTCAAATTTAGGAACTTACCAAACTTATTCTGGCGGCTAGGATTTTTTAATTGAACCTTATCGTACAGTACGATAAGTATCGTACAGTACGATTCGATTACAAATTTAATCATCTGAAAAATAGTCGTTAGCCTGAGTATTATTAATTAATCGTACAGTATGATTTTAATTCATACAGTACGATATTCTTAAAAAAAATTTAACATTTAAAACAAATCTCCCCCTGTGTGTGTGCATGGTTGCTCCTTTCACATACATGCTTCTGTGGCAGACTCAAGAAAATAAAAATTACAGACTTTTCAACATCATATTCTACCCAGTTTGAGTCTCTAGTAACCTTGAGCAGTGTGCATCTGACCTGAAATGTTAGTGCTCATATACAAGGATAAGCATTTGTAATCTAGAGGAAGGCCATATGAATTCAGTAAGTATTAGTTGTCATCATCAAAATTAAGTGCTCGAGATCCTGGATTTCAACAATCTCCCCCTTTTTGATGGTGTCAAATAATATTTTCTGATGACCACAGTTGTTCTGACTTCCTTAGCTCCCCCTCAGAAGAATAACTTATTAATTTTTAAATAGGATGAGAGGAAAGAATTTTATTTTCTTTTTATTATAACATATAGAAAAAAAACCAAAACAAGAGAAAAACATGTAGTGAGAACAGAAGAGTAAACATAAACAACCGATATCATTAATAGTAAGAAAAATAGAACAACACAGAACACAGAAACGTCTCCCCCTTTTGACAGCACCAAAAAGGGAAGAACAAAGAAACAACTACAATGACAAGAAACAAAAAAAAAACATAAATAACAACAATAACTCAAAAGTCTGGATCCTGATCCAGAGGAGGTGGTGGAGGTCGTGGAAACAGTTGGTAGTACTGATGGAGGGACGCAAACTGGTGATCGATGGATGTGAAGCGCTCCCTAAACCATTTCATATTAGTTTCATGTTCCTGATGTTGCTGAGCAATGTGGAAATCCAACCTAGTCTCCAGTCGATCAAGGCGTTGAATGATGTCATCGTGAGGGTAGTTGGGAGGAGCAAGACCAGGTGGGTGGATTGGTGGTGGTGGAGGGGCGTCAGTAGGAGCAGCAGCCTCTTCGTCATCAAACTCGGGATCGGCGTGAGCGGCCCCTCAATGGAATAAGAAACGAAAAGAGGCATCTGAGTAGAAGATAGGAAGATGATCTGGAGGTAGCGGATAATGAAGTTGGTACTTGGCATCTAAGATGTATCCTATGGCATGCCCTAAAGCAAGGTTCAGTTTGTGGCGGGCACCGGGATATCGAAATGTAGATAGGATATGGATATAATCAAAAATCATTTGAGCTTCATTGAATTTTGTTCCAGACATGATTAGATAGGTGAAGACAGAAAGCAGTGGAGTAATATGGATGCGGTCTTCAGCTTTGGGTATGATGGACGTGCGAAGGACATGTTGGATAACGCGGGTATTCTGATTCAGGGTTTGGACAAGGGGCAGGTGTTGATTGGATGGGACACCTCTAAGGGTCATATTAACTGATGTCCAATCATAATCATGTGAGATCAGAGATTGGGGATGAGGGCCGTCAGTGGACAGCCCAATATGTGCAGCAATGTCGTTGACGGTGATAACGACATGCTGTTTGTAGACATAAGAAGTGAAAGTGGTGTTTTCTAGATCGATTTTGACATTGGCAAAAAACTCAAAAAGGAGTTCGGAGTGAATTGGAAAGGCTAGAGTCAACAGGAATTGAAGGGTGGTGGATGCGAAAAGGTTCATCACCTCGAAATTCAGAGCGGCTTGATTCAGCATGCGAGATGGAGTGATTTTGGCCTCCTTGAGTTTAGTGTATGCTTTCTCGTTTGCAGCGGAGAGAAAGCGATCGTCGAAATGCCGAGAGGAGGAAGAGCTCCCGACGATCATTCGGCCGCGCTTACTTGCACCAGACATGGTTGAAGAAGGGATTTGAGAGAGAGAGGAAATTTGGAGTGAGTGAGAGTGAGTGAATGTAGTCAAACAATCCCTCCATTTTATAGAATTTATGAACTATCGTACAGTACGATTGCGGATCGTACAGTACGATAGGTGCAATAATGTCGTCTGGATGACCGTTCAAAAAAGTGAGTCAAATCATACATTACGATCAGAATCGTACTGTACGAACGTGAGTGTGAGGCGTTCATCCCGATGAGTCGTCTGAACGACCTTCGATAAAAATAATCGTACAGTACGAACAGGTGTTCATACAGTACGATAGACAATAATGTTCGTACCAGCCGAGTTTAAATTCGTCCTGATCCATTTGACACGTGGATCGTACCGTACAATGTGTAATTCATACAGTACGATGGCCAATAATGTGTATCGTATGGTACGAGTGGTGAGTCGTACAGTACGATAGGTATAAGACATGAAAGATCTGGACCGTGAATAGGAGTGGACGGCTGAGATTTGAGTGATTTTAATGTTATCGTACAGTACGAAATATGATCGTACAGTACGATTGTCAGAGAAATTCAAGGTTTGTGAGCAGCAAGGTAAGAGGATCAGGAAACCATTTTTTTCATTATTATTATTATTTTTTTATTTATTTTTTTTTTATTTTTTTTGTTTTTAAACAAACTAATCATAACAAACACACAAAATTATTTTTTTTTCCTTTTTTTTGTTTTTTTTTGTTTTAGGCTTGAATGTCTATGACACCTAATTTTATTCTTAAAGTGCTAAATGTGTCATAATCTAATGATTTTGTGAAAATGTCAGCTAATTGATCTTCAGTAGCAACGTGGTGCAGTTCAATATCTCCTTTGGCTACGTGATCTCTGATGAAGTGATATCTAATGTCTATATGTTTTGTTCGTGAATGTTGAATTAGATTTTTGGATATGTAAATAGCACTGGTGTTGTCACACATGATCGGAATGATTCCTACATGTAGTCCTAGATCTAACAGTTATTATTTTAACCACAAAACTTGTGCAACACAGCTACCTACCGCTATATATTCTGCTTCAGCTGTTGATAGGGCTACCGAATTCTGTTTTCGACTGGACCATGATACTAACGAATGTCCAATGAATTGACAAGTACTAGACGTGCTTTTTCTATCTACCCTACATCCCGCAAAGTCTGAATCTGAGTACCCTAAGATTTCAAAAGTAGTGATGTGTCTAGGATACCAAATTCCTAAGTTCGGGGTGCCTAGTAGATATCTAAGAATTCTTTTGACAGTAGTCATGTGAGATTCTTTCGGGTCAGCTTGAAAGCGGGCATAGAGACACACACTAAACATTATGTCTGGTCTACTGACAGTCAAGTAGAGAAGCGATCCAATTATCCCCCTATACCTCTTTTGATCTACAGACTTCCCACTGGGATCTTTATCCAATTGAATGTTAGAGCCCATGGGTGTATTCATAGCCTTAGCATTATCCATTTCATATTTTTTCAAAATATCATTTATGTACTTAGATTGGCTAAGGAACGTTCCACCTGCCGTTTGTTTTACACTAAATCCAAGGAAGTAACTAAGTTCTCCCATCATACTCATTTCAAACTCATCACTCATTATTTTTTGAAAATTCATTACATAAGCTTTTCTCCGTCGATCCGAATAAGATGTCATCTACATAAATCTGAACAATGAGTACCTCAACTCCTACCTTCTTCAAGAATAAGGTGGTGTCCACACTACCCTTAACAAAGCCTCTATCTAGTAGGAACGTACTAAGTCTTTCATATCAGGCTCTAGGTGCTTGTTTTAACCTATATAGTGCCTTTTTCAGTTTGAACATGTGGTTTGGAAATTGTGAGTTTTCAAACCCCAGAGGTTGCTCCACATAAACATCTTCCTTGATTATCCCGTTCATGAAGGCACTCTTGACATCCATTTGATACAGCTTAAAATCCCTAAAACATGCAAAGGCTAACAGTACCCTGATGGCTTCTAGTCTAGCTACCGGAGCAAAGGTTTCTTCAAAATCTATTCCTTCAATTTGATTATACCCCTTTGCTACTAACCTAGCCTTATTTCTCACTACTATTCCAGAGTCATTCATCTTATTTTTAAAGACCCATTTAGTTCCAACCACACTTTGTTCTTTAGGTCTTTTGACTAATTCCCATACATCATTCCTAACGAATTGGTTCAACTCTTCTTGCATTGTTATGATCCAAAATTCATCTCCTAAGGCTTGATCTATATTCGTGGGTTCAATCATAGATATGAATGCAGAATGACTAACCTCTTTTCTAAGTCCATGCCTAGTTTTTAACCCTTCTGATGGGTCTCCTAAGATCAGTTCTCTAGGATGATTAGAAGAAAATTTCCAATCTCTAGGCAGATGTTCCTGAGGTTCCGCTCTAGTCTCTATGGTAATGGTTTCTACTCCCGGTATAACCTCAACTTCTTCTTCTTCATGATTAGATTCAGAGGTCTTATTGGATTCATCAAATACCACATGGGTGGACTCTTCTACTACTAGGGTTCTCTTATTGAATATTCTATAGGCTTTACCTACAGATGAGTAGCCTAGGAAAACCCCTTCATCAGATTTAGGATCGAACTTTCCTAAGGGTGACTTGCCATTGATTAGGATGAAGCATTTGCAATCGAAAACGTGTAAGTGGGAAAGATTGGGTGTCCTACCCTTAAGCAACTCATAGGGTGTCTTATTAAGTTTGGATCTAACATTTACCCTATTTAACACATAGCACGCGGTATTTACTGCTTCTGCCCAAAAATATCTAGGAAGAGTGTATTCAGCTAACATAGCCCTAGCAGCTTTAACTAAAGTTCTATTCTTTCTTTCTACTATTCCATTTTGCTGAGGAGTTCTAGGAGCAGAGAAATTATGTTCTATTCCAACATCTTTACAAAATGATTCAAATTTATCATTTTCAAATTCCCCACCGTGATCACTATGAATTGTTGAAATTACACATCCTAATTTCCTTTGAATCCAAGTGGAGAAAATTCTAAACTCTTCAAATGACTCACTCTTATGAGCTAGGAATTTCACCCAAGTAAATCTAGAGTAGTCATCCACTATTACAAACCCATATAATTTCCCTCCTAGGCTGGCTATACTAACAGGTCCGAACAGGTCCATGTGGAGAGTTTCTAGTGGCCTAGTGGTGTTGATATCCTTAATTGCATGAAATGAAGATTTAACTTATTTTCCTAATTGGCAAGCATCATAAAGATGATCCTTAGTAAAGTCTAACTTTGGTATGCCTCTAACTAAGTCTTTCTGAGTGATGTTCCTAAGTGTTTTCATACTAGCATGGCATAGTCTCCTATGCCATAACCAAGAGTCATCCGCTATTATTTTCAGACACAAAGAGTTTGAGGTTTCAATGCAGTTTAAATCTAACATGTAAACATTGTTTATGTGTTTTCCTTCTAACATAAGTGTATCATTTAAGCTAATCATGCATTTATTAGAAGAAATGTGATCAAAGCGCCTTGTCACATAGTTGACTTATACTTAAAAGATTATGTTTTAAACCATCAACTAAAAGTACATTCTCAATAATCAAATTCTTAGTGTTTCTAATGATACCTGAGCCCACCACTTTCCTGGTGGTGTTGTCTCCCAAAGTTACCTTGCCTCCTGACCTGACCTCCAGTGTCACGAACTGCTTCATGTCTCCTGTCATGTGTCTCGAGCAGCCACTATCCAGGTACCACATGCTCTCACTAGGTCTTTTGTGAGAGCATTCCTACAATGTCAATCACAGGTTAGCTTTGGGAACCCAAGTGAGTTTGGGTTCCACCCTATGCTTATATGAATGAAATGTATGCATGTTATGCTGTGATGAATGCGCTTTAGGTCTCCACACTAGATGTGTCCTATGATGAATTGTGCAAGTGCGGGCTATGTGACCTAGCATGCCCCAAGAGTAACACCTAACACCAGGAAATGGGTTCACTAATCTACGGGGGTGGTAGTGTCTATTTCTGGGTTTGGATGATGCATGCCGTGTAGGTTTTGAATGAGATGGTTCACATGGTGGAGGCTAAAAAAACTCAGCAAACGTGGGAGGTTTTTTATTATTTTTGAATGCATGAAGTTTTTCATTTAAAAACTTGTTCTCTTGGTTAAAACTTGCATATTCAAATCTCAATGTATGCTCACTACTACTTAGTTCCCCTGCTAGTTCTTCTAGTTTCTTAAATGCATTCTCTAGTTCAACATGTGATGATTTCAAGATATCGTGTGCAGTGGTTAACTCAGTATGCTTCTTATTTAATGCATCATATTCATCAAGCAAAGATATATGATCTTTATCCAAGTCAGAAAAATTCTTAACTACACTAGCATGCTCCTTTTGTAAGGTACTAAACTCAGTATTAAGACTAACATGCTTTTTCTTTAGCATTCTATACGAGTCATGGATTTTTTCAGAAATAACAAGCAGTTCATCGTAAGACAGTTGACATACCTCATCTTAATCTGATTGATCAATATTATCATTAGTCATAAGACATAGATTCGTTACCTCCTCCTCTGCTTCTTCTTCCGATGATTCTGAGGCAGAGTCGGCCCAAAATGCTTTTTGTGTCTTAAATTTGCCCTTCTTGAACTTTGATCTTTCCTCACCCTTTTCCTTGGTTTGATGAGTCTTGATGTTGGGGCAATCAGCTCGGAGATGACCGGGTTTCCTGCACTCAAAGCAAATTGTGTTAGATGCAACTTTAGTATGCTTTGAGCTTTTACCTTTGTTCCAATTGCTTTGATGACGGCGCTGCTTTCTTTTCAGAAAATTTTTGAACTGACGAGTCATCAAGGCGATGTCGTCATCTTCCTCCGCTGCTGAGCTGTCACTTTCAGAATTGTTTGCTTTTAAAGCCACCGTTCGCTCCTTCTTCTTTTCACCTGCATCACTTTGTCGTTGACTCACTCCTTGCTCGTAGGCAATGAGTGACCCAAGTAAATTGTCAATAGAATAAATGTTCAGGTCTTTTAACTCAGTTATTGCAGTGATTTTAGCATCATACGAGCTAGGCAAACATCACAGTATTTTATTTACTTTTTCCGAGTTAGACAACTCTCTCCCTAAAGCATGCAGAGATGTTACAATCTGGGTGAATCGAGTGTACATGTCAAATATAGTTTCACTAGGTTCTATGCAGAATAGTTCGTAATCATGTAGTAGTATGTTGAACCTAGATTGTTTGACCTCACTAGTTCCTTCGTATGTGATACACAGTTTGTCCCAAATTTGCTTACCAGTAGTACAAGTTGATACTCGCATATAGTCTTCTGGTTTTAATGCGCAAAAAAAATAATTTAGACATTTAGCATTTAACTGTGCAAGTTCTCTATCCTCAATGCTCCATTCATTAAATGATAGTTCAGTTTTAATTCCATTCAACATACGAAATGGTGCAGAATAACCTTCTTGGACCAACATCCACATGCGATAGTCTAGAGACTGCAAAAATGTAGACATGCATATTTTCCAAAAATCAAACGGTATATTATCAAATAAAAGTGCACGGGTTATAGAATAACCCTCCGCAGTGTTACAGTTACCAAATTGAGCCATGGATCTTACGTTTCTAGGTTTTTTAAAACACTATTTTGAAACCCCACTCTGATACCACTTGAAAGTACGAGATGCGCCAAGAGGGGGGTGAATTGGTATTTTAAATATTTAACCCTAAACAAGAGTTCTACTTTTTTTTGTATTTTTAAATGATAACTCAACGAATAACGTGCGGAAGCAAGTACAATGATTACAACGACGATATTGGTAATTCAATTGTAACTTTCACAATACAAGGTTCAAATTATGATTTTTCACCAAGCAATTTAACGTACTAATTAAGAGCATGAAAAGTAAAGTACGATAAAATGGAAAAAACACACCAGAGATTTTTATAGTGGTTCGATCACTTGACCTACGTCCACTCCCCGGAGTCCTCTACTCCAGGATTTGCACTAGTAAAAGTTGACTCTCTTTTTGCTCCCACAGCAAGGCGGGGAAGCCTTTACAATACTCACTTTCACCTCCCTCGGTGCGGCGGAATACCAAACGCTATGCCACCCTCCTGGTGACGGCAGCGGACCTTCTCCTTTTTCTCCCTCCTGGAGATGGCAGAGTACCTTGGCGATGTTGATCTTGAAGTGACTCTTCCCTCGAGAACTTTCCCGAGACTCCCCAAAGCCACAAGAGGAGCAAAGCATACAGCTAGCTTGGAGCCACCGTGTGATCCCCTCACACTACTTCTCCCTCACGCTCAAGCTCACCTTCACCTTCCTCTCGCAAGCCCTGGATCTCTCCGAGGAAAAACTTCTTCTTCACGAATCTCCTTCCTCCCTCAAAGCCTCTCACAGCAAGAGGATAGACCAACAACCCTCTATAAAAAATTTTAAGTTATTTTTATATCAGGCTTCAGAAAACCCTAAAAGTTTCAACTTTTGCGTTTCTGTTCGTACAGTACGATATATAATCGTACAGTACGATCAGTTCAAGTACAGCTCCGTCTTGTACGAGCACAGACGAACAGTTATCAAAATTTATACATATCGTACTGTACGATATGTATATCATACAGGATGATAATGTTGATTCGTACTGTTCATACATGATGATCTGTGGGACGATCCCTGGGACGAAAGAATTCATCTCTGCCAGTCGTCCAGCACTCCTCTAGTCGTACAGTATGATTAGTTTGTTTCAGGATATCGTCCTGTATGATACGAATATCGTCCAGGACGAATAGAACAAAAAAGCTTGGTTTCATTTGGTACGATCGACGGGACGACTGAAATCATCTCTATCAGTCATCCAGCACTCCACTAAACATACAGTACGATTAGTTCATTTTAGGATAACGTCCTATACGATACGAATATCATCCAGGACGAACAGAATAAAAAACCTTGGTTTCGTCTGGTACGATCGAAGGGACGAATGTAATCGTCTCTGTCTATCGTACGGTATGATATATTATCGTACAGTACGATCTACATTAATTAAGAAACGAACGTTTATTTCCTGATTATGAGAGATAATTTTGGTAAGTATTCAATTAATCGTACAGTACGATCAGTTCAAATTTAGGAACTTACCAAACTTATTCTAGCGGCTAGGGTTTTTTAATTGAACATTATCGTACAGTACGATAAGTATCGTACAGTATGATTAGATTACAAATTTAATCATCTGAAAAATAGCTGTTAGCCTGAGTATTATTAATTAATCGTACAATACAATTTTAATTCGTACAGTACGATATTCTTAAAAAAAAATTTTAACATTTAAAACAAATCTCCATCTGTGTGTGTGTATGGTTGCTCCTTTCACATACATGCTTCTGTGGCAGACTCAAGAAAATAAAAATAAAGAAATAAAAATTACAGACTTTTCAACATCCTATTCTACCCTGTTTGAGTCTCCAGTAACCTTGAGCAGTATGCATCTGACCTGAAATGTTAGTGCTCATATACAAGGATAAGCATTTGTAATCTAGAGGAAGTCCATATGAATTCAGTAAGTATTAGTTGTCACCATCAAAATTAAGTGCTCGGGATCCTGGATTTCAACAATAAACTCAACAATTCAACTTGCATATGAACTTACTATGATTTCATCTTAGCTTTTGTTTGCCACATAATTCATTCATTTCTTTTATTAGTGAAGTGTCACACTAATAGAGGCTATTTTGTGTGTAGAACCTAGATCTATACAAGTGTATGTGTCGTGTCAAGTAATGAAGTAATGAATAAAGTATTGTTCCCATGATGATAGAAATTTTCTAAGTTCACTTTAGTTTTGCTTATATGAATTACTCAATTTATCTTATTGGTAAAATTATAAGGATGTCTTAACGAAAGTTTTCAGCTAAGTCCTAAAATGAAAATCCCATGCTTAAGTGACTCTAAACCTATGATAGTGGAAAGCTCATGATCGTAAAAGATAGATCTCTTAATATTATTATGAATCAGAGCATAAATACTTCTCATCTCTGTCAAGTTCAATGGAGTGTGGCTAAGTGAAATATATGTTTGTTTTTATTGCATTAAATTCCAATAAAGATGTGTATAATACTTGAAGTTGTGCATAAATGTCTTAGGAAAAGAAGAAAAAAATTATAAAGTTAAAGAAATAGTGGCGCTGTGCTAGAACTGCTAGTGCCGCAACATCTTCAATGCCCAGGCACCAGAACAGGACATTGAAGCGTCGAAGCCTCAAGAAAATTACATTTAATTTAGCATCCTGGTGGAGTAATGTTAGTTCCTCAATACTACTCATCCTCTTCATGCCATAAGTCAACATTGTAGTACCAAAGCCTTAGGAAAATTATAAATAATTCAACGTCGAAGCGACAACCTCTGGAACGCCACAGTGCAGATGATGTAATCAATCACGATAATGACCATCTTTTGCAGCATCGTGATGGAGTAGTTATAGAAAAGAAGTGTTGCATTGAGTCAGCCAAACATCATGTTCGATTAGTCAACACTCATGCCAAGTCTTCCCAACTCCGCAGTGAAGCACATTAACGAACAATAAGGCTCTAGTTCATATTATAATATCGTGGTGCCACTTCATTGAGCACGATGATGATTAAGTCTATTTGGTTAAGTATAAATAGTTTTTTTAATAATTTCTAAAGGGAGAAACTAAAGGATAGTGAGTAATATATATTGGAGTGGCTAAACATCCTTGTAGAGAGCAAAATCACATTTAGGAGTGTAAAGGAGTGTGGAGAGTAAACATGTAAGGGAAGAATCACTCTGGGAAGAGTCCATCCATAGGATATGTCTGAGATTCTTCATCCTGGATGTTATTTTCTTCATCTTTTCTATTTGTACTTTTGCTTGAGAAAGTAATGAAAACTATTTTATTCCATTTTATTTCTTTGGCCGGCTAAACTCTTTATTTTAAACTAATGATGTGAAAATTTGTTTATATGCTAATGTAGGCTTCTGTATATAAATATGAATTATTATTTTTAAAATCTCTCATGCTTAATTTAATTTGTGCAGTGATCATGTATGAATTTAAAACATGGTATGATACAATATCTTGATAGAGAAATGTTGGAACATTAGGAATTAGGAGTATTGAAATGGAATGCTTTCATGCCTAGACATAGGATGATTAGGATTATGGGATCTATACAGATATAATAACTATAGAGAGCCATAAACCTATCTTTACACCTTTACAAACTTAATAGAGATCTAAAGATGCATAAGCTCTGATTCACAATTATTATAGATGGGCCTTCTTAGGAGAACATAGATTCATTCACCATCATTAGTCCAAAACATCTTAATGTCTCATTACCTTAATTATTTTATGCATTTCTCAGCAATTCTAGTAATTAAAACTTTCTTCATTGTGTAGGATAAATTTAGCTACTTGAGTAGGCAGTACTGGAGTAAATTTGATTCACCTATTTTTCTTGTGAGATCAACACTCTTCTCATAACACTTTATTACTTGATCGACACATGCACTTGCTTTAGTTGGGAGCATTTAGCACTTGAATCTATAGTGATCAGCAATTCCATTAGCCTATAATTTATCCAAAAGTAAAGCTTAAACTCCAAATCACAAAAAAAAATATCACATCAAGTGTCTAACTAATATTTTTCTCAATTACAATGATTATATCTCATTAGGATTCTAAAATTCTAACCACTACATGTATGTATGGAAAAAAATCTCATTTAAAATCCCCTAATTATTTCCATTACACTTTCGTCAATGATCGAGATCACATTAAATGTTAAGTTTATGCAAATCCACCATTTAAACTAAATTAAGCACAAAGGATTTAAAAAAATTTTAAACGATTCATTAAATTTAGATCTTATCTTGAAAGTATTATGAGCCTAGAGAAATTTTTTAGCAACACATGGGAATTACAATAATCAAATCATAATTTTCAATGCAAAATAAAAGTTCAAGAGGTAAGTTAAGGATATATATCACTAGAAAATTCCTTGCAACATGATTATATACTCTCCTTGAACTAAAATTGACTTCCTTGAATTGCACTAACTCTTCCTCTCCCTCTCCCTCTAGACTCTACTTAGATTGATTAGAAATGAACAAATGGACAACCCCCCTTCACAAAATTAGCAAAAACTAATTATATTTAGTACAAATAAATGAATTGGCACCTTGACCGTGACCTTGTTAGCTTTGGGGCGCTAATGAATAGACAAGTTGATTCATTATTTGTTACATTAGTTAACTTGTTCAACAATTTGTAACTATCATCTTCTGTGGTGCTAGGGTGATTTGGAACTAGGCACTCCTTTCTTAGTGCCTTGGTGCCTTCTGTCTATCTTGGATCCAACTATTTACCACCGCAGCACTGATTTATAGTGCTTTGGCACCGATGATAAGTGTAGCATTGTGGCGCTCTGTCTATGGAGCCGTGATGTTCCTTCAATTATGTAATTTTTTTAACTTCTTTCCTACATAAAAAGATCTATTTAGATAGCATTTTTATGAGAATAAATGTAATTTGTTTTATACATTTTTTTATTATCAAATTCTCTCAAAATTTAAAACATTACTTGTCTTCAAGTAATTCATATTGCACTTAAATTAAAATCAAATTTTATTTGATGGAATATGATATTTTAAAAAAGTAAAATTAATAATCTATGTATTTATATAGTAACATAAATTATAAAAATATTTTATAAATTAATTTATAATGGCTTATTCTTTCAATCTTTTTAATTAATATTCCTTTGTAATCAAACTCCTACGGGTATATGTGATAAATTTGGCTAAATTATTTAAGGTTAATGGTTTTTGGTATTAATGGAATCTACAAATTTAGTTAATTCATTAATTATATTATAATCTTTCTTTAAATATTATAATTCTAATAATTCTTATTAAAAGTGTATAAGTGCGGCTAGACATTGCATGTATCAATTTTGAATAGTTTAGTATTTAGCATTGTCACTTTAAAATTTTTCTTCCTTTTCTCATTTTCTTTTAAATTGATTAAGTACCATATAATTATTTTGTATACCTATGTATTGCGTGCACTCTTTATTTAAATGGGGAATGATAGTGGAGGTACTAATTTTTAATAATCCAGTACTTACTTTTTCTAATTTTTACCTTTATTTTAACTTTTAAATTTTCTAAATACTTTATAATGATTTTGAATGTCTTTTTTTTTCCTCCACTTTTTATTCTATCTAAGGTTCTTTAGTGGTTTCATAATTCCCTAATTAATTACTAAAAGATTATTTAGAATTAATATAAATAGTTTATTCACATTAATCCTTAATCAATTTATCCATTATAAGTTATCAAGTGCTAAAGTGATCTTTAACAGTTTTATTTATTATGAATTATTAATTTAAATGAAATATTTGCATATTATTTTAATTGCCATATTTGGTAAATTTTCCAAATTATGTATTATTAATTATTTAATTATATTTATTTTTTTAATTTCTAAAATTCATATTCCAAACAATAATAAGTTGTATATAGCTGTAAAAGTGCAAAATAAATAATTAAAGACAAAATTTACAAAGCATGGAAATTTGGCATATTTAGTTTTTATTAATTGCTTCCAAATTAAAATCTAACAAAAATAAGAAAGATATGAAATAAAAATATAATAAAAAATTAAAATAAAATATATTAGAGATTTCTCCCTAATCATCATCCTCTTCCTCTTTTTCTACTCCCTTTACTACTACAATTGTCATCGCACTGATGTAAACTTAGAAGGTGGGGGGATTTGTAAACATGTTTCTCTAATCATGGGAGTCTATCTCCTAGCTCCTAAACATTCCAACCATGTCTCTATTCAAGTTAGAGTAATATTGGTATTATCGTTGGTGTTGGAGATTCATATGGTCATAACCCCAGGACGTCCCCTGCTCAAGTTCTAAAATGTGCTATCAAAAACTATTTAATGAAACTTGGATACTATCAACCTTGTCTTAGAGTTTCACCACCTGATCTCCTAGATTCTTAGGATTTCTAACCCAAGGCTAGTTGGTTTGGTTGGGTTGGCTAGATCCCTATCCTTAAAAAATTAGATTTTGAATGACTGGATCTTAGACCTAGTAAGGGTAGAAACAAAAATGATTTTCTCCTTCGTTGTGTTTCCCATGGCTCTGACAATTACGCACTATTCATAAATTAAATAGGAATGACTTAACCCTACTATTGCAGGCCTCTAAGAAAGTATTGAATAGACTGAAACACAACTTTCCCAAAGTTAATAGTAGACTCCTTTTGGGTGCAATAATTTATAATTTCCATATCTTTTTTAACTTCACTAATATTTTTATTGGGCAAGAACTTTGTAAAAATAAAATTGTGCTTGTCTTTGGACTCTTAGTTTAGGACTGAAGTATAGAAGTTTACTATGCCATCCTTCTTTTTCTTCTACTGAGCATTAGAATCCCTATAGGTTAGGAACCTAAAGATTTCATTATAATCAATAGGGGAGATGTGGAAGTTTAGATATTCATCCTCATCAAATTGGTTGTTAAGGATTTTGGAAGGATTGCATTATGGCTACTGGGGTGAAAGGTAAACATTTCCCTCTAAAGAAAATAGTGTTTTTAAGAGGCTCCTTCACATTGGCAAAGTATTCTCGTGTGGTACGAACAGCAGTAAAGTTGGGTTGACTTACCAAGATATATCAGTTTTTCTAGACTATAGAATTTCTAACACTCCTCTTGGTTTAATAAAGCCTCGATTTGGAATGAGAGTTTTATGGATAATCAAATTATTGTATCACGCTTCTATAATGGTACTCACAAATTTTGGCAATGTGAGAGCTTAATTCCAATCTCTTATTGCCTAATTTGAGTTTAGGGGCCATTTGCAATGATTGGACTAGAGCACTCTCACTTTATATCATACTCTTAAGAAGAATATTGCAAGATGAAATGACAAATTTGCCCTTCTTGCTTATATAAAATGACTAGCTTCATGATGCTGAACTAGGGAACGCTATGACACTTGATCAGACTAGTTAAAGATTGTACGAGCATCTCAATGCTAATGTTAGATAGCGTCATGGCATTATGCTTTGAAACTTGTTATGATAAGCTTGTTATCATCCCAACACCACGATGCTCGACATATGTTAATGCTATAGCTCTCAAAGAGACTACAACCATGATGCCTCAACTACTTTAATAATGAAATTTTACTTGAGCTTGTGGCAGTAAAATTTTTGTTTCAGAGCTCTAATTATTTCCAAAAAAAACTTGAGAGCTCAAAGTTGCAACATTGGGTTGCCTCCCAATGCTAAACATGAACATCATTTGCATAAAATATGTCATAATAAAAATTATGAACAGATACAATTTCTTGGGTTATAGCATGTAATATAAACATAATAAAAAAATGTGAATTAAGCCGTGTCTCAATGATACACAAGTACGCGTGCCGTTCAAGCAATAAATCTTAGAGTAAAGTGCCGATCCCATGAGGAACTTATCAATCCTATGATCACCCTAGTATTATCTAATTTAATTGCAAGATTTATCCTACCCATTCCAATTGAAACTAGTTTTCTATAGTTACTATTGCAGATGCTAAAAGAACTTTAATAAATAAAAGTGCTCTAAACTTATGATGGTAATGAAAGCAATGTTAACTTAATTTAACTCTCCTAAATTATGTTATGAATCAGAGTATATGTACTCTTAGATCTTTGTCGAGCTTGTAAGAGTTTAGAGTAAAGTTTTCATTCTACTATAATTATTTTACCTCCATAGATTCAAAATCTTATCTGTCCAATGTCTCGGAATGGTAGTTTTCTCTTTTAATACTTGTAATTGTTCCATTATTCCTCCATCGAGGAAATAATTCACACTAAATGTCAAGTTAAAGCATGACCAATGCAATAGCTAAAAGTATGGGAGTAAATAAAAATAGCATTCAACATGACAAGTGCAAAAGTAAAAATGCATCACAATAAATAACAAGTCTAAAAGTAAGAGATTAGCCCGCAATGGAATTTAATTCACACAAAATAGTATCCATTTATCTAATAAAAATAGAATACAAGAGTAAAGTTGTGTAGGATGTCACCCAGATTAGCTTTTACAATCAAATACAAATATGGATGGTCTTCGGATCTATTTCCCTTAAGCACAGTCTCTCCACACTTCACTCCCACTCACACACTATCTGCTCACAAATAAATGTCCAGTTCTTAAAAATTTGGAAAGAAAACTATTTATATTTAGTGCAAAAATTGCCATTGGAACCACGATGCTTAAAAGGTTGGTGCCACCGTCTCCTAATTAAACTAATGCGTCTTGTGTGTTTCGATCGTGCGCTAGCCTGAATTGATGTCGCACTTCACCATGGAATCGCTCCAACTTCTCGATCGATGCATCATGGTAATATATAATAATAATAATAATAATAATAATAATAATAATAATAATAATAATAATAATAATAATAGTAATAGTAATAATATTACTATTATTATTATTATTGTTGTTGTTGTTAATCATAATCTTCACTAACAAATCCCCCCACCCAACTTAGTCAATACATATCCTTAAGTAATGTTATTACACTTGTGATTATATCATCTCATTTATATGGTTTTACATGTTGGAATGATTAAAGGTAAGAAAATGCAACACTAATTGATTTTAATTACAATAATTAAGTGGTCGATAACTTCAATTAATACAAACATTAATAAACACCCCAACTCATCATCTCAACTAATATTTTTTTCTAAACACAACTCCTAAATGTTTAGTTGCAATTGTTGACTAACATAAGTAGGTTGAATGATTTATAATTTAAGAAATTTTATACATTAGTTAACCTTCCAGTTTAATTATAAGCTTTACTATGGATTACAATTCTTACACTTCCCCTTAGTTTAATTTAATCTGAAGTTCTTTTAAGTTGAGTTTGACTTATACAAGTACAAATTTTTGTTTTTTGGTGCTCATCATTTTTCATTTTTTTATTTGACTTTTCTTTTACTCTCACAATGCCCTAATAATGATGTTGAATACCTAATTGTTTCTCCCCTTCAAGAACATAAGATAGGTTTAATTAAGGTTAACTACATGGAATCATAATGCCATACATGTAGCTTATAAGGAACTTTTAAATTAATATGATTACTACCTTCTTGATAAATTTAGTCTTTCAAACCCAAACAATTAGTCTAGTGCTTCTAAGTATTTTAGGATCAACTTTTAGTATAATTATTAGTTTGTGATTATTAATATATTTTAATTTTAATTAGCATCTACATTATATTCAGTTAATCACCTAGAGTGTTATATTCTTTTTATTTTAACTAATCCAAACTTGTAATTTTTGGCAATGAAGTTAATAATCTCATATATAATTTAAGTAGACATCAAGAGCAATTATAAAGATCAAGCAGGGAGTAAAGTAGTCATGGAGATAAAATTACACTATAACAGCAATGAAACATAACTACATTGAACTATAATAGGGAATATAATATTTCAACTAAATGCATGAAATAAATATAAGGACAAAATAGAAACTCAACATAAATGGCATGTACAAAAAAATAAAAATAAAAACATAAAAAATAAAAGTCACTCATCATCATCATCATCAACTTCCTCCTCCTCCTTCCCCTCCTCCTCCTCCTTCCCCTCCTCCTCCTCCTCTTCGTCGGCTATTGTTGGTGGGTATGGTGCTTTTTATTTTACACCATGATCTTCCAACCACATGTTGGGCTCAAAATAGGTAGTAGGGAATATATGCACATTTGAATTCTAAAAGAGTGAGTAACTCCTAACATGCCAAATAATGCTTCATTGAAATCCAAATCATATTACTTTGGCATTGCTGAACATGCATCATATAGTCCATCTGGTGGCCAATGCCCTGTTGCCAGTACTTATTTTCCTCAAACTTGGTATACATTATGGTTATTTAATCATGGAGATCAACAACCTAATCTCTTAACATCTTGGGGGCATGGGTCTTGAGTTGGCTAGAGCTAGGCTGGCTAAAACTTGGTAGGCTAGGTTTATTGGGTTCCCCCCCCCCCCCCCCCCCCCCCCCCTTACTCTCAGGCTTTGTTCTTAAATTTTATTATTTTAGTATGGGTGAGAGTAAAAATGGGGAAAAGATGCTCTTCCCCTTGGTCATCCAAAACACCCACAGATATGCACAAAGTATAAATCAATGAAGGGTATCCTAAACCTACTGAAGTAGACCCTCTAATCATGTACATGATGGAAGAAATGATAAATTTCCCCACATCTATGGAGTGACCAACTTAGATGGAATAATTCAATTAAGCCAACTCCTTGATCACTTTATTGATGTTTATGCTTGGCAATAATTGAGTAGCAGTAAAATAATGCCAATCTTTTGAAACTTGTGTAAGAGTGGAAGTAGAGCAGTTAGTTAGCCTACCCTTCCTGACTTTCCATACAGTCCACTCTGTGGTCTAGTTAGCTCTCTGAGGATATGTGGAGGGTATGCAAGGGAGTGGATGAAAGAAGAGTTATCATCAAAATCTAAGTTTGGTGTCTTATAAATTTTGTTAATACTTCCATTATTAAGGGAACACATTTCCTTTTAAAAAAGTATTTATTATTTTTGGCATCCTTTGCATTAGAAAAGAACTCCCTCACAACAAGCGCAATATAAGCAATGGGTTCTTCACAAAATTTTAACCACCCCTATGTGTAATTGTATACCCTATCACCCTTCCCCCCCCCCCCCAAGACTAAAAAACTGCTCACTTCAGGATCAATTGTTTAAATATAATTGAACTTGTATACTTTACTTTGCTTTAGTGGGAATAAAATGCTTTTTATTGAAAGAAGAGGATGTCTTCTTCTTGCATAAAAGAACCTTGGGTGCCATTTGTATGCTAAGAATCTCTAGAAATCAATGAAGAACTTACAAACTCAAGAAATCATCAAAGAGAAAATGAAATGCAGGGTAAAATTGAAAATTTTGGCTAAAAGTGCTATATAAAGAGGTCTAGCACCATGCACTAGGATCTGGAGCTCTATGACACTAAGAAATACAAAATGATGAACTTGTCAAATATGGTACAGGTGCTGTGGCATTTTGTTAGGTAGTGCCACAGTGCTTGACGTTGGAACTCAAAAAGCTAACTTTTTCACTGGGCTACCATCATGGCATACGACATGTTGTTTTATTGAAAAAAATATATATGTTTTGAAAAGTGTTTAATTTTCTTTGGGAAAGTTAAATTTCTGGAATTTAAATTTTATAATCGAACACTTATTATGAATGATATATCACCTCAAAAGGTGAACATATCGTTCCCTAATAGGTTCAGATTACAAATCTTTGGATTTATCTGATTATCCTAGTCAAACTCAAGAGGAAACAACATATGATCTCAAAAGATCAAAATGATGTTAAATTCAATGTTTAACTATAATAATCTAGTAAAAAGATCATTAATTTTATAATCAAGATCACGATAATAGTACGATATATCTTTCCAAGGAAAGAGGATATCGTCTATTATCGGTCATTTGAAAATGACGATAATGATCGTTGATTTTTGAATTTCCCAAAGATAATTAATTGAGGATTTTGAAAATCTTAATTTTGAAATTCAGGTCTGGGTTTCTAAATCTCCTACGAGTGCAAGCCCTCGTAGTTAATTACATCGTAGGAAACCAGAAATTTCCTATGAAAACTCTCGATTAAAATAGCGATACGAATTTTATTTAAGAATTCAAAGATTGATATCAAAGGAGGTTAAGGACTGGGATTTCAAGTGGGAATGGTTCAAGATTGAACAGTTCTTTCTGGAGTCAAAGGAAGAATAGTAGGAGGTGTCTTGAGATTCTGAATCACTTCAGAAACACCTCAAACTATCCTAAGTGTTGGGCTTGAGTTTGATAGAAATAAATTTAATATTTGAATGGTCAATTTTATTAGAAAGTGGGAATTAGATTCCCGAAAGTTGAGGTCTTAGGATTGAAGATATGCCCCAGAACCGAAGTCTAAAATTGGGTACTGAAAACCAGTGACCTAGAACCTAGCTAATGCAGTGCAATCTGGACTTACCCCGGCCTGGATTGGGGAGCCAGCTAAACCACCTAAACACTTTTAAAACCATGAGTCAAAGTCTTTATGAAAGAATGGTTAAGGATGTTATTTAAGATTGAGTTTGAGGAGTTGGGGTCGACATCTAGAGCAGATCCTAATTGACCCCTTTAACACATGTTGGGTGAAATGTCTAGATAAAAGATGAAATTAAGAATTAGACTCAATTTTAATTTGTTACTAATGCGATGCATGCTAGTTGACTCGATGAAATGCTTAAATCAAAATGAAGCAGTTTTAAAATAGGCTTAAAAATAGATTTTATCCTAGAGATTGCACAACATCCCCTTGGACAGAACTGCACCCTAATAGGTCAGGTGGT
The DNA here is from genome assembly GCA_019925795.1 of Dendrobium chrysotoxum. NCBI lineage: Eukaryota > Viridiplantae > Streptophyta > Magnoliopsida > Asparagales > Orchidaceae > Dendrobium > Dendrobium chrysotoxum. The sequence continues at coordinate 24,300,303 of CM034300.1, read as the reverse complement.
CTGCCAAAACCCGCAGGCGGGGAGGTGCCTAACACGGATGAGAAAAGTCAATATGTATGCATGAAAAACCCCCGGCGAGTCCGGGCTTACTTCTTAAAATCGTTAGAGTTTCTATCTGAGCTTAAAAATTTTAAATTTTGTTTAACTAGAAATAGTTTATGACCGTACCCTCACGAGCCTCCGATCGGGTTCCAGGCTAAATCAAATACGACATGCAAGATCGCCAAATAAACTACTAAAAGCATGCGGGTCCTTAATCGCAATCAACATATCAATCAAATCAATTAAATAATTAAATTAATTAAATAAATGCTCAAACTGAAAGTCCATAGGCAAGTGCCCTTTAATAATACAACCCAGGATCTGCAGTAAAGTAAAGTGGCCGGGTACCACTGACTACAACCCGGATTCTACTCCTAAGACTCAAGTGACTTTGAGATTTGAGATTCTTCTCGTTCTTCACTTCTTCACCTTCTCGGAACTCCTTGGATCATCGGGTCTGGATATCCAAATGAAAAGAAACTCCCCCTGAATAGGGGTGTTATCTTTTCTCTTTGGATATTTAAAATTTATCCTAATTTGGATCTCCAAATGGATAGGAATTCTCCCCTAAGGGATGTTCCTTCCTCTTTAAATTCCAAATTGGATTTTTAAGCATCTCAATCTCAAATCACCTTAAATTTACAACTCAATTTACATCTCGAATTACATTAAATAAAATTAAAATCTAGACTCAACTACCTGCAGGGTTATCCTAATAATCAACAGTTATATTTAAATCCCAAGCAGTTAATATATTTGAAATGTAAATGCTCAAACCAGCCACACTTGGCTATGCTCTTTTAATTATTAAAGGGGGACTTAAGCATTCTGGAGCACCTGTGCAATTTAATATTTATGATTTTTGCCCCCTTTAATTTAATTGCCTTGTATGAGCATGGCCACATGCATAAGATTGAATTAGTACAAATCGTCCCTAGCCTAGGGGTAGATCTAATCATACAATCAAATCAATACAGAGTGCAGTAAATAAATAAACAATCACATCAATTCTATCACTAGCAAACAGCATGCAGTAAAAACTCGAAAACCCGGCACACAACAGAAAAGTAAACACCGACCTAGCCTAAGACTAGAGTTGGTTGTCCTAGCAAACCATCTATAGTGTGTGAGGTAGGTTGTGTGGCTTTGATATATCTTAGATAGGGTACTTGATTGAAGTTGTTTAAAGTTCTGGTTGGTTGAAAGGCTTAAGGGGGATTTAATTTGAATTTAAATATTAATGACTTAAAATTGATTTTAAACTTGATTTTAATTGTTTGTTGGATACCACCTTTGTTTCACACCGAGGCCGTGAAGTTTATTTCACCTTCCTTGGGGCTAATTTAATAGCCTCGTAGGCCTGGGTTACCTAGTGGTACCCGAAATAATTAAGTGATTTGAGTTTGATTAAGGTTTGAAAGTTGATTAATTTTTAATTAAGATTGGTTGGTTGCTGGTTTTAAGTTCAAATTAATGTTTTCTGGAATTTTTAATGATTTATTGAATTTTGAAATTTTCTGTATTATTTTAATCATTTAATTAAGGGGTTAAAAAAATGAATTTTTGATTTAAAATGTTTTCTAGAAATTTAATATTTTATTAAAATACTAGACCTTAATACGATCAGTTAGACAGTAAGTACACTGAAATTGGATTTTTTTACATTTTATTATGAAGGTTTGAAGTTTTGACTTGATTTTGAACTAGATTTGACCAAAAGTTGACTTTTTTAAATTTGTTTGATTTCTGGAAACTTAACATTTTTAATAAATATTAGACCTTGTTATGAGTTGTATGCCTTTGAGTTTGCTCAATTTGGAGTTTATTTGAATTAGTTATGAATTTTTGAAGTTTTGAGTATTTATTGAATTTTTGAAATTGTTTAATTAGAGACCCTTTTTGTGATTTGGATCCAAATGACCTCCAAACTCCTTGAAATCAACTCCAAAGGTCAGGAATGACCTAAGGAGTGATTTCCAAGTGTTTAGAAATTTTTTGGAATTTTTTATTATTTTTAATTAATTAAATTAATTAAATATTGAATTTCAATTAAAATTAAACTAAACTTAATTTTGAAGTCTAGTCAAGGGGATTTTATTTTTCATTGATTAAGGGTTTAATTCTAGTCAGTTAGAGGGGTTAATTGTATTTTTTGGATTTAAATTTGATTTATTGTAATTTTTGGAAGGTTTAAAGGCTTAATTGAGGTTCAAATTTGATTAGGTTAATTAAGGGGCTTAATGATCTCAAAAGTCAGTGAAAATTTTTCTTAAGGTTGAGAGTGTCTATATGTTCAAATGTTCAAAATTTCAAGTCAATTGGAATTGTATCCTAATTATTAGGATTTTCCTAAGTTTTCTAAATGAGTCCTTAATTGTTGTCCTTAATGACACTAGGTTTGATAGGTTTGAATCAAAGTTTTTAGACCCATGACTTAACATATAAATGCATGCAAACACATAATCAAACCCTAAATCTAGGAGAGTCCTAAAGCTATGTGGTGTGTGCTTCCTATTCATGCAAGCTTAAGAAAGATCTAATTAATTAAGAGACTTAATCAATGAACAATTAACAAGATTAATTGCTCATTGATTAATGATCAACTCCCCTATTAATTCTATTAATATGCTCAATCTATGTTTAGAATTCCAAGAGATCTCTCAAATTTAAGGATTTAAATATATATATATATATATATATATATATATATATATATATATATATATATATATATATATATATATATATATATATATATAGTTTCAAAATATGCTTTCAAATATATATGCATATATATATCCCAATATATATACAAGCTTTTTTTTTTTAAATAAAGTAATTTTAAAATATTATTAAAACAAATTTTTAAGGGGTTAAGAGATTCTCTGACTTTTCTCAAAATGATTTGAAAAATAAACATTAATTTTGAAAAATAATTAATGTAATATTTAATTAAATATCAATTAGATATTAAATGTTTGATTATTTAAAAGTTATTTAGAACGTACCATAAAACAACTTTTTGATTTTAAATTAGAATATTCTAAAGTAAACTTCTGATTATTTTATATTTTTTAAATAGAAGTTTAAATTTTAAAACATTTAATTTGATATTTTAATCAAAATAATAAATAATTAAATAATTTTAATTATTTGAAGAGTCTTAAATATCTTAAAATAATTTTAATGTTACAATATTCAAAATGTATTTTTATCTGAAATTCGAAAATGTTTAAAATAATAAATCAAATTTTAGATAATATTTTGATTAAGTATAATTAGATATTATCTAAAATACCTAATATTTAAATATTAGAAATAATTCAAAGTATATTAAATATTTTAGATTAATTTTAATTTTTAATTAAAGAGGTTTAAAAACTGAGCATTTTGATATATTATATGAATTATTTGGATTTATGGTTAATTTTTAATCATTTTTTAAAGTTTTCTATTTAAAAAAAAAAATTAAATTTAATTAAACCTAATCGGCCGCTGAGAAGGCTACGTGGCATCCTCAGATTCGGCCAGCGCGAACTAGTGCGGCGGCGAGACACCGCGTGCATCCACGCGTCGGTCGCTAGAGGAACCACGCGTCAACGTGTGGTTCTTCACTTAAACACGTCAGCGAGGAGCGGGAACCGTCCGATCGCACGTGTTTTGATTCGACGGCCCAGATTCAATCCCACGTTTTGATTTCGGCTGAGAGAGATCAGAAGACGGGGATTAAATCCCGCGGTTTCAAATGGACGGTTTGGATTAAGCCGAACCGAGAAATTGACCACGCGGGCTGATCTACGGTTGATTTAAACCGCAGAATGGCGTGATTCAGATCGTTGATCTTGGAATCAACGGTCCAAATTACGCAGCATTCATGCAGCTAACGGAGTAGATCCCGAAAGCGATAAATGTTTAGTTCTCCGTCAATATTTGATCATTTTAAATGAAATTTAAAACACAGATTGAGCAAGTAAACATAATTAATGTGGAGTTGGATTCAAAGTTTAAAACACTTTCGATAGAAAGTTATTTAACCTAGATGTCCTAAACTAGGGTTAGATATTTTTACCTTGATAAGGGACGGTTTGAACCGTTCAAGGACTCTCTGAAATTGTTGTCTATCCACGCTTAAAAGTGTAGAAGACCCTTCGAGCTGGTGACGTCTGGATTGAAAGATACACGCTCGTGAAGGATTTAGGCTTCAGTTCGTCGGATTCCGCCCGTCGGAGAGCTTTGACCGGTGGGGTTTTGGTTGGGAAAGCTAGAGGGGTCTCTAGGGAGCTCAAGGAAGAAAGGGGGTCGGTCTGGAAGAGCTAGGAGAGTGAGAGAGTGCTAGGGTTCGAATGAGAACTCCTCTCAAAGTATTCCCTTATTCAAATGTCCTTTGATTGATTTGGGTGGCTGGGATTGCTTGAGGGGACTCCTAGATGGCTGACATGTGTCCCCAAATGGTTAGGGAGCAGAGGAATCAAAGGACTAGAGGTACAAGCCATGTGGAAAGCCATCTTGTCCTATAATCCACATGGGTTTGATTGGGAACCATTGGATCAAGATCCAATGGTCAGGAAATGCCTTAAGAATATTCTAGATATTTTTTGAAACAGCTGGTATGGTTTTAAATAGGAGGGATTAGCTATTTGGAGCCATCTTAATCCTTTAGAGACCATTTGACCACTCCATTGACTGTTTGACCAGTCAATGGGTCAAGGCATGTTGAGGTGGCATCCAAGTGTGAATGTTAATGGGTTTAGGTTGGCCTTGAGACTAGGGAGTTTAAGCTTGAATAAGAATGTGAGGGTTTAAGGTATGTTGAATTGGTTTTATTGAGTTGACCAAGTCAAATTCAATGTAATTTAATTTGGGGTGGGTTTAAAAGCATTCAAGGCATTGATTGACTTAGATTTGAAGATTTGAAAGGTTTCAAATGAATGCTTAAAGGAATTTGACCCAAATAGGTCAAATTTGATTGAACTTGGACTCAGTTGACCAAGTCAACTATTGACTGGGTTAAGGGTCCCATCCAGTCCAAATCATTGAGGGATATGTCCAAAAGGGATTTGAAAGGGTTTAAAGTTGATCTAAAGTTCAATTAAATATGATAAAGCTTAAGGGTTGAACTGGTCAACCTGGGTTGACTTGGTCAACCAGGTTGACCCAGAGCCAGGGTCTGGGCTGGATCAATCTCAAATGATAAATGGAGTCTGGTAGATGTGGTTTGAGGGTTTGAATAGGTTATTCGGGTCAAATCACCTATTTGAACCCTTAATGGGCTTAATAGGTCAATTAGGTTGACTTGGTCAACCAAGTTGACCCAGGGTTAGGGTTTGAACTGGAATGGTCTGAAATGATGAATGGGGTCTAGTGGAGGTGGTTTCAGGGTTTAAATGGGTCATCTAGATCAAATGACCTGTTTAGGCCCTTAATGGGCCTAATGGGTCAACTAGGTTGACTTGGTCAACCAGGTTGACCCAAGGTCAAGGATTGGGTCCAACCAGTTCGGAATAATGTTCTGAGTCTACTGGTGGAGGTCTCAAGGTCTGGAGAGGTTGTTTGGTCAAAATGACCTATTTGGGCCCTTAATGGGCCTTTAGGTCAAATCTGGTTGACCTGGTCAACCAGGTGGGTCCAGGGTCTAGAAATGGGTTCAACAGATTTAAAATGATATTTGGAGACCAATGGAGGTGGTCCCAAGGTCTGGGGAGGTCATTTGATCAGAATGACCTATTTTGACCCTAAAGGGGCCTTCTATGTCAACTAGGTTGACTTGGTCAACCAGGTTGACCCAGGGGCTGGTTCTAGGTTCAATGGGTTTGGTTTGACATTTAAAATTTGCTAAAAGTGACTTCATTTGATTTGGAGCTCATTTGATCAAAGTGACTATTCACACCCCATAAGGGTATTTTGGTCATTTTGACCCCTGGTCAACTGGGGGTCAAATTAAGTCCAACAAAATGCAGTTTAATGCTCAATTGGTTATAATCAAGGATCTGGAAGTGATTTGGAGCTTTGGAGAAAGTTCCAGGATCAAAATCCACTGGGTGGTAGGTCCAGTGGCATGGACTGTAAATATTTGAAGGTTTTACAGCCTTTGGATTTCAATTCAGTTTCTAGGGTTAGAAATCTCAAAATGAGCTCAAATTTAGAGGGTTTCCTCTAGAGATATGTCACATCAGTGTGGAACTGACAGACCTGGAATCAGAGGTCATTTGATAGGGTTTTGAGGTGTTCAAAAATATACTGGAAAAGGCTTTCAGGACTTAGACCTTTGGCCTTGGATTTGAATTTGGAAATTTGATTTTGAGCTGGATTTTGAGTTTGAATGATTGGATTTGAATTACCCAAATCATTCATGATCATTCAGAGATCATAAATGATAGGATATGATTAAAGTTTGATCAAAGGTGGAGTCAGGGTTTCAACTAGAGTTTGGATTTTGAACTGGATTGAATTCTAGATTTTGGTCAAGGTTTGAATTGAGGATATGGATTAAAGTTTGGGCTGTTCCAAAGTTTGAATAGATTTGAGGAATGGATAGATCTAAGATCTAGGAGGATCCTAGGACCTAAATTGATCTAGTGAAATCCTAGGGTCCAGGATAGATCCTATGGATTGAATTCTAGGAAGATCCTAGAGTCTAGGAAATCCTAGGGAAATCCTAGGGTCTAGAGTAGATCCTAGGGACTGAAGTCTAGGAAGATCGTAGAGTCTAGGAAATCCTTAAGGTCTGGGATCTAGAAGGTTCTTAGGATCTAAAATAGATCCTAAAGTCTAGATACTGGGAGGATCCTAAGGTCTAGAATAGAACCTAGGGTCTAGAATGATCCTAAGATCTAAAATCTAGAAAAGATCCTAGGATCTAGAATAGTCTGGAAACTAGATTGATCTGAGATCAGGTAGAGTCCTAGGGTCTAGAATAGATCCTAGGGTCTGAAGTCTAGGAGAATCCTAGAGTCTAGATTTGTCTTAAATTATATTGATCTGGGGTCAGGATTGATCTGGATTTGGATTGATCTTAAAGTCTAGATTGATCTAAGATCAGATTGATCCTAGGGTTAAGATTGATCCTAAGGATTGGAAAGATCCTAAGGTCTGGGTTGGTCCTACTGAGCTCATACAAAAATGAGGTCAATAAATGGACCCCCAATATGTGTAATAGAATGTAGTTCTATTGCACATATTGGTGTTGACCAGAATAAAATGGTCAAGTCTGGAGTTTTGATCCTAAATGGATGAAAAGTCTATCCCTGGGGAATCAGAGTTTTAATAGATACAAGGGCAGTGCTAGGAAAAATGTACTCTACCACTAGTGGGTCTTGTCCTAAGGGAAAGGAAGAATTTATCCCTAAAGGAGAAGGAAGTCTGGGTGATCCTATAGGAAGGAAGGACTCCTAACTATAAAGGATTGAATCTAGATTTGATTGTAAGGGAAAGGAAAACCTAACGCTAGAAGATTGAATTTGAGTTGAATCTAAGGGAAGGAAAACCTAGCCCTAGAAGATTGAATTCGAAATGATACTAGGGTAGTGCTGAGGTAGCGTACCCTACCACTAGTAGATCTAATCCTAGTAGAAGGAAGAAAACCTATCCCTAGGAAGAAGAAACCTTTAATGATCATGTAGAGAGGAAGAATTCCTAACTACGAAGGATTGAATTAACATTTGATACTAGGATAGTGCCACAGGGGGCGTACTCTACCACTACTGGATCTAATCCTAAGGAAGAGAAAGAATCATATCCTTACAGGAAAAGAAAATCTGGATGATCATATAGAAAGGAAGAATTCCTAACTATAGAGGATCAAATTGAAATTCAATACTAGGGTAGTGCCACGAGGGGCGTACTCTACCATTAGTAGATCTAGTCCTAAGGGAAGAAACATCTAACCCTAAGGAAAGGAGGGTCTGGATGATCGTATAGAAAGGAAGAATTCCTAGCTATAGAGGATCAAGTTTGAATTTTGATACTAGGGTAGTGCCACAAGGGGCGTACTCTGCCACTAGTAGATCTAACCCTAAGGGAAGTAAGAAATGCCTACCCTAAGGAAGAGAGAACTGGACTTTGAAATTAAACCCAGGACGGTGCCATAGAGGACTTATTCCATCACTGGGGAGTCTAATCCTAAAGGAAGGAGAAAAGCCTAACCTTGAGGAGAAGAGAGTTTGATTTTGGAATTGAAATTGAATCCAGGACGGGGCCACAAGGGACTTATTCCATCACTGGGGAATCAAATCCTAAGAGAAGGAGAATACTTACTCTAAGGAAGAGAAGAGCTGGATGATCTCATAGGAAGGTAATATTGCTTCCTATATGAGATCAGACTTAAAGATTTGAATTTTGAAACTAGAATGGTGCCGCAGAGGGCGTTATCCATCACTAGTAGATCTAATCCTAAGGAAAGAAAGCACGATGACTCACATCTGTCCTTAAGGAAAAGAAGACTGGAAGAAGCTAGGATGGTGCCACGAAGGGCGTACTCCACCACTAACGGATCTAATCCTAAGGATAGAAAGCACGATGACTCACATCTAACTTTAAGGAAAAGAAAACTGGATGATCCTGTGAGAAGGAAGCATTGCTTCGCACAAAATCAAGTCTGGAGTGATCGTATGTAAAGGAAACTTGCTTTACATAGAGGATTGGGTCTGGATGATCATGTGTGAAGGAAACTTGCTTCACACAGAAGATCGAGTCTGGAATGATCGTGTATAGAGAAAACTTGCTCTATACAGAGGATCGGGTCAGGAATGATCGTATGTGAAGGAAACTTGCTTCACATAGAGGATCAGATCAGGAATGATTATATGTGAAGGAAACTTGCTTCACATAGAGGATCGAGTCTGGAATAATCGTATACAGAGGAAACTTGCTCTGTATAGAGGATCGGGTCTAGAATGATCATATGTGAAGAAAACTTGCTTCATACAGAGGATCAGATCTGGAATGATCGTATGTGAAGGAAACTTGCTTCACACAGAGGATCGAGTCAAGGTGATCGTATATAGAGGAAACTTGCTCTATATAGAGGATCGGGTCTAGAATGATCATGTGTAAAGAAAACTTGCTCTACACAGAGGATCGGATTTAAATTCTGGAACTTGAGATTTGAATGATTTTTGAATTTAAATTGATTGAGTTTAAATTTGAAACTTGATTTGACGAATTTAAATTTGAAGGGTTTTAAATCTGTGATGTGTTTTGAATTTGATTCGAATTGGTTTTGAATTTGAAGAATTTTAAACTTGAAGTTTGATTTGATTTTGATTCATCTTGAATTTGATTTCGGATTTTGAAAAACTTGGACAAAATTGAACTGAATAGATTCAAAATTTGAAAATTTTATTGGTTCGAAATTCGAGCTACATCAAGCATAGTATATTTTCAGGAATCGCCCGTTTACAGGAAGCATTGGGTGATCTCCTTTACAATCCACTAGCTGATACGAGCCTCCTTCGTAAACTATTTCCACTATGAAGGGTCCTTCCCAGGTTGGTTCAAACTTTCCACCGAGCTTTCGGTGGGCTAAGATAGGCCTCCGAAGAACCAAGACCAAGTCGCCTACTCGGAAGGTTCTAGGTCGCACTAACTTATCATGAGCTTGAACCATTCTGGCTTTATAAAGTTCTAGATTTTGCTGGGCTTGGAGACAACGTTCTTCAAGACCCTCAAATTCTTCAAGTCGGAGTTGTGCATTCTGTTCTGTTGTGATCTGATTTTGGACTGCAGTTCTGAGCGAAGGGATTTGAATTTCCAGAGGGAGTACGGCCTCGAACCCATACACTAGTGCAAACGGTGTGGATTGGGTCGGGGTTCGATATGTGGTCCTGTAGGCCCACAAAGCTTCCACCAACCTCTCATCCCACTAACGTTTATTGTCATCCAGGGTCTTTTTGATGATTTGTACCAGGGTTTTATTGAAGGCCTCAGCCAATCCATTAGCCCGTGGGTAATAGATCGTTGAGTATCTCCAATCAATACCATGGCGACTTGCAAAGTTATTGATTTTTGTAGACTTGAAAGCAGACCCATTATCAGATATGATTCTGCGAGGCACGCCGAATCGATATACGATATGGTCATGAAAGAATTTCATTACATGGTGTGATGTTACATTTCTTAGTGGGACTGCTTCTGCCCACTTTGAAAAATAATCAGTCGCTGCTAAGATGAAGCGATGACCCCTTAAAGAAGGAGGGTCAATTGGCCCAACGATATCCGTGCCCCAACTTTCGAAGGGCCATGAGGCTATCGTAGGATGCAACACATTAGGTGGCTGATGTAAAACCACACCATGAACTTGGCATTGATGACAACATTTTGTAATTTTCATGCAATCGTTAATCATCGTAGGCCAGTAGTAACCAAGTCTTTTGATTTTCATTTTCATCTTAGGACCCGATTGATGAGCACCGCACAGTCCAGCATGGACTTCGTTAACGATCTTCAGGGCCTCTCGTTTGTCTAAACAACGGAGCCAAATCTGATCGAACGATCATCGGTACAACGTATCGTTGACTAGTGCATATGATAGGGCACGTTTCTTAATTTGATTGGCAAGAGACCTGTTGTGGGGAAGCTTGCCTTCTTGCATATACTTGATTATTAGTTGTCTCCAATCTTCTTCTTCATCGACTGCTGAAGATGTAGAAAGGACCTGGGAGGATTGATTGTTGAGGTATTCCATGTCTACAGGGGACAGGACTTGACGACCCTGAACTTCTATAGGGATGAAGTCTTCTTCTGGGCAAGCAAATTCCTTTGCAAGCTTTGCTAGGGCATCCGCTGAGGAATTGCTTCCACGAGGAATCCTATACATAGTTACAATGGGAATTTTCTCGAATAGGTGCATTGTGTACTGGTGATATTTCAGGAGTTTAGGATTCAAAACCTTATAGGTCCCTGCAACTTGGTTGATCACCAGTTGAGAGTCACCATAGATCTTAATCTCTTTAATCTCCATTAGGATTGCAAGTTCCAAACCAGTTATCAAAGCTTCGTACTCAGCTTCGTTGTTCGTACAAGGTTCTGATAAATGGTAGGAAAAGTACATCATTCCCTTATCCGGTGTTATGAAAACCAGACCGACTCCGGCTTTTCCAGGAATAGTAGATTGCGGTGTTTTGCCCCGTTGAGAGGACACTGCACCATCAAAATACATTTCCCAGGTTTGAGTATTGGATTCCTCGAAACTCATGATTTGCTCGTCAGGTAGATCATCGTTTAGAGGAGATTCCGTCGGTAGCGGGTGTGCCGCAAGGAAGTCGACGACGGCCTACCCTTTCACAGCACACAGGGGAATGAAAGTGATTTCAAATTGCAACAATATCATAGACCAACGAGCCAGACGTCCTGACAATGTGGGCCGGGTCATAAGATATTGTACGGGGTTAACATTAGAAATCAGACTGACCTGATGAGAAAGCATGTAATGCCTTAGTTTTTGTGCTACAAAGACTAAGGCAAGGCAATGTTTCTCAATTGCAGGATAGCGAATTTTCGTTGGAACTAATCTCCGACTCAGGTAGTAGAGGGCATTCTCTTTCCCATCATCATTGATTTGAGCTAGAAGAGCCCCGAGAGATTCGTCAAGGGCTGCAGTGTAAAGGATTAAAGGTCTTCCCGGAATGGGGGCTGCCAAAACTGGCGGGTTTGTCAGGTATTGTTTGATATTTTCGAAAGCATTTTGACATTTCTCGTCCCAAATGAATTTGGCATCCTTTTTAGCTAGGACAGAGAATGGTTGACATCTTCCAGAAAGATTAGAGATGAATCTTCTTATATACGCCAGCCTGCCCTGGAGAGATCTCAGTTGAGTGAGACTCTTAGGAGGCGGCATATTTAAGATAGCTTCAATTTTAGCAGGATTAATTTCGATTCCACGGTGCCTGACTACGAAACCTAAGAATTTCCCTGACGTGACGCCGAAAGCGCACTTCAAGGGATTCATTTTGAGGTCGTAGCGGCGTAACCGCTCGAAAACAGTTCTTAAATCATAAAGATGAGCCTCTTTTACTCTGCTCTTGACAACTAAATCATCGATGTAACATTCGACTTGATTATGTATTAAGTCATCAAAGATGTGAGTCATGGCTCGCTGGTAGGTTGCACCGGCGTTTTTGAGGACAAAGGGCATCACTTTATAACAAAAGATCCCTATAGGACTTCTGAATGCAGTGTTTCTCTCATCTTCTGGGGCCATCTTGATTTGATTATAACCAGACGAGCCATCCATAAAGGAGAAAACAACATGCGAGGAGGCAATGTCCACCATGAGTTCTGGGATTGGCAAAGGAAATTCATCCTTAGGACATGCCTTGTTCAGGTCTCTATAGTCAACACAGACTCGGATTTGACCATTTTTCTTTCGAACTGGCACGACGCTGGCTACCCAAGAAGGATATTGTTCTTCTTGAATAAATCTGGCCTCTGCCAACTTCTTGACTTCAGAAATGACTTGTTGTTCGATCTCCAGACGCATGCGTCGTGGAGCTTACTTGACAGGAACAGCATCATGCCGGATTCCAAGTTTATGGACTGATACGTCAATGGATAACCCCGACATTTCGTCGTATGTCCATGCGAAGCAATCTTTAAACTTGAATAGAAGTTGAATTAGATCCTTAGACTCATCCTCACTCAACAAAGAACTTATGAAAGTGGGGCGAGGGTCATCCTCTGTTCCAAGGTTGATTTCTTTAAGTTTATCGACTGTTGATTTAATTTCTTCTTCGAATTCAGGGGGTGCATCCCGAACCTGAAGTTCGTCAGAATCATCAAACATCTCCAAACAAAGTCCATCGAATGAATCAATGACTTCAGTAGGGACATTTTTAAATTCAGGACGACTAGTTATCATTAGACAAAATTCGTCATCATCAAATGATCTAATGGTACTAAAGCTGATACCACTGGTCCAATGTTTATTAAATTTTGAATTCCAAAGACTTTCGTGGTATCTAGCCTGACCCTTAGTCCATTGACTCGGAGCAAAACCTTTAGAGATAAGAGATTTAACACCAGCAGGAAAGTAGCCAAAAGGTAATTCCATTAATTCATTGAAATTTGCCTCTTCAAGGATTACATCATCTTCATTCCTTGAGGAGGAAGAGCCAGGGAAGAACTTCTTGACTTTCCTTACTTCTCCATCTAAGTTCGGAGCATCATTAATTACTAACCCTGAGACCCTGTCAGCAGACAGTGAGGTTAAGGTTAAGGATTCAACCGTTCTATTAAGCTTTTCATACAAACTCAACTCAGGCTCGTCACTTTGAATATTTAATTTTGTATCCTCCTGATCGCTATCCGATTCTAAAGTGAGATCAAACTTCGGAGGAGGATTGATTTTTGTATAGTCAAAAGCAAATCTGGCACCCATTTTTCTTGAATCTTCATCAAAACTTGTTTCAAGTTCGACATAGATCGGGGAATTTCTTTTTTCAATTGAAGGGCAACCTCGACCGCGTGCTCTTTGGGCCATCCTCCCACCTCTTTGAGGTATAATTTTTGGAGGCCTGAAGATCACACGCTCGACGTCGTCTTCACTACTTGAGTTTTGTTTCTTTTGATTTTTGACTTTTTCTTTTCTCAATCTTTGAATTGCTTTTGAACTTTGACTTTCTTCCTTTTCCTCCTTGACGTTGATCTCTACCTTAGAACAAGTAGTGGACCCTTTAGGTACGTAGTACGCCGCATCCTCGTAGATCCCGATCTCGTGAATAGAGAATGGTTGCAGATCACCCTTAATTTCAAACTCAATGCCATCTCGTTGGTACTTGATGCATTGATGTAGGGTAGAAGGAACCATCCTATACTCATGGATCCAGGGCCTTCCTAGGAGCGCGTTAAAGGACGTTGTTGAATCAATTATATGAAATTTCACTTCAGTTTTCAATTCTTCTATCTCTAGAAGAAGGGTAACTGAACCTAAAGCCTTCTCGCCCTTTTCATTGAACCCACGAAGCACTAACTTGTCAGTTGAGAGCTTGCTAGTATCAATTCTGAGGTATGCGAGAGTCTTTATGTTCATCACGTTGACCGATGCACCCGGGTCAACTAGAACTCTTGATAACTTAAATTTGCCCACATTTGCTGTGATGTAAAGTGGACGATTGTGGTCGGCAGTTCCAAGGAGTAAATCTTCGTCAGAGAAGATAACCCCAGGGATCTCCTTAAAGTACAAAGCTTCTTCCTCGAAAGTTGAGGCTAATTGAGCTAAGCAAATCTCTGGGTCGAGAAGTGCTTTAATTAGAGTCTCCCTCATCTCTTTTGAAAGGACAAGGGCATCATAAATGCTCAATTTGGCAGGCAACTTCCTAAGGTGAGCTAAGACATTGTAATCAACACTTGGAACATTAACATTGGGACCCGGTGGATTTGAAAGAATTGGAGTTGATTGTTGAGCAGGGATTTGAATTGGATCATCGGAAACAACTTGTTTTCCTTTATCCTGAGGAGGTAGCCTAGGGGGTAAGACCTTGCCACCACGTAGTTGTACTTGCACGACTTCATCGGAAGAATAAACTACAGGGGAGTCTACGCTCTCCTTGGGCGATTGATTGTCGTTATCTGAGCGAGAGTCCGAATATGAAAAGTCTATCACGACAGGACTCCCTTGAAAGTTAATTTCAGGGGTTTCACTATCTGATAAGATATCAGATTCGTTTCTCTCTTGAAGAGTCAAATCTGGAGAGCTGAGTGTTTGAATTTCTTGATTGATCTCAGCTTGTTCTTGATTATTTTCAACAGAAGAGTCATTTACATTTTCATTCTCAACATTAATCATCAAAACATGAGCAGAAGGATCATACTTTTTATTTAATTTTTGACCCTTTGCCTTTGATGGGGCAAAGTAAAAGTCAGATAATTTCAGTGGTGACAGAGGTTTTGAGCCACCATCAACCACTTGTACAGATCTCTCATCAATAAATTTCCTCTCTACAAAAAGTTCACTCTTTTCATTTTTATTTAATACAGTAGCTCCTAAGACTACTGGAGAGGAAACTGTCCCAACGTCCTCCTGCGAAGCCTCGAGGTCAACCTCCCAGATCGGGTCCCGGGCTCTCGTCGGTAACTGTTGAGAAAGATGAAAAGATTTATTAATCAACTTTTTAAATGCCCGGGATAGTGCTATATCCCAATCATCTTCAATGGACAGAGAAAATTAGAATTCATACCTGAGATGGATTTGACAGACCCTTGATCCGGATAGACCAGGTACTCCATTGGAATTATAATATTACCTTGACGGAAGTTCTTTTCTAGCCAATCTTTGAAGATGACGCAGTCTTCGATTGTGTGGCCTAACATGCGATGGTAGGGGCAAAAGGTTGGATCATCCTTCTTATTTGCCTCTTCCAGCTTCTTGGCCTCCGGCAATCGAAAATCTGGCTTCTTATGAAGACTTTTAAAGATCTTTCTCACCGACTCCCTTTTAAATGGATATGTACGAGCCAATCTCTCTTTAAAAGAAATCGGGTGAGAATCTCTTGTAGGTTGTGAAGTTACCTGAAAAGGTGGAGATTTTTGAGTTTGTTGTGTCGAAGAATTACTGGACTGAACATTCATTGGTTTCTTCCCCTTATCAACAGCTGAAACCATTTTTGTTCTCTTTTTAAAGGACTTCAATGGTTTACTAGCTTTCTTTTCCTCAGTAGAATCCTTCAGGAATGGCATTTTGGAAGCCTCTTCCTGTAGATTACTAGCCTTATTCAAAAGTTTTTCGAAGGTTTTGATAGTGAAACCCTTCAGGAGAAAAGCAATAGGCCCGTGGATGTTCTTTAAAAGAATATCCACTGCATGTTGCTCTTGCAACTGGGGTTCACACTTCATCGAGAGATTTCACCATCTCAAGATATACTCAACCAAAGACTCTCCCGGTTTTTATATTTCGATGACGAGATCACCAACGGTTACACGCTGCTGAGCTCCTGAGAATCTCTTTAAGAATAGACTCTCGAGCTCTGTGAATATTTTCACTGAACCATTAGGTAGATCTGCGTACCACTCAAAAGCAATACCGGATAGACTACTCACAAACTGGCAAAAGAGTAGAGCATCTGACCCTCCTGCGTTGCAACAGCTCGCTCGGAAGTGGGCCAGGTGCTATCTTGGGTTTTCTAACCCACTAAAAACTTTGAATGAAGGTGGCACAAAGCCTTTAGGATAAGAAACTAAATCATATTCTTCAGGGTAGGGTCTACCCTTTGGAATAGATACAGTCCCTTGAGAATGGGCTAAGGCCTCCCTTACCTGGGTTTTGATCATCTGGCGGATATCTTTGTCGGCTGGAGAGGTTGGGGAAGCAACCTCTGGAGTTCTAGGACTTGATTCTATTTTTCTGCTGTGCTCACCCACTGTGTGTGTTGTAGGTAGCAACTGCTCGGATTGAGATTGTTGTGCTTTGATCATCTGATTCTGCATTTGTTCCATTCTGAGCATCATCTGTTCAATTTTATTTTCCAGACTCTTGATGTATTCATCTTTCTCATTCAATTTAATTGATCCATCAGAGTCTGAATCTACTGTTACAGAGGCTTCTTCCTTACCAGATCGGTGTCTTGAAGGCTCAGTATCTTTTCTCAACCATACAAATGTTCCCAGCTGAATCTTCTTCCATCAGATCATCTACTTCTGGATCAAAGGCTTCAATTGCCTTGTTTTTAAGTATGTCCCTTATTTCCTGTACCACCTCATCAACCGGTCTACCCTCAATTGACTCGAGGTCGATTAGTAGGTACCCCTTATAGTTAATCATCTCTTCAAATTCCTCATCTCCGAACTGGGTGAGGACCTCTTGAATTTTCAAGTCATCAGTAGTAGGTTCTGCCACTAACTGATCTAACATCTCTTGATCGTCCTCAAGTTCTGTCCCCTCCCCTCCGACTGTCCCGGGGTCGGTAGTCGCGAGGGTGACATCCTCAACAGGGTGAGGGATATCTAACCTAACAGGTGACGAAGAAGTTTGACTTGTAGGAACTCCAACATCAATCTGAGGAGAATCCTCACATCCCTGAATAAGGAGTCGGGGGACTTTGACAGGTAACTGAACTGGTGACCGAACTGGTGACCGAACTGGTGACTGAACTGAAGTATCCCTAATCTGAATCCCAACAGTTCTGCTTATCTTCATTGGTACATATGGTTCATCCAAAGGTATGGGCCTCTTGCCCTTAACATCAGCTAGCTGCAGGTCTTTAACGATCTCTTTTGACTCTGCTATCACAGGGGCCAACTTTGAGAGTCTTGAAGGGGGAGCTGGAGGTCTACCACTGAGAGGGTGACTCCTACCAGACCCAGTTAAAACTATCTCCTCAGTTTTGGCAGTTGGGAGACGAGGCACCCAGTGATATCCATCCACTAATACTGAGAAAACTGGTTGCTTAACAAACTTTTTGTTTCTCCTCACTGGCTGAGGAGTCAGGTTTCTGGCTTCAGACTTTTCCACTTTTAAAACTTCTTTCTCAAGCTTATGTGAGATCACCCCTTTCAGGTGTCTCACATATTGTTCTTTGGTCTGACCTGTCTCAGCAGCACAGGTGTGAATGATGTTCCTCAACATCCTGGTTCTTAAAGTGTTCTTCTCCTTAGTGGTTCTCTTAACAGTATAGTCGACTGGGCTAGGTGGAGAGCTAGCAATCCGTGTGACTCTCTCCTCCCCTGCAGCAGCTGCGAGGGGGTGAAAACGACTCCCTTTCAGGAATGGAGAAGAGGCAGGGATAGGCAGCTCCTCAACAGCCTCAGGCTCAACTAAACTCAGGGTTTTTTGTTCAGCTATCTTCCTTGACTTGGTGATTTTCTTCCTTATCCTTCTCAGGTAGTTCTTCCTAGCACTCTTAGTGCCAAACAATGCTCCAGAACTAGAGGACCCTTTCTCAACAGTAGATTTCACTTCAATTTTCTTGTCCTCACTTTGGACTGAGGGTACAGAAGGTGTAAGGGTAGCTCCTGCTGCTAGTTCCAACACTAAGGGAAGGTCACTCGTAGCTCCCACAGCTAGTTCCACTACTGGACCATTCTCGCCCTGAGCAGCGAGATTAATAATTGTTCCACCATTCACAGACAGTTTAAAAGTCTTGAAACCCATTCCAAACTGAATAGCACTGCTATGAATTAACTCTTCGACTTGAAGGTCTCGGTCAATGGAGAACAGAAGTTTTCCAGCCATTGCAGAAGATTTGATTGTCTGAAATTTGAAAGAGAAGATTTGAATCAAACTTTTGAATTTGAATTTTGACAAGAAATTTTCTATATTTTATCACATAAATTGATTTATAGGAATTATAATCCGATATGCAATGATAAAGTATAGATATCAATTTTGACTTGAAGAAAATTTGAATTTTTGTTGTATATGTTCAACTACAAGAGAATGTTGTAGAGAACGTATAACAACAATGGTCTGGATTTGATTTGAAAGAATTTGACAGGGATTTTGAAATTTTGAAGGTTGAAGGACTTTCTTTGACTATTTGAAACCAATAAGTCGGATTTCATTTCAACTTAATAGTTAACAAAATATCAAAGAAAATCAATGAATTTTGACTCGACTCTCTTATCCCAATGATTAGGCTAGGGATAAGATGTCAGAGGTGTGATTTGATGGAAAGATTAGATGATTAAGTTTGAATCTGGAAATGATACATGTTATACTACAAGAGAGTGTTGTAGTAGTACATGTGACAGTGAAAATTGAATTTGAATTGAAAGGAAATTTAAGTTACTCAAAAATCCGGTAGCATCTCCCCTTATTTTTAAAACTCGAGGTATTGAATTTGCATTTAACAAGACAGTTTACAAACATTAGGGAAGATTTTACAGGAAGGAACTCGACTCTTTATATCTTATCAAAGATAAAATGTCAGAGTTCAAAGATTTGAAAGATACTGAAAATAAATGTTGAATTTGAATTGTCAATGTTAATCTACAAGAGGTATTGTAGAAGAACATTTGACAAGTGACGATTAAAACTTGAAGAAAATTGGATGAATATTTTTGAAAACTTGAATTTCCGACAGCACCTCCCCTTATTTTTGAAACTCGAGGTGTTGAATTTGTATTCAACTCGACGGTTTACAAATGTTAGGGAAGAGCTAGGGAAAACCACTTGACTCTTTACATTTCAAAAGAATGATTTAAAATGAAATGTCAAAGATTGATTTATCCGAAGAAAAAAAATTGAATCAATATTGCATATAGTAAGCTACAACAATTGTTATAGAGAAATATATGGCAATGCATTTTGAACTTAATTGATTTTGAAAGAATGTTTGAAAATTTTGAAAATCCTGCGGCATCTCCCCTTATTTTCGAAGTGTTGAACGTGTGTTCAACATAACAGTTTACAAGTTATAAAAGGGAGATTCAAAAAGATCAACTCGACTCTTTCATTCCAACGAATGGTTCAGAATGAAATGTCAGAGACTGAAACAACCGGAGAAGTTGAAAGTACATTAACTATATACAACTACAATTATTATTGTAGAATATATAGTTGCAATGATTATCATGACTTGAAAAAGATGTTTGAAAATTTTCAAATTTTGGCAGCATCTCCCCTTATTTTTGAAACTCGAAGTGTTGAACGTGTGTTCAACATAACGGTTTACAAAAAATTTTAAATAGGGGGACGCTAAAAACTAACCCGACTCTTTCATTCCGACTAGTGATTCGGGATCGAAATATCGAAGGTTAGATTAACCAAAAGATTTCAAACTTTGAATTAAAATTTGAAATAGAGATCTATATCCTATCACACATATTGAATTATAAGAATTACAACCCTGTATGTAGTGGTAAGATATAAGAATCAATTAAGATTTGAAGAAGATGAGATTTTGCTAGACAGTTGAAACTATGATTTTGAAGTTAGAGAATTCTTCTGTAAATTATGAAACTTAGCATGCTGTGATTTATTTGCATGCAAGTTTACAACATGTACAGAAAGACTTGGAAAAGCTCGGCTTGACTCTTTCGCTCTACCGAGGAACTTGGAGGCAAATTGTCAAAGCCAGACTTGGAGGGAGGCTTCCTACACTCACCTCTCTTTTCATATGTCTTAATTGAGTTGACCACACTCACCCAAGAGAGAAATGGGTAGAGTGACCAACAGAAGAAAGGTAGTCAAAACTACCGATGCAATAAAATTTATATCGCTATTAAAGATGGAGAGAGAGATTGTCCCCAGCGGAGTCACCATTTTTTGTTTTATTGAAAAAAATATATATGTTTTGAAAAGTGTTTAATTTTCTTTGGAAAAGTTAAATTTCTGAAATTTAAATTTTATAATCGAACACTTATTATGAATGATATATCACCTCAAAAGGTGAACATATCGTTCCCTAATATGTTCAGATTACAAATCTTTGGATTTATCTGATTATCATAGTCAAACTCAAGAGGAAACAACATATGATCTCAAAAGATCAAAATGATGTTAAATTCAATGTTTAACTATAATAATCTGATAAAAAGATCATTAATTTCATAATCAAGATCACGATAATAGTACGATATATCTTTCCAAGGAAAGAGGATATCGTCTATTATCGGTCATTTAAAAATGACGATAATGATCGTTGATTTTTGAATTTCCCAAAGATAATTAATTGAGGATTTTGAAAATCTTAATTTTGAAATTCAGGTCTGGGTTTCTAAATCTCCTATGACCGCAAGCCCTCGTAGTTAATTACATCGTAGGAAACCAGAAATTTTCTACGAAAACTCTCGATTAAAATAGCGATACGAATTTTATTTAAGAATTCAAAGATTGATATCAAAGGAGGTTAAGGACTGGGATTTCAAGTGGGAATGGTTCAAGATTAAACAGTTCTTTCTGGAGTCAAAGGAAGAATGGTATGAGGTGTCTTGAGATTCTGAATCACTTCAGAAACACCTCAAACTATCCTAAGTGTTGGGCTTGAGTTTGATAGAAATAAATTTAATATTTGAATGGTCAATTTTATTAGAAAGTGGGAATTAGATTCCCGAAAGTTGAGGTCTTAGGATTGAAGATATGCCTCAGAACCTAAGTCTAAAATTGGGTACTGAAAACCAGTGACCCAGAACCTAGCTAATGCAGTGCAATCTGGACTTACCCCGGCCTGGATTGGGGAGCCAGCTAAACCACCTAAACGCTTTTAAAATCATGAGTCAAAGTCTTTATGAAAGAGTGGTTAAGGATGTTATTTAAGATTGAGTTTGAGGAGTTGGGGTCGACATCTAGAGCAGATCCTAATTGACCCCTTTAACACATGTTGGGTGAAATGTCTAGATAAAAGATGCAATTAAGAATTAGAATCAATTTTAATTTGTTACTAATGCGATGCATGCTAGTTGACTCGATGAAATGCTTAAATCAAAATGAAGCAGTTTTAAAATAGGCTTAAAAATAGATTTTATCCTAGAGATTGCACAACATCCCCTTGGACAGAACTGCACCCTAATAGGTCAGATGGTCTGCCAAAACCCGCAGGCGGGGAGGTGCCTAACACGGATGAGAAAAGTCAATATGTATGCATGAAAAACCCCCGGCGAGTCCGGGCTTACTTCTTAAAATCGTTAGAGTTTCTATCTGAGCTTAAAAATTTTAAATTTTATTTAACTAGAAATAGTTTATGATCGTACCCTCACGAGCCTCCGATCGGGTTCCAGGCTAAATTAAATACGACATGCAAGATTGCCAAATAAACTACTAAAAGCATGCGGGTCCTTAATCGCAATCAACATATCAATCAAATCAATTAAATAATTAAATTAATTAAATAAATGCTCAAACTGAAAGTCCATAGGCAAGTGCCCTTTAATAATACAACCCAGGGTCTGCAGTAAAGTAAAGTGGCCGGGTACCACTAACTACAACCCGGATTCTACTCCTAAGACTCAAGTGACTTTGAGATTTGAGATTCTTCTCGTTCTTCACTCCTTCGCCTTCTTGGAACTCCTTGGATCATCGGGTCTGGATATCCAAATGAAAAGAAACTCCCCCTGAATAGGGGTGTTATCTTTTCTCTTTGGATATTTAAAATTTATCCTAATTTAGATCTCCAAATGGATAGAAATTCTACCCTAAGGGATGTTCCTTCCTCTTTGGATTCCAAATTGGATTTTTAAGCATCTCAATCTCAAATCACCTTAAATTTACAACTCAATTTACATCTCGAATTACATTAAATAAAATTAAAATCTATACTCAACAACCTGCAGGGTTATCCTAATAATCAACAGTTATATTTACATCCCAAGCAGTTAATATATTTGAAATTTAAATGCTCAAACCAGCCACACTTGGCTATGCTCTTTTAATTATTAAAGGGGGACTTAAGCATTCTGGAGCACCTGTGCAATTTAATATTTATGATTTTTGCCCCCTCTAATTTAATTGCCCTGTATAAGCATGGCCACCTGCATAAGATTGAATTAGTACAAATCGTCCCTAGCCTAGGGGTAGATCTAATCGTACAATCAAATCAATACAGAGTGCAGTAAATAAATAAACAATCACATCAATTCTACCACTAGCAAACAGCATGCAGTAAAAACTCGAAAACCCGGCACACAACAGAAAAGTAAACACCGACCTAGCCTAAGACTAGAGTTAGTTGTCCTAGCAAACCATCTATAGTGTGTGAGGTAGGTTGTGTGTCTTTGATATATCCTAGATAGGGTACTTGATTGAAGTTATTTAAAGTTCTGGTTGGTTGAAAGGCTTAAGGGAGATTTAATTTGAATTTAAATATTAATGACTTGAAATTGATTTGAAACTTGATTTTAATTGTTTGTTGGATTCCACCTTTATTTCACACCGAGGCCGTGAAGTTTATTTCACCTTCCTTGGGGCTAATTTAATAGCCTCGTAGGCCTGGGTTACCCAGTAGTACCCGATATAATTAAGTGATTTGAGTTTGATTAAGGTTTGAAAGTTGATTAATTTTTAATTAAGATTGGTTGGTTGATGGTTTTAAGTTCCAATTAATGTTTTCTGGAATTTTTAATGATTTATTGAATTTTGGAATTTTCTGGATTATTTTAATCATTTAATTAAGGGGTTAAAAAAAATGACTTTTTGATTTAAAGTGTTTTTTGGAAAGTTAATATTTTATTACAATACTAGACCTTAATATGATCAGTTAGACAGTAAGTACAATGAAATTGGATTTTTCTACATTTTATTATGAAGGTTTGAAGTTTTGACTTGATTTTGAACTAGATTTACCAAAAGTTGACTTTTTTAAATTTGTTTGATTTCTGGAAACGTAATATTTTTAATAAATATTAGACCTTGTTATGAGTTGTATGCCTCTGAGTTTGCTCAATTTGGAGTTTATTTGAATTAGTTATGAATTTTTGAAGTTTTTGAGTATTTATTGAATTTTTGAAATTATTTAATTAGAGACCCTTTTTGTGATTTGGATCCAAATGACCTCCAAACTCCTTGAAATCAACTCCAAAGGTCAGGAATGACCTAAGGAGTGATTTCCAAGTGTTTGGAAATTTTCTAGAATTTTTAATTGTTTTTAATTAATTAAATTAATTAAATATTGAATTTCAATTAAAATTAAATTAAACTTACTTTTGAAGTCTAGTCAAGGGGCTTTTATTTTTCATTGATTAAGGGTTTAATTCTGGTCAGTTAGAGGGGTTAATTGTATTTTTTGGATTTAAATTTGATTTATTGCAATTTTTGGAAGGTTTAAAGACTTAATTGAGGTTCAAATTTGATTAGGTTAATTAAGGGGCTTAATGATCTCAAAAGTCAGTGAAAATTTTTCTTAAGGTTGAGAGTGTCTCTATGTTCAAATGTTTAAAATTTCAAGTCAATTGGAATTGTATCCTAATTATTAGGATTTTCCTAAGTTTTCTAAATGAGTCCTTAATTGTTGTCCTTAATGACACTAGGTTTGATAGGTTTGAATCAAAGTTTTTAGACCCTTGACTTAACATATAAATGCATGCAAACACATAATCAAACCCTAAATCTAGGAGAGTCCTAAAGCTATATGGTGTGTGCTTCATATACATGCAAGCTTAAGAAAGATCTAATTAATTAAGAGACTTAATCAATGAACAATTAACAAGATTAATTGCTCATTGATTAATGATCAACTCCCCTATTAATTCTATTCATATGCTCAATCTACGTTTAGAATTCCAAGAGATCTCTCAAATTTAAAGATTTAAATATATATATATAGTTTCAAAATATGCTTTCAAATATATATGCATATATATATCCCTATATATATACAAGCTTTTTTTTTTTTAATAAAGTAATTTTAAAATATTATTAAAACAATTTTTTAAGGGGTTAAGAGATTCTCTGACTTTTCTCAAAATGATTTGAAAAATAAACATTAATTTTGAAAAATAATTAATGTAATATTTAATTAAATATCAATTAGATATTAAATGTTTGATTATTTAAAAGTTATTTAGAACGTACCTTAAAACAACTTTTTGATTTTAAATTAGAATATTCTAAAGTAAACTTCTGATTATTTTATATTTTTTAAATAGAAGTTTAAATTTTAAAACATTTAATTTGATATTTTAATCAAAATAATAAATAATTAAATAATTTTAATTATTTGAAGAGTCTTAAATATCTTAAAATAATTTTAATGTTACAATATTCAAAATGTATTTTTATCTGAAATTCAAAAATGTTTAAAATAATAAATCAAATTTTAGATAATATTTTGATTAAGTATAATTAGATATTATCTAAAATACCTAATATTTAAATATTAGAAATAATTCAAAGTATATTAAATATTTTAGATTAATTTTAATTTTTAATTAAAGGGGTTTAAAAACTGAGCATTTTGATATATTATATGAATTATTTGGATTTATGGTTAATTTTTAATCATTTTTTAAAGTTTTCTATTTTAAAAAAAAAATTAAATTTAATTAAACCTAATCGGCAACTGAGAAGGCTACGTGGCATCCTCGGATTCGGCCAGCGCGAACCAGTGCAGCGGCGAGACACCGCGTGCATCCACGCGTCGATCGCTAGAGGAACCATGTGTCAACGCGTGGTTCTTCACTTAAACACGTCAGCGAGGAGCGGGAACCGTCTGATCCGCACATGTTTTGATTCGACGGCCCAGATTCAATCCCGCGTTTTGATTTCGGCTGAGAGAGATCAGACGACGGGGATTAAATCCCGCGGTTTCAAATGGACGGTTTGGATTAAGCCGAATCGAGAAATTGACCACGCGGGCTGATCTACAGTTGATTTAAACCGCGAAATGGTGTGATTCAGATCGTTGATCTTGGAATCAACGGTCCAAATTATGCAGCATTCATGCAGCTAACGGAGTAGATCCCGAAAGCGATAAATGTTTAGTTCTCCGTCGATATTTGATCATTTTAAATGAAATTTAAAACACAGATTGAGCAAGTGAACATAATTAATGTGGAGTTGGATTCAAAGTTTAAAACGCTTTCGATAGAAAGTTATTTAACCTAGATGTCCTAAACTAGGGTTAGATATTTTTACCTTGATAAGGGACGGTTTGAACCGTTCAAGGACTCTCTGAAATTGTTGTCTGTCCACGCTTAAAAGTGTAGAAGACCCTTCGAGCTGGTGACATCTGGATTGAAAGATACACGCTCTTGAAGGATTTAGGATTCAGTTCGCCGGATTTCGCCCGTCGGAGAGCTTTGACCGGTGGGGTTTTGGTCGGGAAAGCTAGAGGGGTCTCTGGGGAGCTCAAGGAAGAAAGGGGGTCGGTCTGGAAGAGCTAGGAGAGTGAGAGAGTGCTAGGGTTCGAATGAGAACTCCTCTCAAAGTATTCCCCTATTCAAATGTCCTTTGATTGATTTGGGTGGCTGGGATTGCTTGAGGGGACTCCTAGATGGCTGACATGTGTCCCCAAACGGTTAGGGAGCAGAGGAATCAAAGGACTAGAGGTACAAGCCATGTGGAAAGCCATCTTGTCCTATAATCCACATGGGTTTGATTGGGAACCATTGGATCAAGATCCAATGGTCAGGAAATGCCTTAAGAATATTCTAGATATTTTTTGAAACAGCTGGTATGGTTTTAAATAGGAGGGATTAGCTATTTGGAGCCATCTTAATCCTTTAGAGACCATTTGACCTCTCCATTGACTATTTGACCAGTCAATGGGTCAAGGCATGTTGAGGTGGCAGCCAAGTGTGAATGTTAATGGGTTTAGGTTGGCCTTGAGACTAGGGAGTTTAAGCTTGAATAAGAATGTGAGGGTTTAAGGTATGTTGACTTGGTTTTATTGAGTTGACCAAGTCAAATTCAATGTAATTTGATTTGGGGTGGGTTTAAAAGCATTCAAGGCATTGATTGACTTAGATTTGAAGATTTGAAAGGTTTCAAATGAATGCTTAAAGGAATTTGACCCAAATAGGTCAAATTTGATTGAACTTGGACTCAGTTGACCAAGTCAACTATTGACTGGGTTAAGGGTCCCATCCAGTCCAAATCATTGAGGGATATGTCCAAAAGGGATTTGAAAGGGTTTAAAGTTGATCTAAAGTTCAATTAAATATGATAAAGCTTAAGGGTTGAACTGGTCAACCTGGGTTGACTTGGTCAACCAGGTTGACCCAGAGCCAGGGCCTGGGCTGGATCAGTCTCAAATGATAAATGGAGTCTGGTAGATGTGGTTTGAGGGTTTGAATAGGTTATTCGGGTCAAATCACCTATTTGAACCCTTAATGGGCTTAATAGGTCAATTGGGTTGACTTGGTCAACCAAGTTGACCCAGGGTTAGGGTTTGAACTGGAATGGTCTGAAATGATGAATGGGGTCTAGTGGAGGTGGTTTCAGGGTTTAAATGGGTCATCTAGATCAAATGACCTGTTTAGGCCCTTAATGGGCCTAATGGGTCAACTAGGTTGACTTGGTCAACCAGGTTGACCCAGGGTCAAGGATTGGGTCCAACAACTTCGGAATAACGTTCTGAGTCTATTGGTGGAGGTCTCAAGGCCTCGAGAGGGTGTTTGGTCAAAATGACCTATTTGGGCCCTTAATGGGCCTTTAGGTCAAATCTGGTTGACCTGGTCAACCAGGTGAGTCCAGGGTCTAGAAATGGGTTCAACAGATTTGAAATGATATTTGGAGACCAATGGAGGTGGTCCCAAGGTCTGGGGAGGTCATTTGGTCAGAATGACCTATTTTGACCCTAAAGGGGCCTTCTAGGTCAACTAGGTTGACTTGGTCAACCAGGTTGACCCAGGGGCTGGTTCTGGGTTCAATGGGTTTGGTTTGACATTTAAAATTTGCTAGAAGTGACTGCATTTGATTTGGAGCTCATTTGATCAAAGTGACTATTCACATCCCATAAGGGTATTTTGGTCATTTTGACCCCTGGTCAACTGGGGGTCAAATTAAGTCCAAAAAAATACAGTTTAATGCTCAATTGGTTATAATCAAGGATCTGGAAGTGATTTGGAGCTTTGTAGAAAGTACCATGATCAAAATCCACTGGGTGGTAGGTCCAGTGGCATGGACTGTAAATATTTGAAGGTTTTACAGCCTTTGGATTTCAATTCAGTTTCTGGGGTTAGAAATCTCAAAATGAGCTCAAATTTGGAGGGTTGCCTCTAGAGATATGTCACATCAGTGTGTAACTGACAGACCGTGAATCAGAGGTCATTTGATAGGGTTTTGAGGTGTTCAAAAATATACTGGAAAAGGCTTTCAGGACTTAGACCTTTGGCCTTGGATTTGAATTTGGAAATTTAATTTTGAGCTGGATTTTGAGTTTGAATGATTGGATTTGAATTACCCAAATCATTCATGATCATTCAGAGATCATAAATGATAGGATAGGATTAAAGTTTGATCAAAGGTGGAGTCAGGGTTTCAACTAGAGTTTGGATTTTGAACTGGATTGAATTCTAGATTTTGCTCAAGGTTTGAATTGAGGATATGGATTAAAGTTTGGGCTGTTCCAAAGTTTGAATAGATTTGAGGACTGGATAGATCTAAGATCTAGGAGGATCCTAGGACCTAAATTGATCTAGTGAAATCCTAGGGTCCAGGATAGATCCTAGGGATTGAATTCTAGGAAGATCCTAGAGTCTAGGAAATCCTAGGGAAATCCTAGGGTCTAGAGTAGATCCTAGGGACTGAAGTCTAGGAAGATCCTAGAGTCTAGGAAATCCTTAAGGTCTGGGATCTAGAAGGTTCTTAGGATCTAGAATAGATCCTAAAGTCTAGATACTGGGAGGATCCTAAGGTCTAGAATAGAACCTAGGGTCTAGAATGATCCTAAGATCTAAAATCTAGAAAAGATCCTAGGATCTAGAATAGTCTGGAAACTAGATTGATCTAAGATCAGGTAGAGTTCTAGGGTCTAGAATAGATCCTAGGGTCTGAAGTCTAGGAGAATCCTAGAGTCTAGATTTGTCTTAAATTGTATTGATCTGGGGTCAGGATTGATCTGGATTTGGATTGATCTTAAAATCTGGATTGATCTAAGATCAGATTGATCCTAGGGTTAAGATTGATCCTAAGGTCTGGGTTGGTCCTACTAAGCTCATACAAAAATGAGGTCAACACATGTGTTGGCATCACAATGCTAAAAAAGGATCAACGCCATGAAACTTCACGAAATATAATAATGGATTTAACTTGGCATCATGATGCTCAAGGCAACATTATGGAAATAAATTAATTTGCCTAAATTTCTAAATGCACAGAAGTCGAGGCACTCAAATTCAATGATGAAGCACCTTTGGAAGGAAATTGGGCATCACAATGCCTAGAGTGATGGCATGAAAGTGTTCCTAGAATAAATATGGCACTATAGCGCTTATAGCTATAATGTTATGCAATTGAATAAATTCCAAATTTGTTAAGATCATAGTCACTACGAGCCAAATCGCACAAATGCATGCTGCTGTGTTGAGGGGCACTCAAAGACTTAGCATTGTGATGCTAGTTACAAATTTTGCCCTTTTTCCTAACTCAAAAAAATTCAATCATGTAATAAAGCCACACTACAAGTGTTAGCTCCAAAAATTCCATATGAATGCGCTCCCGGCCTCTCCTCCGTCATCGGTCTATCTTCCTTGTTTGATGGCGATGATGGCGAAGAGTTTTAACGAGAATAGGTTCCGGGTGAATTTTCAGAAGGTCGATTGGGTTTTAGATAAGACACTACCCAGAGATTTCGCCCTCAATTTGTGAGGACTTTTTGATCTGAGTTCTGGTTTCCTATAGGCGCAAGCCCCTATAGTTAATTACCCCTCCTGATAACAAGAGAGAACTTTCTATTTAGGCTAGTTATTAAAGTAGTCACATATGTTATGAACCTATCGTATAATAGCAACAATCTTAGGGTTTTGAGTTTGAGATTTGAACTTTGAAGTTTAGGAATTTAAGGTTTATCACCATAAATTTAAAATTGGTGGTGGGGGAATGAAGACGAGCCCGATCAAGATCCCATGGTTCCGTCGTCCCGGGCTGTCATGATCCCTGGTCTACTTAGTCAGAGGAGGTAGTCGACCCAACCAGACAGAAGGTACTTTATCGGCAGCCATGGGTTTCTTCGTCCAAGAATACCTTGTAGACCTGGGTTGGTATTTATCTAAGGAGATAGATCTGAATCCACCTTAGCTGACAGAGGGCTTTATGCCCATCAAATATACCCTATGATTCATCGCTTAAGGGTTTGATGTCGTTAGGGAACATACAGGCTTTGACTGTGATCAAAATTTAATGGTGCCATTGCGCAGCAAAACCATCAGATCAGAGGGCACGTGCCACGTCCCTGCTAGCAAGAGACTATTTGAGGATGAATCGTAGTGATACACCTGACACGCATTCGCTCTTTGTGAGCTGAGGTTAATTTCAAATTTATCACCCCCGATAAATGGGTGCGAGAGGTGGATGATTTTTAGTTTTAGATTTTAATTGATAGATTTCATTTTAGGGATTTAGATTTTTTGTTGGATTTGAGATTTAAACCCCTCCGGTTGAGATTTTCTGTCAACACGGCCATCATCGGGGTGACTTTTGAGTCACTAGTATTTTTGTAGGAATTTGGGAGGCATTTTATAATTCAAGTCATGTCACTCCAATCCTTTTATGGAGGAGGATGAAACTTGAATATTTGATCCGCGTAGCATTCTCGAATCGTTGGATTTGGGACTCAGATATGACGATCGGAGCACATGCGGGGAATATCATTTGACCCTATGCAGCATTCTCAGACATTTGTATTTGTAACTTTAAAACGTTGACCGAAGAACATGCAGGGGTTATGTTTCAATTCAGTGGGACCATATTTAATACATAAAAGGGGGGAATTTTAAAGTATTTAAATATGATCTATTGTGCCAGTGATTTCATTTAGAAATGCCCAGGATTTCATTTAAGGGCCTACAAACACCTTTTGTCCGCTTGTACACATGTTGCGGATCCGGTGGCATTTAAATGTATGATGTTTCTAGGAGTGTAATATTTTAATGGATCACAGTTAAGTCCTGACTTCAGTACATTTGCACATTATCAAATGAATCATAGCCTCATTATATCTATAGATATCCTAAATCAGCAAGTAATCATCAATCCTCTAATCACCATCGCATAGCTTTTAACTTTATAGATCAGCATAATCAAATGAGTGGTCTAGTGTATTTGAGTCAAAGGAGACATCTCATAGCATTGACACAACTCTTTGAATATATCTCCCTAAAACTATTGACTAGTGAAGAATGCTATCTGGATTTGATGGACAATAGAATGACTCTTATGCATCAAAACTCATCATTGCAAAGAGACTTGCCACTATAAAATGTTGATCCCATATAAGGAGAATGCTGCCAAGATTCTTAATTTGAATGGAGTTTTCTCAAAATTCGTAAAGAACCAACTCTAATTATATATTGTTAAGATAAGAGGAGATGCATGATAAATGTTTTCAGGCAAAGACTGTAGTGGCATGATCTCTATTTGGCTAGAAGATGCATCAAATCAATATGCTTTGATTTCATGTACTCTCAAAACTGTACATTGCCAAATTCTTCTTGAATAATCAATTAAAGTCAAAATCAATTGTTAATTTCCTTGAATTTTTGGAACAAGATTATGTCACTTGCCATTAACACAATCTACATTGTTAGATTTGGATTGATTTGATGTTACCAATTTGAGAGTTTTGTGTTCTTGTGTTTGAGTCAATTTGTAGCCTTTTGGAGAGTTGCCACTTGTTAGAGAGTATTAGTCTGTACTGAGGTTGGATTATTAGTGGGAAAATATTGATTTATGCATTTGACTGTTTATGTTTTATTTTGATTTAATTAATTTCATTAATTAGTTGGTTAATTATGTTTTAATTTAATTAAAGATGAATTTTAATTAAAACTTAATCTGCTCAATTTGATTTAAATCTCAAATGTATGTTGAAATTTGGTTAAAGTTTGATGTTATTAACTATTTTTAAAGACTTTAATTTGATTTAAATGCATTAATTAATTATATTAATTAATTAAGTGAAATCAATTTATTCATTTAATTAAGTTATTAAATTGATTATATTTTCTGATTAAAATTTGTGATTAAAATTTTATTCAATTATTTTAGTTGGGTTTAATTTTGAGTTTAAATTGTAAATGTATTTTGAGATTATATAATTATGTGAATTAATTTGTACCTGTATGAAAAGTCATCTCATCTCTCTCTCTCTCTCTCTCTCTCTCTCTCTCTCTCTCTCTCTCTCTCTTTATTTTCTTTCTCTTTTATTTATTACATATATAATATTATATATAATTTAATATATAATATAATATTATATATATAATATAACTTAATATTATATATTATATTAGTATAATATATCTAATATTATATAGAGAGAGAAGAAGCCCATTATCGGGCTAGGGCAGAGATGGGCACGGACGCATGACCAAAGCGGCGGATGGGCTCAGGGTCGGCAGCGGCTGCTTCGTCGGCTGTGAGGAGGCTTTGGATGCAGGCGTCGGAGCAGGAGGCTGGAGGTCGACGACGGAGAGCAAGTTCTAGCCGGCGATGTTGAGCTTGGAGTTGGAGTAGGAATCGATGAAATCGGCCGTCGGGATGAGGAGATTTGGAGGCCGAGAAGGAGTTTGCAAGCTTCAACGGCTTGGAGAAGACAAGTGCTGGAGCAGTGGCGACTTTGATGTTGCTAGGGCACGGCGGTTTCGGACGGAGTGGAGATGGCAAGCCGGCGGTGTGGCTTTGTGGGAGGAGGCAGGCGTCCGAGAGAGGTAAGTTCCCGAATTTCTTTTTGCGATCTCTTTTTTCAGTTATGAGCGCGTGTGAGCGAATGAGGGATTTTTATTGTTTTGTGTTGTGAGGAGTGAATTTGAGATCGTGGGTAGAAATTATCGTAGGATCGTGGACTTACGTGGCTGAGGTGGGGCGGTTATGCCGTTACAGGTCAACAAATGCCCCCCAACAAATATGATATGCGCTTGATAGCAGATCATGTTTGTTGAAAGCTATTTGACCCTACAGACCTCTATAATTTGATTTTAGATGTCATGTAGAGGTTCTTTTAGATTTCCCTGATTTATCTTCTCGATTTGTCCGGAACTAACATTTCTTCTACCCTAGCTTTGTGCTTTCATGGGCTTGTTGAAGAATCCATATCGGTGACCTGTACACTTTAGATTTGTGTTAGGTCGGTGGAAAATAGTCATCTGTCCAGGGCTTTATGCAAGGAGGACTTTGATGATGACAGCATTCCCTTGGTTCAGCCTATGGCTCTATAAGAACTGTGGGATAACTCCTTCGATCCTGAGCATTGTGCTTTATCGGACATGCTGAAGAAGAGAAGTTCCTTCGATCTTAGCTTTGTGCTTGACAGATTTATTGAAGGAAATGCCTCTAACTTGACAATAATTTTCATTGTGGCTTGGTGCATTTGAGTTGATTGAGAATCTTCTTCTGAATTTTGCCTCAATCTACTTATTAGTTGAGAAAATCTTCTGAATTTGAACTGATTTGATTTGTTAAATTTGATAAATATCAAACTTGATAGTATTTGTCATCAGACTAACAAAATAGGTGCTTTCCTACTATGACCTCTTATCATAGCTTGTTGAGTAAGTAAAGTTGTTAGTGACTCAGCTGTATATAGGCTTATTGAGACTTATACTATAATAGGTCATACTTGTCATATTTGACTTGCTGAAGTTATCAGACCAAAAGTCTCTTCATTTGAACTTCTGGATTTTGGCAAATTTGGAGATGAATTTTCAACTTTTGTGATGATCGCATATTTATTTGCTCGAAGGTACCACTTTATGCCCTGTATTTATACAGTAATAGCATTATGAATGATTTTAAATATTTATTTTGGGATCGATGTTAACCCAAATAAACATTAAAAATGCCCCCTGTCTTGTGGGAGAATTTCTAAGATAACTTAGAAATGTATTTTTCTTTGTGAGGAAATGATCTTCAGCTTGCTTTCTTAAGAATGATATTTCTTTAAATATCTCCCATTGATCGGAGGAATAGGTCGTCGACCTTCCATATCGATGAGTTGATAGGATCCTCCCTGGTACACTTTTTCAATGACAAAAGGGCCTTCCCAGTTTGGTTTGAATTTACTACCCATTTTTTGGTGTGGGATAATTGGTCTTCTCAGCACCAGGACTAATTCTCATTCTTGAAATGCTCGAGGGTGTACCATACAATCAAAAGACTTTACCATTTTTGCTCGATAAATTTCTAAATTTTGTTGAGCTTAGAGCCTGACTTCATCTAGTGCATCAAGCTCCTCCATTCGTACGCGAGCATTTTGTTCTTCTGTGAGGTCGTACTGAACAGCTACTTGAAGTGACAACAATTCAACTTCGAGTGGAAGTACTGCTACAGCTTCAAATACCAACGCATAAGGAGTTACTTTTGTTGGTATCTTGTACGTAGTACGATATGCCCATAATGCTTCTGCCATCTTAGTATGCCACTCTCTTTTATTCTTAGTAAGAATTTTCTTGAGTAGATTTACTAGTGTTTTGTTGAAAGCTTCTGCTAATCCATTTGCTCTTGGATTATAAATTAATGAATATCGTAAATCAATTTTATGCTGCTCAATGAATTTGTAAATCTTAGTACTTTTAAAAGCTAGACCGTTGTCTGAGATTATGCGGCGTGGAACATCAAATATGTAGACAACATTATGAGTAAAGAAGTTGATCACATGATGACCAGTGACTTCTTTGAATTGAACTACTTCAGCCAATTTAGAAAAATAATTTGTTGCCAGCGATGTCCAGCAGATGATGGTGGATCAATTGGCCCTATTACATATGTCCCCCAGCATTCAAAAGGCCAGGAGGCTATAGTGGGATGTAAAGGATTTGGAGGTTGATGTATAATATTGCCATAAATTTGACATTCATGGCATATCTCTGCATGATTGGTGCAATCCTTTTCCATTGATGTCCAATATTAACCCATTCTTTTAATTTTAATGGCTATTTTAGGACCAGATTGATGTGCACCACATAGTCCTTCATGAACTTCAAAAATAACTTTATCAGCTTCATCTCTCCCTAAACATCGTAGCCACATTTAATCAAACGATCTTCGATATAGCGTGTTATTGACAAATGCATATCGCAATGCTCTCTTTTTGATCTACGTAGCTAATGATTTATCTGTTGGGAGTTTGCTTTCTCTGAAGTAGTAGTCTATGAAAGGCTGCCTCCAGTCATTTTGCTTTTCAACCTCTAGGCATTTGAGCCAGGATTCAGAGGCTCTACCAAATTTTCTTTCTCTAAATATTAGAGGTTTATTTATTTGATTTTTTGAATAAATTATTGGGGAGGTTGAGGAACAACAGAAGTTATATCCTGCTGGTTTGAATTTGGTGACCCCTCTATCTATGGGGAACACAAAATTGCTGGCTCTAGTACTCGACGATTGTTGACACTGATTAGCACCGGCTCGTTATTCATGCTCGCCATTTCTTTAGCAAGTTTTGCTAAAGAATCTGCCTTACTATTATGAGCTCGACAAACTTGGATTAATGTAACATTTATAATTTGCTTCATAATCTCGAGAACTCACCTATGATAGTAAATCAACCTGATTCTACCGATTTTATAAATACCTAGTACTTGATTTATAACGAGCTGAGAATCACCAAAAATTTTGAGATTTTGAATTTTTATTGAAATATCGATCTCGAGACCCGCTATTAAAGCATCATATTCTACTTTATTGTTGGTTCTGGGTTCAGTTAAACCAAATGAAAATCTCATTATCCCTCCATGAGGTGCTATGAAGATAAGACCGACACCAGCTCGAGCTTTTGGGAGGTTTGGAGGTTGGGCAGGTTTAATTGACGATGCACCATCAAAATACATTTCTCATATTTGTGATTCTTCTCCTTCTAGAACAAATAGGATTTGTTCATCGAGAAGATCATCATTGTGAGGCGAGTCTGCAGGAACGGGATGTGCGGCAAGAAAATCTGCTAAGACTTGTCCCTTTACTACCTTTTGTGGAATATATGTGATATCAAACTGTAGAAGTATCACTACCCACCTGGCAAGTCGACCTGTCAATGCTGGTATCATCATCAAGAATTTCAGCG
This sequence comes from Dendrobium chrysotoxum, assembly GCA_019925795.1. Lineage (NCBI taxonomy): Eukaryota > Viridiplantae > Streptophyta > Magnoliopsida > Asparagales > Orchidaceae > Dendrobium > Dendrobium chrysotoxum. The sequence continues at coordinate 24,264,688 of CM034300.1, read as the reverse complement.
GATCAATCTTTGATATCAATGTAATTTTATGGGAGAGCATGTAGTGATGGAGTTTTTGGACTACGAAAATCAACGCCAAATAATGATTCTCAATTAAAGAGTAACGTATTTCTGCTCCAATCAACCTTCGAGTGATGTAGTAGAGTGTATTTTCTTTACCTTCTTCATTATGCTGAGCTAGCAATGCTCCAAGGGACTCTTCTAACGCTCCAGTGTATAAGATAAGAGGCTTCCCTGGAATTGGTGCTGCAAGAATAGGTGGGCTTAACAGATATCTCTTGATACTATCAAAAGCTTCTTGACATTCATCATCCCTTTTGAAATGAACATCTTTCTTCATCAACTTTGGAAATGGTTGACATCTTCCTGATAGATTTGAGATGAACCGTCGTATGAATGCAAGCTGTCCTTATAAAGAACGAAGTTGACAGAGACTTTTTGGAGGCGGCATTTATATGATTGCCTTGACTTTGTTGGAATCAACCTTAATCCCTATATGTCGTACCACGTACCCAAGAAACTTTCTTGAGGAAACTCCAAAAGCACACTTGAATGGATTCATTTTGAGATTGCATTTTCTGATCCTTTCAAATACAATTTTTAAATCTTCAAAGTGATCTTTTCGATCTATACTTTTGACAACAAGATCATCCATATAGCATTCAACTTTTTGGTGGATGAGATCGTCAAATATATATGTCATAGCTCTTTGGTATGTAGCTCCAGCATTCATCAAATCAAGGACATGACGGTGTAGCAGAATATGCTGATGGGAGTTCTGAAAGATGTATATTTTTCATCCTCAGGTGCCATTTTGATTTGATTATATCCTGACGATCCATCCATAAATGAGAATATATCATAGTTGGACGTATTGTCAACCAGCAATTCTGATATTGGCAGTGGAAAGTCATCTTTTGGACACGCCTTATTAAGGTCTCGAAAATCAATACAGATACGGATTTGACCATTTTTCTTCTTTACAGGGACGATGTTAGCGATCCAATCGGCATACTTTTCTTCTCAAATAAAACTTGCTTCGATAAGCTTTTTGGTTTCTGCAATCACTTGCTCTTCGATTTCTAGCCTCATTCACCTTGGAGCTTGCTTAACAGGTACTGCATCTGGTTTGATGGCTAATTTATGAACAACTATATCAAGGGATAAGCCTGACATTTCATCGTATGTCCAAGCAAAGCAGTCCCTGAATTCACTGAGTAATACTTTCATCTTTTCAACTTTATTCTTTGAAAGAAGAGCACTAATAAAGGTCGGGCAAGGGTCCTCATCAGTTCCCAAATTTATTTCTTTTAGCTCATCCATGGTAGCAGCCTGTCCACCATCTTCAAGTTCTTCTAGTGCAGGTTTAGCTTCCATATCTTTCTCTTTATTCGTATCTGTGTCTTCAGTAGTCAGATGTTTATCTTTTACCGCATAACATGTATTTTTCTGAGCATGTTCTGCTACGATAAATCTGAGGCCATTTGTATCACGACTGCCCATTTTTGATAGTTCTTGACACCACATTCTTTGAAAGAAACGTGCTCGTCGTCAAGTAACCATATTATAAATTCCAGCTTTCCGTATCATCTGCTGAATTCTTTTGGGACAATATCTGGGCATTTCTGTAGGAATTATCTCTACATCTTTATTCAAATTCCCATGCTCATTGAGATTCTCTTCTTGATATTCTCCAAACTTATAAAATAAGCTTCCTGGTCCTTTACTTCCGTGTAGGGGAGGTACATAAAATGTTTTAAGCTCTTTAACAATATGCACCTCGCGGGATACAATTTCTCCAAAATATTGTGGAGGGATTAAGGTAACCACAAAAGTATTTTCCTTTGGCTGTTCATTAACCAAAGGCTTGTAGGCTTCAGAGACATCATCATCTTCCTCTGTGTCACTTCCCAAATGGAGTACAACTTTATTTGATTTAGGAAGCATATTAACTCTTTTAGGAAGATTTGATATCATGTTCTTTCTTCCTATCTCCTTTTTCTCAACTTCTTTAGGTTGTTTTGTACTCTTTGATGTCGATGCTTTAGCTTCAGAAGATTTTATCGACTTTACTTCATTTTACTTCATTTGGAATGAAGTATTTTACATCATCATAAATTTTTACTTCATGGACTGCGAAGGGTTGTATATCTACAGAGATCCGAAACTCTTCTCCATCCTTTAGATATTTCATGCATTGGTGCATAGTTGATGGAACCAGACCATTCTCATGGAGCCAAGGTCTACCCAAGAGTGCCTTGAATGAAGTGTCTGCATCGATAATATGGAACTTGGCTTCTGTGCATAGCTCTCCAAATATTAGGGGAAGGATAAATGACCCGATAGTTTTTTGCCCTTTCTCGTTGAAATCGTGCACCATAAGTTTATCTGGCCCGAGATGTTGAATATCTAAGGATAGTGATCTTAGTGTGCGCAAGCTCATGAGATTTATTGAAGACCCTGGGTCAATCAGAATTCGTTTGATTATGATGCCATCACTTTCTGCCGTAACATATAAAGGATGATTAAGTTCTGTAGTCCCCAACATGAGATCTTCTTCAGAGAATGTAACAATAGGTTCATTTCTAGCATGAAGAACTTTACTCAAACATCTTTCTATGAAATATGCTTCATATCTCTCTGGATTTTTATGAGCTTGTATCAAGGCTTCTCGAAGATCTTTTGACATTAGGAGAGCTTCATAGATACTGAGCTGTACTGGGACTTTTCTCAAATGGGAAATGATATTATACTCTATCCCTTTATTTATATCATATTTCTTCTTATGATCTTTAGGGATGATCTCTTCATTGATGATTATATATTTTCCCTTATCTTTGCTTGATGATCCCTTTTTTAGTAGCGGTGGCAGCACTTAACCACTTCTCAACTATACTTGAGCAACTTCATTCAACTCAGTCTCATCTGATGAAGATTTTATTATATGTTTAGAGTCTTCACTCAGCTTTACACGCTCCATTCGTGAAACTATTTGTTGATCTCGACTCATCGTCACTTGGAAAACACACCTCTTCTTCTGAATCACCATTTGTCTGCAGCACCATCAGACATGACTCAGACGTCCTCTTATCAGTCATTTTTGTAGAAGATATTATTATCTGACCTCTATTATAATCTTTAACAAAATCTCTTTGGCATGCAGTCGATGCTACTGAGATGACTCGACATGTTTCTACATGGAGTGATTTTTCATCTTCTTGTTCATCATCTTCTACTTTTGATTGGTCTATTTGAAGCTAAGACATAAAATCTGCAAGTCTTATAGACCGTCTTGCTGGTTGATGATAATCTTCTAGATTGTTGATGATCTTTTGAAGAATAGATCTTTTCTTCTTTAGCCTTTTACGCTTGTTTGAGCTATCAGACTTCTTGGAGGATGCCTTATAAAATTGCTTCATAATAGAACGCCTCCAAGTTGATGACCTGGAAGTGGATGCACCTGAATTTTGATTTCCTTTCAATTCAAGCACTGGTTCCGTAGAGGATTTCCATTTTACACCAGGAACTCCTTCCAATTGTTTGATCATCTTTCATATCTTCTTGGAGATTGCAGTCTGCCATTCATCTTTTTCTATTATCATCTTTTCGTTCATTTTATCTTCTTCCTTCATTGGAGGTATAGGAGAAGACACAATCACCTTTACAGATTCCTTTTTTGGGTGAACTAAAACACTATTTGATAGCGTGAATTTACCATCTCTGTATTTCTTTTCAAGCTAGTCTTTGAAAACATAACAATCTTCGATAAGGTGACTGATAACTCGGAGATACGGGCAAAAATTTGGATTATCTTTCTGCTCAGCTTCTTCTGGTCTTTTACACTCCGGTAATTCAAGGCCAGCATTAAGCGCATGCTTGAATAGTTTTGCCACACTTTTCCTCTTAAAAGAATATTCTCTATTCATTTTCTCTTTAAGGGATGTGATTCGATCACCGATTCTTGGCTTCAAACATTCTCCTCCATCACGAAAAGTTTGAGACCTGTCGTTTCCTCCCAATACTAGTTTTGGCTGAGGTTTAGAATACTGTCTTCCTTTATCATCTTTAGGAGTAGACTATTTTTCTTTATCGGTCCTTAAAGATGATGCAGAATAGATCTCATCCCTTCTAGTATCTGCAGCTTTATTTCTTCGGGGTCTATCTGAATAATTTTTAGACTTAGACAGATTCAACTTTTCAAATTTAGCTACTCTGTCCAATAACTCCTGATAAGTGCTGATGGAGGCCATTCATAAAAATGGTAACATCTTATCATCAATGTTTCCTATTAGTAGTTGAACAGTGTGCTCCTCTTCTAACTGTTGTTCGTATTTCATACTCATATTACGCCAACGAGTGATGTACTTCATCACTGACTCACCCTTTTTCCTTTTCTCTAGGGCAAGGTCAGCGATAGTAGTTTTCTCCGTAGCACTAGCAAATCTTTTCACAAACATATTCTCCAATTCTACAAATGTCTTAACAGAATCATTGGGAAGTTCTGTATACCATTCAAAAGTAGTTGCAACCAAACTACTAATAAATTGGCGGAAGAGTAGAGTATCAACGCCTCCAGTATTTCGACAAGTCACTTTAAACTGAGCCAGGTGTTGTTTAGGATTGTCGGTTCCATTAAAAGTATTGAATTTGGGCACTGAATATCCTTTAGGATATGGCACTTGATCGTATTCAGTTGGATACGGGCGACCCTTGCTTACAAATTTCTCTATATGCTCTGAGGTAATGACAGCATTAATTTTTTCATTGATTATTGATTCTAGCTGTGGTGTCATTACCGACTCAGATGTATTTGCAACAACATGGTGAGTTTGCAGATGAACAAGTCGATCAGCCTCATTTCCTCCTTCAGGTGTGATTCGAATTTCAGACACCTGAGGTATTGGGTCAGTTGGCAGATTAGTAGGAATGCTACTCGATATATATTGATTAACGGATTGACCCGATATATGATGATCAGTTGGTTGAGCTAATACAGGATGAGTAATGATGTTCTTTTGCATTAACTACATCATCGCAGTCATTTGTGCCATCATTTCTGTCATCTTATTATTTAGATATGATATCTCCTTATCTTTTTCTTTCATATGGAGCTTCAAACGCCTTTGTGCTTGTGCTAATGTTTCATCAAGCACTTCTTTGTCTTGATCATCATTTTGTATATCTCCCGATGGGACTTTTTCTTCTGACTGCTCGTGTTGAGCTTGATCTTCTTGAGAGGTTGTTGTTTTAGAAGAGGTGGGCCCCACTTCATTGCATCGTTGATAGCCACGTGTTTGATGTGGTTCATCACCATGCCCCACCATGTAGACTACCTCAACCTCCATGGTGTCTTCATCTTCATCATTTTCTCGTACTCGAATCTCAAAGCGACGCTTCCAGTAGATCTCTGGCTCTGCATGCGGTACAGGAACCTCTTCAATTAGAGGAGTATGGTCAAAGTTGACCTTCTTCTGTAGAGATAGAGCTGACTTGTAATAGGATTCCTTGGAAGATTCTCCAAGGTGTCGACTATTGCAAGTGTCAGTAATAGGAACCTTTTTCCTTAGGTACCCATTATTTATGATTCTTGTTAAAGGCGGATCTCTGGGAAGCTGCCCCAGATGTCACACCTATATTAATTTTATTTTGTGGTAATCTTCTTTCAGGAGGTCTCGGCCCCCAAATATCTTTTCCCTTCCACCGGGATCTTTTATCAGCGGATTCCTGAATACGAGGTCCAGGTTTCACGCTCCAATGTTCACCGCGTGGAGCTGATCTCGATTTCTCTTGAGCTATTATGGCAGTTGGTAACTCTCTTTGTGGGATTCTTCTAGCCTTGAATGTCAATGGCCTTTGATATTTCCTCCTTATCAGGCCATTTTGTTTTGCAACTTTCAAAACTCTGTGTATCCTAGCTGACAGAGTTTCGTGCTTCTTCGTCTAAGGAATAGGTGTTTGGGGTTGTTGATCCCAAAATGATTGTTTCAACTCGCCAGTATGACTATTCCTCTTCACCCATTTTAAATTTGTGAACTTATTCTGGGTGGGAATGTTAACTTCTGGCTCCAAGGCTGGGAGTGTTGACGGATGCACTGGTAGTGGTTATTGAGCTCGTAGCTTTGCATTCAACTTTCTCCTTTACCTTCTTGTGAGCCTTCCTCCAGATGAGGAGGCTTCAGCATCATCCTTCCCAGGCGCAAATAACCCGGTTGGCAGAGTGGTGGCCCTAGTAGGAACCACTGATATTCTTCCTCTAGTTACGACCCTCTCTGTGGTTGGGGCCTTGGGCTGCGATAATCTTTAGAAGATAGAGGTTTAGTTTTGTTAAACTGCTTTAGCAGTAGCAGTTCTAATAGCTCATGGCTGTTGCACGGAATAGGTACGTCGTGCATAAGTTTTAGCAGAATCAGGCCCCGCAGAATGGCCTTGAACGGTCATGCCGTGAATAGGTACGGCGGCAGCCATTGCAGTAGCTGCAGAGAACTCCAAACTACCAAATCGAATGGTGGCTTCAGAGTTTCCAGTATTTATGACAGCATTCACTAGCTGAATGCTAGCGCCTCGTCCCAATAGGACGATAAAGGGAGTATTCTGTAGTTCCATTCTGCACAAAAGAAAGGTAAAGGTTAGTAGTCAAAAATTGATACATCACCCCACACTTTCAGAGTGTAGAGACTATACATAATGAAATAATATATATATATATATATATATATATATATATATATATATATATATATATATATATATATATATATATATATAGTAAAATTTATTGGATTGCATTATTTTAAAACCCTAATATTAACGAATTTATTAGAATTTTAATATTTTTGTTGCTATTGTAGTTTATGTATATCTAGCCAAAGATGGAAAGAGAAACCATCCCCAGTGGAGTCGCCAGAAATTTATGGGCTCTGAAAATTACATATGAATGCGCTCATAGCCTCTCCTTCGTCATCGGTCTATCTTCCTTGTTTGATGGCGATGACGGTGAAGAGTTTTAACGAGATTAGGTTCTGGGTGAATTTTTAGAAGGCAGATTGGGTTTTAGATAAGACACTACCCAGAGATTTCGCCCTCAATTTGTGAGGACTTTTTGATCTGAGTTCTGGTTTCCTATAGGCGCAAGCCCCTATAATTAATTACCCCTCCTGATAATAAGAGAGAACTTTCGATTAAGGCTAGTTATTAAAGTAGTCACATATGTTATAAACCTATCGTATAATAGCAACAATCTTAGGGTTTTGAATTTGAGATTTGAACTTTAAAGTTTAGGAATTTAAGGTTTATCACCGTAAATTTAAAACAGGTGGGGGGGGGGGAATGAAGACAAGCCCGATCAAGATCCCATGGTTCCGTCGTCCCGGGCTGTCATGATCCCTGGTCTACCTAGTCAGAGGAGGTAGTCGACCCAACCTGACAGAAAGTACCTTATCGGCAGCCGTGGGTTGCTTCGTCTAAGAATACCTTGTAGACCTGGGTTGGTATTTATCTAAAGGGATAGATCTGAATCCACCTTAGCTGACAGAGGGCTTTATACCGATCAAATATACCCTATGATTCATCGCTCAAGGGTTTGACGCCATTAGGGAACATACGGGCTTTGACTGTGATCGTAATATAATGGTGTCATTTCGTGGCAAAACCACCCGATCAGAGGGCACGTGCCACATCCCTGCTGGTAAGAGACTATTTGAGGATGAATCGTAGTGATACACCCGACACACATTCGCTCTTCGTGAGCTAAGGTTAATTTCAAATTTATCACCCCCGACAAATGGTTGCGGGAGGGGGATGATTTTTAGTTTTAGATTTTAATTAATAGATTTCATTTTAGGGATTTAGATTTTTTGTTGGATTTGAGAATTAAACCCCTCCAGTTGAGATTTTCTGTCAACACGGCCATCATCGGGGTGACTTTTGAGTCACTAGTATTTTTGTAGGAATTTGGGAGGCATTTTGTAATTCAAGTCATGTCACTTCAGTCCTTTTATGGAGGAGGATGAAACTTGAATATTTGACCCACGTAGCATTCTCGAATCGTTGGATTTGGGACTCAAATATGACGATCGGAGCACATGCGGGGAATATCATTTGACCCTACGCAGCATTCTCAGACATTTGTATTTATAACTTTAAAACGTTGACCGGAGCACATGCAGGGGTTATGTTTCAATTCAGTGGGACCATATTTAATACATAAAAGGGGGGAATTTTAAAGTATTTAAATATGATTTATTGTGCCAGTGATTTCATTTAGAAATGCCCAGGATTTCATTTAAGGGCCTACGAACGCCTTCTGTCCGCATGTACACATGTTGCGGATTTGGTGGCGTTTAAATATATGATGTTTCTAGGAGTGTAATGTTTTAGTGGATCACAGTTAAGTCCTGACTTCAGTACATTTGCACATTATCAAATGAATCATAGCCTCATTATATCTATAGATATCCTAAATCAGCAAGTAATCATCAATCCTCTAATCACCGTGGCATAGCTTTTAACTTTCTAGATCAGCACAATCAAATGAGTGGTCTAGTGTATTTGAGTCAAAGGAGACATCTCATAGCATTGACACAACTCTTTGAATATATCTCCCCAAAACTATTGACTAGTGAAGAATGCTATCTGGATCTGATGGACAATAGAATGACTCTTATGCATCAAAACTCATCATTGCAAAGAGACTTGCCACTATAAAATGTTGATCCCATAGAAGGAGAATGCTGCCAAGATTCTTAATTTGAATGGAGTTTCTCAAAATTCCTAAAGAACCAACTCTAATTATATATTGTTAAGATAAGAGGAGATGTATGATAAATGTTTTCAGGCAAAGACTGTAGTGGCATGATCTCTATTTGGCTAGAAGATGCATCAAATCAATATGTTTTGATTCCATGTACTCTCAAAATTGTACATTGCCAAATTCTTCTTGAATAATCAATTAAAGTCAAAATCAATTGTTAATTTCCCTGAATTTTTGTAATAAGATTATGTCACTTGCCATTAACACAATCTACATTGTTAGATTTGGATTGATTTGATGTTGCCAATTTGAGAGCTATTTGAGAGTTCTGTGTTCTTGTGTTAGAGTCAATTTGTAGCCTTTTGGAGAGTTGCCACTTGTTGGAGAGTATTAGTCTGTACTGAGGTTGGATTATTAGTGAAAAAATATTGATTTATGCATTTTATTGTTTATGTTTTATTTTGATTTAATTAATTGCATTAATTAGTTGGTTAATTGGGTTTTAATTTAATTAAAGATGAATTTTAATTAAAACTTAATTTGCTCAATTTGATTTAAATCTCAAATGTATGTTGAAATTGGTTAAATTTATTTGGTTAAAGTTCGATGTTAATAACTATTTTTAAAGACTTTAATTTGATTTAAAATGCATTAATTAATTATATTAATTAATTAAGTGAAATCAATTTATTCATTTAATTAAGTTATTAAACTGATTATGTTTTCTGATTAAAATTTGTGATTAAAATTTTATTCAATTATTTAAGTTGGGTTTAATTTTGAGTTTAAATTGTAAATGTATTTTGAGATTATATAATTATGTGAATTAATTTGCTCATTTAATTGGTTAAAATTTTTTAAATAAAATTTACTTTATTAAAATTTGATCGGTTTTAAGTTAGAGTTTAGATTGTACTTTGAAATTATTTTAAATTAAAATAGTTACTCAATTAATTAAGATATTTATTTAAATTTTAAATTAAAGTTTTAAGTTTTAATATTAAGAGATTTAATTTTTAGCATTTAATTAATTTAATTTATTTTTTTTAATTTTAGATTTAAATGATTTATTAATTAAATTATAATTATTTTAAATGTAATTTAATTTAGTTAAAGTTATTTAATTAGTGAGTTATGAATTAATTAGTTTCAAATTAAATTTGTATTTTTTCAAAATCAACCAAAGTCCAGAAATTTTATTTTTCTAAGTCCCGAATTTTTGAATAAATTTCGGCAGCCTCCCAGCGTCCCCTCCCCGGCGCCGGGAGGTAAAGAGGGCATTTGCTTTTTTGGCTCGACTCGACCGGATCAAATCAACGGCGAGGAGATTGAGTCTTCAATCCCTCGGTCGGATTATCTCGACGACCGAGGGCTTCGGGGGACCATATAAAACCCCGGGACTTCCTTCAAAATCTTTAATTTGATTTCGTACCTGTATGAAAAGTTCTCTCATCTCTCTCCCTCTCTCTTTCTCTCTCTCTCTCTTTATTTTCCTTCTCTTTTATTTATTACATATATAATATTATATATAATTTAATATATAATATAATATTAAATATATAATATAACTTAATATTATATATTATATTAGTATAACATATCTAATATTATATAGAGAGAGAAGAAGCCCATTATCGGGCTAGGGCAGAGATGGGAACAGACGCGTGACCAAAGTGGCGAACAGGCTCAGGGTCGGCAGCGGCGGCTTCGTCGGCTGTGAGGAGGCTTCGGATGCAGGCGTCGGCGCAGGAGCCTGGAGGTCGATGGCGGAGAGCAGGTTTTAGCCGGCGATCTTGGGCTTAGAGTTGGAGTAGGAGTCAATGAAATCGGCCGTCGGGATGAGGAGATTTGGAGGCCGGGAAGGAGTTCGCAAGCTTCAACGGCTTAGAGAAGACAAGTGCTGGAGCAGTGGCGACTTTGACGTTGCTAGGGCACGGCGGGTTCAGACGGAGTGGAGATGGCAAGCCGGCGGTGTGGCTTTATGTGAGGAGGCACGCGTCCAAGAGAGGTAAGTTCCCGAATTTCTTTTTGCGATCTCTTTTTTCGATTCTGAGCACGTGTGAGCGAATGAGAGATTTTTGTTGTTTCGTGTTGTGAGGAGCGAAGGTGAGATCTTTTGCAAATCTGGTTTTGATGATGACAAATATGTTTCCAGTGTGTTTTGCTTGGCTAACCCGTTTCAGGCACAAAAGATCACTAGCAAATCAAGCCAACTCAAGATCGGGTCCAAGTGTGTCCAATGTACTGTTTCTCATTTTATTGAGTCAATTGTAATATAACTGATCCCCTAGCTAAGTAACCTTGCACACACACACTCAGGGGGAGAGCTTGAGTGAATTAGAGTTTCTGTTCAGTTTTTGTTCAGATCGTCCTGGACGATATTCACATCATCCTGGACGATAGGGTAAAAACAAAAACCCTAATTAGGGCGACTAAGTTAAGAGGGTATGATTAAGCAGATCGTCCTGGACGATCTTTGGATCGTACGGGACGATATGCCCAAATCAGAAATTATTAGCCGCTAGATCAAGTTAGGCAAGTTTTTATTTTTAGTTATTTGGTCTGATCGTCCCGGACGATACGTGTATCGTCCTAGACGATTCAGTACAATCATGCCTAATTTAATCTGGAAATCAAGGAAAGCAATTTATTTTTGATTGATACTATCATATCATCCTGGATGATCGCAGGATCGTCCCGGACGATCCTGATCGTCTAGTGCATTTCAGTTGTACGTCCCGAACTGTGTTCAGGACGATTTGGGCACTTTTTGAACTAATCGTACAAGACGATATCCCTATCGTCCTGGACGATCAAGTCATTTTTTGGTCGTCCAGCACAGATTTCTCTAGACGACCCGAACTGTCTTCTGGACGATATTCCTCGATTTGCACTAAATGTCCCGGACGATTGCAGGATCGTACTGGACGATATGATCAATTTTTTCTACTGATCGTCCAGAAGAGCCAGATCGTCCAGGCTGAAATAGCTGAATTTGAACTGATCGTCCTGGACGATCTTGGCCAACCAGTTGAGATTTAGGGCAAATTTTAAGCCCTCCTATAAAAGAACTTTTTCTTGAAACAAGAAATTTTTTGCCACCTTCCTTCCCTGAGAAACCCTAGAGAGAGAGAGAGAGTTGGGAGAGAGAGAGAAGATCTTGTGAGGGGGAGTTAGTGAGGGATTCACTAAGGTTGCTCCAAGCACGGATCAGAGTCGTCTTCTCCGCTCGTCGTCTTTCGTCTAGTCGGTGTTCGTCGTGGGAGGATCGTTCGCAAGAAGATCCGGGGTTCTCTGCCCGCTTCAGGTGGAAGCAAAAGGAGTTCGAATGTTCTCTGCCTACTTCAGGAGGAAGCAAAAGGAGGTCGGGTTCTCTGCCTCACTGTGTGGTGAAAAGGAGGTGTTTGTACAGGCTTCTCCGTCTTACTGTGGGAGCAAAAAGAGAGACACTTTTTGTTTAGTGCAATACCCGGAGGGGAGGCTCCGGGGAGTGGACGTAGGTCAAGTTGACCGAACCACTATAAAATCTGGTTTGCTTTTCTAATTCAGTTTTTGCACTTTACTTTTCCGATATTAACTGCTTGGGTGAATATCTGTGACTGATCTTTTCGTTCTTGTTTACTTGTTTCCGCTGCTAAGTATCGAAAAGATTTTCATTGTTATCGTGAAATTTTTAAATAACCAATTCACCCCCCCCCCTCTTGGTTAGCCTCGGGACTAGTTCACTAGGGCTAAACATCCCTTTCAAACTTTCAAGTGGTATCAGAGCTCGGGATTCAAAATTTAGGTTTAAAAACTTTTGAATTTGATCCATGGCTAACTGTAACAATCGTAATACTATTGAAGGTTATTTTATTACAAGACCACCGTTGTTTGATAATATTCCTTTTGATTTTTGAAAAACATGCATGTCTACTTTTCTGCAATCTATTGATTATCGCATGTGGATGTTAGTGAAGAACGGATACGAACCACCTTTTAGATTGATTAACAATGTGAAAATTGAATTGCCTTTTGCTGATTGGACGTTTAATGATCGTGATTTAGCACAGTTAAATGCAAAATGCTTGAACTGTTTCTTTTGTGCTTTAAAATCTGAGGACTATATGCGTGTTTCTACTTGTACAACGGGAAAGGAAATCTGGGATAGATTATGTATAACATACGAAGGTACAACTGAAGTCAAACAGTCTAGGTTAAATATCTTGTTACATGATTATGAACTTTTTCGTATGAAACCTAGTGAGACTATTTCAGAAATGTACACAAGGTTCACTCAGATTGTTACCTCTTTGCATGCTTTAGGTAGAGAACTTACTAACTACGAAAGAGTGAACAAAATTTTTAGATATTTGCCTGCTTCTTATGATGCTAAGATTACTGCTATCAGTGAATCTAAAGATTTAAATACTTACTCTATTGACAGCTTACTTGGATCACTCATTGCTTACGAGTAAGGGGTGAACCAAAGGCAACTTGATACAGGTGAACGCAAGAAAGAGAAGACAGAGGCACTAAAGGCCAAAGATTTAGATGCTAGCACTTCCGGGTCTGATAGCGATGATGTTTCCTTGATCACAAGGCAATTCAAAAGCTTTCTAAGGAAGAAACATAAGAACTATCAGAAGTGGAACAAGGGTAAGTCCAGTAAAAGTTTTAAGGGTTCATCTGAATCTGTTTGTTTTGAATGCAGGAAGCCTGGACACATTAAGGCTGATTGTCCTACACTTAAAGCTCACCCAAGCAAGGAGAAGGGTGAGGAGAAACCAAAGTTCAGAAAGGACAAGAAGCGGATTCAGAAGGCGTTCTGGGCAGACTCTGCATCCGACTCTTCTGAGACTGAAGCTGAAGAGGAGGAAACAAACTTGTTTCTTATGGCTGATGATCACCCTGGTCAGTCGGATCAGGAAGAGGTATGCGAGCTTACCTACGATCAATTATTTGAAGTTTCTGAAAGAATTCATACATCGTATAGGAAGCTTAAGAAAACTCATGCTAGTCTGAAATTAGATTACTTAACTTTGCAAAAAGAGCATGATTCTGTAGTTAAAGATCATTCCACACTTGATTCAAATCACATGTCTTTGCTTGATGAATTCGATGAGTTGAATAAAAAATATTCTGATTTAGTTTCTGAGCATGATTCATTGAAAACTACGCATGTGGACTTAGAAAGAGCTTTTAAAGAATTAGATACAATGGCATGTGAAGTAGAAAGTAGCAAGGGAACCTTGAAATTTGAAATTGCAAGTTTAAAGAAAGAAAATGAGTTTTTGAAAGTAAAGATCAGTGCTTTTGAAAAGAACAAAACACCGCCTACTTTTGAACAGTTTTATGCACCACCACCTTTTGAAAAATCTGTTGCAAGTTCTTCAAAGCATGTTTCATATACATCTAGGAAGAGGCATTATCATCCACGTAGATTAGTTAATCCTTTTCCTGGTGTTAGATGTTTTTCATATGGCATGTTAGGACACATTTCCCACACCTGCACTGTTCACTGTAGTACACATTGGGTGTGGAAACTCAAACTGCCTGTTTCACAGCACAGCACGTATGCATTGCATTCTTCTTTTCATAAGAAGGAACCCAAACCTGTTTGGGTTCCTAAGACTGACGTTTGATATTTTTGTAGGTGTGCTCTCACACAAGACCTCGTGAGAGCATGTGGTACCTGGACAGCGGATATTCTAGACATATGACTGGAGATGCAAATCAGTTCATTTCGCTGGAAGCCAGAGCTGGAGGCAAGGTTACACTTGGAGATAACACCACCAGGAAGGTGGTAGGCACAGGTATAATTTATGATTCAAAAAATTTTATGATTGATAATGTTTTGCTTATAGATGGACTGAAACACAACTTGCTGAGCATCAGTCAACTCTGTAACAAGGGATACAACATCAAATTCCTGCCCACTGGCTGCATTTTAAGCTTAAATGATGAAGTTATTTTGCAGGGGCAAAGGATCAACAACGTCTACAAGCTGGATGTAAGTTGCATTAAATCTGATAATTCAATTTGCTTAAAAACTGCTGCTGATGAGTCTTGGTTATGGCATAGGAGATTGTGTCATGCCAGTATGAAAACCCTTAGGAGAGTCACCCAAAAGGACTTAGTTAGAGATGTGCCCAAGCTTAAGTTCACTAAGGATCACCTGTGTGATGCCTGTTAGTTGGGGAAGCAAGTCCAGTCCTCTTTTCACTCTGTTAAGGACATTAGCACCTCCAGACCTTTAGAAGTTCTTCACATGGACCTCTTTGGACCCATTAGCACTGCCAGCTTAGGGGGGAGAGTCTATGGGTTTGTGATTGTAGATGATTATTCGAGATTCACTTGGGTTAAGTTTTTGTCACATAAATCTGAGTCATTTGATGAGTTTAGATCTTTCTCTACTTGGATTCAGAAGAAGTTAGGATGTGAGATTATTACCATCCATAGTGATCACGGAGGGGAGTTTGAAAATGAAAGATTTGGAAGTTTTTGTGAGGATCATGGGATTAGTCACAATTTTTCAACTCCTAGGACCCCTCAGCAGAACGAGGTAGCTGAAAGGAAGAACAGGACCTTAGTGGAAGCCGCTAGAGCCATGCTTGCCAAGTATTCACTTCCAAAATACTTTTGGGCTGAAGCGGTGAACACTGTCTGTTATGTGCTGAATAGGGTGAATGTGAGAGTCAAACTAAACAAGACACCTTATGAGATCATTAAGGGTAGAACTCCAAATTTGTCCCACCTCCATGTCTTTGGCTGTAAGGTTTTCATTCTGAACAACGGGAAGTCACCCTTAGGAAAATTTGACCCCAAATCTGAGGAAGGAGTGTTCTTAGGATATTCAAGTGTGGGGAAATCCTTTAGGGTGTTCAATAGGAGGACTTTGGTGGTGAAAGAAACAACCCATATAGTGTTTGATGAATCTGATCCTAAGGAGTCTAGATCTGAAGTAGAAGATGAAGAGATTGTTGAGGTTACCCAAGGAGTTGGAAATACAAATTTGGAGGAAAGGGTAGAACCTCAAACCACGTTGCCTAGAGATTGGAGATATTCTTCGAGTCATCCTAAAGAACTGATCTTAGGAGACCCTTCTGAAGGTGTTAAGACTAGGCATGGACTTAGGAAGGAAGTAAACCATTCTGCCTTTATCTCAATGACTGAACCCACCAACATCAATCAAGCCTTGTCAGATGAGTTTTTGATTTTAGCTATGTAGGAAGAATTGAATTAATTTGTAAGGAATGATGTTTGGGAGTTAGTAGAAAGACCTAAAAATTAAAGTATTGTGGGAACCAAGTGGGTCTTTAAGAATAGAATGAATGACTCTGGTGTGGTGGTGAGAAATAAGGCAAGATTGGTGGCTAAGGGGTATAATCAGATAGAATGGATTGATTTTGAGGAGACTTTTGCCCCTGTAGCTAGATTACTAGCCTTTGCATGTTATAAGGGATTTAAACTGTTTCAAATGGATGTCAAGAGTGCCTTTTTAAATGGGGTAATTAAAGAAGATATTTTTGTAGAATAACCCCCAAGTTTTGAGAGTTTCCAATATCCAAGTCATGTCTATAAATTAAAAAAGGCCTTATATGGATTGAAACTGGCACCCAGAGCTTGGTATGAGAGGCTTAGCACATTCCTGTTAGAAAGAGAGTTTGTTAAGGGGAGCGTAGACACCACCCTTTTTCTAAGGAGATTAGGGGATGACTTACTCATTGTCCAGATCTATGTTGATGATATAATTTTTGAATCTTCTGATAAATATTTATGTGATGAGTTTTCTAAAATAATGAGTAAGGAGTTTGAGATAAGTATGAAGGGAGAATTGTCCTACTTTTTAGGGTTTAACATAAGGCAAACGGATGATGGAACCTTTCTCAATCAATCAAAATACACTAAGGACATTTTGAAGAAATATGAAATGGACAAAGCCAAGCCAATCAATACTCCCATGCCCTCCTCAATTTAGTTAGATAAGGACTCAAGTGAAAAATCTGTTGATCAGAAGAAGTATAGAGGGATAATAGGATCACTGCTTTACCTGACTGCTATTCGACCTGATATCATGTTTAGTGTCTGTCTTTGTGCTAGGTTTCAGGCTGATCCTAAAGAGTCCCACCTGACTGCTGTTAAGAGAATTCTTAGATATCTTTTAGGGACCCCAAACCTAGGAATCTGGTACCCCAGGCACAGCACCTCTTTTGAGATCATTGGATATTCTGATTCTGACTTTGCGGGGTGTATGGTGGATAGAAAGAGCACTTCTGGGACTTGTCAGTTCATAGGATAGTCGTTAGTCTCCTGGTCTAGTAGAAAACAGAACTCAGTTGCACTTTCCACTGCTGAAGCTGAGTACATTGCCTTAGGGAGTTGTGTGGCCCAAGTTCTTTGGTTGAAGGAACAAGTCTTGGATTTAGGGGTACCTATTGGCACAATTTCTATTCTATGTGATAATACTAGTGCCATCTGTATCTCTAAGAATCCAATCCAACATTCTAGGACCAAACACATTGATATAAGGCATCACTTCATTAGGGACCATGTTACAAAGGGGACATTGAGCTACATCATGTAGCAACTGAAAATTAGCTGGCTGACATATTCACTAAACTACTGGCCTTTGACTCATTCAGCATTTTGAGAACCATATTAGAAGTGATTGATATAAATGCTTGATTCTGATGACTGCTGATTTCTGATTGTTCTGATTGGTATTCTGCTTTCTGTTAGTTAGTTTTTGTTTTTATTATTTACTTTCAGTTGATTTTATTTTCTCTGCTGATTTCTATTTTAGCCTTACTGTTAGTTTGATTTGAGTATTTACTTTGCTGTGATTTTCTACATGTTTTTATTCACTGGTTCATATCTTGCACTTACTATTTTATGCTTTTCAAAATCTGATCACCGCTCACTACTTCTGATAATCTAAATTTTTTACTGAGAGTTTTTACCTTGTTTTGGTTTGGAAGCTAGTAAGCAGTGATTGATTCCACTGAATTTGTTAAAGGGAAGAAACATTAATGATTGTTTCTCTTTCTCTAACTCCTTTACTGGTGCATAGTTTCTTTTGGATAAAAATCCTCTTCAAAATTAAAATGTTAGTTTTTGAGATAGAGATTATTTTATCTTCCTACAGTAATCTACCTCATATCAATAGTATTTTTCAAAATCTTGAGTCATTAGTTTGATTTTCTAAACCAAGTGATTGCATTTATCATATGCTGTATGGCTTTTATTTTGTGAATCATTCTTCCTTACTGTGGAGAGTCATCTCCTATGTCTGGAAGATAATTTCACAACTGAGACTCTTTAATGATTATGAAAAGGAGGAAGCTTATAAAAGATGCGCAGTGCGCCAAATAATTTGAAAAAGAGGTATAAAATGAGCCCAAAACTGAAAAGATGCAAAATTACCAAATTGGATACACAAAGTGTATCAAAAATGAAAAGATACGCAAAGCGCCAACCAAATTGAAAAAAAAGGCACAAAATGAGCCCAAACCAAGCTTTTCTCCCTTTGAGATTGTTAAATGTCTTAGAAAAATCCGTGTGCCACTCAATATTTTCAAAAGCTTGAGTTTGAAAATCCTGATTTTTGATTTTTTACTTTGTAACACTATTATATCAGATATTTTTCTGGAACGAGGCTTGAAAGGATCTCTTTTCAAATCTAATGTCTTTTCTTCAGAATCGGATTTTTGTTTTGAAAGAGGTTTGCATCGATAAGGTGCCCGGGATCGGAGTTACGAAAGTTGATTTTTTCAACCTTTTTTCTGGATTTCAGCGCTGTCAATCATCTTCTTATTGGTTTTTGAATCAACAATCAAGGAAAAATTCTGATTTACTCGAGCAGCTTGATCAAAAAAAAATGTTGCTTTTATGTGTTTTTGCTGTAAGATTTATTTATTTTTGTTTTATTTTAATTTCATGGTTGTGTTTTTGGGATCCTGATCGATCATCTTCATCCTTCATCTTTTTCTATTTTCTTTACATCGTCTTGGATGATATCACGATCGTCCTGGACGATCCTCTTCGTCCTGGACGATCCAAACATCGTCCTGGACGATTCATTCCTATTAGTAACTTCCTAAGAAGCTAACACATTATAATTAACCTTGGGCACTTTATGATTTACTCCATATTCAGGCTGTGTAGGCTAAGATAGTGTTAAAGTTTCAGGATTAGCAATAACCTATTTTCTTTTGTCCTTGGTAGATGTCTGTGGGAATAGAACTTTACCACATTGATGGTTGACTTTGTTGTTGTTGAAGAGGTGATTTGCCTTGCAAGATGCAAAATAAATCTAAATTAAATTTCTTTGGGAAAATTAGGAATTAAATTTGAATTCCAATTTTGAAATCAAACCTACCATTAGAGATATAATACAACCTCAGAAGGTGGAGATAAAATCTCTTAATTGGTTCGGACTCAGAATTTAAGATTTTCTCTAGAATGTCGTAGCCTGATTTAAGAAAGAATCATATATGATCCCAAAGGGTTAAAATGAAGTTCAGTCAAATATTCGACTATCATAATCAAGAGGAGTAATCATTAATTTCATATTCAAATTTATGTTAGCACATGATATATCTCCTCGAAGAAAGAAGATATTATCCATTAGCAATCATTCGAATATGACTATAACTATCATTATATATTTAATTTTCCAAAAGAAATATTAATTGGATTTTGATAAATTGATGTGGGTTCTAAATCTCTTATGAGTGCAAGCCCTTGTAGTTAATTACAACATAGGAAATGAGAGTTTCCTATAAAAACTCTTGATTAAAATAATGGCAGATACTCTATTTAGAGTTTTTTAGGGTTAAAATCAAAGGAGTTGAATTTAGAATCTCAATTAGGATTAGATCAAGTTGGAGCACTTATTCCTGGAGCCGATGGAGGAGAGGTAGGAAACATTTTGAGATTATGAAATGATTTAGAAGTGTCCCAACCTAATCTAAGTGTTGGGCTTTAAATTTTAGATTAAGAGAATCTTTAAGTTGAGTTGAGTAATTTATTAGAAATTTGGGATTATATTCCAAGAGGTTGGGGTCTTATGATTCAAAATCTACCCCACATCGTAAATCAAAATTGGACACTGAACCATAGTGGCTCGAACCTAGCTAATGCAATGTAAAATCTAGACTTACCTCGGCCTAGATTTGGGAGCCAGCTAACCACCTAAATGCTTAAAATTCATGAGTCTATTCTTTATGAAAGAATGATGGGCTATTGTTTAAAGTTTTTGAAAATTGGGACCGACGTCTAGACTAAATCCTAATTAGCCCCTTGACTTATATAGGATGAAAATGCTTGGATCAGATGCAATTAAATTTTTAGACTCATATAATTAGTTTTTAATGTAATGCATGCTGATTGACTCGATTAAATGCATAAAATATATATGAAGCAATTTTTGAAAAAGGCTTAAAATTTATTTTTTCCTAGAGATTGCATAATATTTTTTTGATAGATCTGCACCCTCAAAGGCCATGTGGTCTTCCAAAACTCACATGTGGGGAGGTTCCTGACAACGAAGAGAAAGTCAATAATATATTTATGCTGACTTTGGACTGTCCCGAGCTTACTTCTTACACACCAAACGATATTCTTAGAGGACGTGAGGGACGAAAATAAGTATGAAGACTTTGAGAAAATAGAACAGTTCAAAGAACTGCATCTAGAGGAAAAGATAAATTTAGGAAATGTAGGCTTCAACATATCTTTAAAGTTCAAATCCCTTAGTTTTCTTTGAAGCATTCAAATTGGTCCATATTTCTTTATAGCATGGTAGCAATTATGCATATTTTAAAAATTAATTCATATTTTCCTTCATTTATATGTATAATTAATGATTCTTTGTGCGTAATTTATGCAAACTTCGTGCTTATTTACATCGTATTTTGTGCTTATTTACTGCTTAATTTGTGTGTATGTACTGCATATTTTATATGTATATATTACATATTTTGTGCATATTTTATGAGTACTTACTGTGTATTTTGTGCATATTTGATGCGTATAAAAGCACAATGAAAGTGAAGTGAAAGCGTAGTGAAATACAGTAACAACATAGTGAAAGTGCAATTAAAATAAATATCGAGTGCCTTTTGCATTGCCGCCACTACATTATATGCCAAAATGGTATCAATCACTCTATACATGATTTTGATAGAGAAAAGAGCAAAGATTCAATTTGGGGACACTAATTCTTTGATTTAGTTATTTAAAGATTGTCAAGTTGATGATAATATATTCACTTGGGATGTCCAAATTGATGAATTTGATAGATTGTTAAACTTTTTTTGGGTTGATGGGATTGATAGGGTAGATTATGACTGCTTTGGTGATGTGGTAATTTTTTATACTAGTTATAGACTTAATAAGTATAATTTGGTATGCGCACCATTTAGAGGGGTCAAAAATCATTGACAAAATATTTTGCTTGGGGTGACCTTCTTATTAGAAGAGACGATTGAATCATTGACATGGTTGTTTATAATTTTTATACGAATAATGGGTGATAAACATCCAAAAATAAGTTTTACTGATCAAGACCAGGAAATGGCAAGTGCCTTAGAAGTTGCATTACCTCACACTCACCATAGACTATGTCAATGGCATATCCGTAAAAAGGCACCATTAAAAGTGTCGTGGTTCATTAGCAACAAAAAAGTCAGAGGCCTCTTCCATAAGTGTTTAAGCAAATATGACTTTGAGGAGGAGTTTGAGAAAATATGGTCTGAAATGATCATAGAAGGAAACCTCCACAATCATGGGTGGTTGGAAGATCTTTATAAGATAAGAAATAAATGGTATACTGAATTTAATAAGGATGTTTTTGTGTGTAATCCTAACATCTTTTATCTTGTTAGGGATATTAATCAGTTGATGGTCGGTATCCTGGTTTCTTATTCCTTTGTGCTTAAGGAAGGTAATGCTTGTGCCAATTGGTTGGCTCATTTTGGTTATGGGATTGATTTCTTCACTGATTTTCTGGAAGTTAATGTGCCTAATCCGTTAAAAGGTCTTTTAAGATTAGATAAAATTTGTTTACCTTATGTTAGGAGTTAATTGGTTTTGTTTGTCTGGCTATCCTAGGGTCTGGGAGGGTTTGTTTTTTCCTTATCTGGTATGGTTTTCTGGCTCGTGACCCTTTTCCTTTGGTTTTGGATTTTCCTCTTCTGTTTGGGTATGGGTCTTGGGGTGTTCTAGCTGGCTTGCGGTTTGGGCTGCTGGGTGCATTTTATTTTCCTTGTTGGGTGGTCTTACTCTTTTGGGCGTGGCAGTTGTTTTGAAGGTGAACTTGGCTTACTGGTGGTTGTGTTTATTGTTCTGGTAACCTGGGTGTTGGCCAGCAGCTTTTCTGGGACATCCGAGTTAATATCTGTGAAGGGCTGGGCGTCTTGCTCTTTTGCTATTTATTTGGTGGTTGGTTGGATGTTTTTTCTGCCTTCTCATCCTGGCGTCTGTGTTAATTTTTATTCTGCTTCGTCGGCTGTGCTTTTTGGGTTTTCTTCTATTGGGAGACTGGTTGGTCCTATGTCTCGTTGGGTTGCTATGGTTTATGAGGGTTGTGCCTTAATTCCTACTGGTCGTTGGGTTGTTAGTTCTGTGGTTGCTGGTCTAGTTATTATGCTGCCCGATTGGGTTATGTTGGCTCTCTTCTTGGCTGTCATTTTGTTGGGTACTACTTCAATTGAATTTTGGCTGATTATATCTCATGGGTTTGGTATCCTTTCCTATTCCTGTTTTTGCTATTATATATATTATGGTGTTTATCTCTTTTTGCAGATCTTTTATTTTGCAGGTAAAGAGCTCGTTCCTCAGGTTGATTTGGTGCTGGTTGCAATTTTTTGGAGCATTGTTTATTTTTGGGTGCTCGTTCTTATGCACCGTAGATTGTACCTAGGTTTTGTTGTACTTTTATTTAGTAGAGGCCTCGAGCTCTTAGGTTTTTGGTTTTATTTTTTTGTTGTAGCTCTTTTGAGCATTAGTTAGCTTGGGGCCTCTTTAAGGACCTTGTAATTTTTCCTTTATTAGCACGTAGGCCCCCACCGCGGGGTTTCCCCTAAAAAAAAAAAAATTCAATGTCATTTCATTTATTTTAGTCCTAATGCCTACTCACTGAAGCCTATCACATTTCTTAACATAAGAATTGATATCCTTAAACATGGTAGGCCTAAAAAATCAAGATTGAAGGATTTTGGAAATAGTTCTATATCCTCTAAAATGCCCTCTATAATTTGGATCATGACATTCCCTAATGATAGGTTCTATTTCCTCCTCGGTGACATGATGGGGTATTTATGATATAAAGTTTAAGGTTTACTTGTGGATAAATTATATGCTAATGTATTTCTTGCCACTATAGATTCATATACTAAATGCTCCCAACTAATGCAAGTGCATGTATCGATCAAGTAATCAAGTGTTATGAGAAGAGTGTTAAACCCATATGAGAAAATAAGGGAATTACAATTGACACTAGTACTGCCTACTCAAGCTGCTACATTTATCCTACATAATGAACCAAGAATTAATTACTATAACAATTGAGAAATTCAAACAATAATTAAGATAACAAAAAATAAAGATGTTTTATACTAATGATGTTCAATGAATCAATGTGCTCCTAAGCAGACTGGTCTATAATAGTTGTGAATCAAAGCTTATGCACCTTTTGTTATATGTCAAGCTTATAAAAGTGTAAAGAAAGGGTTATAGGTTCTCTATAATAATTATATCTTCAAAGATCATAAAATTCTAATCATTCGATATCTAGGCATGAAAGCATTCCATCTTAATACTCCAAATTGTTCTAATATTCCTCTATGAAGGCAATATATCACACTTAATTTTAAATTTATACATGGCCATTACAAAAGTTAAATTAAGCATGAGAGTTATTAAATATAATAATTCATATTTTTATACATGAGTTTATATTAATATATACACAGATTTTCACATCATCAGTCTAAAACTATAAAATTAAACAAAACACTTTCCATTACTAGCTCAAAAAAATGTACAAATAGAAAAGATGAAGAAAATAACACCTGGGATGAAGAATCCAAAATAGTTCCTATAGATGAACTCTTTTGGAGTGATTCTCACCTTACTCCGTTGAATTTTAACATGGGCATTCTATCCACACAACATAGTGAGTCTACTAATAATATTTGCCATGGCATTTCTAAGACTTCAAGTTCTATAACTAACTATTTTTTGAGTTTAGAGAAGGTGATGAGGAATTGACGTCAAAATGAGCAGGATGAGGATTACAAATGCAACCAGTCCGAAATAGAACCTCTAATAAAAAGCAGCCTAATTTTAAAACAAGCTGCTCAATTTTATTCAAGAAAACTATATTCATTTTTTGAAGAAGAATTTTTATAGGGTGGGTGGAATGAGTATAGAGTTTGTGTCCTGTGATTCTTCAAAATTTTTTGTCAGTTGCACAGAGAAAAAGTATTATTCTAATCCTTGGATTATTAATTTTGTTGCACAAGATGGAAGCATTCAATGCACCTGTAGAAAGTTCAAAATAATAGGTTTAATATATTCTCACTGCATGAGAGTTTTAAGGCTGATGAATATTTTGCAAATCTCTAAGAAGTACCTACTGCTGCGATGGTCAGCAAGAGCTCGAAAAGATATATATTCTAGCTAAATATTGAAAGGATCAACTCAAAATAATTCTAAAGCTAGTAGTGGATTTATATTCAGAAATCATATCAGTAGGTTTGTATATCAAATTAGCACACACGTGCAACTGAATGAGTAGGTTGGATAATACATGTTGGTTGCAACGAAGGTTATGTCCAAAAATATTGATTTTATTCTTAATGGGAAGAAAAAAACCCCAAGTGTCCACAAGTTGGCATTGCAAAAGTGAAAGATCCTGTAAAGTGTAGGCCTAAAGGCGTATCAAATGCAAGGCTGAAAAGCCACTGGGAAAAGAAGAAGTGGAAGAGTATGATTTAACTTCATGTCTAATTTCTATTCATCATATATTACTACATATTGTAACTAAGTTTTCTTGTGATTAATTTTTATTAACAGAGAAATCACGCGTGAAGAAAAAAATATCATAAATATAGTCACCTTCTCTAAATGGGGTACCCTCCAGTCAGCCATCAACTCAGCAGTGTAATTTCACAGGAATGCCCGAATGCTTTACAGAGGAATTCATAACTGGCGCACCCTCAAGTCAACCATCAGCTCAGCAGTGTAATTTCATAGGCATACCCAAATATTTTATAAAGGAATTCATAATCAGCGCACCCTCTAGTCAGCCATCAGCATAGCAATGTAATTTCACAGGCATGCCAGAATACTTTACAGAGGAATTCATAATCGGCGCACCCTCCACTCAGCCATTAGCTCAGCAGTATAATTCACAGGCATGCCCGAATGCTTTACAGAGGAATTCATAACTCACAGACCCATTAGACAACCATCAGTTCATAAGATAAATTTCAAAAGCATGCTAGAATGCTTTACCAAAGAATTCTTAACTCGAAGACCCATTAGAATGCAATTAGCAAAGTACATGAGGATGATGATGGATATCATTGAATCAGAGCAATAATTGTATAAATATAATAAGTATTTTATTGTGACTATGGATTTTTGAAATAATTGTATAAATATAATAAGTATATTTGTACATGAGAATAATTTTCAATATTTTGCACCTATTTTATGTGTATATTCTACATATTTTGTGCATATATAATTTATATTATCTACGTATTATCTGAGTAATTTGTGCATATTGTATGCGTATGTTGTACGTATGAAGTGCGTTCCCACTGCATATAATACATACATTAACACTAAAAATAAAAAAAACAACAATGATTATTATGTTTGCTGCGTATATTGTGCATATGTTGTGCGTATGTAGTACGTATTTACTGCATTTATTATGTATATTTAATGCATATTTAGAGGAATTTTTTAAAATATTAAAAAAATTATAAAAAAAGTCCAAGCACTTTATACAAAATATAAACCATTAGTTATATAAATCTTAAATAAAATACAAGATACAAAAGACCATTGATCTTATTCATTATTACTCAACATTAAATATTATTCACTAAGAACCCTAAATCCTTTGGACATATTCCTATATATAAATACTTAAAAGTAAAAACAAAAAACATAATGATTACTTTGGTATAACTCCTAAAAATAAAAAACTAAATGCAAAAGATATATTCTTTACAATAAACTTTAAATAATCCAAAAATAAAAATTTATCAACCTTAATAACAAAAAAGATCCCATTAATTAAGGATGATTAATGCATATTTAAAGTGTATGTTGTGCGTATGTTGTACATATGTTATGCGTATTTACTGTATTTATTGTGAGTATTTAATGCGTATTCTGAGGAATTTTTCAAAAAATTAAAAAAACCATAAAAAAAGTCTAAACACTTTATACAAAATATAAACTATTAGTTACATAAATCTTAAACCCAAATACAAGATACAAAAAATCATTGATCTTATTCATTATTACTTAACCTTAAATACTATTCACAAGAACCCTAAACCCTTTGGACATATTTCTATACATAAATACTTAAAAGTAAAAACAAAAAAAACACAATGATTACTTTGGCATAACTCCTAAAAATAAAAAACTAAATACAAAAGACATATTCTTTAGAATAAACTTTAAATAATCTAAAAACATAAATTTATCAACCTTAAGTAACAAAAAAGATCCCATTAAATAAGGATGATTAATACATATTTAATGCGTATATTATGCGTATGTTGTGCGTATTTACTACATTTATTGTGGGTATTTACTACATTTATTGTGCGTATTTAATGTGTATTTTAAGAAAATTTTTAAAATATAAAAAAAAATCATAAAAAAAGTCCAAACACTTTATACAAAATATAAACCATTAGTTACATAAATCTTAAACCCAAATACAAGATACAAAAATGTATTGATCTTATTCATTATTACTCAACCTTAAATACTATTCACCAAGAGCCCTAAACCCTTTCGACATATTCCTATACATAAATACTTAAAAGTAAAAACAAAAAAAACACAATGATTATTTCGGCATAACTCCTAAATATAAACAACTAAATGTAAAAGATATATTCTTTACAATAAACTTTAAATAATCTAAAAACATAAATTTATCAACCTTAAGTAATAAAAAAGATCCCATTAATTAAAGATGATTAATGTATATTTAATGCGTATGTTATGCTTATTTACTGTGTTTATTGTGCGTATTTAATGCGTATTTTGAGGAATTTTTTAAAATATTAAAAAAATCATAAAAAAAGTCCAAGCACTTTATATAAAATATAAACCATTAGTTACATAAATCTTCAACCTAAATATAAGATACAAAAAATTATTGATCTTATTCAATATTACTCAATCTTAAATATTATTCACCAAGAACCTTAAACCATTTGGACATATTCCTATACATAAATACTTAAAAGTAAAAAAAATGATTACTTTGGCATAATTCATAAAAATAAAAAACTAAATACAAAAGACATATTATTTAACAATAAACTTTAAATAACCTAAAACATAAATTTATCATCCTTAAGTAACAAAAATATACCATTAATTACGGATGATAATGCGTAATATCTACATATATTGTGCGTATTTTATGCGTAATTTAAAAATAAATACAAAAAATATGTGGGGGCCCTGATATGTGAAGTAATTTTTGTTAGATGTGGACTGACATGTGGCAGTTATGGTTAGGAGGAATTAGTTGAATTTTTATGAGCCTTCATTTACTACTTTTATTGCGAATCTATTTCAATATTCTATATAAGGCAGGGATCGCGTATAGGTTGGCTTGGAGTTCTCAAGATTATGCAAACAAGGTAATGCAGCCTTAGGAAAAAGGAAAGTTTTTTTTACTACAAAGCTAAGTCTAAGGCTGTTTTTAGTTTTTGATTCTTACAATTTTTGACCTCATCGTCATAAGAATCATAAACTAACAACAGCCTTAGACTTAGTTCTAAAGATAAAAAAATCTTTCCTTTTTCTAAGGCTGCATTACTTCTGTTTGCATAATCATGACTCCGCAAGCAAGCAAGGCACGTTGACCCTTCCTCAAAATTTTTTTTATTTCCATTTTTTCATAGAATGTACATAGGTTCTCTTGTAATTATTTTAGAAGGGACAATTTCTGTTATAAATATTATTTTAATTGGTTCATTTATGATTTTTTTGCAACTTTTTATTATTAATAAAACTCTCTTATTCATAAAATTATCCCACAAAAAAATATGTTGAATGGGTTTTGGCTGTTGAAGTGCATATTTTATGTGCACGGTATGCGTATTCTCTGTGTACGGTATACATATTTTATGCGTATAGTATGCGTATTTTATGTGTATGGTATGCATATTCTCTACGTACGATATGCCCATTCTCTACGTATGGTATGCGTATTCTCTACGTATGATATGCATATTCTCTGCGTAAAGTATGCATATTTAAATGATAACTGTAATAAATTTTAAAATAAACTATGCATAAACTATGTAAAAAAAATAAAGACTAATAAAAATTGCATAAAAAATAAATTTAAACTATATACATTAATATTACAAAATATGAAGAAAACTATGAACAAAAAAATTATCAAATTTTGCTTAGTGATTTACAAAAAATTGAATATGCGAATTTTACCCTATACTTTGGCATTTCTTCTTGCCAAATTTTACTATCAGTCCATGTGGTGCTGCCTTCAAAATAAATCCTTTTCATATATTTACAAATAAATATTCTGCAATCTACATAGATAGCCTGAATTCGCACACCAATTACTGTAGAAATCTTCCATTTTTTGATATCACTATCAAAAACTTCTTGCGTGTCAGCATATAAGCTTCTAATTTGAAAAATACAGAGCAAAAATTAGTTCTTAAAATTTTTAAAAATTTAATAGTTGATCTCACACACTTATAATTTTTGGAACAACATTCATATGTGCTCGGTTGGGCAAGGAATCATAAAATTGCCACTTATATTCATTTAGCAACCCAACTAGAAGGGTCCAGTGCGAGGACTCAATGATTGGTTGAAGTACAATATTGCATGACTTAGCAACAACATCAATTATATGGTCGATATACAATTTGGACAATGAGTCCCTTGATTTGTAATTCTGTAAGAAGTAAATTCAAGAAATATAAAATAAAACAGCTAGAAATATGCAAAACATATGCATAAAATATGCACAACATACACATAAAATATGCATAACATACACACAATATACACACAATATATGTATAATATATGCATAACATACGCAGAACATAAGTATAACGTACACAAATTTTGTTAGTTTATAATAGTTGCAGTTTTTACCTTTGATTGAACTTCTTCAAGAATTCATACATAAAATTTCTCTCCTCAGAACTCAACTTCTCAATGCCTTGGTAATTCACTATTGGATTTTCATGTTCAGAAGTTATTACAATATCATCGACTGGGATTGGTTCCTTCACAGGTTTTTTATGTTTCCTTTAAAATTTAATAATATCATCTTCTGGCTCATCAGGGATATCTTGTTTTCTTGGGTCAAGGATGATATCAATTTTGTCTTTTGTTAGGATATCTTATTTTTCTAGGGCATGGATGCTCTTAGGTCTATTTGTGGTTGGGATATCTTATTTATCTGGGCATGGATACTCACAGGACTGTCTGTGGTTGGGATTTCTTATTTTTATAGGGGAGAGACATCTGATTCCTTTGGGGCTTGGGAATGTTTTTATTTCTTATGGCTAGATGAGAAAGAGGAATCAGGTTGTTTCTTGGGATAAAATTGGCTTTGAGAAATATATTTATTGAGTTTGTCATCAATAACTTCTACTCTTTCAGCTAGTTGTTCAAGCTTCCTGCTCAGCCTACCTTCAAATTTAAGAAAGCGTATTATGTAGATATCCTAACAGGATTTGTTTATTTGTTCTTGCAGAAAATCTAGTGCTTGAGTAGAAAACATCAAGTGTGATTGCTGAGTAGATTGGTGGGGGCCTGCTAGGGAAGAGGGGGGTATGATGGAGAGATTGGTGGGTTGTTTACTGGGCATGATAGGGGGATTGAATGGGAGAATGAGGTTCCTGGGTGGGTAATTCACTTATTTCATGATGGGTTGGAGGGCTATGTGATGGATATTTCTTGATGCTAAGCCGATTAATTTCATCTTGGATAACTTCCTAGAGGACGTAAAAAATCTGCAAAAAATTTGTATGTTAGCAAATTCTTATTCTTTATAGAGGTATTAATTAAAATTTGTTGCAAGATGTACTTGTCTTTCCTTTAATTTAATAAATAAATTAGTGACCAACTCAGTATTATATACAATATCATCAGTCCATCGACAGAAATGGGGCCTTCTTTCAGTGTACATAGGAGCATAAATAGAAGTGTGCTCCAAGAATCAAATCTGTATAAGATAAAAAAAAATTATAGCAAATAAATTAAAAAAATTAAATAAAAATTAGAATAATTTTAGCACTCACAATTAGCAGAGGCACAAAACTGTTGATGTATCCTGTTGGCTTTTTATTTAAAATTTTGATCGAGACCTTATTAAACTCTTCAACTAAAAATTTTCTAATCGACGCCACCCAATTTATTGACAAAAATTCATTTACATTATTTGCTATTCTTTGAAGCAACCGAGGGATTTTAAAGTTGTTAAGTTGAAATAATAAATGTGAAAATAAATACATAATAAACGTTCTTAACATAGTCTCTAGGGGGGTTTGCTTATTCAACTCGAGCACATCTACTTTAATTTTCAATGATGTAACTACTATAGGTGCTAAGGAAAGCCAGGATATTTCTTCACCTTTATTTGACAGACCAGTAAGAATGACCACTTCATTAGCAGTGAAAAGTATAACATGACCTTTAATAATAAAATATTGATTTGAAATATTCCACATTGAGATCAGCTCATAAATAAGTGGGACATTTTGCTCGAATCCAAGAAATTGCAGAAATTATTTGATATTTAATATCTTCAAGCTGTCCTCAACTTCAGGAGAAATTTGCTCAGAAAAAGTATCACAGATTGTTCGGAACGTCAAAACGTAGCATCGATAGGTAATAGGGTGAATATATATCTAAAAAATGAAGGTTAAAAAACATGTAAAATAAGTACAAAAGATTGTCATAAAAAATGCACAATATACACATAACATATAAACAACGTACGCACAACATATGCATAATATACGCACAATATATGCATAATATATGCATAACATACGCACAACATACGCACAACTTACATACAACCTACGCATAAAATATTTATTTACTTTTCTGTTGTTTCTAAATCCAAAGAGTTCAATTGTTAAAATTTTTTAAGGGTTTAAGTTTCAGCATAAACCCTAAATACAGAAAATACGATGGGCCATAACTAGCATCAAATATTTATACAATTATAAAATAGTAAATACACCAAAAAGATTGCGAGAAGGAACACATAGCATGAGCATAAAATACGCATATCATGAGCATAATATACGCATAGCATGCACATAATATAAGCATAAAATACGTAGAACTTGAGCATCCGAACGCAGAGCAACTTACCTTTCTTTTTGTAGGTGACACCATCTTAGAATGCAAGAAGAGAATGCCTGATTAGAGATGAAATTGCAAGCAGAAAATGCAAGAGTCGGAGGAGTTTAGCTTTGGAGAACGAATGCCGGAAGTTCAAAAATCGAAAAGCTACTTGAAATGTGAAAATCAACTGCCATTTTAAATTTTTATCATTTTAAATTTTTATCTTTATCGGGGTTTAATTGTTGAAGCCACGTCGGCATTCCACTAAGCAATCCATGTCGGCAATTGCCATATAGGCTATCCATGAGTCACAGTTTTATTGGTGTCCGAACACAGAGCAACGTCCAGATTCTGCACCGAATAATTTCTCCTTGCCATCACCATTGGTTTCTTTTATGGGGAATTTACATGAGTGAGTTCCTTCATCACAACCAACCCATTACTTATTACACACAAAAATATATGCGAGTATGCATCAATCATATTTAAAATATAATTAAAATCAATATATTTAAAATTATGCCCAAATATTTTGTTCAATCAATAGTAAGTTTATTTATTTATTATTATTATTATTATTATTTACCTTCTTCCATCAAAGATGGTGCCGTGTCTCTTCACAGCTGTATTGTAGAGCTGTGAACTTTCTTCTTCATTTTTAATCTAATCCTTTCAACACCTCGACATACGGCAGGATGCCTCACTCTTGCAAACTCGTTACTCTGCTGGTGTTCCTATAAAAGCTCAGCATAACATCCTCTTAGTTGATATCTCCCTATAAATATAATTGGATTGGATAAAAGCGTAGACGATCGAGTTCTAATGCTAGGGTTTCGAGCACCACAAAGGCTACCCTTCATCGCGGCCACGGCGGTGCTCGCGGCCGTGGCGTCCATCGCGGTTGTCGGGGCGTTTTTCGAGCCCTTCAATGTCACCTATGATCACAGGGCTCTTATCATCGGTGGCAAGCGACGGATGCTCATCTCCGCCGGAGTTCACTATCCGCGGGCTACCCCCGAGGTATTTTTTTCATGCCACGCGTTCTTTATAAGGATTCTTTTCTCTTGCAACAATTACTCCTTAAGTTTTATTGCTGACTTGAGTCGGCTTGAGTGCTAGTTTTCTAATAAACAAGTTGCAATTTTTGGAGCCATAAAGTGGTCTGTGATCAGTTTTAAGTGATACAAAGCTTTAGCAAGGGAGGGTAGTAATGTTGGATGCATTTAACGATTTTGGATTCATGTATCTAGGAAATATAATATATAAGTATGGTGAGACGGTGTTGTTGGATTCAAATCTGTCTTTGGGTGATATTAGGATCTTACTATCAATCATAGTTTGAGCCTAAATAAAGAAGAGAGATCTTGAGAGAAAAGCTCAAAGAATCTTACTAGATTTCAATGTTAGAAAGTATAAGAATGATGCGACATGTGCATGCCTTAAACACCTCCCTTGATCTTTGATTTATAGGTTTAGGTCAAGGTTCAATGCTGCAAAAATGTTTAAAATTAAGAAATATAATAAAGATTACAGTAAAGAGCTTAATGAAATGTGCTGTGAAGTGGATAAATTAGACCTGCTAGCAATTATCCAAGAGTTGGACTACTTTATCAAATTCTATGTCAGGCGAGTTCTTTGATTGACAAATTCTATGAGATGAAGTTCTTTTGCTAGTTGTTTCGACTAATAAGCAAGTACTCTTGAGTGATAGGAAACTTCCTTTAAATGAGTTAGCAAATTGTCTTAACGGGTTTAATCCAATTTTAAAATTGTGCAATATGAGGTGTGTTTGAGCACAATTCAGCCAAGAAAACCTCAAGGCACATGTCTCGAGCTTATCTTGTGAGGCGTACGCCTCATTTGGGCTGAGGCACGCCTCGCCTCACTATCGTGAGACATACAACTCATCAATTTTATTATTATTTTTTATAGAAACATAAACCTAAAGCTAAATCCACCTCGTCATTTCTTTGTTGTTGTTTGGATTTGCCTACTTTTTTAATCTTTGCCCTCATACTATAGCTTTAGGCCCGTCTACAGTTTGATTTTCCTCTTGCGTTGCTGCTTCGACTTGGTGAGTAGAGTTCTAAAAGAGTTGCTTAACAAAGCTTCTCCAACTCTTTTGACGACATCATTGTTGCTATTTGATCAGAAGTCGCGATAGGTGCTCGCCGTGAAAGTAACAATATTCTCCTCTTACGCGTGCTTCTTCTTGCAAATCCTTGGAAATATAAAATTTATGAAATATGGGATTTAGGACAAAAATGTTGAAAATGTCGTGAAGTGGAGCTTAGACTTACTGTGAGATGTAACTTTGCATTTTTTGGCGTTTGGCAGGATTTAACTTCTTCTCCATTTATTTGTGGCTGTTCGAGTTCGCTTGCTTCTTTGCCAACTTCTCTGCCTCATTTTTGACATTGCTGTTTGACTTTGTCTGCTTCACAATGTTCGCTTGCTCCTCACTGCAAAGGTAACAATCTCACCCCTTTTGCTTGCTATGATTAGAAAATTTCGAGAGCCTTTGTAATCTCTTTTTACAAGTATAAAGTACCAACTAAAAACAGGAGAGTTCAAGTACCTATCTCAACTTCAATTATTTTTTATATATTTTGGCAAGGCATTCCCCTATGATGAAACATACCAACAAAGTTTAGGAAAAAAAACCTTTATGTGGTTCGATGATTAATCCTTTTACATTCATGGCCTTCACTATATAGCTTATGGTACAATTATAATAGCACATCAAACACTAGAAGGCTAAGATTACAAATAGAGTGGAGATCTAAATCTTCTTAAACAGTATATGATAGAATATTCCATGGAGTTAGTTCTATATAATGAGCCTATAGTAGGAATTATGTTCTGTGGACCTTCAATGCTATGGTGCTAACTATTTGACATAATTTATTGTTGAATTTACGTAGTTTCTCCTTTACTTGTGTATATTATTCATCGTTTAACATATTGCCTTGAGTAAGCAACTTGTGTATATTCTTCTGATCTCCCCAGAGCATGCATGCATTTTAGTTTTTCTACAAAATCAAATACTCGAACACAAAATTTCACACATGCTTCTAGCAACTAGGGTCTACTCATGCAACAGGTTAATCCTACTATTCTCGAGTGATTTAGGGTTGTTATGTTGCTAGATTTTTCTTAGGAAATCGGACTTGAATTTTAAATATTAAACTTCAAATCATTATTATTAACTTGAATTATTTTGTTCTTTAACTTGTTATTATAGGGTTTTGTAGAGGATGTGATACGGACATCCGACGGTGGACGTTAATCAAAGGAAGAG
The DNA here is from genome assembly GCA_019925795.1 of Dendrobium chrysotoxum. Classification (NCBI taxonomy): domain Eukaryota; kingdom Viridiplantae; phylum Streptophyta; class Magnoliopsida; order Asparagales; family Orchidaceae; genus Dendrobium; species Dendrobium chrysotoxum. Next base: position 24,230,033 of record CM034300.1, on the reverse strand, counting down.
ACGAAGATCGACGGCTGAGATCACTCCATTTTTTTATCTTAGTTTATTAATTGTATTTTGATTTAATTTTGCATTTTTCATTTTTACCCTTATTTAAGAGTCTTGTCTTATGTAAACCTAAGGGGCAAAGTTGTCTTTTAGTTTCTTTTAAGGCCTATATATAGAGGCCCTTTCTCTTGTATTAGATCGATGATGGATTATTAATAAAATTTTGTTTTCACTTTTGTTCTTTGGAGAGAACTTGGGTGAGATTCCTATGGGAGGGAATCAGAGTTTCCACCAGCCGCAGGATGGGTCCGGGCTCGTGGCTTGAAGTCCCTTGGAGAAGGGCAACGTAATACCCGTCAACTGCAGGATGTGTCCGGGCTCACGGTTGTATCTTTCTTTCCCTAAATCCTTTTCTTCTCCTCTCTTGACCACCGGCCAAAACCCCCTACTTGCCACCGACCGATTCTCCCACAAATCCCTCCCAAGTCACAAATCAGCTCCATTTTATCCATATCAATCGCTGGCCATAAACCCCACCACCTCCATAGCTGGCCGACCACCTCACCCCTAGCCTCTCCTCACCTAAAGCCGCCGGCCATATCCTTCTCCACCACCATAATCACCGGCCACATAATTCCCTCCAGACTTTTGAATTCAAATCCACCATAAATGCTTTCCTTATTTAGCCCCACTAATTTAGGAAGAGAATTAAATTCAAATTCAAAATATTTGAATTTTAAATTCTTTTTAAATTCCCCTCCTTTAATTTAGGAAGATAATTAAATTCAAATTCAAAATATTTGAATTTCAAATTCTTCTTAAATTCTCCTCCTTTAATTTAGGAAAACCCCAAATTAACTTAAATCTGAAATTAATTTTAGATTTAAGTAATCACTACACTTAATTGCTTGGGCCCACCTCCTTAATACCTAACCCCTCTTCATCCACAAGTTTGAACTTTCAAATTCAAAATAGCCTCTTCATTACCTTCCTAAATTAATCTTTTGTTAGCTTGGAAAGTTTCTCATTTGAATTCAAATTAATTTGAATTTCAAATCTCTTTCCTAATCAATAGATCTAATTTAGGAAGCTCATCCAATCCCTCCAAATCTGAAATTAATTTCAGATTTAATTATCCCATCACATTTAATGCTATGGTCCACATACATCGAATCTGGACATCTTTCCTCCCTCCTCCTTGGACGGCCCCTCTCTCCCCTCTATCTTAATTATTTCCGTCCTAATTAAAGGCCCCCATTAAGGAGACAATTAACCCCATCTTCCCTCCCTTTTTCACTTAATTTGAAATTTAAATTTCAAATTACCCCCTCCCCCTTCGTTCTAGATCAGGATGGTTAGATACAAAGGTAAAATCATGTTAGGTCATAGGAAGGACCTGGTGTGGAAATATAGCTGTCATGTTGATGTGGGAGGCGGTAACAAGATGTATATGTATTTCAAATATAATTATTATGAGAATGTTGTGAAAAATGGTGTTATTAGGATGAATGAGCACTTATCTAGAGCACACAAGAATGCCTCATCTTGTGCCAAAGTGCTTGATATCGTGATGGAGGGGATTAAAACATATATGAATAAGTCAATAATGTCAAGGCATTTTGCTTATGAAAAGTTTGATAACATAATTGGTGTTGACTCGTACTACGAGAGCGAGTTTAGCAATCGGGATTCATCTTACACATTATAACCCATGTCCTCTAGGAGTGCAAGGGGTCCCATGGATCAGTACATAGCGAATATGGTAGAGGATAGATAGGAAGACAAGCCTTTTACATGGTAGAAGCTAACCCAAATGTTAGGTAGGTACAGATAAGGATGTGCATGAGTATAAGGGGATTTTTTAATGAGAATGCTATCTTGTTAATGTTGCAACCTCCCCTTTTTATTATAACATGATCCATTTAGTTGGAGCCTATGGGTGAGGTTTGAAACCTCTATCCTTATATGATTTGAGGATATAGATTTTGAAGGAGTTGACAAATACTTAGAAAAACACTTAGGAAATTAGGACTTGGAGCCATATGGAGTTTACTATCTTGTCTGATGGATTGTTAGATATAAAGAGTAGAAACTTGATAAATATACTAATCAATAACCCTTACGACATAGTGTTCTTGAAGTCCATTGATGCATTTGATTAAGTTAGAGATGTTGGTATTTTTTGGAATGCTTGATGATGTTATTGAGGAGATTGGGGAGCACTTGATATCTCAGGTGATAACAGATAATCCTAGTGCTTATAAGGCTACAGGGGCAAAATTATGGAGAAGAGGAAGCATATATATTAGACCCCTTGTGCTGCACATGTATTGACCTAATCCTTGAAAAATTTGGGGAGCTGTCACAACATAGGAATGCACTAACAAAAGTTAAAAAGATAAATAAATTTTTGTATAATTATTCTTACATTTTGACATTTATGAGAAAATAAAAAAAATACTTAGGCTTGCAACAACAAAATTTGTCGCTGCTTATTTGACTTTGTAGAGCATGTTGGAGGCAAGATAGCCTTCGGAGATTATGTTAACCTCAATATAGTGGTTTAGTTGTGCTTGGGCAATATAATCTAAGGGGAAATAAGTTAGAAAGATTATTTTAAATGGCAGCTTTTGATAAAGTGTGGTTATTCTATTAACATTAGTAGTTGGTGTAGGTTTTGAGAATGGTAGATACTAAAAAAAAACCTACTGTAGATTTCAGATATAATGCTATGGATGAAGAAAATGAGATAACTGCCAACAACTTAGGAGGAGAAGAGGACAACTATAGAGAAATTTATGATATTATTGATGAAAGGTGGGAGCTACAACTTAATTGGCACTTACATACCACAGACTATTATCTTGACTCTCAATTTCAATTTGCAAAAAATAAGTATATAAGTCCTCAGATAAAATTAGGATATACCATTGCATAGATATGCTTATAACTAACTCATTTGAGAGAGAAAATACTGACATTCAATTGGTACCTTTTAGAAATAAAGAGGGCTTTTTCAGACTGCAATAGGTGAAAGATTCTATCTCCAAGTGATCTCTAGGTAATATGGTTTGTTTCTTCAATGTTGGATAAAAATTTATATATCAAAATGATTCATTCTATTTACTATACTCATTTATTTAAATCTTAGTTGAGTGATGCATACAATTGAGTGACGGTATTCTAGAATATAAAATTTTATTGTTAAATATTGGGATTAATGTGTTTTTCATCTGAATGTGAATGCAACTAGAGCATGTACAATCAAGTGCACACAAAGAGGATAAATCATCTGACAAAACTAAGAATGAATTCCTTGGTGTATGTTATGTACAACAAGAGACTTAGAGGTAGAGAATTTGTCACATCCTATAAATTCTCAGCAGGTTGTTAAACCTAAGTCAATTATCCCAAGGTTAACTAAGAGGGGGGGTGAATTAGTAATTTATAAAAAACTTCTTGGTTATTTTGAAAATCGATTAATTAATTTTAAACACAATACTAAATTTTCTTAAAATAAATTTTCAACCAAAAAAATAAAAGAAAATGCGGAAAATAAAAATGCGGTAAAAAAGGTAAAGAACAGAAAACACCAGATTTTATAGTGGTTCGGTCCAACAAGACCTACGTCCACTCCCTAGAGATTCCTTCTCCAGGTATTGCACTAAATACTAGTGTCTCTCCTTTAGCCCCCACAACAAGGCGGAGAAGTCCTTACAATAACCTCTATTCCACCAACCTGGTGCGGCAGAGAATCGTCGTCCTTTTTCACCCTCTTGGTGAAGGTAGAGAACCCATCGTCTTTTCTCACTCTCCTGGTGATGGCAGAGTACCAATCGTCCTTTCACACCCTCCAGGTGTCGGCAGAGTACCAAGCGTCCTTTCACACCCTCCAAGTGTCAGCAGAGTATCGGAACTCCTAAAAAACTTCTCTCAAAAGCCTTCAGGAAGTAGGGAAGAACTATGAAGAAGAAGTAAGAGATTCTTACTCTTGAGCATCTTTGTGAATCCCCTCATAAATCCCTCTTACAAGATCTCTCACTCTCCACTCTCTGAACACTCTCCCAAGCACACTCCTTGGCACACTCAAGAGAATTTTCGAAGAAATTGTCAAGGCAGTCAGTTTTTGGGACCCATATATACAGAGAACAAGAAAGACCGTCCAAAAACTAAAAATTTCAAGTTTGACGGACTTGGATCGTACCGTATGATCGTACTTTTTACGTACGAACAGTACAAAAAAGTCTTGTACGATGCTGTACGAACCTCATTTCGTACTCTGATCAGCGTCTATACGATCTATACGAACGCTGATCGTATAGTACGATCAGTTCAAAAAAGCAGCCTTTCATCTGTACGATCGTGTACGAACCCCATTTTATACTATGATCAGTGTCTATACGAACCCACTTCGTACAGTACGATCAGTTCAAATTTTATTGTATTTGTACAGGACGAACTGGACGAACCTGATTTCGTACTCTGATTGGTGTCTAGGACGAACCGATTTTGTACTGTATGATTTGTCAAAAATTTGACAAGATCGTACGGGACGAACTGATACGAACCCTATTTCGTACTCTGATTGGCATCCATGACGAATACATTTCATACAGTACAAAATATACTTAGAAAAATTTTCCAGTCGTGATTCAATCTACTCGGTTCTGGAGGGATACTCAGTACAAATCATCCTGTACGATCAGGAATCGTACACTATGATTTTTTATAAAAAATTAAGTTTTATCTCTTTCTCCCAGTGTGTGTGTATGGTTACCCAATTACAATTACATTATCTCAAACTCAAGAAAAATAAAAAACTAAAAAGTACAAACTCCAATTACAACAAACCCTAATCTAATCTGTCTTGAAGTCATCGTCAGTCTGGAATATGATTTTCTTGAAACGTTAGTACACACAAACAACACAGATGTGGGCTCCGAAAATTCGGCCCCGGCCTCCGCCCGACTTTTTATGCTTTTTTACGGGGGGAGTTTTAACGAACTAAGTTCCGAGGTAAATTTTGGAAGGCAGATGAGATAGTAAATAAGACACTACCCAGAGATTTCGCCCTCATTTAGCGAGGACTTTATGATCTGAGTTCTGGTTTCCTATAGGCGCAAGCCCCTATAGTTAATTACCCCTCCCGGTAACGAGAGAGAACTTTCGATTAAGGCTAGTCGTCAATCAGATACGTAGAGACACGTATCTGGCATATAGTAGCAGCATGAGTTTGGGGTTTTGGAAAGTTTGAGAATTTGGAAGATTGAAAGATTTTGAGATTTCATATTTAAAATTGAAAATGTCACCATCTTGCACTTAAAGCGGATGGAGGGGGAATGGATGATAGACCCGATCAAGATCCCATGGTTCCGTCGTCCCGGGCCATCGTGGTCCCTGGTCTACTTAGTCAGAGGAGGTAGTCGACCCAACCTGACAGAAGGATCCTTGTCGGCAGCCATGGGTTGCTTCGTCCAAGGGTACCTTGTAGGCCCGGGGTGGGTATTTGTCTAAGGGGACAAATTTGAATCCACCTTAGCTAACAGAGGGCTTTATGCCCTATCAATCATATCCTATTGATTCATGTCTCAAGGATTTGATGCCATTGGGGAGCATACGGGCTCTGGCCATAACCATAATATAATGGTGCCATTTGGCGGCGACCACCTGGTTCAGAGGGCCCCGAGTCATAACCGTTTATCCTGCAGTGCCATTTGGCGGCGAAACTGCCGGTTAGAGGACTCGTACCACGTCCTTGCTGGCAGGAGATTGTTTGAGAATGGATCATAGTGATATTTTCGACCAGGCATTAGCTCTTTGCGAGCTGAAGTAAATTTTAACTTGTCCACCTCGGCAAACTATTGCGGAGGATGGATGGATTTTGCTTTAAGCGATTTGATAGTTGGATTTCAATTTTTAAATATCTGGAGTTGGAAAGATTTTTGGATTTTGGGATTTTTCAGAAGATTGGATTTTGTAGGGAATTTGGGATTTTGGAAGTTTTGTGGAGTTTTGGATTTTGTGGGAGTTTGGGTGGTACTTTGAGATATTTGAAATGGACCCCTCCGGTTGATATTTTCATTCAACACGGCCATCATCGGGGTGTATGGGGTCATTTATATTTTATTGATTGGACCCTGTCGACTCTATCCACTGGTCGATAGAGGATCGGGTTTTGTAGGCTTTGGACCTTTGTTAGTGAATTCTCTTGATTATAGACCTTGAAGGCCTAATATGAATGTATAAAATAAATATCTCGGTCGATCTCACGACTGCATATTTATTTAATGGTTCGAGCCGTGTCGACTCCTATCTACCCGTATAGGAGGATCGGGCTCGAACTTGAATTCACTTATTAACCCGCGCAACATCCCTAGACGTCACGTGTGTACCAATAACACGCTCGCCGGGGCCCATGCAGGTGTTTGGGGGCATTTTATAAATATTTATTAAACCTTGTCTACTCCTATCTGCTTGCATAGGAGGATCGGGTTCAAATCTATTGACCCGCGCAGCATCCCTAGACGTCACGTGTATACCAATAACACGCTCGCCGGGGCCCATGCGGGTTATGATTATATTTTTCCCTTTTAGTGTACCTATATGTATACAAATTAAAGTGCACACGTGCAGGGGTATTCTTGAAATATCTGTACACGCCTTCTGTCCGCTTGCATGAAAGTTGCGGATCCGGTGGCGTAGCGCTGGGATTTCATTTGGGAATTTGTACGCCTTCTGTCTGCTTGCATGGATGTTGCAGATCCGGTGGCGTAGCGGTATACGATCTCCACAACTGTTGCTGGTAGGCAGGTAGATATTTTCATTCATAGATTGGAATTGACTTCAGGATACTGCATTTACTGAAGTCTTTCTGCATCTACCCACGAGTAACATGTTTTACATACATCTGTACTCGTAGAGAGATTGTATGTATTGCAGATCTTTTCTGTATTTGTCATGCAGATGACATATCGAGTGTACAACGAATTTTCTATAATGACTCGTAGATATTTATCGTATATCATATGCTTCTGCTCGTGGTTGGTGCACTGGCGTACAGCAGATCTTCTACGATAGCTCGTAGGCAACATCTAATATGTGTAGTCGCTCTTTCTACAGCAGCCCGTAGATATTTGTATTTATTGCATGTTATCTTCCCTTTCTTGCGATGGATTAATGTATCCACTAGTCATTTAAATGATAGTTGATCATAGGGGTGTTGCAACATCTACGGTATGCTGCTGACTAGCACCTGTAGGCTTGTCATGATTGTGGCGATTCTTGTTGCAATTCATGCATATTTCATTGATTGTGTTGTTATTGACGTGCATATTGCTCTTGCTCATATACGATGCATTCATTGTTCATTGCATACGAGTCTTCTATCTGCCTATTGCATGTTGCTTCTGAGTTGGATGTAGGATTTTGTATCTATCATGAATCTTCGCTTGCTTGCATGATATCTATTTGAATGCATTTAGATGATCCAAGTGGTTCTTTTCATTCAACTCCTTTGTTATTCAAAAGTCCACAGGCTTGGTGTGAATGTTCAAGATTCATTCCTTTTGTATTTGTTCACTTATGCCCCTTTTCATTGTTCAAATTCAATTCAACTTTAATTCAAGCTTGAATTGGATTAATCATTAAATTCATTGTAACTCATTTGAGTTCAATTTGTCTCTGTCCACTGTACGAATTCCCTGTGGTCTGAGTTTTGTTCCAAATTGAGTTCAATCTGAGTTTGCTTGATTTGAGTTTGAGTTTGAATTCATGAGTTATTGTTTGCAGTTGTTTGTAGATGCTTGCGTTCCCTATAGCTCCTCTGATGTCGCTTGTGCGCCACATTTGTTGTTGATTTCTCTATGCAAACCAAATCTCTCTGTTTACAGGGGCAGTTGGATTTGCTTGGATGACCATATGGATATCGCTTGTTCAATTTGATTTTGCTTGAATATTCCAAGCCAGTTAATTTCATCATTCCTCACTTGTATGCCTTGAGAATTCATTCAACATTCTTTGCTTGTACACTTATGAATCTATTGAACAAAATACCTCTAATTGTATTTTCTGATGTGGTGTTCATTTGAATGCATTTGAATACCCAAAGTTACTACTCGCTTTTGATGTCTTCATTTTGTTCATGTCCCTCATCGATTCAAAATTCAAAGCTTTGTTATTTGTCTGAATTTAAGTCCAATTCGTCATCGTATTCAAGCTTGCGAGTCTAGTTAAGTTCAAGTTCCTTGTAGCTCAAATGCTTGCAAGTCCTTTGTAGTCCATGCTCAAATTCAACTCAATGTCAAATTTGAGTCTCTTGTTGTTCAATGTTCAAGTCTCCTGTTCGATTTACTCAAGTCTGGCTGAAGTTCCTGACTGTTGCTCATTTGAATTCAAATCATGTTGAGTTTATGTTCTACCTTGAGTTCTTGTCCATTGCATTCAGTCCATTTGAGTTTGAATTTAGATTTATTTTGTGCTTCAAGTTCAAATTATCTGAATTTAGTTCAAGTTTAGAAGTCCCCTATTGTCCTTTTGAGTTCAATCAAGTCCAAGTACGGTCATATTTTCACCCGAAATTTCGGCAGCATTCCGGCATCTCCCCCGTTTAGGGGAAATTACGGAAAACTGGGCCTTTCCCACCACGCTTAAGAAAGCGTGTATGGTAGATGCCCTCTTTCGAGGACACCGCGGCCGTATAAAATCTTCAATCCCCCACCACGCTTAAGAAAGCGTGTATGGGTCTTCGACGAACCTGAAAAAGCTAAGCATTTGTTTCCCTGCAGGTACAGAGCCGCATACGGGTACTTAAAATTGTCCCCACCACGCTAAGAAAAGCGTGTATAGGGCCTACCCGCCTCGCCGTAGGTGTCGCACCAGGTTCCCTTCCCACCACGCTTATGAAAGCGTGTATAGGCGGTTTGCCGGCTCGACACGAACGCCGAGGATAGGATTTTGAGGTGATTACCCGCCTCGTTGTAGGCGCCGCACCGGGGTCCCATCCCACCACGCTTATGAAAGCGTGTATAGGCGGTTTTCCGGTCCGCCGCGAACTTTGAGAGCGAGAATCTGAGTTAGAAAATTATACCTTTGCAAGCGTCGAGGTTGGCACGTGGATCGAGGCAAGAGAGTGCCTTTGCATTTTTTGTATAATTAATTATAATTAACATTAAGTAATTATAATTAATTAAATAATCATAATTATTTTAATTAATTATTCATAATTAATTATAATTAATTAAAATAATTAATTATAGTTCATTGAGATTAATTAGTATACTTAGTTATAATTAGATTTAATTATAACTAAAACATATTAATTAACTTTAATGAATTATAATTAAGAAATAATAATTAATAATAATTAAATATTATGAATTATAATTAATTGGAATATATTCTAATTAATTAATTATAATTAATTAAATTAATTATAATTATTTAATTAAAATTTATTAAGATTAATCATAACACTTATAATTAATTAAAAATAAAATAAAATACTCAACCTCTCTCCCTCTCTCCCTAATTCGGTGGTTTCACTGGATTTGGCCGAAGCAGTGCGTGAGAGGGAGGAAGTTACCTTCACAGCAAGCTCTTATCGTGGCCTCCGATTGGAGAAAGAAGGGGATGTCGTCGAAGGCTTGCGAAGTGGAGGCTAGGGCAGAGGCGGAAGGTAGAATGCTCCCTCTCCTCTCTCTCTCTCTCTGGAATGGAGGAGGCCGGACGTCGGCTTGAGGTAGGGCACGGTAGAGGTCGGGATGGAGAGATGGGGTTCTCGGCTTGGATGCGGGAATCGTGTTCAGGAGCAACGATGGGAGCTCTCGGCTAGGGCTTCGTTTGGGCCTGGAGATCGGACAGGAGGTGGGATTCGGTACAGCTGCTAGGTTCGGATGAGATCGGAGGGTTGCGAGCTTGGCGTCGGGTTGAGTGGAAGAGGCGAAGTAGTCGAAGGCAGCGAGAGAGGAAGTGTCGTGGGATGTCCGAATGAGTCGAAGCCTTGGTTTGCTTTTAAAGACGTCGAAGAGGGGAGCTACCGACGGGTTCCGGACAGGAATCGTGGAGAAGCGACGTTAACGGCGCCGAATAACAGAGATGGCTACTGTAGCTACGTCCTGTTCAGCGGGTTTTGCGCAAGATTTCAACGGAGGTATGCCCCCCCTTTTCTCGTTTCTTTTGGGTATTGCACAGAGGTCAACAACAGACCAAATATATCCAATATATGTTAAAAGAAAAACAATAATCAATACAATAATATTTTGGTATTATCAAAAACTCATATGATATACAAACATAGATTTAAAGTCTAAAATATAACACATCCCATTTTAACCTCCTACAGTCAATCTAGAGTGTAACAAAGAAGGAGAATTCGAATAGACCTTCTTCTTACTTACCCCCACTATGAATCACTGATATCAGAATTAGATAATTAAAAAGTAGTATATTTAAACTATCTTCTAATCATATTATATCAAAATTTTCATAATAGGAAGCATATATAATACACATCAAATAAAATACACATCTCCAATGAAATACAGAGCTTTATTAAAACCTTTAAAATTTACTTACATACTCAAAAATCTGTACAGCTATCACTCAGATCTCTATTCAGATCTCTTTGTACACCCAAAACGTATGTACAACAAAAAGAACAGTCACCCCATTCCGCCTAGTGCCCTACTGGCTCTTTTTCATTTTCTGCAGTACAACTACTGCCAATGAGCTAGGACTCAATGAAATACACAAGTAATGTATAAGAAATAATAATAACAATAATATTGTTAATAATTAACCTAAACACATTGGAATCAATTAAAACGCATTGGAATTCCATCTGATTATAAGATATGAATAATATTACTTTTTATCTTGTTAACTGTTCCACACCTTTTGACAAGTCATATAATGGTTATAAGCTGTTGCACCCTTTCACTTTTTCAATTCAAGGTTGGGTCCAGTTTCCCAACTTTTAGAATTGAAGCTGTTCTCTCATTCAAGATTGGTCCAAATTTTCAACTTTTAGAATTGAGAGTATAGGCTTACCTCGTCAGATTTTTCGCCTTTACTTGTGTAGGCTTATTTCTCATATATGACTTAAATCATCTTTCCAATTCCATTCAATTTTGAACAATAAAAAACTGTGCTATAGTCACAAATTGCATGATTAAACTGAAATAAAACTGCTATCAAAAGATAATTATGAATTTATAAATATATAAAATTTCTACTATTTTTTATGCATTATTTGGGTATCTCACCTCACTTGGAATTCGTTCTTCTTGATCCTATTTTCTTCTCCTTTTGTACACCACCTCAATTGTACTCTTCTTTATCCATTCAAATTCCCTTTCCTTTCTTCCAAAACTCCTCTACTACTTTTCTCTTTTTTTTTTTTCTGCTTTACTGTTTTCTGCAACAGCCCTCTCCTTACGAAATTCAACAAACAACCCTTGTTTTTCCTTATTGTTTTCTGACTTTTTCAGCAACTAGTAGCAGTAGTCCTTACTTCCCTATTTCCTAAATTCAGCAAACATTAAGTTCAACAAACATTGCATCAACACTACACAACTACAATCTTTGTTTCCTTGCTGAATTCAGCAGCATTAAGGCCATCAAATACCATCAAATACTGAATTCAACAAACCCTACAGCCTTGGATTTATTACTTACCTAATTTTAGCCATTCCTAATTCTGAATATTTCAGCAACATGCAGCAACCTTTCCTATCCAACAGTCCTCACGGCATCAGCTCACAAAACCCGCTGCTTTGAACTCCACAGAGAATGGCGGGTGGGGAAGACATGAGATGAAGGAAATACTCTTTTTGTTTTGTTTTGTTTTTTTTAAAACTCATATATGCATATAATATACTACTGTTTTCGCACTAACCTATTCCCTTAATGCCAGCCGTAGGATTACAGATCAGCCACTGCATGCAGGTTTAAGTGGCAAACAAAATTCTGGTTTAAGTGGAAAACAAAATTCTGCTATAATAAAATGCATTTAATGAAATGTCAGACAGGTTTAACAGCTAGTCAATGAACATAGAAAAATGTTGCTATAGTAAAAATTCATTTAATGAAAATATATTTTGGATATGTTTATATTATACATGGATCAAAATGGAAATTACAATTTAATGATCAGAAGGTTAACATTTTTCATATGAGTGATAAAATAGGGAATGATTTTGGGAAATGTTCATGCTTACATTTATTTTGGACATTTCTGGTATTACAGACTTGAAGAAGAAAGGGTTGAAGGATGACAAGGACTTTTTAATTTATGAGGATATGACATCAAACGATGAGTGATTTGTAGATGATAAAGTGAATGTAACACCATTTGAATTACGGGAAGAAGATTTGAACAGAGCATTTGCATCCATCATAACCCAACTACATAAGCAACTAAAGAGAAAAAGTATATAAAAAGAATTTATCATTTTAAAGCTCCTTTAATTTGGAGTATTACTCTCACTTTTATGTTGATGACAAATATTCAGGGAAGAGGAAATTGATTGAATTAGATGAAGCAACACTAGATCGGGAGGCATTGGATTTTACAGGTGATGAGGTTGGGGAGAGAGCAAGTCGTTGCGACGATGACTCAAATGAAAGTCCCCTTAGTGATGATTTCATAGATGACTTTTGAGTTGTCATAGTATTACTGTTTTATCTAGGAATGAAATGTGGATGAGTAGAGATTTGGGAAAGAAGAAATTATGAGTTGAACTTGATGATTTGATATTATATGATATTTTTATTCCATTCCTATATTTAATATTCTTTAGCTATTATGATGTTTGAATTTTAATTCTATTTAATATAGTTTATCATTTGTCATTTTATATTTTGTGTAATTTTTTGTTATATATGTACATCAATATGTTACTTCATAGTTAAATAGAAAGTTAATATACTATCCTTTAACATATTATTTGGTAATCATATAAAAAAATATTTTTATCCTTCATTTTTCATATATGCAATTTTTTGATTTTAAGGTTTACGCCTTAAAATGCCTTGAGGCTTTTGCCTTATGGATAGAAAATGCCTCGAAACTCAATTGCGCAATTTTAAACCTTGGTTTAATAACTTAAAATTTTCAAATTCTAAAGGGAAGTAGAAGTTTTTCCTTGGTGATTTTAATGAGATGTAACTTTGAACAACTTGTAACTTTGAGCGACTTCAATATGGTTTTGGGCAACAACAACTTTAGTGAAAAAAGCAAGCTAGTTTATAGTGTATGACTTGTTGAACTCTATATATTCACTTGATTATGGTGACCTAGCAGCAACAACAACAACGACATCAAGCCTTTATCCTACTAGATGGGGTTGGCTACATGAATCCTTTTTCTCCATTGTCATGTTAAGAGTCAAATTCTCATCCAAATCTAATAAAGAAAGGTCATTTCTAATATTTTCTAACTAAGTCTATATCTTTCGTAACATAAGCCAAATCTAATACATCTACTCTCCAACCGGGTCATCGGAAGGCCGCTGTTTTATGTGACCAAACCGTCTAAGGTGACTCTCTAATCTTTTCTTCCATTGGAGCTACTCCAACCTTTTCGCATATATGCTTGTTTCTAAGAGTAATGCCACTCATCCACCTGAGCTTCTTCATCTCTGCAATACTTAATATTATTTAATATTATACTTCTCTTTTAATGGCCAATATTCTGCACCATAAAGCATTGCAGGTCTCACTACCATCTTATAGAATTTTGCATGAAGTTTGACATAGCAACCATGGGTATAAATTAATTCATCAATTCTTGTCTCTTTTGAGAAGCTGAAAATAATAATAGAATAAATCTTTTTGAACCTTACCTGGCTTGGTGAGACAGCGCATTGTGATTGATCACTTGGATTTAATTATTCATGCCGGACATGCCAACATCAAAGGAATTCTTATAAATAGTTGCCATTGGGATTCACTTTAAAGTTCCCTTGCTTTTATTCTTCATCTTCAAACTGGGTTGTAGTTGCTTGTTTTCTACTGAGATAAAGAAGCTTGATGACATCTTTGGTCCAATAATGGTTGCTATACTCTTAAAAAGTCATAAATAGAAGAAAGCTTGTAAGTTTGAAGAATAAATGGAGGATATGTTTTTGCTGAAGCAACCATTGAAGAAGATAGGATAGAGTTGATGGAGACAAATAAATAAATTATTAATCTATGTACTTCAATTGATCCCATAGCTATTACTTGTCTTTCTTGTTCTTTTGAAACTAGTTTTGGGAATGTTGTCGGGAAAATATTCAAAGAGATCTATTAATGCTTGTAAAAATATTTCTTCGAGAATGTTGTGCCACCTTTACCAAGGAAATTAGGATTTTTGTTACAAAATTTGGGAATGCTATTGGTGAATTTATTATGAGAAAGCTTTTTGGTACACAACTCAAGAGGCTGGAACATATGCATTGCATGCTTTTGAATGTATAACGAGTGCTTGCATGTATAATCCATTTCATCATGCTTTTTTGACTTGAATAAATGTTTTGTGATTCCAAGATGGGAGATCCTACTTCTAGGAGTCTTGTACTAGATGTGGCTTTTGATAACGTGAGTAGCCAAGAACTCATAATTTGTTAAGAAGAAAATCAGTATAATGCTTTAGAGAATCAAGATTCTCAAATAGTTGCTAGTGAACTAATGTAACTTAGAGCACTAAAGAAATCATGTTTCTCAGTAGTTACTAGTGGAGTTATTGATAAAGAAGTTTCCACTGGGGGCGAGTTCTAAGGGAATTTTCAACTTTGTGAGGATATAAATAATTTTGGTATTAGTAATAATCAAGATCAAAGTTTAGGAGTCACCTTTGGCTTTGGGGTGAATAGCTTTTCCCCTGTAAATCCAAGAGATGAGACAAGAATAATGATTACGGTAAAGAGATTTGAAGAATTGCTTAATGAGATCATCTTGTTGAAGGATACCATTGCTTTTATTCAACTTTATGTTGAGTTTGAGAGTGCTAAATTTATTGGGCAACCAATTGAGCTCAAGCTTCTAGAGAATTTGAGAGGAGTAATTTTTTAGTTGGAGGAAAAACTTGATGCAATAAATAACGACATTAAATTCAAAGTCTTCTTGATGTGGAAATTCATTAAATCTTGGTCAAACTAGTTTCTTTTTGGAGAAGAGCTTGTTCTGGGTAATCTAATTAGATGCATCGTTGCTCCTTGAGAATTTTCTTTAAGTCTTGCACTTCATTATCTGTTTGGAGGTGTTGAGATGCCTTTACATAAATTTGGAAATGTGCTGGTCTCTTCATTTTGAACTTCAGAAAGTTGATCTTTGTAATTATCTCATATGAAATAATTTATGAGAACTTGTCCTTTAAGTTTCCTGTAGCTTTTTTATATTCAATATATAAGTGTGGCTTGTTATAATTGAGCATCTCATTAAAGACATCTTTTCTTATTTTTGTATCTATATCTAAAATGAAAAAACTCAGTTTTGATCTTACTTTGTTATTATGTGAATTTTCTGTTTACAATGTGCAATCATCTTTTATCATGAAGTCGGTAAGATTTGATTGATCGAAGGATGAAGTGTCATTTGAGCTTCCCACAATGATGAAATTATTATTTTTGGATTTTCAATTTGACATGAAAGGGCAAAGTGTTATGTAAATGTGACCAAATAGGTTTAGGAATTTGGACTTACTTCTTATAGATAGCACCTTTGAGGCTAGAATGACCCTTTTGTGTATTTTGAAGCTGTCGACTTTTTCGAATTTCTTCTCCTTATTCTCTATTTTTATCTTCATTCTAAAAGATGACCATTGCTTTGATGAAGAGTCTTAAAGCCTTTGTAAAGGCGAATATGAAATTCACTTCCTTCCTCACGAAGAACAATATTAAGTGCTATGAGAATGCTTATGGTCTAGGTGCTGAAGAGTACACCATTAGGACTGGCAGATGAATATCCCAACTCACTCTATGATGATGAGTTGTGCTTTAACTGTGATCCATTTGACATGGACAGCTAGTTCCATTCTTTCATGGGATCATAGACATATTTGATTTTGAGTTTTTGACTGTTTTATCCTAACAAAAATCATATCAAATTCCTTTGCTTGTTTCATTTATCATATTCTTTGATAACAAAGGGAAAGTGGAGTGTCAACTCCTACTACTTGTTCAGCATTAAAGCTTTCAACATTTTATCCTCCAACTACATCATGAACGGCCTGCAGAATAAAGTGAAAGATTAGAAAATTTCTTTATTAAGCTGTCTAAAGGATGACCAATTAAGACAGGATCATTAAAGATTCTAAAGTTCAGAATGTGCTTATATTAAGCATGGACTATTGTGCTCAGTTTTTGGATATGAAAAGCCATCTATTGGATTGTTTCAAGTATGCGGATGAAAACATGTTCTAGCTTGCGTTTAGAGGAAATGGCTGAATAGGTATTTTTTGTGTTATGTAGATGGGATGATTTCGATTAATGTTCTGAAGAAACCTGATGCCAGCCTTGTAGAGTGACCTAATCGTGATGTTTTTGCTTTCTTAAATGAAGCCAATGAGAAGGAAATTTATTCTAAAGAAAGGTTATTGAGGTGGAAAAGTTGCTAACGGTAGACTACCCCAAGATTCATCTTTATTGAAGTTTTTTACAATGTTATCCTTGTTGATTCAGTTACTCTGACAACTGTTGCTAGTCCTCCTGGTATATGGGAAAGAGATTGCTGAGCCAAGCATGCTTAAGGAAGCAGTGAAGGCAGCTCCTCGGCTAATAGGAATTTTCATAAATGAGGCTGTGGTGATTACAGAGAGCGGAAGCAACAAAAAGGCTGAAGTGTACTTTTAGCTGTCCTACTGGAAATGAAAGAGGCCCTTGGTTCACCCTCTGCACAAATTTCAGCATTTTTATACTGACAAATAGAAGAGGTTGCCTTTTGTTGGAAAAAAGATTTTGAAGGGGCATAAATTGACTATAATGTTGACGAACAATGGCTGATATCTGTACTGGCAACAATTTCTTATGATCTTGATCTCATCATTTTCTTCAACCCGCTCAATGAGTAGCTCGCCCCACTTGACAGCAACTGTTTTTATATGATAGCAATACAAGTTCACTTCGCAGTTGGCTAGCGGGTTCTTGTTGGCAAGTAGCCATAAAAAATACACTAGCAGGCTCCATTAGAAGGTAAAGGGAAAAAATTTTTGAATAACGAAATTAAAAATCTAACCAAAGTGATTGAAGATGAGAAAGATGGGATGATAAAGGCTAAGAGAGTTTCTTTTTATTTGAATGATGATTGGATCAAGATATATATCATGCGATTGTTATTATTCAAAGTAACAAGTCTTGCCAAGATTTTGAAGTTGCCTAACTGCTGTTGGCAATGCTAATAAGAAAACTTCTAAATTGTAAGCTTCATTAGATGTTTTGAAATTTCAACATAGAATAGGGGAGAGGGCAGGGGTCCGAGTTCTAGGGATTTGACTTTTAGTCCTTTAGATACTTAGGATTTTGTGTGATGCTTGATTTATATGATGTAGAAATCCACAATGCTGAATAACCTTTCTTCAAAAAAATTGAATTGAAAAACCATGGTGAATTGCCAAATTCAATAAACAATTCTAATTATGAATTGTCAAATATAAGATTCTGCTGTCGAATATCGAATAGTCAATATAACATGCTATAGATGTCAGTGCGAATTTTCAGTGGAGTAATTCTAAATATTTGACTATTTGCATAAGCTTATAATATTTGTCATTTTTTTAATGAAAATCATGCTTTTAAGTGGTATTAAATTTTGTTAAGTGTAGACTACTCGTCTACGTTGGGTTCATAACTATCTTGTAGAGAGTAGTTTCACAACTTTTTAACTTGACTCTAAGCAATGAAACTTTGGTCCCCTAATTTATTTAGTCAACTTTTTGGTTAATTTGTTGAATATGCATTTTGAAAAAATATATATATTTTTAATTTGGACCTATGCTCGTCAACATGTCGAATTTTTAACTTTGAAGTACCAATTTCAAGTAGAAAATTGATTGTTAAGATCGATATCGAACTTTTTTAATAGCTTCATGAATTCTATGGGAAGAGTTCAATGAGTCAGCTGAATGTATCCGACTAGCTGCTTTGGTTCTAATGATCCTATTTGACTCATATCTGAACCTGGGCTGAGCATGGGAAACTTAATCAACAGGCTTTCTACGAACTGGTTCCCTGTGCTAATTTTCAGTATTTAGTCTTTTCCAAATCCTTCTTATTTAAAATACTAGGATAAAATCGTATTCCTAATTTCAAGAAGATACTAGTAAAATGGAATACTAATATTGAACTCTGGACTTTAGCTTGACCTGTTAAAGGTGTAAAGATTAAGCACCAGAACAGAGAACAAGGAAATTATTGATGGATCATCTGTATAATCCAAGTATGATGACTGCCTCAGCTTTCTTGTTTTGGCACATTTCTGTTTACTTTTTAATTCCATATATATATATATATATATACTGGCTTAAGATTTGCATTTTTGGATATGTATGTTCCTTTTGTTGGGTGGTGGTCTGACATGTCCTTCATATGTCAGATGTGGCCTGGTATAATTCTTAAGTGCAAGGAAGGCGGAGCTGATGTAATACAAACATATGTATTTTGGAATGGGCACGAGCCTGTTAGAGGTCAGGTATCAGACAATTATTCTGTTTTGGATTATATCTTATTTTCATTTTTAGAAAAAAAATAACTCATTTTTCTTGTTTGCAGTACTATTTTGAAGGAAGATATGATCTTGTTAAGTTTGTGGAACTGGTTGGTTCAAGCGGACTTTACTTTCATCTTCGCATTGGTCCCTATGCATGTGCTGAGTGGAACTTTGGGTCATTTCTCCTTCCCTTTAATTCTTTTGGAAATTAGGATTTTTAATCAAAAAGAAGTTTGGGCATTTTTATCTTGTTAGATTTTTATATTGGTACTTTTACTACAACTCAAAAAGTTATTCTTATAATACTGATGACAATACGATTTTATTGTTATAGCTATTATTTTTTAGAATGTTATTTGCAAATTGGTCCCGGCAAACAAGGAGGATTTTTCTTTTGCAAAATTCGCACAAGGATGATAGCAAAATAATTAAAGGAAAAAAAGAAGAAGAGGCACATACATTTCACGAAGCATAATATAACAGAAAGTTATGGCACCACCTTTTGTCATTAAGAGACTTTAATAAGACTATAATAAGTGAGTTAATGTACTGAAAGAATGAAAATAATGCCTTATAAGAATTGGTTGAATTGAAATTTGTGTTGAGGTGATTATTTTTAGCTTATTAAATTCCTTTTACAAGTAGATTTTACCTTGGCACATGGATACATACACTACCTTCATTTAGAAACATGGCTAGTATGCACACAATCATAACATCCTTATGCCTCCGTATAGTAGCAGAGTAACACTTGCTTTTTTATTATACTAGTATAATTGCACATGCATTAAATACATGTTAATAAAATTTAAAAATTAAATAATATTATAAAATTTAAATATTATTTAATTAATTCAAAATTTTTTATGATGATATCAAATCAATAAATTTATCATTACAAGTAATTGGAATAATTGTTATATCCTCAATCTAGAACAAATGTATTTAAAGTTTTAATAAAATAGTAATAACAATAGTAGTAGATTGATGAAAATTATATGACATCAATCATAATTGAAAAATAATTGGGCAAGAGGTTTATGGAGAATAAAAGTGTAAGCATAATAATTTAAATATTGTGTAATTAAATAGTTTTTTCTAATATATTGCACATAAAATCTTAATTAAATGTGATTTGAACTATAAAATGATATGATTGTTCGACAATATATATATATATATATATATTTATAAAATTTGAATAGAGAAATTTCTTATATCCAAAGAAGCTCTACATATATATTGAATTTGAATAGAGAATTTGATTGTGTTGCATTACTTTAAATATTTATATAATCAAAATTTAGATTTAAGTGGAATTTAAATTTATTATTTCTAATAAATAAAATTGAAAGAGAGAAATTAAATATTTTTCTATTTTTTATGATGTTAGATATTGCATAAGATCATGAGTTTTTATTTGCTAATGACATAATTTTCTTCATCATATGAGTTTGAGTAAAACATTTAATAAGAATACTGAACTTAAATGCATATTAATATTAAATATTTTTTTTAAACTTAAAAATATTTTAACTTGGATATTAAAAATAAATAATATAAATAAAATTAAATATATTATACAATAAAATATAGCAAAATTTCAAAAATTTTAAGAGCTAGAATTTTTGTAAATGTAGTATATAAATGACATAAAAAATAGACAAAATCAAAATCTTAATCATCTAAATATTAGATGTTATATTTACATAATTTCTAGAATTTTATTTAATGATAATTAACTTGTAAGATAGCGATGGCCTCTTGCGAGGTAATGGTGTTGATAATGGTTGTAGCTGAGGCCAATTATTGTTTACAATTGCGCAATACGAGGCTCGTTTTGAGTCCCGCATCAACGCAATTCTAGTGAAAAATGCCTTTAGGCTTACGCATCGAGCTTTTTTTATGAGGCTTATGCTTCAGCTTGCCTGAGGCGCGCCTCACCTTGCTGGCGCGAGGCTTACGCCTCACCTCACTGGCTGAGGCTGACACTTCACCTTATTTATATATTTTGGTATTAAAACATTTCTAAATCCTAAGATAAAGTCCTACATAAAACACGTTTTCGTGCACCCCCTAGCCTTAACAACTTCCTCTCGATTGCCTCGACATCCAACCCGCCACCTTTGCCGCAACCACCACTGTTTTAGCCACCGTCGGGGATCACTTGAAAGATGCACACCACCATCACCCTCTCTAAAAATTTTGGAGTATTAATCTCATCTTTATGTTGATGAAAAATATTTATGAAAGAGAAAGATGACTGAAATAAATAGAAAAGTAGTAGATTGAGAGATATTAGACTCCACAAGATAAGGCAGGGGAAAGACCAATTTGTTATGATGATGGCTCAAATAAACACACTCTCAGTGATGAAAGCGCTTATGATTTCTGAGTTGTTGCCAACTATTTCAAGTTTCTTAGGAATTAAATATGGTTGAGTAGGGAATTGAGAAAGAAGGAATTTAGAGATGAACCTGATGCTATATGATACTTTTATGTAATTTCTATATTTAATATTATTTCGCTCTTTTTATATTTGGATTTCAATTTTATTTCATGCAATTTATCACTTGCCACTTTTCGTCTTATGCAATTTTTTGTTTCATATATATACCAATTTGTTATTTCATAATTCAATAGAAAGTTAATATGTAATTCTTTAACATATTATTTGAGTATTATATAAAAAATCACTTTTAATCTTTATTTTCACTTTACGCAATTTTTTAATTTTGAGGCTTATGCCTCAAAACGCTTTGAGGCTTACGTCTCGCCTCACAAATAAAAAATGCCTCAATGCCTATATGCATCATAATATAAAAAAATATAAATATTTTATTATTTATAATTTATATAAAAAATAAACATAGAAATTAATGAAGTTTTGTTTTGTAAATAAAATGGCAAAATATTAAAACACATAAAGTTATCAATTCGAATAATGAGATTGATCCTCTTAACAAAAAATTGTAACTTTTTATGATATTGTTCCCGAATAGCATGATATTTATCATAATTGATCAACAATTTGAAATATAAGTTTATACTTACCGTTGTATTCATATAGCTTTATTCAGCTTGCAAACATTACTTGTGATGGCTATCTGTCTTCATCTAACATATGATTTTGTTGTTTCTATTTTCTCCCTTGTTGCATATATATATACTAAAAAAATAAAAAATATTGGAGATATGAGGATGGAAATATGGAGGAGTATTTAATGAATATGAATTAAGATTCACAAGAAAAGTAAATATAAAGCGTTGGGGATATAAAGGGGTATAGAGAATAAGAACTGTAGGGGATAAGAATGGGAATATGAAGGGTATTTAATGAATATGAATTAATTCAAAAAAAAAAAGAATATAAAGTGTAGGGGATATGAAGAGGGGAATACGAAGGGTTATATGGAATAGAAAGTGTATGGGATATGAAGAAGAGAATATAAATGAGTATTTAATAAATATGAATTAAGACTAAAATAAAAGAGAATAGAAAGCGCAAGAGATATAAAGAGGGGAATACGAAGGGGTATTTAATGAATATGAACGAGGTGTAAGAAGCATTAGAAAATTTAAAAGATTTCTTCATTTATTTTCTTAAATGAAAAGTAATTACATATTAATTTTTTTAAAAATTATCAATTAATATTAAGAAAATAAAATAAAAGATCAGGATTTTATTTAAATAATTAAAATGAAAGGCTAGGATTTTATTTGGGAAGAAATTATAGTAGTTTTTTTAATAGTAGTATGAAGAGGGGAATATGAAAGGGTTTTTAAGATCACAAAAAAGTGAATAAAAAGCGTGGATATGAAGAGGGGAATACCAAATAGTATAGGGAATAAGAAGTGTAGGGGATATGAAGAGAGGAATATGAAGGGGTATTTAATGAATATGAATTAAGACTGCAAGAAAAAGAAATAGAAAGACTAGGGGATACGAAGGAGGGAATACGAAGAGGTATTTAATGAATATGAAGGAAGACTAGAAAGTATTAGGGAATTCAAAAGATTTCTTCATTTTATTTGCTTAAATGAAAAGTAATTATATATTAATTATTTTTAAAATTATCAATTAATCAGAATAAGATAATAAAATCAAACGCCATGATTTTATTTGAATAATTAAAATTAAAAGTTAGGATTTTATTTGGGAAGAAATTCAAGCGGCTTTTATAATAGTAATATAAATAATTAAGGCAAGCCCATGAACTTGACCTCATGCAGGGATTTTTTCTGTGAAATTTTGTTCAACCATTCTTCTCAACACATGTATATAGTCATTTGCATTCATATAACTCATCCATAGTCATGAAGAATATGCAGGATCAAATAAGGCTTTTTGTTTGAACAAGTGGGAATGCATATAGATCAAGGGCCCTTTGAATTTAACATGCTGCATGTGGAGGCTATTTATAATGTAAGCCATATATGCAATCTCATGAATCATGACCAATACTCATGTCCATAACATCAATCTTATAATTACACGATAAAGAGAGCAGTACATGGATCGATAGTTGTAGGGACGCATAAAACACAGAAATTATTTGTCAAGCTTGTATAAAAATGTGTAGGGGTGCTTAAGAATACAAATGAGATGAAAAACAATTATTTCGTCTATGAAATCTAGTGAAAATCATGAAAATCATAAAACATTGATCGATTTATAAATATGTCATAAAACATGTGATGAAGAGTTTGATCATAGTGTAATAATGTCTTACCTGAAGGTGAAGAACATCATTAAGAAATTTGGTCTCCTAGGATTTTTTCCCTCTATAAGTCTCTCAAAATGACCATGGCATAAAAGCTTAGAGGGGAGAGAAAGTTGCAGAAGCAACATAAACGCATTTTGATACATACTAAAAAAAAAATCCAAAAAATATGCATAAAATAATTTACTATGTGGACATGAATATAGTGAAGATGGCTTACAAAATGAGTATCAAATGACTCAATAAGTCTAATATTGCATGCATGTGTTAATCATATCATAGGACAATTCAACAAATCATATTGTTTTACCTAATATGACCTTACGCATGATATGAATCATATGTAAGATCATCCAGGGAGCAAATTTCTTAAAAAGCATTGAAGCAAGCATATGAGAGCATCATTTCTATTAAATATGCATACCTATTGAGTTAGTCTCATAAACGAAATAACATAATCATAAGTAGCACGAATTTATTTTAGATATGGGTTGGGCTAATGTTGAGTCACTGTACATGCAAATATTGTAGCATGCTTACCTTACAAAAATGCATTCCTTGACTTTTTTATCCTCACACAGTTAATTAAACCATGTTTGGATTGAGTTGCCTGTCTTTTTCCCATGTGGCTTTCCTTTTCATTTTGCACTTCTTCTATTATGCTTTCAACATAGGAATTCGCTTGCTCACCATTTATTTACATCAACATCCAATTTTATTTTTAGTTCCTCTCTATCACTTACATTGGGTTACACCTGAATCTGTGGCCTCTGAGACTCTATTCACTGCATTTGTGAACCTATTCCCATAGAAGATACGTGAAGCTCATCATGGATATCACTCATGTGCTATGACAATATTAATTTGTTTATAGCTTTCCCAACTCTAGTATTGAACTTCAAGGGTTAGATGTACTTTGAGCTTAGTTTTTCTTATCTTCCAGGCATGCTCGCTCTGTTTAGTAGGTTGACTACCTTGATCACACTTAAATTTGATTCTTCTAGTCCCATTATTATTGAAGATGCTAGATGCCTTCATGAAAACATGGCTTCTAAATGCTAGTGTTAGGTGCCGGCTTAGATTCTTGACTGTGAAGTGTTGAATTAAAAATTTAACTTATATTAATTATGAAGAATAGTTTGGTAGAGTATAATATGACCTTCCTGATAATAAAATATTAAAATGTAGCAGTTAAAAAATAAATATTTTCAATTTTTGTGTCATTCTAACTATTGAAATGATAAAATCTTGCCGAATAGATTCTATAAAATAATGTGGGCTCCAAAAATTCGGCCCCGGCCTCCACCCGCTTTTGCTTTCTTCGAGGGAGTTTTAACGGAATTAAGTTCCGGGGTTAATTTTGGAAGGCAGATGGGTTTGTAGATAAGACACTACCCAGAGATTTCGCCCTCATTTTGCGAGGACTTTATGATCTGAGTTCTGGTTTCCTATAGGCGCAAGCCCCTATAGTTAATTACCCCTCTCGGTAAAGAGAGAGAACTTTCGATTAAGGATAGTCGTCCATCAAATACGTAGGAAATACGCGTTATCTGACATATAGTAGCAGCATAGGATTGAAGTATAGGGAATTGGAGATTTTGAAGATTTGATATTTAAAATAGAAATTTCACCATCTCAGACTTAAAGCGGATGATGGGGGAATGGATGATGGACCCGATCAAGATCCCATGGTTCCGTCATCCCGGGCCATCGTGGTCCCTGGTCTACTTAGTCAGAGGAGGTAGTCGCCCCAACCTGACAGAATGATCCTTGTCGGTAGCCATGGGTTGCTTCGTGCAAGGGAACCTTGTAGACCTGGGATGAATGTTTGTCTGAGGGGACAAATTTTAATCCACCTTAGCTAACAGAGGGCTTTGTGCCCTATCGATCATATCCTATTGATTCATGTCTCAAGGATTTGATACCATTGGGGAGCATACGGGCTCTGGGCATAACCATAATATAATGGTGCCATTTGGCGGCAACCACCTGGTTCAGAGGGCCCCGAGTCATAATCGTTTATCCTGTAGTGCCATTTGGCGGCGAAACTGCCGGTTAGAGGACTCGTACCATGTCCTTGCTGGCAGAGATTGTTTGAGAATGGATCCTAGTGATATTTTCGACTAGGCATTAGCTCTTTGTGAGCTGCGGTTATTTTCAAATTTGTCCATCTCGGCAAACTGTTGCGGAGGGTGGATGGATTTTGCTTTAAATATTTGATGAATTTATTCCAATTTTAAATATTCTTGGATTTTAGATTTGTGGGAATTTGGGTGACATTTTGAAATGTTTGGAATGAACCCCTTCCGGTTGATATTTTCATTCAACACGGCCATCATCGGGGTGTCTGGGATTATTTGTATTTATGGATTAAACCTTGTCAACTATGTTTACCTGCTAACAGAGGATCGAGTTTCATAGGCTTTATGCCCTTGTAAGTGAATTCTCTTGATTATAGGCCTTGAATGCCTAATATGAACGTATAAAACAAATATCTCGGTCGATCTTGCGACCGTATATTTATTTAATGGTTCGAGCCATGTCAACTCCTATCTACCTGAATAGAAGGATCGGGCTCGAACTTGAATTCACTTATTGACCCGCGCAGCATCCCTAGACATCACGTGTGTACCAATAACACGCTCGTCGGGGCCCATGCGGGTTCTTGATTGCATACCCCCTTTGTGTACCTATATGTATACAAATTACAGTGCATGTGCGGGGGCATTTTTGGAATATTTCAGTTGTACGGGCGACTGCCGTTTGAATGCAACATTCTATTTTGGAAGCTCGTAGACGCCTTATGTCTGCTTGTACGAGTGTTGCAGATCCGATGGCGTTGCGTTAGATGTATAAGAGTCTTCTGCAGTAGCTTGTAGGAGCTCGTATTTGATGATGTTTTTTTTTTGTATTTGTTTAGAGGCAACACTTTATATTTATAGAAGGTCTCCTGTGACAGCTCGTAGGAGCCTACATCTGCTGCATGTCTTCCATCTTTGCTTGCAGCGAATCAATGTATTTCCCAACCATTGATTGATTATTGACTGCAAATGTGTTGTAGTATTTGTTATCCTGCTGCTGATTATCGTCGTTGCATATGTGTATGTTTGCTGCACGTTGGTCCTCCCCTTTTCGTAAGAGACCAATACATTTGCTTGCAAATGCTGATATCTGCTACAGTTCTTTTGTATTTACTCTTATATATCATGTAGTATACACAACGAGTCTTCTTCTAATACGACAACTTGCGGATGTGTTTGCATTTGCTGCGTTCTTTAAGCATTTTGTTTGTGGACGATACATTGGGTGTATAATAGATCTTTTATAACGTCTTGTAGGAGCCTATATTTGTTGTGTATCTTCTGCCTTTGCTTGTAGTGGAGCAATGTATTTCCCTGTCATTGAGTTATTGACTACACAAATGTACTTGTGTTTGGTACGTATTGTATTTGTATGTTTGTAAGGAAATATCATCCTCTACATGTGATTTTAGTGTATTCATAGTGTTGCTATGTTTCCCCAGATGTGTTTGCAGAATAGTCGTCGTGCTCATGACACTTTCGATGTTATCACTTCTTGATAAGCTAGAGGAGAGCTGACGTGTCCTTTTGAAGTTGAATTGTTATCAATCACAACTAGAGGGCATTACTCATATGGAACTTGTATCAATCATCTTAGGTGTCATCTTCAAACCCTTGGCATATGAGTACAACAAGCTGGTTCTTCTTGATGTTTTGAATGACTCAACAAATATATCGATTATACTCTGATCATTTGCTTTATAGGTCGAGCGTAGTGCAAGTGAATTTTTAAACTTTTCAATCTTTCTGGGGAACTTTCACATTACTAGTTGCAATAGATAAGTGTCGAATAGCCTCAGAAATTCTATAACTTCTGCCATCAGTGGAGATTTTGAAAGCTTCTTAGTTATCCATTTAGCAATGGGCCTTGACTTGTTATGGTGCTGATCACGGTTCCCTCCTTTAGCAAATACATGATTGTTGAGGAACTACACACAATCATCATCCTCTAAGCCTTCTAATGTCAATATCTCTTTCTTCTTATTAATCACTTTTGTAATCATCAGTGCAGCATAATCCCTTAGAATTATTAGTGAGATTCTATGTCCCATATTTCCAAGAATCGGAGAAGCAAACACATTCCACTACTTGTTTCATTCTGCTTCTTCTCCTTATGAATGTCACTTGGCACAGACTAGAGTTTCTTAGACATTATTTCAGCCTTGAGATGCCTTTGAGATGCATCAAGTGCCTCCAAATCAAGTCCCTTTATTTAAAAGGTTTTCAACATATCTGCTATGACTCTTTTGCATCAAAGTTATTAGAAATACTATCCCGTGTTTCAAACTCAGATTTATTTGTTCTTTTATTTTCATAGACATGCTGCAAGAGAGTTATTTATTCAAATAATTCCAGCCACATGATGACGTTCAGTTCATATTCAAGTCAAGTTCAATATGCAAGTTTGATCCAAGTCCAAATTCAAACTAAGTTCTCCTTATATTTCCATTCAAATCCGGATTCAAAGCTTGCAAGTCAAGTTTAAATCAAGTCTTTTGTATTCAAATTCTACCTGATGTTGCTCAACTCAAATTCAATGTCCACAAGTTTCTGCTTTGAGTTCAGGTCTGCTGTGTTTCATTTGAGTTCAGGTTCTAGTTCAAACTACAAGTTCAAGTCCGCTTGCCATTTCGTTTGGTTTAAGTTTGTAAGTTCTCTTGCAAGTTCAATTAATTTTCAATTTGATTAGAGTCTCTTGATTTGTTCAAATTAGAGTCAAGTTTGAGTTCAAAGTCGTCCAAAATTTGTCCAAGTCAGGTCCAAGTGTGGTTTATGTTCACCCGAAATTTCGGCAGCATTCCGGCATCACCCCCGTTTAGGGGAAACTATGAAAAACTGGGCCTTTCCCACCACGCTTAAGAAAGCGTGTATGGTAGATGCCCTCTTTCGAGGACACCGCGGCCGTGTAAAGTCTTCAATCCACACCACGCTTAAGAAAGCGTGTATGGGTCTTCAAATGTACCTGAAAAGAAAAATAGTTGTTTTCCCGCAGGTACAGAGCCGCGTACGGGTACTTAAGATTGTCCCCACCATGCTAAGAAAAGCGTGCATAGGGCCTACCCGCCTTGCCGTAGGTGTCGCACCGGGTTCCCTTCCCACCACGCTTAAGAAAGCGTGTATGAGCGGTTTGCCTGCTCGACACGAACGTCGAGAACAGGATTTTGGTGATTACCCGCCTCGTTGTAGGCACCGCACCAGGGTCCCATCCCACCACGCTAAGAAAAGCGTGTATAGGCGGTTTTCCGGTGCGCCGCCAACGACAAGGACGAGCTCTCAGAGTTTTAAGGTTGAGAAGTTATATCTTGGCGATCAGCGATATGGTGGCACATGGATCGAGGCAAGAGAGGGCAGGCATGCTTAATTTATACTTAATTATAAATAATATATAATCAATTATATTTAATATATAATTAATTATATTTATTTCATAATTAACTATAAAATAATTAGGTTTAATTCATAATTAATTTGAAACTAACTTATAATTAATTATATTAAGCATATAACTAATTATATTTAATTTTTAAATTAATTATAAATTCATTAAATTTAACTCATAATTAACTTTAAAATAATTTATAATTAATTACATTAAACATATAATTAATTATATTTAATTTTAAAATTAATTATAAATTCTATAAAGTTAATTTATAATTAATTTGAAATTACTGTATAATTAATTATATTAAACATATAATTAATTATATTTAATTTAGAATTAATTACAAACTTAGTAATTTAATTCATAATTAAATTTGAAACTAATTTATAATTAATTATATTAAATATATAATTAATTATTAATAATTCAAAATTAATTACAAATTGAGATAATTAACTAATTAAAACTGATTTTAACTAATCGTAATTAATTACTATTAACAGTAATTAAATGTAATTAGATAAAATCAATCATAATTAATAATAATAATAACAATAATAATAAATAAATAAATAAATAAATAAAATAAAATAAAAACTTCTCCCTCCCCACTCTCTAGTTCAGCAGGCATGCGGGATTGGGCCGAAGAAGCGTGCGAAAGGTAGGGAGTTACCCTCACAGCAGAGAGCTCACGTTGTGGCTTCCGATCAGACAGGGAAGGGATGCCGTCGAAGGAGGTCGAGGGAGGAAGCTCGGGTTCGGCGTCGGCTTAGGGAGGAGGTGACGAGAGCTTGAGGAGGAGATGAAGTGTCCGGCTAGGGCTTTACAGTAAGCGTGCTTCCGTTGTCACTTCCGATCAAATGTCGTAACTTCCGATCCAACAGAGGGCGTCGTCGAAGGAGGCCACAGCCTAAGGCAGAGGGACTTTGCGAGTGGGAAGAGCAGCGTGGGAGTAAGGTTTGCGGGAGTATGAGATGTGGAGAAGCTTCGCCAACTGCTTGCTTTTAACGACAGCGGGAGAAGAGTCGAGACAAAACACACGATCGAGGACTGCAAACGACGCCGTTTGCAGAGGTATGGGCGACTGTAGCCGTGATTTTTGCAAGGATACAGGTATGGGCCGCCGAATGGCAAAGATCCGAGCAGGTATTTTAAAATTTTTTTTATTTTGGCTTTTCCTTTGGTGGTCAACAAATAAAGTGTCTCCAATGTTCAAATATTATTTTTCAAGTTTTAATAAGTATATAAAAAATTTAGTAGCCTTGCATTGGAAGGGCCAATCTAATCTTCATTGCTACCAATTTGGTTTTCTTCATCACATGTGCCCTTCCCTCATAATTAGATTTATAACTCTTCATCCTATAATATGATTATATATGCTTTAAAAATTATAAAATGATTTTGCATCATAGAGGTGGCGTCGGGGTATTTCGAACATTAAATAGGTCATAAGTGA
This sequence comes from Dendrobium chrysotoxum, assembly GCA_019925795.1. Taxonomy (NCBI): domain Eukaryota; kingdom Viridiplantae; phylum Streptophyta; class Magnoliopsida; order Asparagales; family Orchidaceae; genus Dendrobium; species Dendrobium chrysotoxum. Next base: position 24,199,718 of record CM034300.1, on the reverse strand, counting down.
CACTCTAAATTAAACCTACAGACAACTTCTAAGAGAGTCATAAGACCTGTCAATCAAATTTAAAATGAATGGGCAGCATTGCTGTAGAGTTTGGTTGTAAGACTAGTCAATGAGCTACTTCTAATAGAAGCCATAAGACCCGCTTTACGGGCTACTTTCAATGAAAGTCGTAAGTATCGACCCAAATTCTAACACTTGGGCTACTTCTAAGAGAACCCGCAAGACCCACTTCAATTCAAAGTTCTGGGTAACTTCTAAATGAAATTATAAATCCCAAACCAAATTAACTTCTGGGTATTCTAATAGATGCAAATCCTAAAATTCAAATAAAATTAAAACTCACATCTAACCACCTCAGTCTACTCGGGATCTCTGAGAGGAGGCAATCTATGGCTGCTAATCAGATTCCCTGGACACCACGGTTAATGATTGTTACTGTTGGTAGATTGAAATATTTGGTATACCCGGGACGATGGAAACCATGAGATCTTGATCGGGTTTACCTCCATTTTCTCCACAATTGAGACTAAAAAACCTAAAAATTATTCATTCTTAATCGAGAATTCTCTCTTACATGTTAAGAGAGGTAATTAACTATGAGTACTTGCACTCATGGGAAGTAACAACCCCAAATCTAATTAAACTCTGACACTATCCTCAGGAAAAATCTGGTTAATTACAATCTGACTTAAGAAGAATAGAATCCTACAACTACAAAGCTGGATTCATATATTCGTGCCGTTTTTCTTGAGCCAACACTTATCTCATTTCAACATGTAGTGTTTATTGAAGAATTCAAATAACAACTAATTATCTCAATTGCACCAGTAATAAATAACATACTTAATATAAAATAATTGCTACCACAATTATATTATGTATATTAATGCTCTCTTTTCTATACTACTGTTTGGATATTTCACTTTATTCTCTAAGGCGGTCGAATAAATTCTTTCTCCTAAAACACTCTGGCCTCTTTTTCGCTTATAAACAACCTAAAGCATAATTATTTATTTTTCATACATTCATTCAAATAAAACACAATAGGCTATATGAAAATCTTACAAATTTACCTCTGTTGTACTCCTCATTCATAACAATTTTCTTCCCTCTCTTAAATCTCCTTTTTTTATTTCCCTTTATTTCCTTCTCCTTTTTCCTTACTGATTTCAACTTTTTTTCTCCTTTTCCTTACTTATTTCATCAAATACCCTTTCCTCTCTCTTTCTTTACTGATTTCAGCAAACAACCTTTCGTTCCTCTTTCTTTACTGATTTCAGCAAATAACCTTTCGTTCCTCTTTCTTTACTGATTTCAACAAACACTTATTCCAACAAACATTCATTGCCGGCCTTCCCTTGAGAACCGAGATGGAGACGGACCCGAAGGATAATTAATCCACTTTCCCTGTTGTCCCACCATCGGCCTTAATTGCCATTTTCGATATCTTGAGGGCTACTATTCAACACAGCCTTCATTGTTGCCCCGCACCTTGCATGCTTGATGGATATAGCCTTCATCGCTATCATTTGCTGTTGTCGCAATGTCTGAACCTATCCTCCCAAAGTTTTGACCAAATGGAGGACTCTATGGTGCACCAAGGAACTTGATAACTCTACTTTTGTGTGACTAATTACCAAAGCTCGGAATGACAAATCTGTATTCCCCAGCTTGAGGGGGAGTGTTAAAATCCCATTCTTCCCTTGACACTTGATCCCACGGTCAGGATTAGAATCTATGGGAGGCTTACTTGGATCATGCCGATCTCTATTAAATCCCAGCGAAAAAAGTTTCAGCACAATAGGTAGAATGAGAATAGAACTCACTTGTGTACAATTATTTTAGAAACACCGATGCGATGCCGTTCCTACCTTTTAGGTAGTCGCATGATTAATCGATTTCATACAATATATCGCTTCTCCAATCCCTGATAATGTGCCATGTGCTTTCAGTTCTTCGTACGCTGAGAAACGAAAATGACTTCTTTTGGTCGAATAAGATGAGTACCTGTATCTGTCCTTGCTGTTGCAGGTGATGAAGTAGTGGGAGTAAGAAAGGCAGGTGAAAGAAAAGTGACATTGGTTGTCAGTAAGCCTTTCTTTCTCAGCTCACTAGACGGGGAATATGCGTACAGTAGAAAAAGCTTGAAGCAACTAGCAATGCTACCATCAATTGGTCTGGCTCTGAACCTACGTGCCTATGACTTCATTTCCCAAGAAATCCGTGCAGTGGAAGATCCTGAATTTGCAACTTTCTATACCGCGAGAATTCGCAGCTGAAGGAGATCTTGTCCCTTGACGCTTGATCCCACGGCCAGAATGGGAATCCATGGGAGGCTCCCTGGGTCACGCCGATCTCCTTCTATATTTGGGTGGCTGATTTAGGAATGATTATATTAAGGCAATTATGCATGATTTTGTAGTTATTTATTTCTTTATTAAGACATCCTGTATAGATCTATAAATATGGATTATTTTGTATAATAAAATTAAGCTTTTCCCTCTCTAATTTTTTGAATTTTACAAAATATTTACAATTTGCGTAGTGCTCCTGACTGCAGTCATTTGATATGCCAGTATTTTATTTGATTATATTTCTGCTATGAATGTAGGGGTTTTCCAGCTTGGTTACGCGACATACAAGGTATAGAGTTCCGGACTAACAATGGACCATTCAAGGTACTGTTATTTATTGGAAATAGCTCGTTGTAGACACCTCTTATACAGCATCGTTATTTTATGCATAAAAAACTATGCATGTCCTTCCTGTTTTTATTTTTATTTTTCTAATTCAATGTCTTCTGATGTATTGTGCTTACTCGATTGATTTATGCATTTCTTTCAAAAGTTATGCATGACTTTCTTTTGGAAGGGCACAAATTGTTTGTAAATGTTCATGTACTACATAAGGAAGATCTTTAGTGCATTTTGTAATATAAAAGCCTTGCGATATCATGCTTTGAAGAATTGAGCTCATATACCATCTCTATGAATGGTGATTTCACTTTTTATGATCCATGAATGTTATTTTACTCAATTTATTCTGATGATGTTGACATCAAGAAAGTCCTAATGAAGTGTAGAAATGATTGTAATTGCTATGTGATAGACCCAAACTGCAATCTTTAGTGGAGGTCCATATTGATGTCCTAGAATGACAACAGCCAAGTGAAGGCCCAAATGCATCCATGATCTACCTACCCAAAAGTTTGGTACATCACCCTACCAAATTACAAAACTGGTCAAACTTGTTCAAACTCTATTGAAAATGGGTCGTTCTAGTTAGGTGGGTGATGCCAATTAAAATTGTTTGAGCCCGAGACAGCTCGAAACACTTCAATTAATCATGGTTGAAAAGACCTGGCCACACAAAACACAGACTATGTGATCTCCTAGCGGGTTGCAGATACAGCCTCTCTGTTAGCGTTATATCTGTTACCAAGGATGTATATAAGGGCTCTGAGGAATCACTTTTACAATAATGGGATCTTATATGTGGTTCCTCCCAATCTGTAGAGTGTATAAATGATTTGGATACCGTATGTGTGGTTACCTGAATCTTGGACTGCCTACGACACACCTTGTTCATATTGGCAAGCTCCCTGTGTCTTGATTCCCTTGTCTACCTCAGCAACCTAGCTGGTCATACTTATCCCATGTTGGAGTTCAGCATGACGTCTTATAAAATACTTTGCAAATGAGCTCATATCTATCTATTTATCTATATATAAACAACACTAGCCTTTTCCAATGTGTTGACTTTGCGTGTCCTTCTCCCTTCCTATTAAGTGCTGCTTTTGGCATCATCGAGCTGAGTATATGGTACATTCTTTTTTTGTATTGCGACCCATAAAGAAGCAGCTGTCATAAGAAAAGATGTCTCATGTTGTCTGCAAAAAGACCTTGGACGGGGGCATGAATGTCTTTCCTTTAGTTATATATTTGCAGTTTATTTTTAAATGTTTTTGTAAATATTATGTGCCATTCATTATCCTTGATATTGGGTCTAGCGGTAGGCACCAATAAAAGATTATATTGATTAAGTGGCTCGTGTTACCATTCAGCGCTACCCTTGAAGGGGATCCTTTTTCAAATCTAGGAAAATATCATTGTTGTGTGGCTGGTGTTCACGTAAAGCTAAGCTAACAAATGCAAGTTTTTTTTTCTCTTCAGATCTCCCGTGTAAGTTGAATTTAACAAGCTGCCGATTCATTTGAGAATGATAAAGCTTTGAAAGTAGGTAAGAAGGTTAGACTAGGAAAAGATAGCTGATAACAATTCGTCCTTACTAATGAAAGAGTGCAAGAGGCTGGCAAGTTCAGGTTTTAATTTCCATTTAACAACTGAAAATGATGTCTGCAGTTTCTACCTTGATGAATTGGAGGTTGAATTGAATTAATTGAGGAATAAGGTTTCCTTAAATGTTTCAATCCTCATTAAGTATCTTGTATAACAATATTTTCCAGTGCTTTAACCAATGATCAACATTGTTTTGGATTTCTCCACCTAACACAACATCAAACATGCTTCCGAGAAATGACTTGATCACCTAATTTCCTTTTTAGCTAGATAACTGGGAATTGGATTTTCCTTGACCTTTAAGATGGATGATTCATTGACACTCTGGAATATTTCACTTTTAATCTACCGGCTAGTGCTTGAGAATTTAAAGAATTTTTTTAATGGGTGTTGCACAAGTTAATAGAAGCTCTAAAATAATGCTAGCAAGCTTATAAAATAAAAAGCAATGGGAATGAACTCCTAATGCAAGAATATCCAATGGGAATCTAAATAATTGGAGATGTAACTTTCAATAATAGAAGGCTGTCCAATACGAGCTTTCCCTTTCCATGGTGTTGACCTTTGTATAAAGAACAAAAAAAGGGAAGAAGGCAGAAATCCCGCATACATATCTTGTACCCGTCGGATCCATGAATTCTGCCGAAATCCCGCTTACCTCGTACATATTGGCGCCGAAACAGTCATCTCTCGCAAAATTTGCCCAAATCCAGCGACTCTCCCTCGATTATGCTCCGATCGGGTTAATAAAAAGGAAGACGAGGCCTTCGGCTTCTGTTCTTTCCATGCACGCAAGCCAGCCCTGATCTCCTCACCACTTACCTGTAGCCTTTTGATACCCGCAAGAAGCAGCCGAACCCATCGCCAAAGCCAGCTCCTCAACCTCCGATCCATACCCACATGCACAGATCCCGACTGGATCTACCTAGGCTGACCAAGCCTTAGCCCTGCCCGATCTCCTGATTCTTCCGATCAACAGAGACAAAGAGAGAGAGAGCTCCCTACCTTACCGAATCAAGCCTTCTGCAAGCTCCCCGACCGACCTCCATAGCCATCGCCTCTTCATCTCAAATCCAAACCCAAGACAAGCCCTAGCCGCCATCTACCCAAATTCCGAGCTCCTCCACCAGGCCGAATCCCGTCGCCCTCTCTGTCTCTAGTAGCCGACTTCCCACCTCCCTTGACGACGTTTCCCTCCTGTCGGTTCGGAAGTTACAACATTTTTGATCGGAAGCAAGGACTAGAGCTCACTCACTGTGAAGGTAACTTACTCCCATTCACTCGCTTCTTTGGCCAAATCCTATAAATCTGCTGAACAGAGAAAGAAAGAGGGAAACAGTGGATTTAACTCATTGATTTGGCTAAATCCTGCATAAATTTTGTAATCCTGTTCAAATCAGGCATAGTTCTTGTATCCAAACTCATTTAGTGTAAGTTAATTATAATTAATTGAATTTAATTATAATTAGTTACTTTTAATTATAATTAATTATTATTATTATAAATTAATTATAATTAATTTAATTTAATTATGATTAATTATTTTTAATTATAATTAGTTATTAATTAATTATAAATTAATCATAATTAATTAAATTTAATTATGATTACTTATTTTTAATTACAATTAATTATTAATTAATCATAATTAGTATTTTTAATAGTAATTAATTATTATTAATTATAAATAATTATTATTAATTAAAATTAGTTATAATTAATTAAAACAACAAAATATAAAGAAGAGTGCTTCCCCCGCTTCGATATGTGTGCCGACACCATCTCGCCGGTCGCCAAGGTATAACCCCTCTAAACCTTAATACTCCGAGAGCCCACCTTCGACACTTGCAGCATGACAAAACAACCACATATACACGCTTTTATTAGCGTGGTGGGAGGAAGTGCGTCGCGGTGCTCGTGACAAGGTGGATAATCACTTAAAGCCTCATTTCGGCATTCACGGCGCACCGGAAAACCGCCTATATACGCCTTTATTGCGCGTGGTGGGATGGGAGTCCGGTGCGACGCTTACGACGAGGCGGGGTTACTTATAAGTACCCTCGAGAAGGGGAAAGCCAACTGCGTTTTTAAATTAAAACATGTTTATTCAAAGACCCCATACACGCCTTTATTGAGCGTGGTGGGAATGAATACTACAGCTGTGGTGTCTACGGGCACCTATCATACACGCCTTTATTGCGCATGGTGGGAAGGCCTAGTTTCCTGTAGTTTCCCCTAAAAAGGGGAGACGTTAGGAGACTGCCAAAATATTGTCTGAAAAATGCACGAGGACTTGGACAAATTAACAGGGGATTTATGAGCTTAATTTGGACCAAATGATGCTGAACTGAACTCAGACTTGATTTGACATGGAGAACATGAGACTTGATTTGGACAATGAATTGAACATAAAATTGAACCTATATCAAACCTGAATTCGAATAAAAAATGACAATAAATGAAAATTGCAAATTGAACCACAAGGAGGATAATTTAACATTCAAAATAAAATTGCAATTTGTAAAATAATAAGGTCCAAATTCCGTGAGAGAAGACTCCCAGATTCTAGTGAGAGAGAGTTCCTGTTTCTTGAGAGAAAATTTTCAAATTTCGTTTGTTCTAAATTTTCGGTTTGATCGTGTATGGTGGTGGAGGGTCTCCGGTCATCTTCTGATGACCGGAATACCTCAACTCCATTCTCTGCCAAGCGTTCGAATGGAGGTTTCCTTTATCTGGGTGCAAAAGGTAGAGTGTCGATCAATAGATTGTCTACTCAGAATTATTATTTCAAGAATTCCCCTTTGATCATCAAGGAAGGTTGTCAGCCTAATGTTCGTGTGATGGTTCTTGTTGAAGGGAAAGGTAAAGAAGTCTTGTCCGATCAAAATGTGAATCGGAAGGTTGATTCGAGTTCTTCCGATTTTCGTGTTCCTGGGTCTTTGAATTACAACGTTTCTGGTTTTGTTTCTAAAGCTAATGACTGTGAAGCTTCTTCATCTTCTGGTTTTAATTTGAAAGTTCATAGGTTTGTGAATAGTTTGGTGGATGAGAAAGAGTCTTGCGGTATTAGGAACATTAATCAACCAGAGGTGGTTGAGAAAGATTTTTCCGAAAATTTGTTGGGAAATTCTGTTGATAATCCTGGTAAAAAGATTGAGAATGCTTGGGTTAAGAAGCAACATATTAGAGTGAATCCTTTGGATTCATGTTCTGAAATTCGGGAGGATGGTGATGTTGTTGGACTTAATGAGGAAAAGGAATGTTCTAATGTCAGTTTATTGAAGAATTCACTTGTTGTCAAGATTCTTGGGAAAAATTTCCCTTTTTCCCTTTGTAGCAAGGAATTGAGGCGTCAATGGATGAAATTTGGTGGGTTTCATCTAACCTCTTTAGGGTTAGATTGGATTCTTTGTTTCTTCCATTCATCTGATGCCATGAAGGAAGTTTTGTGTGGTGGACCTTGGTATGTGGGAGGATTTATAATTGGTATAGACAAATGGACTACTAAATTTTCTCCGCTATCGTTGGAAGGTATTTCTTCTCCGATCTGGATTCGTTTGCCACATTTACCATTACAATGCTGGGATGAAGTAAATGTTACTAAGATTGTGTCAAGGGTTGGAACCCCCATGTTATTAGATGGCAATATGTTCAAATGGGGAAGAAGGGAATTTGCAAGGGCTTGTGTTAGAATTAATTTGAATTCTAAGTTGCCATTTGGAATTTGGATAGAAGGTAAGAGTGGGAAATTTTCTCAAAAAATTGAGTATGAAAATATTTCTACGTTGTGTTTTAAGTGTGGCAAGATAGGACATATAAGTGATATTTGTCCTGAAGGCTTTGAGAGTGGAACTACAGGGAGTGATCATAGAAATGTGCCGGATTTGCCAAGTTCTGTCCCTGCTAGGAATGAAGTTGTTAACTCTATTAAGGAGTCATCTTATGGTCCATGGATGCATGTCAAGTTCAGGAACAACAGAAGAAGAGCCTTTGCTAAGATCAAGGGAGATTTTTCAATGAATTCTAAAGCCAAGACAGATGCTGGGAAAGTTCTAAATCAGAATTTAGCCAATACTTTTTCGGAAGAATTTCAGAATCAAAAGGATGTTTCAGAATCTGATCATCCTCTTTCTGTTCCGTGGTTAAAAGCCAATAAGTTCAATTTATTAGATAATTCTGCTATGGAAGTAGTGAGTGAGGATGTTGATAATGATCCAGGAGGTATTAATAATATAATTGCCTCGGTGGAATCAGAAGATCCTATGGCTGGCTGTGAAGATTTCACCGGTATTCTGTTGCTGTGGCTATAGATAAATTAATTGGAGCCGAAGTTGAAAGTGCAAAATGTTTTTCTGAACCTGAAGATAACACGTTGGCTGGTGCAGAAGTGGTGGGTGGAGAAGAAGTGGTTGATATTCATGATGCTTTGGTGTTACATAAGCAGTTTAGCTTGATGAATTTATGTTCTTCAAGTGGTAAACATAAATTGTTCAAAGAGGTTCAATCATTAGGGCCGGTGGAAGATATCCCGAGAAGAAGGAAGCTATCTTGGAGAGGCATAACAGCGATGGGGACCTTTCCCCTTATATTATCTAATGCTGTTTTCTTATGTGGAGTAGAACGGTAGTAGTAATTGCATAGAGGTTTATTGGTATTGTTTTCATTGCATTGGCGATGAAGAATGCAGAGTGGTGGTTTACTCCTCTTCAGGTCTGATTGAAGAGGAAGTTGTTGGGTGTCTTCAGATGGGTGTGGAAATACATCAGCTTTGGAATTTCATACGCATGGATGGTACCTTGTTGGCGAGCTTTACTTACGCTGGTCCAAAGATTGAGGAGCTTGTTTTTTGGCTTTGTGGTTGTAATTTTTTCACTAATTTGTGCTATTTGCATAATGGAAGTATAGTAGTAGATTTTAAGGTTCTTACTACCTTTCATTTTGTACCGGTTTGGGAACTCTAGGATACTAATCAACCTTTTAGGTTGTATAATTTTTGGTGTCCCCTTCGCTCCATCTGGTTCAAAATGAGGAGTAGTGGATCTTATATCTATTATGATTTTTTCATTTTTGCAAATATTTTCTTTTTTAGGTTTCTTTTGCTTTTCAATAATGGCTACCTCCATTCTGTTAGGAATAGTAGCTTTGGTAGGTTTTTTCTGTTTGTAATTGTTTTTCTTTCCTGATTAATGCAATTTGCATCCCTTCAAAAAAATAAAAATAAAAATAAGTGCAAGAGAAATACATGGAATTTGTGGTGAATGAGACTTGCAAACACTACTCACTCACAAGTAACAATGAAATTCTTGTAATCTATTCACAAGCAAAGGTTAATTGGAAAGTTCAACGATATGATTGCAATCAAAGCACAAAACTTCAATGAGATATCAATGGGCCGTCACATTTATTGCAATGCAAAGGTTATCAAGAAAATTTGCTGCACATAATTTAAGTCATCTTCATATGACAATGAAAGACTTGTAACATTCAACATGGATCATTTATAAGTAGCAATCAAATGACCTACGATAAGTGGATTCTCAAATGCCACTTACTTGCAAGCAAATGCCAACCATGCAAGCAAGTGCACAAGGATTTGTGATAAAAGCAGAATCCCGCATACAAACTGTTCACGAACGATGATGGAAGGTCTTCAAATGAATATCAATGAACAAAGTCACGGTGTAAACCACAAGCTACTCTCAAAAATAATATAAGGCTTGCAACCGTCGATGCAATTCAACTGTAATCAATAATATCAAAGAGAGTGAATGATGTGACTGCAAGTGAGTGTGTAGAGCCTTCATAAGCCGCCTATGAAGGATAAGTGACATACAACTTCCACATTATTCCTACTAATGCAAAGAATTTGAAGTATCAACAAACGACAAATGCAGCGTGTTGTAGTCAATGTCGTTGGACCCCCTGTGAGCGACAAAAGAGTTCAACATACAATGAACTAATGACGAAGGTGTATTCAAAAAGTCTGAAGCAAATGCAATCTTCATATAATCAATGTCACTTGATTGTAAGTGAATACACTGCTCTTCTATAAGTAAAGATATAACGACGAATCTAGCTCAACCAGTAGTCAATGATGAATCATAGATGAACACATTGACTCATATACAAGTGAAAGTAGGAGATATGCTGCAGATATGATGAATCTCCAGTGCATATGAATACGCATGTGAGGCGTCATTTGCAAGCAAAGACGAAGATCTACACTATATATGGGTCCTCTACAAGAATAGAGATGCAGCAATGTTGGATGCACTGCAAGGATCAAAGACCACATTAAAATGCATAAGGAATGCGACATATCTACACACTAAGTAAGGGAGTCGTGGAGAAGATGACTTCTTTTCCCTCAATGCCAAGTATCTTATAGGTAAATATACCGATTCGCATGTAGACAATAGTGACAGTTGTCATCCTACAAGTACAAACCAGAAGATCATGATAAATACATTTCACTCGTAAGCGAAGAAGTACACTTCTTGTAGGCAACAAAAATGAGACTTCTCATGCATACAACCCCTTGCGGTCGAGATCAACATATGAGCAGAGGAACGCGGTGAACCTGCATATAGTTGGTGATATTCCTCGTAGGCATATACAGATGCGTGTATGAGCTTCTAAATAGAATGCTGCATTCAAATGACCGTCACCTGCACAACTGATCAGCATCAAAATTTTCCAAAATGCCTCCGCACGTGCACTGTAATATGCAAGCATATAGGTACACAAAAGGGATAAGTGTAATTACAAAACCCGCATGGCCCCGGCGAGCGTGTTTTAGATACACACGTGACGTCTAGGGATGCTGCGCGGGTCAATAAATGAACTCAAGTTCGAGCCCGATCCTTCTACGTGGATCGATAGGAGTCGACACAGCTCGATCTATCAAATAGATATACAGTTAGGGTGTCGACCGAAATATCTATTTTATACGTTCATATTAGGCCTTCAAGGTCTATAACAAAAGAAATTCATTAACAAAGGCTTTAAACCTATGAAAAACCTGATCCTCTGTTGGCAGTTCGACGAGTCAACAAGGTTCATTCCTCAAATGCAAATGATTCTAGTCACCCCGATGATGGCCGTGTTGAACAGAAAATCTCAACCGGAGGGGTTAATTCCAATTGTTCAAAATGCTCTCAAACTTTTACAAATACAAACATTTTTAAATGACACTAATCACTCCGATGATGGCCGTGTTGAACAGAAAATCTCAACCGGAGGGGTTAATTCCAATTGTTCAAAATTCCCTCAAACTTTTACAAATACAATTATTTTCAAATGACCCCACACCCCGATGATGGCCGTGTTGAACGTAGATCTCAGTCGGAGTGGCTAATTTCAAATATCTTTAAAATGCCACCCAAATGCTCATCAAAACCCCAAAACTCCACCAAAATCCCCAAAAAACCCAAAACTCCAAGATATTTAAAACTAAAATCCAATCATAAAACACTTAAAGTAAAATCCATCCACCCTCCGCAATAGTTTGTCGGGTGGACAAATTAAAATTTACTTCAGCTCATATAGAACTAATGCCTAGTCAAAAATATTATTAGGATCCATTATCAAATAATCTCCTGCCAGTAAGGACGTGGTATGTGTCCTCTGACCGGCAGTTTTGCCGTCAAATGGCACCGCAGGATAAACGATTATGACCCGGGGCCCTCTGAACTGAATGGTTTTGCTGCCAAATGGCACCACTAAATTACGATTATGGACAGAGCCAATACGTTCCTTAGTGACATCAAATCCTTGAGATATGAATCAATAGGATATGTTTGATAGGGCACAAAACCCTCTGTTAGATAAGGTGGATTCAAATTTGTCCACTCAGGCAAATATTCCCCCCCAGGTCTACAAGGTAGCCTTGGACGAAGCAACCCATGACTGCCAACAAGGATCCTTCTGTCCGGTTAGGTCGACTACCTCCTTTGACTAAGTAGACTAGGGACCACGATGGCCCGGGACGATGGAACCATGGGATCTTGATTGAGTCTATCATTTATTCCCCCACCATCCGCTTTAAGTGCAAGATGGTGAAATCTTCAATTTTAAATATCAAAATTTCAAAACTCTAAACCCATGCTGCTATTATATGCCAAATAACACGTATTTCTACGTATCTGATTGACGACTAGCCTTAATCAAAAGTTCTCTCTCGTTACCGGGAGGGGTAATTAACTATAGGGGATTGCGCCTATAGGAAACCAGAACTCAGATCATAAAGTCCTCGCAAAATGAGGGCGAAATCTCTGGATGTGTCTTATCTACAAACTCATCTGCCTTCCAAAATTTACCTCGGAACTTAATCCGTTAAAACTCCCCCGAAAAGCAAACGAGGAGGCTAGGGCCGAATTTTCGGAGCCCACACATGGATTGAATCCTCATTCTTGAAAGTCGTTAAAGGGCTGCACTCACACCTTTAAGTACTCCTTTACTTGTAGATGGAAAGCACAAAAATAAAAGTTCTAAGAGAACTCAAGAGCTATTTCATTTGACAATTATCAACCTTTTCTTTCCAAATAATATGGTTTATATAAAATTTGATGAAAAAATAAACCTAGAGAAGCAAGAGGATAGGAAACTACTTTTTTGTTAGAAAAAGCATGATGGTTGGTGAATGTTGACACATCACTTAAGGTATATGTTGACCTCCACATGAATTCTACGACTCAAAAATAATTAAATGAGATGAAGATGGTAAGTAATAAGCACAACATCGAACAAGTCCACTTAAAGATGTTGATAGGTCGGTGCCTATCCATGGGTCGGCCAAGGTCTACAGGAGGCGGTTCAAACCGCCTCCTCTCTAACCGCCTAAGCCATAGGGATGTGGGCCCCTATTTAATTTAATAAAATATCCTATTTATGACAAGGGGATTAATCTATTTGAATTAATCTATTTTGGGAAAGGAGGTTTGAATTAATCTATAAATAGGCATGAGAGGTGAGGGTTAGGGTATGCTTGATTAGTATTTTCTCTTGGAGTCTTTTGGGGTCTTGGGCTCTAGATTTATTGTTTAGAGATTGGGGGAGAACGATCCTCCTCTCGAATTAAGGATCAATTGTATCTTTGCTTATGTTTGCTTTGATTTATCTAATAAAATTTACTGTTTTGGATTGCTTTCATTATCATCTTGTGTTTTTTCTCGCTGTTTTTATCAATTTATTGTTAGAGTTGCTTGCGAACTCAAGTATTTCCGTAAGGATTACTTGCGAACTCAAGTATTTCCTATCAGATGTTTCAACCATAATAAAACTACTCAATGTTGATCTGTTTCACAAAATAGAATGTGTCAACTGATCTGAAATGTCATAAACACTTTATATGTGTCACATCCCATTTTGACTCCCCTTACTGTCAATCTGGAGTGTAACAGAGGAGACATGGAGATACATATCTCCTACATCCATCCTAAAATACTTTTAGCAGGATCAAGTCTATCCAGACTATCTCAATACATCCTTTAATTCATAATTTGAATTCAATAATTTATAATTGAAAGCATATTTAAAATACATCAAATAAAATGCAGAGGTTACTAAACTTCAATACTATTTACATATCCAAATGTTTGTTTGTACAGTTTTTCTACTCTGACCTCTTTGTACACCCAAAATGTATGTACACAAAAAGGGCAATCAACCTTTCTGCCTCGGTCCCCCTTGGCTCCTTCCTCTTTCCTGCAGTACGATTATTGCTAATGAGCTAGAGCTCAATCAAATACACAAGCAATATATATGACATAATAAATATGTTTGCAATGAATAAAAAGTAATATGGTGATTTCTATAATAAGCGTAAGATGTACAAAAATATCATGTCCTATTTTGTTTGCTGTTCAACACTTTTAAGCAAGTCATATAATAACTATAGGCTTTTATACAGTTGCAGCTTTCTAATTTAAGGTTGGATCTACATTCCCAACTTTTAGAATTGAGGGCCACTCTCTCATTCAAGTTTGAGTCCGAATTCCCAACTTTTAGAATTGAGGGAATATGACACCTTCTATACGACTTCCCTAAGGCTTACCTCATATCTTTTGCCTTTACTTATGCGGGCCTATCCTCAATATATGACTTATCTCATAGCCTTTTTATTTACCTTTTAATACACGTCACATTTCATAAAACAAAATGCTATTGCAGTAAATACTTAATGAACAATAACTAAATATGTAATGAAACTGAGATTAATGTTATCATAATCATATAAAATATAAGGTTAAAATTATAGAAAGTATTACTATTTACGATACCATAGTTTGAGTATCTCACCTTGTTCCTTGAGCTAGTTGGGTAACTTGGTTAACCTGAAATACCCCAACCTCTTTTCCGTCTATATGCAACCTAAAACATAAGTTTTTTTCCTTTATACACGCATTCATTCTTACATCCATTCTTAATAAAATAATACAAGTTATATGAAAATTCTTATAGCTTTACCCGAGGGTTCATTCAACCTAAACTTTCCTTTTTCCTCTCCTAACTTCTTTCCCTCACTTCCCTTCTTTTCTTTTCTCTTTTTCCTTCCTGAATTCTTCAACAGCCCACTGAATTTGTCTCCTTACTGTGCTGAGCTGCTGTATTCAGCAACTGCAGCAGCATTTTAACAAAATTCAGCAACCACCATTACTTACTATCAACAAACAATAATGCCCTTACCTGCTCTTAGGTTTTCCTCTTCCTTTTTCTCACTGATTTCAGCAATTACACCTGATTTCAACAATTTATAGCAGCCTTGATTTCTCACTTTAATGATTTCAGCACACAAACCATGATTTCAATAACTACACTGATTTCAGCAATTAAATCAACACCTATTCTGAATTCCAGAAATTAATTTTAGTACACACCAATTTCAGCATACAAACAACAACTACAGCAGCAGCTAGCATCACCAGCATCAAGACAAATTTCAGAATTCCTAATTTCAACAAACACTACGTCCTTACCACATTTCAGCAATCACAGTAGCAGCTAACATCACCAGCATCCCTCATGGATCTGCCCCCCAGCTTCAGCCTGCGGCATGCTTCAGAGCTTCCAGAAAACTACTGCTGATTAGGGAGAAATGAAGGAATGGAAAGGCTTAATACTTACTCATTATAACTTAATTAATATCCACTACCACATTCCACTAACCTACCCAACTTACCTCAGCCACACCATCTACCATCCACCCTTGCATGCTTAGCTTAGTGGTTTAGCAACAGCAGGATACATTAAATGACTGATATAGCTACAGTCTTAGCTACAGTATAAAGTTTAATTAGCCTGTTCAATCTGTTTACTATTTATTAAATACTATTAAATGCATATAGATGGTTTGTAATTTAGGGGCATTTCTATATATCAACATACTTCAAATTTAAAATAATATTTAATGAAAATAACTTTAAAAAGGGTAGATGTTTGAAAAAAAAAAATTCATGCTTATATGCTTGAAAATTTTGGGTATTATAATATGGAACCTTATATTACCTAAATTGCCATATGAGAAAAGTTGAGAAATCCATTCGCTTGTGTGATGATGATGTGAAATTGACATATATGAGCGACGAAACCTTATGGAAAAAGTCAATACACACATTACTTTTTATTAAAGAAATTGAATGAATCTTGGGAAGTATTTCGCACCTATACCTGGGCACCGTTTGAGCCCCATCTGACCAAGTATGAATAAGAAATTGCAACCTCAATCTACTAGCATCTTTTTCTTTGTTCGCATGCCTTTACCTCAATTTTCTCTTCCTGAAGACTTTCTTGATTCCTTTTTAGCTAGATAACTGGAAATTGGATTTTCCTTGACCTTGAAGATGGATGATTCATTGACACTCTGGAAAATTTCACTTTTAATCTACCGGCCTCTTGCATCCAAGTACTTGTAAGGACATGAAATAACATGGAGAGGTACATGTTTATGTCAGCATCAACCCCTCAAGAGAGAAGCTGAAGTTAAAAGTGATCTTTACTGTAGAGGTTTTGTAATCCTTGCTCTACGAGAACATGGTTAGGTCCTACACAAGTAACAAACCTCCATAATAATCAGTAGATAAGATAATCTTGAGACAGTGGCTATTATTTTTACAAATATCAAAGCTTTTCTTTATGTTTGTAGCCATGGATTACACGATCTATAGAGATGCTTAAAGTTAGTGAATAACTTCTACTCAATCAATAAGTAGTTTGACCTTTCATTCATAAAACAAAGAAACCATGCTTGAACACATTGCAAGGTTAGTTCATGGATGATATGTTTACTTACATTTGCATATATAGCCCTTGGATTGAAATTATGCTTGTTCATGCATTATGGTGTAGAATGTTGGCCATTAAAGGAGAAACATAATATTAAGTTAAGTGTTGTAGAGATGAGTCTGCTCAGGTGGATGAGTTGTTTTACTCTTAGAGACAGGATACGAAACGAGTATATACGTGAAAAGGTTTGAGTAGCTCCTGTGGAAAATAAGATTAGAGAGAGTCGCCTTAGATGGTTTGGTCACATAAAATGGCGGCCTTTCGATTACCTAGTTAGGAAAGTTGATGTATTGGATTTGACTTATGTTAAGATGGGTAGAGATAGACCTAAAATGACTTGGTTAGAAATTATTAGAAATGACATTTGTTGATTAGATTTAAATGAGAATTTGACTCATAATAGGACATAATGGAGAAAAATGATTCATATAGCCATCTCCATAGTGAGATAAAGGCTTGTTGTTGTTGTTGTTGCATGTTCTATTCTCATTCAGTCATTCATGTTCAAATCATGTCCAATGGATGATCAAAATTTTTCTTAAAATTCAATGTTAGATTTAAAAATACTCAAACTAACCCAAACATGAGCTTATTGAACAAACTCAAATTGAGTTTGGAGAAGAAGTTTTTGAATTAGTGAACCAACCTTTAATGTGTACCAAAACTCCCTTGTTCACCTCATTTTCTTACTTAACAATCTTCTTTATTGAACTCTTATTTTCTAGGATGCTTTAACTACTATTATTTCATGCTGACTTGAGTTGAAATAAAGTGTTTGATGTAGATCAATGATGATTCAATGTAATGTATGGAAAAATAGTTCTTCACCAATCAATCAGATTAGATTAGCTTATGGTACAACTGGGTGTGAGTGGTCTTGCATGAGCTAGTGGTTGAGAATTTAAAGAATTTTTTTTATGGGCGTTGCACAAGATAATAGAAGCTCTAAAATAATGCTAGCAAGCTTATAAAATAAAAAGCAATGGGAATGAACTCCTAATGCAAGAATATCCAATGGGAATCTAAATAATTGGAGATGTAACATTCAATAAAAGAATGCTGTCCAGTACCGGCATTCCCTTTCCATGGATTGAATCCTCATTCTTGAAAGTCCTTAAAGGACTGCACTCACACTTTTAAGTTCCTTTACTTGTAGATGGAAAGCATAAAAATAAAAGTTCTAAGAGCATTCAAGAGCTATTTCATGTGACAATTATCAACCTTTTCTTTCAAAATAATATGGTTTGTGTAAAATTTGATGAAAAAATAAACCTAGAGAAGCAAGAGGATAGGGTGCTCTTTTTTTGTTAGAAAAAGCGTGATGGTTGGAGAATTTTAACACATCACTTAAGGTATCTGTTGATGATGTTGGCGAACTAGAAAGAAAAGTCAAGATAGGAGAACACTAGGACTAGTAGAACATAACTCAATTCAAAAGTAGTAAACAGACATCCAAACAAACACCAAGACAAAAGAAAGCCGGACAAACGAAACAAAAATAAAATTAAAAAACACTACCCTCAGAACAACCCACTAGGGGTTTCCTTACATGCAACGAAAGAAAAGTAGGTAATATAAAATAAGTGTTTAGGGCTTGCAAACCAAGGGTCCACCACAGCTACAAGGTCCAACATCCACCAAAACTCCTCCAGCAAATGTCACCAAATCAGCCAACAAACACCTCCAATAGCTCAAGAAGAAAGGTACAAGTGGTGTGGAACTTGCAGAGAGAAGAAGAGGTTATAAGCCAAGACGAAATAGAGAGGAGGAAGAGAGAAATGGAAAAAACTCTCAAGCTTTTCCAAGGAGAAGAGAAAACCCTCAGGTTTCTTTAGGAGACTTTGCTCAAATAATCAACAACCTCCTCATGCTCCAAAACACCTCCCATTTATAAGAAAAAAAGGGGCAGCTAAACAGCCAAGCCACCTCCAACCCAACCAATAAAGTAAGGGGAAATGGAAGGCCAAACATCAGTCCAGAAACAACACCCCAACAGCCACATAGAAATCGGGTAAAACAACCACGTGACAAGCAGCAAGGGGAGGAAGTGACAGGGCAGCACAGGGGACTGGGACAGCAGCCAGGAGAACCGGAACAGGCAACCAGAAAAGGGGAGAAACCAGCCACGGGGAACAGCACCAGGAAGAAACTGAGGGGTCACAAAGAAAGGGAAAATGCAAGATCCAACTCCACATAATGAGCCATTAAGAGGAATACCTTTTCATAATAATGAGCTACACATTAGCTCAAGCATTTATGAGCTAGAACCAATAAGTCTTCAAAGAGCACAGCCCAAATCCGATCAGCCAAAGACCAACCCGAGAGGCAAACAGTAGCCCAAAGACCAAAAGAACCCAAGTAGCTAGCACACCCAAGGTTTGCCAAACCCAAATACTACCTACTTATGCTTATTGGATGTCTTCCATCATAAGGTAGCATAAAAAAAATCAAAAGAAATTATAATATTCAAATTACAATGAAAAGCTAAAGTAAAATATGCATGCATCAGTTGATCTCCATATGAATTATACTACTCAAATTAATTAAATTAGATGAAGATGGTAGGTAATGGAGGCAAGTATAACTGAATTGATTGAATCTACCATCATCATCAATTTTTACTTGCCATAATAGAATGAGTGATCAAGTCAATCACCCGAACATACTTGTTAATGGCGCATGCCTTGGCACGACGCACATGTTCAAGTTGCCGCGTCATTTGCGCCACGGCATGCGCAATTTGAATTTTAGGGAATTTTTAATATAATTATAAATAGTTTTTAATATTTATATATTTTAATTTCTAAATATAATGTAATAATTCATTTTAAAATTATTTGATATGATTAAAATAGCTTAGTTTGGTTTTATTGAACTTTATTTAGACTTTATTTTAGTAGAAATTTTGGAAGAACTTGAAGTTCATTTTAATGGTTTGGACTTTGGACCACAAACATATTCAACCAAGCCTTACCTAACTTGATTGATACTCTTAAAATAGGGTCCATATATATATTATTATAATTCTTTTTTATTTTGCGTCGTATTCAAAATGGCGCACGCCGCTATACGCCATGGCTCCACAGGAAACTGTGCGCCGTGCTGTGCCATTTGCCGTTGACAAGTATGCACTTGAAAGATCCAAATATAACATAACATTATGCCATTCTTAATTAACAAAATTCAATAATGAATGTAAATAATTTAAGCGAAAGCAATCTAAAATATTCCATTCATTTTGCAATAAGGTTTTAAGAATTTTCATAGTTAAACTCATAATGAACTTTCACCTTCGACATTACCATATTATGCTTCTATCTTATTTTTAAAACTTGCATCAACATTAAGTAATTGGTCCAAATTTTGATACTCTGTTAGACTTAGGGGCTGTTTGGTTTGTTGGAAAAGGGACCTAGAGCAAAAGGAATGCAATGTAAAAGGAAATTTGGGTGTTTAGTTTGCTAAAAGAAGAATGCAGTGTAAAATAAAAAAAAAAATATATCTTTTTCACTCCTTAGTTCATTTTTGATGTATTATGAAATTGCCTAGTTTTGGCCAAATTCTTTTCTCACTGCAAGGCAACTATGTTGTCGCCTGCCTCCAGCCGCCTTTGGCCTCCCATCAACTACTTGTGATCGTTGTTTTCGTTGCTACGGACCATAACTGCTTGCCATCGTTGTTGGCCTTTTGCTGACTGTCAGCCACTAGTGCCCGCTGCAGCCCATTAGCCACATCCGCTAGCCGCCAACCACCATTCACCATCACTTGTCATTATCGTTGCTAGGCACTATGTTATTTTATTTTACATTGCATTCATTTTAATTCAAGCTAAATAAAAAATAATCTCTTGCATTTCTTTTACGGTCATCCAAGCTACTTAAAACATTTAAAATACACTACATTCCTTTTATGCTGCATTCTTTTTACTTCCTTTTTCAATAAACTAAATAGCCCCTTAGCCTTATCTTTATCTCTACCTAAAATAACAACCAAAGTAATATCTAGTAAGCTATAAAACTCAGCAAGATAAATAACCAAAAAATATGATTAAAATTTTCAAGAAAAAGAAACAACATGATATGTTAATCTCAAATTGGATATAAGCATATACTAGTCTATGTGTTACATATGATCATTGTGTAGCAAAATTGCTGAAGTAATATTATGGTATAGCAATATGTAATATAATCTTATTAAAGGAAACTTTAAAATTGATATTCATTGTTTAATTATAATATACATTATGCTAATCAAGTTTACCTATATTAACATAAAAGATTATTCGTTTATAGTATTTATTTGATTATTTTATTATTTTCTAACATGAAAATTTTTAATTATCCTTACTATATGTCATTTATATATGTCTAGGATCATTGTTCATTATAAGGTTGTGGATTATATTAGACCTAAATCATATATTATAGGATTGAAAATCCAACCCAAAAGTTAAATATTGAGGACCCTTTTGTCTCATATGGGCTCACCTATGTCGCCTTAAATGTATTGCAACATGTGTAACCACGTATGACCAAAGTCGTCACTGAGCAGACCTACCAGCATTGATCCATAATGGACGGCTTGTAGAGTGTCCGTAGCGGCTTTGAGGTCATATGAATAGAGTATCCTCTTTCTACATAACCTCTCAAGGGAAACTGAATGAAAAGAAAAACGAAGCGTTTCATTGGCGTAAGTGAAAGCGATAGTTTTTTCCTTTTCCAAAATCAAAAGGTTTGAGGTTGAATCATACCATTTTTCTTTGAATCTTTTATTTCAATGCAAAGGATAATGAAAAAAATAAAGATTGTTGAGATAAAGAAGGTCGTGGTGGTTTTTTCACGACTTTAGTAATGGGGGAATGTCAACCGATGATTGGGCCCCACAGTGAAAGTTGCCTTTCTTTTTATATATGATAACACAAATAAGAGGAGATAATGCGATCCTTCTTCTTCAATTCATCTGTAGAGGGTATTCGATACATCCACCGCCACTTCTTCTTAGACTGTTCGTTTCCCATACCAATTGGTAACTTCACTCAAAAAATGTGGTCTATGGTAGCATGGTTTAGTAGTTAAAACAACTTTGTCACTTTCGTGTACCCATCAGACGGTAGCCCTTTCGGGGGTTCCTTAGGGACCGATTCACTTTGCGTAGATTGACTGAACGATCTAAGCCTACGTAAAAGAAAGTGGCTTGGCAAAGGAACTCTTCTATCACCCAAAGGAAGCAAGTGTGGGACCCTTTGAAGTGACCACAAGTAGGAAGAATAAGAAAGAACTTATGTGAAAGAATGACTAGCTTCTCTAGCGGAAAAGACCCAAAAGTTCGAATTGACAGCTAATAACATTGATTCAATTGACATTGACATAATATGAATATTTCGTCTATTAAGAAGGATTCTCCGAATACCTAAAATAGAGATGATCATAGAATAGTGAAGGAAGTCTTTCGAACAACAAAGTCTCGGATCGGAAGATCGGCATTCTTCGAGGTGAAATTTGCTTGCTTTGGTTGATATATTCACAATTTTCTTTTCATGGGACTAAATTGACTGGATCTTATGAATGAATTTCCAGTCTAAAGAATGTCAGAAGCTTGCTGAAGGCACGCAAGAACAACTCTTTTCTCCAGAATCAGTGCCATACCCTAAACAAAAGAATGGAATAAGGTGGGCTTCAGTTATCATTTGCTATTTTTTTAAATCTTTTTCTTGTTTGATCTGCCCTAGTTAGAACACCTCAATATTCGTTGAGGAAAGATATCATTTTGATGACTCTCTTTCTTAAGACAAAAGAGGAGTTGGAGCTCTCTATCATAATCATAAGGCTCGACTACTCGAGGTTGTATTCTTTCCGCTTTTCAAACCCCAATCAAACCAGGATCGCCTATCATTCTTTTCTATAGAAGGAATAATTTGAATCTTCGAACCCATTGGAAAGGGGCATTGAACGAAGAATCGTCCGTAGATAATCGAACTACCACTTGCCCTAGAAATGAGATGAAGTGTTCGGAAATGGCTGAAGTAGTTTAATAGGAGGATCACTATGACTATAGCCCTTGGTAGATTTATCAAGAAGAAAATAATTTATTTGATATTATGGATGATTGGTTAGGGAGGGACCATTTCATTTTTGTAGGCTGGTCTGACCTATTGCTGGGCAGCTGTTACTGGTGGCTTTGACTCGGATGCACGACTGCATGGGATAGGTGGAACTTCAACTATCTCTCTTACCCTTACTTCCCCCTACCCCCACTTACAAAAGAAGGTCGCCACTGCCACCTACGGATTTGCCCCTTTACGTAGCCCTTGTTTGCTTTCAAGGAGAATAGATGCAGTGAAAGTAAAGTGAAAGTAGAAATTACCTGAAAAAAGTACTAAAAAAATGACACTAGGCATCTTCATGTTAATGTAAAGGCGGCACTAGTGAAAAAAGTTACGAAGACTGGCTCAATTGGATTAGGCCAGGGTCTTCCAAGCAAATCGTTGAATGAAGTCTCTGAGTCGTTGATGTGGAACTTTGTTTTAGTCTGAAGTCTCCAATTATGAGTAGAAGGGTTATCGAACCAAGGGCTCTCTTCCCCTGCTCGTTGAATCCTTGTAGCATGATCTTGTCGGAGCTTAACCGATGGATGTTAATTTCCAATGAATAACTGACTTTCTTCCTCTTCCGTATAGGTATGGTTGATATTTGAACAAATGAAAATCTTATTTGAAAAGTACTTTAGTGTAAAGGTAGCACAACAGAATCTTGTCCTGCTAGACTAGTGTTTCAATCCCGGAATCTACTCTATTATTAAGGTCTGACTTAGTGAATCAGATAAGTAGATTCTCTTACTAATCTATAAAAAATTCTTGAGAGGTCTTTTAGTTTCATGGTAAAACCCTTGATCTTCATTCGAGCGAGTAAGCATTCGATTAGCCTAAAGATCAGAAAAGAAAAATATGTCAACTTAGTTTCATGGTAGAATAAGTAACTTGTAATTACTTGGCACCTATCGGTTGGAGCTATTGAGCTGAGCCGGGCCATCATAAACATATCAACTTGATGACCTTTTTACATTCATTTGGGCTTTCTTTTATCACCCTATATTTATAGATCATCATAAGCATATTACTACCAACTTATCACAATAGATAAAATATGAAAAAAAAAATATTACTACCAACTTATCACGCATAATATGACATTTCTTAAGCATTTATCCATATATCACCCATCTTGGTCATTCAAATCAATTCTTCGTATCAATATGTAAATTGTGAGTTCTAATTGTTCTACCTTTTTAAGTAGACGTTTTTATAAAAGTATTAAAATACTCATAATATTTCAAACATATGCTTGCTTACATTAAAATTTATAATCATGAATGGTAGGACATGAACACATATTTTGCTATATGAAGAATTTTCAATATGTTGCTTTCATATTTTAATTCTTATAAATTACATGTAAAAGACTAATAAAAAATTGCTCGCCAACTTGGAAATTGGGCATCTTACTTAACCGATGATCAATTATAGGGAAAATTTTCTCATTACGAGCAACTCTAAACATTTTTTTTGTTTACATAATCTATAAATTATAACTTTTGAATTTATATATTTACAACTTTTCAACACAAATTTTAAATCAAAATATCCTCAAAATAAACTTTTACCTTAAAATTACTACTCATATTAGCCTTAAAGCCTAATTATAAGTCATTTAGCAACAACAACAATAACAATAACAAGCCTTTATCCCACTACATAGAGTCAACAACAGGAGTCTTTTTTCTCTATTGTGTTCTGTTACGTTTGAATTTCTTTTTAAAATCTAATTAAAAAAAGTTCAATTTTAATATTTTTTAACTAAGTCTTTTTAGATCTACCTATGCCTTTCTTAATATAGGCTAAATCTAATACATCTACTCTCCTAACCGAGTCATCAGAAGGCTGGCATTTTATGTGTTCAAACCTCGAAGTTGACTCTCTAATCTTATCTGCCACTTGAGCTACTCCAACCTTTTCACGTCTTGTTTCACACTCTGTCTCTATGAGGGAAGCCACTCATTCACCTAAAAAATCTTCATCTCTGCAACACTTAACTTATTTTTATACTTCTCTTTTAATGTTTAACCTTATGCGCCATAAAGCATTGCAAGTCTCACCACCATCTAATAGTATTTTCCCTTAAGTTTGAGGGGTACGTTTCTTTCAAATAATAGGCCCGATGCATTCCTCCACTTCAATCATCTAACTAGAATTCTATTAATAATATCCCAATCTATTTCACCATCACTTTGAAGAATAGACCCAATATATCTAAAATGAAAGGAAATAATTAAGTCATTTAACAGAAAGAAATAATGAAAATTTTGATTTATATAGCAAAATCCTAGCTTTTCTTCTTTTTAGGATTCCCAGCCTTTGGCCTTTGCAAAATTTTGAATACAATTCTTCTCTTATTATTTGAATTTCTTCCTCAAAATTCGCTTCCTTTATAATTAAACAAACAAATAAAAAGTTTTGATCTCATGTTTGACTCTATTTCCTATGTTGCCTCTTTTTAGATCTTTAAATCCATTTCAGTTTCATATAAAAAATCTACCAACTCTTTAATATCTAGGTCTAATGTCTCTTCCATTTCTTCAATATAGGTCAAATTAATCTGCATTTTAATTTCTTTTTATGGTAACTTTTGATTTTCATTAATAATCATTTTTCAATCATTGATACATGAAAGACATTGTATACATCTGATGTATTTGCTGGCAATACTAATATATACTACTTTCTTGTTGAGCAAATGAGATGCCTTATTGGAAATTTATCCTTGAAATTCACTTCATTAATAGCAATTCAAACAATTAAAAAATTTTTTTGTCTCACGTCTTTTGCTCTGATTGTCTCTTTTTTTTAATCTATGCTTTCATTTCACTTCCACAAAAAATATGCCTAAATATGTCAATGTCTAATATCTTTTTTGGTTATTCAATATAGGTTAAACTACTATGCATTGTGGTGCCCTAAACTTTTTCAAAACCAAATCACTTTTACTATAAATTAAATATTTAGCACTTATCCACTTGCCTTAATCAAAAGTTCTTCGAGTGGGGCAATTAACCATCAGAGCTTGTGCTTATAGATAACTTTAAACCAAATTATAATGTCCTTGTGGAATGAGGATGAAATATCTATGTAGTGTCTTATTAGATATTTAATCTACCTTTTAAAAATTTAACCCAAAAATACAATCTATAAGCACAATCAAAGTGATGAAAAAGAGTTTGAGGATGACTTTGACGTAAATTATAAGGATTCTTCTAAAGGCAATCAAAGTGATGATGAGCCTGCCTTGGGTCTTGATCCTAAAGGCATGTTTTATTTTTAAGTGAGTTTATTTTGAATCTTGTGTTCCAGTAATATTATCTTCAAACAAATCATCATGTTCATAATTAATTTAATATTTTGTCATTTTTTGTAATTATTTATGCTTTTTAAATTTCTTTATTTTTTTTATTTTGAGGCTTATGTCTTGATCCGCCTCGAGGCTTACGCCTTGCCTTGCTTAGACAAAACGCCTCGATTCCCGATTTTTCTTTTTAAAATCTTGCTGCAAACCTAAATAACAATTGAGTATAATTAAATTATGAACTTATCAATCAAATTCTACCATAATCAAATTAAACTTATTCCTTACCTTTTTATACCTTTTTTAAATCCTACTCCTTTTTCTTTTTTTTTTCCTTTTCTTCTTTTCTTTTCATTTTTCTTTTTAACTTGATTCCCCCTTCTTAACTTCAGCCAGCACCCAAGTTTCGCCCTCCTTGCCGCTTCACCCAAGCTCTAGCATGCAAATCTTCCCTAACTCTAGAGCTGCCAATGAAAATGAGGGAATGGGAAGGTGTTCAGCAGCCGGGAAGGTAATTAATTTGCTTAAGCCTTATAATTTTCTTAAATACCCTCACCCACTACCTTGCTTGCACTCCGCCTGTCAGATTAAATGCCTTGCCACAGTAACTTTTAATGAACAGTAAAATAAATTTATAACTTTAGAAAAAAATGCAAATCAAAATTAACTTTGTAACTTTCACATCTTTCCAAATTAGCATATAGTTCTATGCACCAATTTGCGCAAATTGACAAGTAGAACACAATGCAATATTTTTTTGATGATTTTCATGAAAGTTGGTATTTCAGAGTATAATTTAATTAAGAAAATTTTGAGATTTTACTTGAAAATTTTTGGTATTACATGCTTGCCCTTGTATTGTGAGTCCAAAATCAACTCCTTGACACTCTTTTGTATTCACTAATGATGCATATTTTTTAAAACCAAATAAAGATTTGAGATATTGTGAAAGCAATATAAATATTTTAATGAGGCAAAAATGACAGTACTAGATCATGGTGTTGCCCAAAAAGTAAAGTTAGAATTAAAAGAGACTAAAATGTTCATTCTATTATCGAAATAAAAAAAAGTTATATGAGACAAGTGGGGGTTTAGTCTGCTAAAAAAATGGAGACTAGCTCGTTATGTTGTGGAGTCCACTCAATTGAAGAAACTAACTCTCTCATTACTTTAAGTTATCAATCACCTAAAGAAGAAGAATCTCTGCGTCAATGGTCACAATTTGGTCAGTTTTATTTTACAACTCTTGGGATTAGATGGTTTTTGTGTTCATTGTAGTCATCCGAAGCTTTGGATTCTATTTCGACAGGAGGTCCATGGTTTGTCAATGGCCACATTGTTGGGTTGGATAAATGGTCCTTGAATTTTTCTCCTTTGTCTATGAAGAGACTTACTTCTCCTATATGGATTAGAATGCCTCAATTGCCTTTACAATGTTGGGATGAGACCAATGTGGCGAGGATTGCTTCTATGGTGGGGAAACCATTAATGTTAGATGGTAATATGTTTCAATGGGGGAGGAGAGAATTTGTTAGAGTTTGTGTTTGGGTGAAGTTGGATCAAAAACTTCCATTGGAAGTTTGGGTGGAGGGTATGTCGGGGAGGTTTTTTCAGAAGATTGAATATGAGATGATCTCCACGTTTTATTTTGAATGTGGAAGGATTGGGCATGTTAGGAGTAATTGTTGTAATAGAAAGACTGATGACAAGGATCCTGTGGATTGTGCTAATTTTCCAAGCCAATTGAACTCTGAGTTTGTTAATCAAGGGAATGATGATAACGATTCCACATATGGACCTTGGGTGCATGTGAATTATAAAAGAAATAAGAGGGTGGTTCCAGCCAAATCTAACCGTATGCTTGGATAGATGGAGTACAAAAGGAAAAATCCAATTGACTCAAATACTGTGCATGCAGTGAAGATTATCTATACTGAACCTGATGAATTGATAATCTCATCTAATTTGGATTTTCGAAGGTGTAAAGAAGCTAACGTAGCAGCTGAAGAGGGCGAAATTATTCTGGAGAATGATGTTGGAATGGATGCTGTTACAAATGGTGGAGTCGTAGAGCAAAAGAAACGTTCAGAAGAAGAGTTGGGTCAGTCTCGCTCTGAACCGGACCATGGTATGAATTCCTTTACTGTTTCTTCTGTTATTCCGATTGCTGTGAATAAATTTGGAGCTTTAAATGATTGTTGTGAAGATGTTGTGGAGTTGGAGAAAACTTCAAATAGCATCTCTGAGAATGGTTTAAAGGCAGCTTTGTCATTGGGCAAGGTTAATTCTATTTTGAACATGGAAGTTAAAGGTGAGAGAAGTAATGAAGTTGTGGGAAAGTTTTATATTGGGAAGGAGATTGGTGGAAGTTTTGAGGTAGCAAAATGTAAGCTTGCAAAGGAACTTAAATCTCTTGGGCAGGTTAAAGTTCTTCCTCGATCCAGGAACTCTGAAGGTGCTAATAAAGGAAAGGGTGGGGGCTCATCCCCCTTGGGTGATTAATGAGTTTAATTGCTTTTTGAAATTGTAGAGGGGCCAAGAAGAGAGAAGCCTCTCTTTACTTAAAAGAGTTTGTGAAAGAATTTGATGTTTTATTGATGGGTTTGGTAGAGATGAAAATTTCTGTCTTTGATCAAATGATTTTCAATAAATTGATGGGGTATGAGTGGGATTATTTTTTGCTTTCTTCTGATGGCTTGTCAGGAGGAATTATGGTTTTGTGGAGATCAAATGTGGCATCCTTTTCTGTGTTGGAGACTTCGACCCAATGTGTAATTGGTGATCTCAATGTTTTTGATAAGGGACAATGGATGGTTTTTACGGTATATGGTAGTTAAGGATGTTCAGAAGAGGAGGAGTTTGTGTCTTCAGTCTTTTTCTCATAGGGATGTCCCTTTAGGGGGAGATTTTAATTGTATTTTGTCCCAAGAGGATAAGGGGAGGGAAGAGATTTATTTTTTTCTCAAGGTTCGAAGGAGATGTGTTTTACGAATAGCAATGACTATCATGAGGTGGGGTTAGTGGGGCCTAGATTCACTTGGTGCAATAATAAGATTGGAGGGGGGAGGATTTTGGAAAGGTTGGATAGGTGCTTGTTAAACTCCATTGCTCTAGACAAAATTAAGGTGGCTGTTATGAGGCACATTGCTAGAGTGGCTTCGGACCATTGTCCTATTGTGTTGAAGATCTTCGATTTGGCTTCTAAGAAGAGAGGATTTCTTAAGTTTGAAGATGTTTGGGCTTCTTTTCATGCTTCCTCTATTATTGTTTCTAAAGCTTGGAATATTTTTTCTGAACAAGATGAGATGCAAATTCTTAACAAGAAATGCTAAAGAGCACTGAAGAATCTTTTCTATTGGAGTAAGGCTAAACTTAAGGATTTTATGTCTTTTAAAGACAGTCTTAAGAAGGAGGTGTTGCTTCTTCAGTTAGAAGAGACTACGGTTGGGTGGTTAAGTGATGAAAAATTGTGGCTGTTAAGACCTAAAGTTGGCGAATTGAATGTGAATCTAGCTCGTTTGAATACTTGGTGGAGGCAAAGGGCTAAAGTAAGATGGATTGAGGAAGGGGATTCCAATTCTAAATTTTTTTATGCTTTTGCTAATGCAAGAAGGAATGGGAATTGGATTAGTCAAGTAAAAAATGAGAATGGCAATATGGTTGAAGATCAGATTGGAATTAAGAACGTGTTTCTCAATTATTTTCAAGACAAGTGGAGGGATAGAGAATGTTGTATGAAGAATTGGCCGGATCCTTGGAGGGTAATAGATGACGAAGACAGGAAGAAGTTGGAGGCGGAGTTTACCAGTTCTGAAATTATGGAGGTTGTTAAGAATTTGGGTGGATTTAAGTCTCCGGGGTGTGATGAGATTACTTATTCCTTTATTAAAGCTTATTGGAATATAATCGGTGATAATGTTTGTAGGCAGTGAATCAATTCTTTTTGTCTGGAAAACTTTGCAATGAATGGAAGGAAACTCTTATTGTTCTGATTCCAAAAGTCCAGGATCCTTTGTTCCCTTCTAGCTATCTTCCAATTAGTCTTTGCAAGTCTATTTATAAGATTGTGGCTAGAATTTTATTGAATAGACTTTTGTGAGTGATTCCTAAAATTATTTCTGAAGAACATGTGGCTTTCATAAGGGGGAGATCAATCTCGGATCATATTTGTTAGCTCAAGAAGTCTTCAACAAGATAAGGTGGTCTAATTCTAAAAAGGGCCTCTTGGCTATCAAGATTGACATGGAGCAAGCGTATGATAGTATGTGCTGTTCTACTTTAAGACAAGTGTTAAATTACTTGGGATTTCCATTAAAATTTTCTAACTTGTTGATGGAATGTGTGGTTAAGCCAATGTTTTCTATTATGATTAATGGATATAACTCTAAGTAGATTGAGGGGAAGAATGGGTTTTGGCAAGGATGCCCTCTTTCCCCATTATTATTCATTATGTGCTCTCAGCTCCTGTCGAATGCTTTCTTTCAGAATGGCATGAATCTTGGGATTAATATCTCTACAAATGCTTAGAAGATTTCTCACTTACTGTATGCAGATGATATTTTACTGTTTTCAGAGGCCAAAGTTATATGTATCAAGAAGATGAAGAGGATTCTTCTGGACTACTGCAAGTGGATGGGTCAAAAAATAAATTTCCATTAATCTTCTATGTTGTTTGGCAAATTTATTAAAAGGGGGAAATGTAAATAGATTTCAAATTTGTTGGGCTTTAAAGTGGTGGAAGAAATGGAGTATATGGGTATTAAAATTGCATTAAGGAGATTGAGGAAATCAGATTTTCAACACTTAATGGATAAATCTCTAAAGAGATTGAATGCTTGGGGAAATAGGTTTATTTCCCTAGCAGGAAGGATGACCCTGGTTAAATCGGTGTTTCTTACTATTCCTTTATTTTTGTCAACTCATTCATTGATTCCCTTGAGTATTTTGAAGGAGTTTGATAAATTGTGCAGAAGTTATATATGGGATAAACATGATGATAGTCATGATCTTCATTTTGTGGCTTGTGATGTCTTATGCAAACCGAAAAAGTTGGGAGGGCATGTCATTCATTCAACTGTGTCAAAGTTGGGTCCTTTGAGGGCAAAGTTTGCTTGGAATCTTATAAACAAACCGAACACTCTTCTCAACAAAAATCTGTTGGCAAAATATGGAGCTAATTGGTGGAACGGTGAGGGAAGACAGAGTAGTTCAACTTCCTTGGAAATTATTATGCATGGGTGGAGTTCTCTCAATAATATTGTTAGATGGAAAGTCTCAGTAGGAACTTCTATTAATGTCCTTAAGGATGTATGTATTCTTGATAAAAGCATTGATAAGTGGACTACTCTTGTGGCTGAATTGGAAGATGAAAATGTTACACTGGATTCATTTATTGAAAATGGATCCTGGAACATAACACGGCTTAAGCAGTTCTTTGGTGAAGAACTCATGGAGATGATCATTCAGATTCAAATATATCCAGATTTGGGTGAAGACCAGTTGGAGCTGAAATTTAACATGACTGGGAAGACAATTTCTGCCCTTATTACAGAGGCTCTGTTTGATGAGGAGACGGAAATACAGTACGAGTCCTGGGTAAAGAAGCTGAAGCTCAATCCTCGGGTAGAGCTATTTCTTTGGCGTCTACTCAACAATGCTATCCCAACGAATGAATTTCTAATGTATAGAAGATTGCTGGATAATAGCTTATATCCAAGTGGTTGCATTGCTATTGAAGACTCTAATCATATAGTTGCTGGTTGTCTTAAATTAATTCAAGTCATCAAAATGCTAAAGTCTTGGGGTTTCCAGGTTCCGATTTTTGGCTCTTTTCAGGATTGCTTGCTGGAGTTGGAGAGCTTAGCTAGTAATAATCCGTTTATTGCTAAGTTGTATTGTACATTGTTATTCTTTTCTTTGAATAATAGAAATAAAGTGAAGCAGGGAGGAGTGGAAGATAGTGCTGCTTTTATTGCTTCAAAAGTCATCAACTTTGTGACTGTTTCTCATCAGAATAATATCATCTCGGAACACTGGGGTGCTAACCAGCCTTCTTGGCTGTTTTCTAATTTTTGGCACCCTCCTCCTTCCGAGTGGTTGAAGATTAATATTGATGCTTTGTTATGGAGATTCAATAAAGCAGGTGTTGGTGGAGTGGTGAGAGATAACAAAGGAAGATTCTTGTTGGCTTTTGGCTTTGGTTGTGTACATTGGGATATTGCTTAGTTGGAATTACTTGCTTTTAAATCATTGAAGAATGTTTTGCAAAGTTGGATGCAGGAGGCGGAAGTCTTTATCATTGAAGGTGATAATCGGAATGTCATCAAGTTTCTTCAAGCTTCTTATGTCATTTCGGATGGGAAGAGTGGAAGCCGTGAGGGGGAGGATTTGCTATTCCTTAAAAAGTTCAATAATGTTCTATTTCAATTTACTAGTCGTAGTGAAAATAAGTTAGCGGATTATTGTGCTAACTTAGCTTGTTCTAATGATTTTAGTTGGGATGTTTTTAGCGAGAATATTATTCTTCCTTTTGTGTCTTTGTTAAAGGAGGAATGTGATAGATTGCCTTTTTTGAGTAGTTTGTATCTAGGTGGTTTTTCCATTTAAATGCAATTTGCATTCTCCAAAAAAAAGGAAGAAGAAGAATCTCTTGAATTGAATGTGAAGACTTTAGTTCAATCTCAAAACTCTTCCTTTTCTTGGCCTTCTGTGGCCTAAAAAGAATTATGTCGCCATTATAATCAAGTGATTGGTGGGTTGTAAGTGATGTTTGGAAAGTACAATTAGTATAAATTTTTTTGTAAAGCACATTTAGTATCTTTCATGATCGCTGAAATTAGTATCCTTGCAATAAGCACAATCAGCATCGGTGACTTAGCCTACAAGATCTCACTAGTTGTGGGAATAATCCAAGGATGTTAAGTAGTCAACCAGTTATGGGTAGAAGGGCTCATTGCAACAACAACAACAACAAGCCTTTGTCCCTCTACGTGGGGTCGGCAACATGAATCCTTTTTCTCCATTGTGTCTGGTTCAAAGTCAAATTCTCGTTTAAATCTAATAAAGAAAGATCATTTCTAATATTTTCTAACCAAGTATTTTTAGGTCTACCTCTACCTTTCTTAACATAAGTCAAATCTAATACCTCTACTTTCCTAACTGGGTCATCGGAAGGCTGCCGTTTTATGTGACCAAACCATCTAAGGCGACTCTCTCTAATCTTATCCTCCACTGGAGCTACTCCAACCTTTTCACGTATATGCTCATTTCGTATCCTGTCTCTAAGAGTAAATCCACTCATCCACCTGAGCATCCTCATCTCCGCAACACATAACTTAGTATTGTGCTTCTCTTTTAATGGCCAACATTCTGTACCATAAAGCATTGCAGGTCTCACCACCATCTTATAGAATTTTCTCTTAAGTTTGAGGGGGACTTTTCTATCACACAACAAGCCCGATGCATTCCTCCACTTCAACCATCCAACTTGAATTCTACTGATAACATCCCCATCTATTTCACCATCACTCTGAACAATAGATCCAAGATATCTAAAACGTGTACTCTTATTAATGGCACGATTGCCCAAAGTCACAATCCCCTCACTAGGTCTATTACTGCTAAAATTACACTCCATATATTCAGTTTTAGATCTACTCAAGAGAAAACCTTTAGACTCTAAGGTTGATCTCTAGACTTCAAGTTTACCTTCAACTCCCTCTCTAGTCTTGTTAACAAGAAGAATATCATCAGCAAAAAGCATACACCAGGGTACATCCTCTTGTAAATGTCTAGTGAGAACATCCATGACTAACGCGAAAAGATATGGGCTTAAAGCTGATCCTTGATGTAATCCAACCGAAATAGGGAAATACTTGGTCAAACCACCTTGTGTTTGAACACAAGTAATAGCTCCTTCATACATATCTTTAATGATTTGAATATAAGCATTATTAACTCCTTTCTTTTCAAGAACTCTCCATAGCACTTCTCTTGGAACTTTATCATATGCTTTCTCTAAATCAATAAATATCATATGTAGATCCTCCTTATTCTCCTTATATTTCACCTTTATTCTTATAAATAGGAATCAATACACTCATTCTCCACGCATCTGGCATCTTTTTAGTCTTCAAAATATTATTAAAAAGTTTAGTTAGCCAAGAAATTCGTTCATCTCCTAAGCATTTTCACATCTCTATTGGGATATCATCAGGTCCAACAGCTTTTCCACACTTCATATTTTTTAAAGCCTCTCTAACTTCGGTTTTACTAATACGCCGATAAAAACAGAAATCTTTATTTTCATTTAGGGTGCTAAGGTCACTAAAGTCAATTTTATTCTTATAATCTTCATTAAAAAGTTTATCAAAATATCTCATCCACCTTTGTTGAATATCATCTTCTAAAAAAAGTACTTTTTGATCTTCATCCTTAATACACTTCACTTGAATTAAATCCTTACTACTCCTATCTCTTTGTTTGGCTAGCTTATACATATATCTTTCTCCCTCCTTAGTATCTAATCTATTATATAAATCATTAAAAGCTAAGATCTTTGCAACACATATTACTTTCGTAGAATCCTTACATGCCTCTTTATATCTTTCCCAATTATCAGAATTTTTATATTTAAATCAATTTTTATAACAAATCTTCTTATTTTTTATCTTTTCTTGCACAATTGGATTCCACCACCTGCTATTTTTACTATTAGGGGCTTTTCCCTTTGATACTCCAAATACATCTTTTGCAATATTTTTAATATCACTAGCCATTTTTTCCCACATAACATTAGCATCCTCATGCACAAACAAAATCTTAGAATCTAAAATCTTACTCTCAAAAATATTTTTATTACTATTCTTTAAATGCCCCCATCTAATCCTAGAAAATCGCTTTACTTTATTTTTTATTTTCTGCCCTTTCATCTTAAAGTCTAAAACTAATAAGCGATGTTGGGTACATAAACTTTCACTCGGAATAATTTTGCAATCTTTGCAATCTAAACGATCTACTTTTTTTATAAGAAAATAATCAATCTGAGTTTTACTATAACCATTCTTATAAGTGATGAGATGCTCATCTCTTTTTTTAAATAAAATATTAGTAATTAAAAAATCATAAGCTAAAGAAAAATCTAATATGGGCTTACCACCTTCTTTAGTCGTTTCAAACCCATATCCACCATGAATGCTTTTAAAATCATTTACCTCTCTACCAACATGTCCATTTAAATCTCCTCCAATAAAATTTTTTTCTTCGAGAGGTATCTTTTGAATTAATTCTTCTAAGTCATCCCAAAATTTTAATTTTGAACACATATCCAAACTTACTTGAGGAGCATAAACACTTATAATATTAATAATCTTAGCATCAACAACAATCTTTAAAGCCATAATTCTATCTCCAATTCTATTAATATTTATAACATTATCCTTCAAACTCTTATCTATAATCACGCCTACACCATTTCTAGTACGACTCTTACCTGAATACCAAACTTTAAATCCTAAACTATCAATCTCCTTAGCCTTCTCTCCAACCCATTTAGTTTCCTGAATGTACAAAATATTTATCTTCCTATGAATCATAATATCTATTAATTTCATTAATATTCCCGTAAGGGAATCTATATTCCAAGTTCCTATCCTAATGTTAATATCATGGACTAGCTTCTTTGCCCACATCCGTCCTTGATGTGGGAACCCTTGCCTATTTAACACTGCACCCGGGCGCCGATGCAGCGGCCCTTGCACACTTTTCATTGTATTCAGGCCATACAGTGCGTCGCTTCCAGGGAACGCCCTAGCATTAACACAATTTATTAAAGGATTCATGTCATAATTATTCGACAAGTTTTACGCTGGATAATAGCTACCTAACGCAACCCTCCACTTTTCTCATCCAGGACTTGGGACCTGGCAACGGCAGTGTTAGAAGGGCTCATTGCAGTAGATTAAAAATGCGATCTCATTAGCATAATTACATGCTTTTCTTAGTTAAGCTAGAGGTCAAAAGGTTGTTATTGTGCTGGCACTTAGCCAGTTAATGTTATAAAGATAAGTGAAAACATAGCAATTTGTCTCAACCAAAATTATGAAATCGCTTGATGATCTGTCTGATGTCCTGTCTTTAGATAACATGGTTTGTATTCACCGCCTGTAAAGGTTATATTTTGTATTCCTGCACCAATTTTATCTTACATCTTAATGAGAATTTGTTATTTTCTTTATTTGTTTTACATTGTTATGAGCCTTTCTAATTTTCTGTCCATATTATAAGTAACTACGTGCGTGCACCTTGATGAGGTCTACCATACTTTATTCCAAGCTGCATTATTAGCATTAGTTGGAGGCATGTGAAGTGGAGGCTTTTTTAATAATTGAAAAGAACACATGCTCACAATATTATGTTAATTCGCTAGTTGAATTCTGTTGTTAACTCTCTCTATTGATACATTTTGTCTTGCTTTTTTGATCATTCAAGGTTGAGATGCAAAGATTTGTTAGTAAAATTGTGGAAATGATGAAAGAGGAAATGCTTTTCTCATGGCAAGGTGGTCCAATAATTCTATTGCAGGTTTGATATCTCTTCTAATTTCACGTTAGAAGTCTTATTTTTTATTTTCAATTAAACTTATTTCTCTTTGTTTTTTACCATCTTTTTTGTGGTTTTTTCAGTGGAATTTTTAGGGAAAAACGGTTGGTTCTGGATTATGTAGTTTAAAGTTCTCATTGAAATGTTTGGTGCTTTGTTCATGTCTTGTTTGATAATGGGGATAACATGGTGCTTTGTTCTCATCTGGTTTGAGGGTGGGGATGACATCTAAGTTAATGTATTAAAAACCTAATGTTGATGATGGGTATGCCAATCTATATTAGTTGTTTATCTCCATCGATGTGAATCCAAAGGCTATTTCATTAATATAAAACAAAATATTTGCATTAATGTGATCACTTTGAAAATTGAACTTATGCAAAATTTAATTCTAAATTTCGAAATTCTCTTGTACTAAGTTTGTTGCATCCAGTAGAGTTTTTATTTACATGCATATAATATTATCATATTCCTACAGCTGTCATTTTCTTATTTTGGTCTTGTATTTCAGTTCGTTAATTTGGTGTTCTATTTTAATTGTTTTGATCCTTCTTCTTATGCTATAGTAGAGTCTTCATTCCTTGCTGGTAAATGAAGCTTCAACTTTGGGATTTCAATAAGTTTTCTATTTTTTGTGGTTATATTTTTGTTTTTTGATGGAGGGATGATATTCTATGATGTTGAGTATTTTGGAATAGTGGATGGAGATTATGGTATCCAAAGGGCTTCTTGTAGTGTTATGACTGAGAACTTTGTAGATGGGATTGAGTTTGATGTGTATATTGGGAGATAAATATGATTGTTTATAGCTTTACTAAAGAATATAAGCAACCACAAAGGGGTGTAAATAATCACCAAATCAACTTCAAGAGAAGAAGGTATCCAAACCAATCTTCGATGTTGCAAACAAGTAAACGTAATTTTATTTTATCAAGTAATGAGTTCCATGATTACATATCATGCCTTTGTAGGGGAATAATGTTGGTTAAGACTAATAATCGGTCGATTATTACATGATTGAAAACTTATTTTTGTCTAATAAAACATACATTGCAAGCATTCCTAAGAGGGGTTGTCTGACCTTGACACAAGAAAAATGAGTGACATTAAATTTAAGTAAATAAGGAAACTATAATCTTGCGTATTTCGTCCATGCTTATTTGTAAGCATGCATTAATTTGAACACATGTTGCTTCATCTTAGAGTGACTGGAATGTCCAAGCCTTCGTTGGAAACTGTGTTGTTATTTACATAAGCACATAAAGATTTTTTTCAATGGAAGGGGCTGAACATGTAATTTTTCTTATTTTTAAATTTTTGGTTCAATTATCTTCCCTTTTGAATTTGATTTCAAGGTAGGATTATATTATATTTGAATTTAAAATTGGACCTTATTTTTATAACCTTATTTTCTATAAATAGAGATTAATGGACTATAATTTAAAAGCATTGTTGATTGTTGAATAGATAAAATATGATTTTTTTGTAACGTCAATTGAGTGATCTTATGATCTAAATTGTGTATGTAGGTTGCTCCAAGTTTTGTCTGCCGAGTTTTTTTTCCTTTCCTCTTTTCCATCATTAGTCAAGTTTTAAATATATCCAATTTAACTTATATATCATGTCAATCAAATTCAAGGGATTCTTTTTATTTCTAGCTCTTTTTTAGAGTTTCACATCTAACACATAATTTGCATATTGGCCAAATAGTCATATGGAATTTCTCTTGAATCTATTATTGTAGATGTAACCGTGTCTATTATTGATGGTGGCTATTAGAGGTATCTTTCACAAAGGAGAGAGAGACTTTAATGTGAGGATTCATGGACATCTATGAAGGAGATCTAATAGTTATGTCAAAATCTATAAGAAGAATAATGTCAAATCAATTCGTTAAAGTTACATGTCAAGCAAAATCTATAAGGAGCCTTTCGATTCCCTCTTTTCCTGTTATGTGGCTTGTGCTTTATTTTTGTTTGATTGTTATGATTTGGTTGCTATCGTATAACTTCTTTAATATTTTGAATTATCGGCATATCTTTAGGATCTGTTTGTTGGGCTATTATACATTTTAGTGCTTATCAGGTGTTTTGTGATTTTTATTGATTTTTTTTTCTGTTTCTTTTAAGTGATGAGTTATCGGAAAATGCTTCTATTCTTCTTAATGAATTATAATCTTACATTTGCTTGTTTCTAACAAAATATGCAGATTGAGAATGAATATGGTAACATAGAAGGTTCATATGGTGAGGGAGGTAAAGAGTATGTTAAATGGGCTGCTGAAATGGCACTTAGCCTTGGGGCTGGCGTTCCATGGGTCATGTGCAGGCAAACTGATGCACCCGAGACAGTTGTATGAGCCATCATTTCTGTCTCTTATATGTTTCATATTTACATTTTTCATCTACTTATTTCTTGAGTAAGCATAAAAAAATATTTTAAGTACCTTACACCAAGTTTCCTGAGAGGATGATGTCAAGTAGTCTACTAACTTACCAGTAATATCAGCGTGTTTTATCTATTAATTTAGTTAATATTATGATTGTTTATAAGCTTGTATATCTGCATTCTACAGTTAATATTGTTCATGCCACGATTTCACACATTCATGTTCAAAACATATTTAACACATCTTTTTACACGCACAGAATATTAAATTGCATAACTTACTCTTATAGCATTGTAGTACATGTTATTTTTCCATGCTAATTTAAATAAAAATTTCCTAAAGTTTATTCCTTATTTGAATTAATGCTAAGATTAATGTCAATTGCTGGCTTTAGATATTTTGTTTTGTTATCCTGCATTACGTGAATTTTGTTATATTTTATTTAATTTGACAGATTGATACCTGTAATGGATTCTACTGTGATGCTTTCAAGCCCAATGCTTATAAGAAGCCTAAGATTTGGACTGAGGATTGGAATGGCTGGTACGAGTGTATACCAAGTTCTATCAATTTGACAAACTATGCTTTTCTCTTGTTGTATTGCATGTGTGCTTTAGCCAAAGACGTTAAAAAACCTTGCAATTTCTTAGTTTTTCAATCTTCAATGATTTCCCTGTCTTTCTTAAAAAAAAATTCCTACATTTTTTGTCTTAGTTGATGATTAGTTAGTGAGATATCAAAGATACATCTCAGAGAAAAAGAATTCACATTCATTTGATC
Source organism: Dendrobium chrysotoxum (assembly GCA_019925795.1). NCBI lineage: Eukaryota > Viridiplantae > Streptophyta > Magnoliopsida > Asparagales > Orchidaceae > Dendrobium > Dendrobium chrysotoxum. The sequence continues at coordinate 24,159,975 of CM034300.1, read as the reverse complement.
TTAATATTTGCGAAGTAAAAAATACACTATTGGTTGGATAGATCACTTGCTAATTGTTGACTAAAAAAAAAAAAGATTTCGAATAGATGGAAGCACCAAACCTGCCTCCGAGCCGGCCCCACCGTGAGCAGTGGATCACCAAAACGGCGCAACTCTTCACTCCCGTAACTGCTAGTCGCTGATTCGCTCTATAAGAGGAAGGAAACGGAGAGATCGAAAAAAAAAAACGGACGCTTCGCTCCTCCGGTTCCCTCGTCGCTGTTCGACTTTGTTGCTGCGTCTAGGGTTCGCCTTCCATCTTCTCTTTGGTCGTTGCTGTTCGGCTCGGCTTCGCAGGAAGGAGAGGTCGCACGAGTCGCTTCTTTCGGTCCTTCCTTGCTGTCCAACTTTGGCTCGCAGGGAGGGGAGAGATCGCACCTGTCGCTGCTTCGGCTCCTTGTTGTTGTCCGACTTCGACGCTTTGCAAGAGGTGTAGAGATCGCAGGAGCCGCTCCTTTGACTCCTTGGTTGCCGTCCGACTTCGCTCCTTCGCGTGTGGTGCAGAGATCGCACGAGTCGCTCCTCGGCTCCTTCCTTGCGGTTCGACTTCGTTGCTTCGCGCGTGGTGCAGAGACCGCACGGTCGCTTCTTCCGCTCCTTTGTTGCTGTCCGACTTCCTTGCTTCGTAGGAGGTAGAGATTGCACGAGTAGCTTCTTTGGCTCCTTTATTACTATTCGACTTCACTCCTCTGCCGAACCCAGTCGAAGCTGAACCCAACCATGTCCGATCGAACTCTTCTCTCTCCTTCTCTTTTTATAATATGATATATATATTATATATATCATATTATATATAATATCATATTATACTATATATATATATGTAATAAAAAATGAAATAAAATGAATAAAGAAAAAAGTGATCTTTCAAACAGGCAGTCGAAGACCCGCGCCATGATCTTAGATCCGGGCGGATGGTTTTAAATTTGAAGCCCCCGTGCCATTGATCTTAGATCTGGGCGGGATGAAATAAAATTTGAAGACCTCATGCAGTCGATCTTAGATCCTGGTGGGATGGTTTTAATTTGAAGACCCTACGCCGTTGACCTTAGGTCCGGGTAGGAAGAAATTAGGGCAAGTGCCCTCCCTTACCTCCCGGCGCCGGGGTTGGGACGCCGGGAGGCTGCCGAAATTTCCTAGAAATTACAAAACCTGTTTGGAACAATTGGAGAGCAAGTGAATTTTAATTAGTCAGCCTCAATGAAAATTAATTAATGAAATTTAATTAATTACAAGAATTGAGTGATTAAACTAATTAAATTAAAATTAATTGAAATTTGTTAATTAAAATTGATTAGCAAATTCAATTGGTTAATTATTTATCCTCAAGCAATTCAAATCCGTAAGCAGTTCAAAATCAAGGAATAGTTGAAATTTGAAATCAAGTAGTTAAAAATATCCTACTGACATGGATGATATGAAAATATATTGCGAAAAGATCCTGCTAAGGGATATAATAAGGAATGTTCTCCCATTTATTTTTATACTGCTCGTCGTTCTCCCAAAAGCCATCAATAGAAGTGAGAACTTGTTTGATATCATCCAAATCAAAAGACTATTTTCAAGATGCCTCGAGTATCTCTAAATGATATTATCTCAAATATCTTCAAATGAGACATCTCTTTAAGAGATTCTATCGCAAGTTAAATTTGAGTGGAAGACTTTGAATTATTTTAGCATTTCAAATGTTATTACTCTTGAAATATTAGAGGTCTCTAACTGTTAAAACATCACTTCTCTTCCTATAATTAATGAGATAGCAAAACTTGCAATGAGTCGTCTCATTAATTGATTAGTCAACATTAATTTATCAATTAATTATTTGGTTAATTAATTGTTTAAGAGCATGTTTTAAATATGGGAACTTTAAAATACGAAAATATTTTGAGAGCAGTTTAAAATTTGAGAATTTTAAAAATGTGAGAGCAATTTAAAATTTGAGTTAAAATTCGAGAGCATTTTAAATTGATTAACTGGAGCAACAACAACAACAACAACAATAACAACCCACTACGTGGGGTCGGCAACATGAATCCTTTTTCTCCATTGTGTCCGGTTCAAAGTCAAATTCTCGTTTAAATCTAATAGAGAAAGATCATTTCTAATATTTTCTAACCAAGTCTTTTTAGGTCTACCTCTACCTTTCTTAACATAAGTCAAATCTAATACCTCTACTTTCCTAACTGGGTCATCGGAAGGCCGCCGTTTTATGTGACCAAACCATCTAAGGCGACTCTCTCTAATCTTATCCTCCACTGGAGCTACTCCAACCTTTTCACGTATATGCTCATTTCGTATCCTGTCTCTAAGAGTAAATCCACTCATCCACCTAAGCATCCTCATCTCCGCAACACATAACTTAGTATTGTGCTTCTCTTTTAATGGCCAACATTCTGCACCATAAAGCATTGCAGGTCTCACCACCATCTTATAGAATTTTCCCTTAAGTTTAAGGGGGACTTTTCTATCACACAACAAGCCCGATGCATTCCTCCACTTCAACCATCCAACTTGAATTCTACTGATAACATCCCCATCTATTTCACCATCACTCTGAACAATAGATCCAAGATATCTAAAACGTGTACTCTTATTAACTGGAGCAATTAAAACAAAATCAAATCAAATAAAATTTAAAGAATGTTCACACTAATGGACTCTGTACAACTCACACTAAAACTCAAACTCCTAAGAAAGCTAACCAAAACACAAAACTGAAAGAAAGTCTCCAAAAATCCTAATCTAAACCCTGCCCCTGGTGGGCTCCGGTCCCAGCTCCTGGTAAAGCTCCTAGCAAGCTCTAATCCCTGCAACTGTATCACCTCTGGCTACAGGTTCCTGCTATTATAGCTACTTGCTACGAGCTCTGGATCAGCACGTATCTGCACACAAAATAAACAAATATTAGTACATTATAAATAAAATAAAAAAAATCATCAAAATGCTGGAGAGTAATAAATCTAACTGCTAGTAAAACAAAAATACTGGGAAGCAAGAAAAACTAAGTACTGAAAAGTTAGTAGAGCCACAGTGTAGTAGGAAAAAGACTACGAGCACAAAAACAACTAAAATACTGACGCAAGTGTCAAAACCTCGAAGTGTCAAAATCACAAACTCAAACCAACTCAAACAAGTACAAAACAAATTTCCAAATATTGCAAAAGCAACCGCTGACAAGTTTCAAAACTACAGTCCAATGTTAAACCAACAAAACAACTAAAAACAATTGGGCTACTTCTAAGGGAAGCATTAAGACCCGCGTGTTAGGAAATTTCTAAGTGAAGAACCCTAAATCCCAAATCCAAACAAATCTCTGGGCAGTCTTGTTTGTAAGAACTTGGTTGTAAGACCCACTACCCGGCAGCTTTCATAGGAAAGACGTAAGCCCGACCTGAGGGAAAAGTTTTAGGTAAAATCAACCTAAACCCTAACCCCAAATTTAAACATCCGGCAACTTCTAATAGAAGCCGTAAGTCCGATCTCTGAGGGAAATATTTAGGCAATAACACAACCCTAGACCCCTCACTCGGGCATCCAAGTCTATAGAGCTTGGTTGTAAGACCCACAACTCGGGCCACTTAGCCTATAGGGCTAGGTCGTAAGACCCATCATTAAGCAACTTCTAAGGAAACCATAAGACCCACCCAGCTAAAATCTTCGGATCATCCTTAATAAAGGCCATACGTCCCTACCTAAGTCTAATCAAACGGACATCTTCTGTTGAAAAATCAAAGCTTTAAAAGAGAATGTTATCTTTAAATAAGGCTTTGAAATACAGTAATTATGTTACTAATCCTATGTTGAAAGCATGTGGAATTTCTAAGATTTTTTTTTACAAAACATATAAACCCCTGGGCATCCTAGTTTATAGGACTAGGTTATAAGTCCCGCTTTCAGGCAATTTCCTAAGGGAAAAATAAGACCTATCCAAACAATTAAAATCCTTTTAGGCAGCCTTGCTGTAGAGTTAGGTTGTAAGACCCATCTTTGGGCAACTCATAAATAGAGCAGTAAGCCCCACTCTAAATTAAATCTTCGGGCTATTTTTTATGAAAGTTGTAAGTCCCGACCCAATCAAATTTCTGTGTAACTTCTAAAAGAAGTTACAAACTCCTAAATTAAATCAACTTCTGGGCATTCTAATGGATGTAAGCCTCAAAACCCAAATAAAATTAAAACCCAAACCTAACCACCTCAGTCTACTCGGGATCCCTGAGAGGAGGCAACCCATGGCTGCTAATCAGATTCCCTGGACATTACGGTCAATGATTGTAGTGTTGGTAGACTGAGACCTACGGTATACCCGGGACGAAGGAACCATGGGATCTTGATCGGGTTTACCTCCATTTTCCTCATAATTGAGACTAATCACCTAAAATTTATTCATCCTTAATCGAGAGTTCTCTCTTACGTGTTAAGAGAGGTAATTAACTATGAGTGCTTGCGCTCATGGGAAGTAAGGACCCCAGATCTAATTAAACCCTGACTACCCTCAGGGGAAATCTGGTTAAATTCTAATCTGACTTAAGCGAAATGAAATCCTACAGCTGCGAAGCGGGATTCACGCATTCGTGCCATTTTTCTTGAGCCAACACTAATATTTATACATAGCTTTTTTTTGGTAATAGATGAACATTGCTTTATGGATATTTGGGATCATAGTAGCCGCCATCAGTACTCCAATGCATTTCTCCTTCCAACTCAGAAAAAATAGATTTTGAACCCTTTTTAAAATAAAAGTGGATGTTTCGGGATGAATCTCACTATTACTTGGTTTGATTCTACATATTGATTATTTTGAGCTAAAATCAAACTTTTTGTTGTAATATTCACCTTATGTAGGATATTCTGACCCTCAATAGTTAACAAGTTCATAAAACATAAAAAAAATATGATGCTTATGATGGGTACGTGTGGGATGAACCAAATCCTCATCAATTTTATTTATTTTTAATTAACGGAAGCTTATACATGTTTGGTAGTATTACATATGAACACTTTGCAGGTATAAAAAATTCTTAATGTTAGTTGAGTCTTCGGTTTTGTAGCTTGTTGACCACAACTTGACTAGATCACCATGAGTAGGATTCTGGCCATAATATAATTGACAAATCTAAGTAGTTCTCCGGCAAGTAAAAAAGGTTGGAATATTTATTAGATGTGCTCAAAAGGATATTAATCTATTTACAAGTACAGTTATAATATATATATAGTTCTCCGGCATCATGATCAAAAAATATTATTTGAACGTAGAAATTATTCTCATTTAATTATAATAACATTTAAAAATCTAGATTTTATTAAATAAAATTTTCATACTGATTTTGTTCTTCTTCCTCCCAAATGAAAATCATAATAAAATTTCTTGAAATATTTGAAAATTAAATATGGGGGTTCTCAATAAGATATCTAAATTAAATTTTATCTCCAAAATTTAGATGATGGATGAAAAAAATTTGACTCGGCGTTTAGTCAAAAGAAAAAAAAAAGAAAACCTATTGCTTGCTCCATTTGGTTGTTAGCTGTGCTCAACAAATTTTTTCTTTCTTTGTTGCTTGCCCACTAGAACTCTTGCTCTCCATGCTCGCTTTCTTCTTTCCCCTTTGTCTGCTCGCTTGCTCATTCTCTTTCCATCTCTCTCTCTCTCTCTCTCTCTCTCTCGCTTTTTTACTCCCACCATCTTTGTCTCCCCCTCTCTTATGACGAACCAATTATAGTCAGTTCTTTAAACAGCCATTAGCTTATTCAATTTAATTTAATTTAATTTTATTATTTTTAAAACCGGTCTTACAGGCTGAGATGAGCAACACAACTTATTTGATGAACCTTTAGGTAAAGCATATAGAGGGTAGGTTGCTTGTGATGAGTCCACGATCACTGGGGTCACATTAATCCATGGTTGAAAATATGACAATAAACTATTTCAAAAGGGAAAATGACACCATAACCCCTGAAAAATTGAAACAAAGATAATTAAAGCTAAATAAAATAAAAATGACATAACATATATAAAAATATTAACAAGGACTAAAGTCATATATATGGTGTATGGCGATTATAATTTGTGATGGATGGTTTAGGTAATAAATATAATATTGGTGTTATCATCTTTGTGAAATGACTTGATTTCAAACCTATGGAAAATGACTAAATTATCCGCTTCTTGAAAAATTAAAACAATAAATAGCAAGGTTTATGAAAATCATGACCAAATTCCTGTACGTGGCAAAACAATCAGTTCAAACTGCATGTTTCTCTAAATTTCCCTTTCTCCAATCTTCCTTTAGAGGCCCTTTATCTCAGGTATCAATTTGCTAGTTCTCAAGTTCCTAGTAATAAGCATTTCATTTGGTTAATGTACCCAGTAGCCATTTGATTCTTTTTTTGTCTACCTACTGAACGATTGACTGATCTATCATATTTCCATGCATGTATATATATATAAAGTATAATTTCGTTTTCTTGCAGGTTGCTTCTAGGTTAGAGAACTTCATCTTGATGGATTTTTGATGATTCTACTGCTACATCATTCTCTATGCTTACTTTAAGTTTCGTTTACTTAATCATTTGGAATACTAAGCTACATCTATGTTTGCATTGATTCCAAAGGTTTTGTTTTCCTTTGATGAGTGACAAAGCAATTTTGTACCCTATATTCAGCATCATTCATAATTTTAATTGTCGAAGCGCCATGATAGAAGGCTGTTTAGTGCTTTTCACATCAACTGACTTAACACTTATGGAAGATGGATCTTTTTTTTCTTGCCGATATTGATTTATTTTTATTCTATTTTGAAGGTATGCCTCTTGGGGTGGAAGATTGCCTCATAGACCTGTTGAAGACAATGCATTTGCTGTTGCTCGCTTTTTCCAACGTGGGGGAAGTTATAACAATTACTATATGGTAATAGAGTTTCTAGTTGTACTCTGGTAGCTGATTTATATATCTTTATGGTATTTTGTATAATCCTCAGCTTGCTTTAAGATTATTTTCTTTTACTACAAATCTCAGTCTTCATCCCTCTCCATCTCCCTTCTTTGTAAACTTGTTTTCTCCTCTCTTTGCTCAACAGAAACGTTATAAATCTTTGTAGAAGTTATGTTTGAAATATTTGGGGCGCTGCCCTAACTCTAACATATGGGTGGCACAATTTTAATTCAACTTTTTCTCATGTTTTATGCAAATTTATTGGTTAAATATTAAACTTGACTGAGTTGATCTCTCTTATTTTACTTGATCACAGTTTTTTGGCGGAACAAACTTTGACAGAACAGCTGGTGGCCCTTTTCAAATAACTAGTTATGATTATGATGCTCCCATAGATGAATATGGTTTGTTAATTTCTTCATTCGTGCTCTATATTTTTTATTTTTAATTTTTGAACTATCATAGTTAGTATCTTCCTATTGCAATAAGCCGTGAAACATTTTACTATTTTGGAGAAATCCTTTTTATCATTTGTTATGAGGTTTGTAATTGTGTTGTTTTACCTAGGTCTGTTATCTGAACCTAAATGGGGGCATTTGAAGGATTTACATGCAGCAATAAAGCTATGTGAACCAGCTTTAGTTAGTGTTGATCATGAACCCCAGTATTTTAAGCTGGGGCCAATGCAAGAGGTTAGTATTATATGCCATACGAGAGATTATTAATAATTAGATTAACATGTATAGCTAGATTTTGATTTAAGGTTTGGGTTTCAATTCCCTTCTCAAATGTTACCTTAGCTTTCCCAAAATTATAATTAATGGAGAAATCATGTTCTTTATAAAATCTATTATTTCCAATGAAATTGATGTTTCAAACTCTTATGATCCATGGTGATCTTAAAGGTCTATCCCTAATTGGCATTTTTTGCCAAATGTTCCAATAAAAGATAATAATCAATTCCATGGCATGTTTTTGATACTTCTTTCCATGTTCTATCTACTGCCGTGAAGCATAAGCTACCACCTTCCTATGCCGCATTAGTATAAAATGTAATCCTTTGATAGAGGCATCCCTATACAATTGAATCTTTTATCACTACTAGATGGAACAATGAGCACTGACGCTCTTGTTAACCTATTCTTAAGTCTCTCTAAGCTCCTCTTGCATGCTAAGTACCAACGAAACTTTACATTCTTGTAAGTTGAAGGGGACAAAAGTGCTTTACTTTTTGTAAAACCTTCAATGAATCTCATGTAGCAGAATGTTTATATTACTCAAAATTTTTAAAATGTAAGCTTAATATTTTGGCATAACAATTTTCCAAAGTTACTCCATTTTATCGTTCTTTCATAGAACATCAAAGTTATTTTCATTAAAGTCAATTTTGAGCATTTTGATATCTATAAGTATACCTAACTTATAAGCTTAATGTGCGTGCGTGCGTGTGTGTATATATATATATAGTTATTAATATTTAAATATAAGTATTAACCGTTAATTAAAAAGTTATTTAAATTTAAGTTTACCCAAACTATGATATAGGAAATCGTAAACTTCATATAATTGCGATAACATATTTTTATATCGCACTATTTCCAGTTTTATTATGTATTTAGTTACTAGTTCATCAAATTCATCAAATATTATTTGAAAGTTTAGTAAGCTGTGTATTTTATTCGATAAGTTTTAAATATGCATCCAATTATAAAATATGAAATAGAATCTTAAGGTTTGAAAAACTTTATGTATTTTATAGTTTGGATGGACTATTTCCTACTCACTTTATCCAAATAGATGTATTGTAGGATGTGTGTTAGTGAGAGATATGTCTCTCCAAATTCTTCTCTGTTACACTCCAGGTTGACTAAAAGAGGTGAAAACGGAGTGTGACAGAAATTGGTATCGGAGCAAATCAAATCATATGAAAGCATAATTAGATTTAAAAATGAAGTAGAATGAGAAATGAATCTTATTTATACAAAGCTACGGTTGGATTGAGGTTGAATTGAGTTGTGCATTTATTCTACATAGTGGAATAAGCATACAAACATAATATGGTTTAACTTGTATAATATGATTTAATGCCTTAAAATGCTCACATGTATATATAAGTTATCTATATATGCGTATTTTCAGATAAATATACCTGGGGAATTGCCAGAAAGAATGATTGGCCAGTCATCCAGGTCAGATATAAAAACAGAAAGGAACATTGAAAGTTCTGAGAGAAGATGAATGAATGAGGGGAATAAGTCTAAGGAGCTTCATGACATTGTGCATCTGATATCATAAGTGGTGCATAAAATAACATCTATGGTGAAATCTTCTATAGTAGCCTCCCGGTTAGGTATGCAATTTGAACCGAAAATTTTTGTGCTTACCTAATCGGTAGGCATACTTAGGGTTTCTTCTTCGTTCGCAACCCACCCAGTTCGCGACCCCCAGTTAGTACCGAAGGCTCCATTTGCGACCTCTAGTTTGCAACCCACAGCATACGGTTTGCGACCTCCAGTTCGCAACCTCGTTCACATGCTCTGACGCGAGGGCCCGTTCAAGCAGGCGGCCAAACGCATTTGATCGCGTTCAGGCACCGGTGGAACTTCAAGAAGTTCGTGACCTCCTGTTCGCATTGAAGGCCCTTTTCGCACGCTCCCTGTTCAGTCAACGAAGGCAGTTCACGAAATTCACGACCTCCAATTCTCGTTCACGCAGTTTGAGACCGGAGCGGGAGGTCACCCTTAATGTAAGACGTAAGAAATTGCAAAACTTACATCAAATGACCATTCATAACATGTTCAAGTTATAAATGTTGAACCATATATTTTTGTTCAAATTTTGTGTACTTAACCAGGATGCATACTTAAACAGGTGTGTACTTAAGCGGAAGGCTACTGTACCAGCAGTGGACCCATACCTGAATTTGGGAGTGAGGTGGATCAGCATCTGAGGCCATTCTAGACTTTTAAGCCGCCAACATTCAAAGGTGCAACTGTTCTAATAGTAGTTGAAGACTAGTTGTTGAAGATGGTATGATTTGTCCTGAAAATCAAAAGGTAGCATTGGCTACTTTTGTCTTGGAAGGTGAGGCTAAGAGATGGTGGTAAGCGTAGCATAGAGTGAAATTTGGACTGATGCCTATCATCAACATATAGTTGGATGATTTTTTGAGGGTATTCAGAGATTGATATATCACTCCTTCAGCTAGATTAGCTCTGCAAATTAATTTTTCAATCTAACTCAAGTTTCAAAGACAATTATGCAATATGAAACAAAATTCACTTGCCTATCCTGATATGCACTTCATTATTTTAGCATTCAGGAGAAAAAATACCACAGATTTTTGAGAAGCCTCAGGGATCAACTGCGAGTAACATGGACATATTTTGATATAAGCGAATTCTCTCTCTTAGTGGAGAGAGTTAATATGATTGCAAATGAGCTGAAATTCTGTAAGTACTGTTGAGAGCAGCAGCAAACAGGCAAAAGGGAGATGTTTGAAAAAGATGATCAATTTAGAAATAAGAAGCCAAAATTTGATAATAAGTAGAAGCAGATTTAGCTTGAGAAACCTCTGTGTGATCAGTGTGGGACGAGGCATTATGGTCAATGTTTAGTGGGCTTTGAAAGATGTTTTAATGTGGTGAGCTGGGTCTTCGTAAGGTGGATTGCACTTAGGAGAGAAGAAGCAATGTTAGGTTACAGATGTGTTAGGAGTAGGGGCAACATAGGAGATATTTAGAAGGCAATTAGGCAGGGAAAGTTCAGTTTCAGGGAAAGCTAGCAGTGCAAGGGAAGCCAACAGTTCAGCTAAGAGGAGAAGTATCAACTATTAAAGGTAATCAATCTGTGAAAGGCACAATCAAATATTGGCAAGGAGGAAAATTGAGTCCTAAATAAATAGGACTTTTTGAAGTTATTGAAAAGATTGGTAAGGTTGCTTACAGGCTTACTCTTCTAGCTGACATGTCAGATATTCATAATATTTTTTGTGTCACTACTAAGGAAATGAGTTACAAATATCCATCAGAGAATTTTACATGATGATATTGATCTACAAAAGAATTTGACTTATATTGAGGAACCAAAAAGAATATTTGATTTTGATACTAAACAACTCAGAAACTGTCAGATTCTTATGCTAAAGTAAAATAGAAATACAGGCTAGAAAAGGAGGTAATATGGGAGAAGGAAGAAAACATTAGATTAAAATTCCCTCATTTATTTGAAGGCCGCTAAGAAAATGAATTTCGAGGATGAGATTTCAATGAGGGGTGAATTATAGTACCTAAAATTTAAAAAATGTAAGCTTAATGTTTTGGCATAACAATTTTCTAAAGTTACTCCATTTTATTATTCTTCCATAAAACATCAAAGTCTATTTTTATTTTTGAGAATTTTGATATATGTTAAGTATACCTAACATACAAGCTTTATATATATACAGTTATTACTATTTAAAATTTATGTATTAACAGTTTATTTTAAAGTTATTTAAATTTAAGTTTACTGTAGCATTTCCACTTACCTCAACATACAAAGTGCGGATGGAAATCAACGATTAGTAGTAGCTGGTAGTGAAAAAAGATTCGTGTTAGGTTTATTATATAATATAAGTTAATTGAAGCCTTCCATCGCTTACCCACTCATCACTTAGCTTCTAGTGTTCGAAGCAGCTAGAGTGTGGAGCAGCAGGTCACGAGTAGAGGAGTTGGGGAGGAGAATCGGGAAGGCTGCTGCGGCTGGTTAATTAAAACATATAAGGAAAGAGTTTCAGTTAAGAAAATAAGGGAAAAGAATGTTGCTGCTGCTTGCTGAAAATAATAGCTGAAATGCTACTGTTTGCTGAAAACAACAATTGAAAATAGTAAGGATAGAGAGGAAGATAGGTTGTTGGCTGAATTCTGATGTGGGTAATTGCTGAATTCAGGAGGGGAAGTGAGGAAAGGTGGTTTAGGAGAATGAGAGAAAACTTTGGTTGAATGCGGAGAAACTTATTTGAGGTAAAGTTTGTTGACGAACATTTTCGCATCGACCTGACCCCGATCGAGCCCGACTAGGCTCGATCATGCTCGATCAATTTAATTAAACGTCGTCGGGCGAAATCTGGGCCGAATGTGATGAAATTAAGTTTTAATTTCATTAAATTAGTCTCGATTTAATTAAATTAAATCAAATTTAATTTAATTTAAATCAAATCAACCCAATCGAGCCTCGTCGAGCCCAATTCGACGCAAATCGGCGTAGATTCGAGTTTAATTTCGCAAAATTAGCTCGATCGGACCCAAACCGACTCAAATTGGTTCGGGTCGAGTCCAATTTAGGTTCAATTTCAGCCCTAATTAGTCAATTTGGGCTGAAATTGCTTCCCAAATCAGAAATTCAGATCTAGGGTTGAGATTTCCCCTAGAATCTCACCCAATTTCACATCCATGTTGGCAACAAATCCACTCAAGTGGAATGTCCCTCGTTTCACGCATCGAGGAAACCCGATTGGGCGTATGGGGCGGCGGGACCTGCTCCTTGCGTGCGCCTTTAAGAGCACGAGGAGGAAAAGGGGGAGCGGCTCCCCTGTTTCGTTTTCGTCCGCCCTGAGCAAGAGAGAAGGAGAGGAAGAAAGGGGGGATTCCGCCCCCTCTTGCGTGCGACTCCACCAGCCGAACCTCCTCTTGCGTGCGACTCTTCCTTCCCCGTACGTGGCCCTTCTTCCAGTGACCAAGGCCGCTTGCGTGCGGCTCTTCCAAGCGAGAAGGGAAAGTGGAGTTAGGGATTTGAAGTCTTCTTCCTCATTCTCAAGGAGCCAATCAAAGGTTAAGACCTCCACTTCATCTCTCAAAAATCAGTGAAGTTAGTGGCTTCCACCTCCTTCTCCTTCAACTCCGGCGAGTTCGCAACGATTTGGGAGCTGTTGGAAGCTTCCAAACAGCAAAGGAAGGTTCCCAAACCTCCCAAACAGCAGTTTGGAACCTTCGAAACGTCTTGGACAGCAGCGGCGACGTCCGGAGAGCCTTGGACAGCAGCGGCAACCTTCGGCGGAGCTTGGACAGCAGTTTGGAACCTTCGACGGAGCTTGGACAGTGCTTGGAGCTTGGATTTGGAGCGCTAGGACAACCCAGGAGAGGTAAAATACTAAAACTTAGTGAAACCTAGGGTCCCCCCCAAGGCCAATGATTGTATGGTTGACGATCCAAAGCCATAGGTCCATAGAAAACTTTAATTTGTGCTTCTTGTTGGCTGTCCACTCCGTAAAACAGTCAAAATTTGGTAATTTTCATTTGTTGGCTCTCATGTGAGAGCCCGGAGAGGATTTTGACGCGTGTAGAGGTGTTGGGTTGTTATCCAACACCTCTCAAATGCATGATTTTGCATTCATGACGCATGCCTAGCCTTCACCTACAAATGGACTATAGGATTTGATAAGCTTTTCATATCCCAAAATGGATGTCAAAACGTAGGATTCATTGCATTGTAAGTTGTGCTCTCTTTCCTCACATCACATGTTATGACAAAATTGACACCTCAAACTTAGGAGAATTTGCATGCATTGAAACTAATATATCCTACAGTTTTGTCTAATGCATGTACTAAATTTGATTGATTTGGGCTTTCTAGTCGTTGCGAGACATAGACTTTCAAGAGCCTATGTAACAAATCTCACAACATAAATGGTCAATTAAATTTATGTGTTGCATCACATGAAACTTAGAATGTGGAATGACAATCTTGAATTGATTGTTTGTTGAAGCAATTTAAGTATGTGTGAATGTTCATGAACTTGAAACTCACCCTAAAGGCATGCACCCTTCTTTCAAGTACGAGTCATGGCAAAAGTGGCTTACGAGTTGCAAGAAGTGTGTATATGTTTAAGTTTGTGAACTCTAGTGAGCTTTTGTGAATGCTTGAATATAAATTTAATCAATAATCCGGAAATATCAAATCATTGTGGGGTCCCCCATAGGCTTTCCAAAGTTTATGTTCTAGATCCCACAAATATATTATTGATTAAGTTTATGTACAACATCTTACAAAACAAACACTTGATTGCTCTCAATTATCAAGATTCATCAATTTGGAGAATCATCTACATATGCATACTCTTAGGTTTCCCCTAGATCTTGTCAAAATTGATCTTTAGGATATTCCTAGAAGCTTCCAAATCTCCTAAATCATATCAAAATTGATTTAGGAAACTCTCCAAGGTATTAGGAAATTGATCTTCCTTTCTCTAAACAAATCCTAAACATGCATACAAAGAATAGGAAAACCCTTGTTCATGTACTCATCTCTAGGACCCATCCATGAGCATTCAAGTGGTGTTTTACTTACATGCCTATAGATTTCTTTAGATAACACCAAAAGTTGTCTTCCAAACCTCCTGTAAATCGTAGGAGTGAATTTTCCCCTCCAAATGAATCCAAAATATTCATAAAAGAGTAAGGGAATTCTCTTTCGCATACACACCTCCATATGTGATATTTTGGGGCCTCTCCAAGCTCCAAGTGTTCAATCACAAGAATCATTAAGGCTTTAGGAATAAATCCTAAATCTCCCTTTCGTTTGCTAATAACACAAAATTTGCAAATGAACATGTCTCTTTCTCATATTATGATGATTTGGAATTCTTCAAAGTTCCAACATATCATTATATTAAGATTTTGGAGCTTAGGGCTAAATTCTAAGCTCTCTCTATCATTTGTTGAGACACAATATCAACGAATGAATATCCTCCTTAGGCTTAGGATTCTAATCCTAGTCTATCTCATTTGCCTAACCTACATAGGTAGATGATCTTATGTCATTGAGTACAAAACTTGATGATTTTCCTCTTTGTTCGTAGTTCTAAAATTACAAGCTATCTCTCCTTTATGCATGACATTTGGAGCACTTCAAAGCTCCAAACACATCATTGCATGAATTCTTTGAAACTTGGAACCAACTTCCAAGTTCTTCCACCTTATTTGTTGGAGCATAAAACCAACAAATATCCCCTTCATTTGTGATATTTTGGAGCACCCTCAAAGCTCTAAATTATCCTATCTCATGAATCTCCAAGACCTTAGGGTCAAATCCTAAGCCTATCCTTTCATTTGTCAGGACATGAAATTAACAAATGAACAATCCTCTTTCATGCATAGTGCTTGGAGCATCCTCAAAGCTCCAAGTGTTAGATTGCATGAATCATTTGCAACTTGAAACCAACTTCCATGTTCTTTCATCTCTTTTGTTAGAACATAAAATCAATAAATATCCTCTCATGCATTATGATTTGAGGCTCCTTAAGTCTCCAAAATATGATTGCATGAATTATTTGGAGCTTAGAACCACATTCTAAGCTTCCTCCTTCGCTTGTTGAGCCATAAAATCAACAAACATATACCTATCCCTCCCCTCATGTATGATGACTGGAGGCTCCTCAAGCCTCTAAATATATCACTACATGAATCCTTTAAACTTAGAACTAAATTCTAAGTTTCTTCATAATTGTTTGTTTGAAACACAAAATTGACAAATGAATATTCATCAACCTTCATGTATGACGATTTGAAACCTTCAAGGGTTCCAAACAAAATCATCACATGAATCATGTAATCATAGGATCAAAATCCTGGGTTTACTTGACCTTATTTGTTAAAAAAAAAAATCAACAAATACTCACCTCCATATCTTCTTCATGCATGATACTTGGAGCATTCTCCAAGCTCCAAGTGTTAGATTGCATGAGTCTTATAGCCTTAGGATCAAAATCCTAGGTGCACTCTACCATGTTTGTTGAGACAAAATCAACAAGCAATCATTTCATTCCTCCCTCAAGTATTGCAAGTGGGGCCCCCCTCAAGGTTCCAAGTGCCATGATTTGGAGCTTCTCCAAGCTCCAAATGTTCTATGCATGAATCATTTGAACTTAGAGCCAAATTTCAAGTTCTCCCAACTTGTTTGTTGAAACACAAGAGCAACAAACTATCTCCCAAGTCTCCTAATCATGCCTAAAATGATTTGGGAATCCTTTCCAATACATTGGAAACCTTATAGTAGAGCCTCCTCTTCCTCATGCATGATGGTTTTGGAGCATCTCAAAGCCCCAAACACTTCATTGCATAAACCTTATAACCTTAGGATGAAAACCCTATGTTCATTTTATTTTGCTCGTTGACATAAAATCAACAAACAATCACCTCCTTCATGCATGATTATTTGGAATTTTTCAAGACTCCAAAGTATATTATTGCATAAGTCATTTGAGCTTGAGGCCAAATCTCAAGCTCTTCTACCTTGTTTGTTGGAGCACAAAACCAACAAATGCTTTCCTTGCTAGTAGCCCTCAAAGCCCATGTAGAGGTACCCAAATGACCTCTAGAGGGGCCTAAAAGGATACAAGCGAAACTTAGAGCCAAAGTCTAAGTTTCTCCATTTTCTTTGTTGGAGCACAAAACCAGTAAATGCCTTCTTTGCTAGTGGCCTTCAAAGCCCATATAGAGGTTCCCAAATGACCTCTAGAAAGGCTCAAAAGGGCACAAGCAAAGCCCTGGGATCTGAATCTAGGGAATGCTCCACCGTTCGCTTAATCTAAATTAAGCGAATGTATGTATTCTTCTTTGGATATCAAATATTCAAAGAAGCTCCTCCATTCACTTAACATAAATTAAGTGGATGATCACCCCTCTTTGAACACCAAAGGTCCAAAGAGTGTTTTCAATTAGCAACTTCTAAGTTGCATTCTAGTCATCATTTCCTACGAGCCAAGATTGTAGGAGAACTTTTAAACCTCCTTTCATCTTCCTAAATCCAAATTGGGAAGGTACACCCCTTTTCTTTAAACACCAAAATGTTCAAAGAACATTCATGAATTTGCAACCTCTAAGTTGCATTTTACCCTCCTTTCCTATGAGTCAATATTATAGGAAATTCTTCAACATTCCTTAGCCCAAGAGCTTATGGGCTCCGAAAATTCGGCCCCGGCCTCCGCCCGACTTGTTTTCTTTCTTCGGGGGGAGTTTTAACGGACTAAGTTCCGGGGTAAATTTTGGAAGGCAGATGGGTTTGTAGATAAGACACTACCCAGAGATTTCGCCCTCATTTTGTGAGGACTTTATGATCTGAGTTCTGGTTTCCTATAGGCGCAAGCCCCTATAGTTAATTATCCCTCCCAGTAATGAGAGAGAACTTTCGATTAAGGCTAGTCGTCAATCAGATACGTACAAATACGCATCTGGCATACAGTAGCAGCATGAGTATGAGTATTGGAAAATTGAGGGATTTGATATTTAAAATAGAAATTTTCACCATCTTGCACTTAAAGCGGATGGTGGGGGAATGAATGATGGACCCGATCAAGATTCCATGGTTCCGTCGTCCCGGGCCATCGTGATCCCTGGTCTACTTAGTCAGAGGAGGTAGTCGACCCAACCTAACATAAGGATCCTTGTCGGCAGCCATGGGTTGATTCGTCCAAGGGTACCTTGTAGACCTGGGGTGAATATTTGTCTAAAGGAACAAATTTGAACCCCCCTTAGCTAACAGAGGGCTTTGTGCCCTATCGATCATATCCTATTGATTCATATCTCAAGAATTTGATGCCATTGGGGAGCATACGGGCTCTGGCCATAACCATAATTTAATGGTGCCATTTGGCGGCGACCACCTGGTTCAGAGGGCCCCGAGTCATAACCGTTTATCCTGCAGTGCCATTTGGCGGCGAAACTGTCGGTTAGAGGACTCGTACCACGTTTTTGCTGGCAGAAGATTGTTTGAGAATGGATCCTAGTGATATTTTCGACTAGGCATTAGCTCAATGTGTGCTGAAGTAAATTTTGATTTGTCCACCTCGGCAAACTGTTGCGGAGGGTGGATATGTTTTATTTTAAGTGTTTTGATAGTTGGATTTTAATTTTTAAATATTTTTAGAGTTTGAGATTTTGGGAATTTTTATGGAGTTTTGGAGTTTTGAGTATTTGTGTGATTTTGGGAAGTATTATGAAATTACTTGAAATCCACCCCTCCGATTGAGATTTGTGTTCAACACGGCCATCATCGGGGTAACCTTGAGGTCACTTAAAAATATTTGAGGTTTGAGGGCATTTTGAAATATTTGAAGTTAACCCCTCCGGTTGAGATTTGCATTCAACGCGGCCATCATCGAGGTGCCTGAGATCATTTATATTTTATTGATTGGACCCTGTCGACTCTATCTACCGGTCGATAGAGGATCTGGCTTCGTAGGCTTTGGACCTTCGTTAGTGAATTCTTTTGATTATAGGCCTTGAAGGCCTAATATAAACTATAAAATAAATATCCCGGTCGATCTCGCGACCGTATATTTATTTAATGGTCCGGGCCGTGTCAACTCCTATCTACCCGTATAGGAGGATCGGGCTCGGACTGGAATTCACTTATTGACCCGCGCAGCATCCCTAGACGTCACGTGTGTACCAATAACACACTCGTCGGGGCCCATGCGGGTGTTTGGGGGCACTTTATAATTATTTATCGAACCTTGTTAACTCCTATTTACTTGTTTTAGGAGGATCGGGTTCAAATTTATTGACCCGCGCAGCATCCCTAGACGTCACGTGTGTACCAATAACACGCTCGCCGGGGCCCATGCGGGTTATGATTGTATTTACCCCTTTTGTGTTTCTATGTGTATACAAATTAAGGTGCACATGTGCGGGGGTACTTTTAAAATATTTGTAAACGCCTTCTGTCTGCTTGTATGGATGTTGCAGATCCGGTGGCGTTTTGCAGTAGCTTGGGGATTGAGCTGTTCGCTGCTTTGTACAGGCAGACTATCGTGCACTAGTTGCTTACTGCAGGGGGATTGTAGTGCACTAACGAATCTCCTGCTTTGGGCTCGTAAGATCTTTTCACATGTTGAGGCTCTGCTATACTTGCTCGAGGATGGCACTCTGGGGACATGATAGATCCCCTACGATAGTTCGTGGGAACTTGTATTTATCGTAGTGTTTCGGCCTTTTGCTTGTGAACACCACTTTGGATATGCAGCGGGTCTTTTATAAAGGTCTGTAGGTATTTGTATTTACTACAGTCCTCTTTTACTTTGCTTGAGGGAACTTGCACTTGTTATAGTCCTTCCTGTACTTGCCCGTAGATAATAGATTGAATGTGTGAGTGTATGCAGGTGTTTGCAGAGGAGCCATCACTTCTACAGCATATCTATCAATGTTGCTTGCGAGTGAGCTATCAGTTACATCTATATTGATTATAAGCATGTCGTGGCATTCAATGTGCACTCCTTGCATTTACAAGGAATATACTGCATTTATTATCTACTGTTGGTTGTCGCAAGTAGGTATACTACTGTGTATGCTATAATTCTTTCATTGTCATCATCAGCCTCTGCTTGTAGAGGGCCGGTGTATTTAATTGATGTCGGACAACAGTATCTTTGCTACAGCGAATGGTATGTACTTTGAATATATTGAAATCATATTGCCTTTGCCTGCATGAGAGTCGATATATTCGACTTCCATTGTATGATTTATTGAATACGAGGATGCCATAACAAATCATTAGTGCCTTGTATACATGTACTGCAGATGTATTGCCTTTGACCACATGAGACATGTTGTATGTACATCTACATCTTAATATTGATTGCAGGGTGTTGTTATGGTTTTCTTAGATGTGTTGGTAGGATAACTGCCATATCTGCGATATCTCCAACATTACCATTTCTTAACAAACTAGGAGAATTGATGTGTTCTCTTGAAGTTGAAGCATTGTTGATTACAATTGGGAGACACTGGTCATATGCAGATCGTATCAACCCCCTCTCTTTATAGATGTTGCATTGCAGGATTTCTATCATCACCCATTTAGCTCATAGGTTAGCTGTTGTACGCATGAAGAAATCCTTACAACAATTTGTAGGACCTCGCAAGTTGCAAGTAGGCTGTAGCATATTCTTTACTCATGTTAGTAAGGAATACATTGTGCTCGTTGTGCTCTTCTTCATATAAGCTTGTGGGAAGTTTTATTGCCTTCATTAAGAGTCTTTTTAAATGAATTAATATACCCTTTGAGGAGTTTTTTTTTTCTTCGTTGGTGTCTTTGAGATCTCTTCACAAGTCTGTAAGCTAACCAACACGAATGTCAAAGGCTTTATGTTGCTTGTGTATGGGCCATAGTGGGCATTACAAATCTTCTGACCCCCCCTTTGGAATAAATGATAGCTTGCATGATGGATTTTCTTTGATGGCATCTGTATTCCCATTGAAATGACGATTCCTTATATTCATTGAAAATCTTGCATTGTCAATTATGAACATGTCATTGTATCCTCCATTTACTCCTTGTTGACGATTGCTTGCAATTAGATGACGGTTGAATTCTTATCTTATGATTTATGAGCTTTATATTTAGTCAAAGTCCAAATCCCTCATGATGCAGTTCGATTCAACCCTTTTGTAGTTTGAGTTTGATTCAGACCCAAGATGAGCCCAGGTTTGAGTCTAACCTCGAACTCGAGTTCATTTCATTTGTTGTCCAAGTTAGTTCGACTCTAAGTGCAAGCGGTCTTATTCAAAGTCTTCTGAAGCCTTTGGAAACTCAGACCTCTTGTAATTCAAATAGAGTTCAGGTTCAAATGTAACCTTTTAAGTTCGGATTCTCTTGTATTTAGTTCAAATTTTTGTCCAGGCTCAAGTCCAAGTTCACAAGTTCTTGCTTGTATTCAAATAGTTTGAATCCAACTCGAGTTCTCTTATGTTCAAATATGATTTGTTGTATTCCAATCAAGTTCATATGTAGTCCTCTGTAGTTTATTCATTGGAGCCCCAATTCATGTCATTTCTTGAGTTCAGATAGCAAGTTCAAGCTTTATGTCTTTTGCAGCCCTTGCGAGTTCAAGTCTTCTTTGGTTCAAGTTTTGACTTGAGTTCCAAATGTTCAAGTTCTTGTCCAAGTCCCCTATGGTCCAACTCAAGTATTTGCTTGAGTTCAAATGTTCAAATTAAGTTCTTCTTGATTGGGTTTAATTCAAGTCCCTTTTAATCAAGCTTGAATTCATATTCACTTTACCTAAAGTTCAAATCAAATTCATTACAGTTCACTTTCATTTTGTTGTTGGTTCTAGTATTTTTATAAGCCATTTTGTGTCCGAATGCAAGTCCAAAGTCCCCGGCGCACTAAAAATTTCGGCAGCCTCCCGGCGTCTCCCCTGTTTAGGGGAAAAACCAAGAGGCTGCCTTCCCCTCCACGCCACGTGGGCGCTTCAGGTAGATGTCCGTAGACACCACGGCAATAAATTTTTCTTCAATCCCCGCCCGCTACATGAGCGTTTAGGGGTCTTGGGCACCTGTTGAAAAAGAACACAGAAATTTTCCCACATGTGGGTAGTTAATTTTTGTCCCCCTCGCGCTACATGAGCGGTCCGGGGATTACCCAACTCGTCGCGAGTGCCGCACCGGTTTCCCGCCCTACTATGCTACGTGAGCGCGTAGGGGGTTTGCCGGTTTGTCGCAAGCATCGAGGGCGGGGTTTAAGGCGATTGCCCGCCTCGTCGTCAGCGTCGCGCTAGCTTCCCTCCCCACTACGCTACGTGAGCGCGTGGGGGGTTTGCCAGCTCGCCGCCAACGACGAGAATAGGAATCTGAGTTTAGGGATTATACCTTCGCATATCGACGGTCCGGCGGTGGAGGCTCGTGGATCGAGGCAAGGTAGAGAGAAGAACACTTCTTTTTTTTAATTTATAATTAATTATAAATTATAAATAATTAATTATATTTAATATATAATTAATTATATTAATTCATAAGTAATTATAAATTAATCAAATTTAATCTATAATTGATTGTAAATTAAATATATTAATATATAATTAATTATGTTTAATTTAAAATTAATCATAAATTAATTGAACTTAATTTATGATTAATTAATAAAACAAATTATAATTAATTATATTTTAATCTATAATTAATTAAATTAACTCAAAATCAATTATAAATTAGATTAATTTAATTTATAATTAAGTTCAAACTAAATATAATTAATCACATTTAACTTATGATTAATTATATTTAATTTTAAAATTAATTATAAACTAATTATTTTTATTTATAACTAATAATAAATTAATTATAATTAATTATACTTCATTCAAAATTAATTATAAATATTCTAATTTATAATTAATAAGAAACTAGTTATAATTAATCATTTTTAATTAATTATATTTAATTTAAAATTAATTACAAATAAATTATTTTAATTTATAATTAGTGATAAGCTGATTATAATTAATTAGACATAATTAATTATAGTTAGCAGATGATCCAGCAATAAGATTAATGCAGGATCGGAGCAGGATTTATGCTAAATCCTGCCAAACGGGATTTGAGCCACCCGTAAATCTCACGGTGGAACAAATCCTCCGTTTTTCCTCTTTTGCTGTAAATCTCGGATTTACCAAATCCCCCATTTCGGCGGATTTACGGGATTTGGCCGAAGAAGCACGCGAGGGGAAGAAAGTTACCTTCACAGCACGAGC
This sequence comes from Dendrobium chrysotoxum, assembly GCA_019925795.1. Classification (NCBI taxonomy): domain Eukaryota; kingdom Viridiplantae; phylum Streptophyta; class Magnoliopsida; order Asparagales; family Orchidaceae; genus Dendrobium; species Dendrobium chrysotoxum. Next base: position 24,137,500 of record CM034300.1, on the reverse strand, counting down.
TCCCTTTGTTGCTTGCGACCAAAGTGTCGTAACTTCCGTTTCGACAAGGAAGGGTATGTCGTCGACGGGCGAAGTCGTCCAGCCACGAAGGGTTGAAGAAGCGCGCGTGAGGGGGAAAGATAGCAAGCGAGCTCCCATTCAGGCTTCCGCTCAGATGCCCTAGCTTCCGATCCGATTTGAAGGGAACGTCGTCGGAGAAGCGAAATCGACCAACGACGGAGAAGCCAAAGATGCTAGCGACAGGGAAGGTTATCTTCACAGTGGGCAAGCTCCGACGTTGCTCCGATCAAAACGTCCAACTTCCGATCCAACAGGAAGGAGCGTCATCGAACAGCAGCGGAAGCGCCGAAGAAGCTCGCGAGAGGGAAGGAATTGGATCGAGATCGCGGGATTTTTGCGCGTGGGTAGGAGGGAGTGAGCGAGAGATCCAGCCAAAGCCTCCTCCTCCCCCTTTTATTGACGTAAAGAGGCGAAGCTCGAGGCGTGGACTGCTGCGTTCGGCGCCGTTTGCAGAGAGCTATTAGTACTGTAGCAGGCGGCGTGGATGCGACTGTAGCAGAGATACGGGATGGGCAATAGCGATCCGAGAGTAGGTAATCATTTTTTTTTTAATTTTATAGGCATATTTTTTGTTTCTTTTCCTTGGTTGTAGGTTAGAGGTCAACAGAGCTATGGAAAATCCTCCACCTCCTTGCTTGTTGCTTCTCTAAACTTACATGAAAGTTTCCAAGTGACATTCAAGAAGCTTATGAGAGTTGTAGCTTAGCACGGGATTCCAATCATGCTACTCTTCACATTCTCTCAAATTAAGTGAATGACCCTTTCTCTATGAATATCAAATATTCAAAGAAACATTCATGAAATTTTGTAACTCTCAAGTCACATCTCCTTTCCTCAACCCCAAAGTTGTAGGGAGTTTATCAAATCACTTATTTGTTGAGTTAAAACCAACAAATAATCCCTCTTCTTTGGACTTATAAAAGTCCAAAGAACTCTTATGACGTGTCGTGCAAATCTACATGTCATCTCCTTATATCTGCCCAACGTAAATGGAATGGGTCATCAGCTCTCGTTGAATACCAAAGTATTCAAAGAGGCCCATCTATTTGCAACCTTTAAGTTGCATTTTCCTCCTTTCATCCCTCCAACTCAAGTTGGAAGAGTGAAACTTTCTTCCTTGAGCATCTAAAAGTTCAAAGAGAATTCATCTACATGACATCCTTTCTTGTTTGCCTTATCAAGTTAGGCAACTCATCTTGCATTATTGAACACACAGTTCAACGATTGCCACCATGACTTGCGACCCAAAAATACAAGTCATATCTTACTTCTATGGCTCCAAAAGCTTTAGAAGATTCCTTACCTTAGCTCAAAAGCTACAGGTTTCCTCCCACTCTCCTAAACCCAAAGTTAGGAGAGTGTTTGTCTCCCTTTGAACAACCAAATGGTTGAAGGATTCCTATGATTTGCAACCTCTAAGTTGCATTTCCCTCTCTCTTTCCTACAAGACAAGATTGTAGGAGAGCATCCAAATCCACCTTCATGCTCTCAAACCCAATTTGGGAGAACGAATTCTCCTTTTTGAACCCCAAATGTTCAAAAAGGTTTTAGAAGTTTGCAACCTAAAGTTGCATCTTCCTTCCTCTTTCTACAACTCAAAAATTATAGAAATTCCTCTAATCCCACTAACCCAAGTTAGATGGGTGAACAATCCCCTCTTTGAACACCAACATGTTCAAAGAAATATTTCTACTTTGCAACTTCCAAGTTGCATTTCTTCATTTTCTCTCTTCAAAAAAAATTGTAGAGAAATTCCCTCCTTTCAACAACTCAAAAGTTGTATGAAACTCCCTTCACTCAACCCATGTTGGGTGATTCAACTTTGTTCCAAACCTATTTGTTGAACCAAAGCAACAAGTAGTTTCATCCCAAACATAGGATTCAAAAGTCCTATCTCCACTCACTTTTCCAACCAAAGTTGGAAGGGTGTAGCCCTCTCTTTGAACATCAAAATATTCAAAGATATTCATGAATTGCAATCACAAATTGCATATTGTTCTCATTCTCTTACAACCCCAAAGTTGTAGGAGATAACATTCTCTCTTTGGCTTCAAAAGCTAAGGAGAATTCTCTAACATTTAGCTCAAAAGCGACATGTTGGGTTCCTAAATTTTCTTTCTTAGCTCCAAAAGCTAAGGAGGATCTCCCAACACTTAGCTCAAATGCTATGTGTTGGACACCTTCACCTCTTCTTTAGCCTCAAAGCTAAAGAAAACATCAATTTATTCTCCCTCTAGCTCCAAAAGCTAGGGAGAACTCTCCAACATCTGGCCCAAAACTTTATGTTGGACACCCTTCCCTTAGATCCAAACTCTAAGTGGAATACCCCTAGTGTGACATACCACACGAGCCTCACACACTTAGGTGCACAACCCCTTAGGCATACTAGGACTAGGATTTTTCTTTATGTGCGCATGTGGTTGATTGTTGTGGTGTGATTGCCCGTTGGATTGTCTGTGATGTGGGCACTTGCCCTTAAGTGGTTAGCATAGAAATATATGTATATATATGCCTTTTTGTGCAGGTGGCCATGTCTAAAAGGGGGGGGGGGGAAGGCGCTTAAATCATAAATAATAAGTTGCTTGCATGACAGGTACCGCTTAAACCTCCCCCCCCCCCCCCCCCCCCCCCCTAAAAAAAATGTGGCCAATAGGTGGTAGAAGCAAGTGTTTGGCATTTGAAATGCTAGACATAATTTCTGGATGTGACTATTATATAAATTGCTTTCTAACTCTATTTTGCAGGTTTGAGTCTTTTTTTTTCAAAATATATTTGATAGAATTATGATGTAAAACTTGTGGGGGTTTGGATCAGAGGAGAGGTGGATCAAGGAGGATGTACCTCCTGGTGGTGAAGTCTAAAGATCCACCTGGATGACAAAGCTTGAAGACCCCACAAGTAGAGTCTGTAAAAATTAACTGGGTTGTATAATGGCAGGCATCTCAGCTGCCAAAACTGTTTGTAATAATTGGGACATTATTTTCTTTTCCTGCACTTGGTTTATATATATGCATATGTTGCTTGTTTACTATGTGCAATAGAAAAGCATGTCTTTTTCCTAGGTTTATTCACTTGTTTGTGTGGGTGTGGCCTGGACTCTAATGCGGTAGGCTCTTAGGACAAAATAAGTTTTCTACCCATTAAAATATAAACAACCTAAAAATGAAATTAGGCTCCACGATTTTTTAACAAAAAGAAAATTGCATGACTCACTTTCAAAGAGCCAAGTTTTCAAAACTTAAATTGATTATGCATAGCCCAAAAAAGAGTCACATGTAGGAGCCCCTCACTTAAGGATTAGATAACAAAAAAATCTGCATATGTGAGTTAACATTCTGCATACCTAGCATACCTATGTATCTTGGCCTCAAAGCCAAGTTGTAAGCCCTATTTCCTAAATAATAATTACCTACCACTCTTCATATGCATTGAGACCAGAAAGCATGGTTTTAAAAGCGATTAGGAGGAGTCTAGCTGGTAGTCCTCTCCAGGCAGGACAATAAATCCAGGGGTCGGGCTGATTGTGCCTCTTGTGAGGTACAATTTGTAAGTCCCTTTGCATCCGTTAGATTTGAGTTCGAGGCCCTACCTCTCAGTAGGCCTCACTTTAGCTTTAGAGTCTGAGGCAATAGGTTGATTCCAATCACTATATAAGCCCTCAACTCTCGGGCAATTTCTCCAACAAGTGTTGCTGGAATGTAAGCCCCAACCTTCTAATGAAAAATATCAACTTGAACAAAAATCAGATCTCTAAATTGTAAAGCCCAACATAGGATAGTTTGAGTACCTCTGAGTTTTCCTCAGAATCAAGTACTCCTACATTCCTTCCCTTTGGCACTCATTCCAAGAAATTTAATCTCAAGTTGATCATTTTTTCCTTGAAATTCCTAAAGGACCAAAAATCCTTTAAATAAGATTTTCATGGATTTTCAAAAAAAAAAAAAATCAAAATCAAACTTTAATCAAAATCTAAATGACTCTAAAAAATAAGAGAAAACTACTAATTTAATCAAAAGTGTTCTCAAGTACCAAAACTTGAGATGTAATTAACCATAGGGGCTTACCCCTATAGGGCATATATACCCCAGAATAAATAAACCCCGTTCAACCAAACATTGAACGGGGAATCTCTGTTAAATTGCAAATTTTGTCATTGGGTCCATAAGAAAATGATATTTTTACCCTTTGGGGTAATATATCGTCATTCTTATGCCGTACTCAATCATAAAATATGCAATCCGTTAAGAGGAACACAAAAATTCTCCAACAAAATTGACCTCCTTTTGGTTGAATTTTGCTAATCTGAGTTCCTTTAAGTTATACGCTAGAATGTATTAAATGATAAAAATGTAATATTTAGGTTGTTTATAAGAGGAAAGGAGGTCGGGGTACTGTAGGAGAGCAAATTCACCAAACTACTCCAGAGAACTAGGTGTGATACCCAAACTATGTTATAGAAAATAGTAAACTTTATGTTATTGCGATCACATATTTTTATATAACATTATTTCCAGTTTCATTATGTCTTAATTACTAGTTCATCAAGTTTATCAAGTAATTATTGCAATGACATTTTTGATGATTGTTATGAAAAAGTAAATGAAAATGCCAAATGAGATAAGTCATATTTGGGGATAAGCTCGCACAAGTAAATGCCAAATATTTGATGAGGTAAGCTTAACAGAAGTCGTACAGAAGGTATCCTAAATTCTCTCACTTCTAGAGTTGGGAATTCGGACCCTTCTTTGAATAAGAGAGCTGTCTTCTAATTCTAAAAATTGGGAATGTAGACCCAATCTTAAATTAGAGAGCTATAAGTGTGCAAAAGTCTATAGTTATCATATGACTTGCCTAAATTATTATACAGTAAACAGAACATGAAATATATAAAATTAAATATACATTACTATTTTGTACATGCTTATTATAAGCCTCCATATTGTTTTTAATTGATTGCAAATATATATTTTTATTTCTTATACTATGCTTTCATATTTCATTGAGCTCTAGCTTATTAATAGTGATTGTTCTGCAGGAAAGGGGAATGAGCTAGTGGGCACTAGGCAGAAAGGTTGACTGAATTTTTTTGTTTACATACGTTTTGGGTGTGCATTGAGGTCAGAGTAGAAGCTGTACAGATAAGCTTTTGGGTACGAAAATATTATTCGAAAGTTTAGTAGGCTCTATATTTTATTCGATATGTTTTAAATATGCTTTCATTTATGAAATATGAAATAGTATCTTAAGGTTTGAAAAACTTGATGTATTGGGATGTTTGGATAGGCTATTTCCTACTCACTTGATCCTGGTAGATGTATTTCAGGATGGGTGTTAGAGATATATTTTTCCATATTCTCCTTCTCTGTTACACTCCAATTTGACTTAAAGAGGTCTAAGTGGGGTGTGACAACATTAATATAAGAAATTCTTCATCTGAGATACACTGGTAGGTCTTTTTCAATCAAGGCTAGTTTCAATGTTCTTGGGATCTCTTAGCTCGAAAAATAACTTTTCTTAGAAATTTACCTCTTTGAGGCAAAAATTAGACTTATTCACTTAACATTATATTTTTTAGATCTCAGAACCTCCAAAATTTTTCTATGGTATTGCTCATGCTCTATGTGGCTATTGGAATAAATTAAAATATCATTAATAAAGATAGTAACAAATTGATCTAAATAACAATTAAGCAATAATTTTATCAAATCTATAACAATTTTTGGTGCATTGATTAAGCCCCATGACAACCAAAAAATCATAGTGCTCATATCAATCGCAAAATGCTATCTTAGGAATATTCTCTTGACCTCTATAAGGTGCAAATGCTGGATAAAATATGTCTGTGTTGGACATGCCTTTGACATGCCCCGATGCTTGTCTTATTCTTTGAAAATTGTGTCAAATGTGCTTTATTATCAAATTAGAGTTGGAGATGTCTTGAGGTGGTTAACATATATATAGACATGCAAAAGCTATTTTTGATCAATAAATTCTTAGTTTAAGTTAATAATCAAAGGGTATTAAATTCTAATTTTTTGGGTCTAAATAATGAAATGTTAATATGTTCATATTTTATGAATTATTTTTAAATATTAGATATTGATTTTTGATTTTTTATTACTATATTGACATTATAATGCTAAAGGCATGTCTTAAATTTATGCTATTGCTGGCGCTTTGTTGGGAAGTATGTATATTTAATGAAAAATTAATTCATAATTATACTTAAACCAATATTACTTTTTGATAAGAATTTGTGGGCTCCAAAAATTCGTGCCCCAGTCTCTCTGCAACCCTTTCCTTTCTATGTATTCGAGGAGAATTTTAACGAGTTTATGTTTCGGGGTAAATTTTTAGAAGGCTTTACCCTTAGAGATAAGATATGAAATGAGCATATATGTGAAAAGGTTGGAGTAGCTCCAGTGGAAGATAGGATTAGAGAGCGTCGCCTTAGATGGTTTGGTCACATAAAACAACGGCCTTTCGATGACCCGGTTAGGAAAGTAGAGGTATTAGATTTGACTTATGTTAAGAAAGATAGAGCTAGACCTAAAAAGACTTGGTTAGAAAATATTAGAAATGATTTTTCTTTATTAGATTTAAATGAGAATTTGACTTTTAACTGGACACAATGGAGAAAAAGGATTCATGTAGCCGACTCCACGTAGTGGGGCAGGTGTGTTGTTGTTGTTGTTGTTGGGGAACATATGGGCTCTGGTCGTGACCGCTATTTAATGGTATTATTTGGCGGCAAAATCACCCAGTTAGAGGGCTTCGATCATAACTGTTTACCTGTGGTGCATTTAGCGGTGAAACTATCGGTTAGATGACACGTGCCACGTACTTCCGATAGGACATAGTTTGAGAGTGAATCCTACTAACATTTGTTCTTTGTATGCTAAAGTGATTTTTAAACTTATCCACCTCGGCAGACAGTTTTGGAGGGTGAATAGATTTTCGTTTTAATTGTTTAAATAATTTTTTTCATTTTGAATATCTTAATTTTAGCAATTTTTGAAATTTTTTAAACTTTTATTAAAATCAAAGCTCATGATGATAAATTTTAAAATGTAGGGGCACTTTAAAGATAGAGATCAACATGGCCATCATTGGAGATGACTTTTAGATCACTTTAAATGTTTGTATTTTTATGAGTTTGAGTGGCATTAAAAAGCATGATCCTCTTCAGTTGAGATTTTCAGTCAACACGGTCATCATCCAGGATGCTTTTTAGATAATTTTTACTGTTTGTATTTTCATGAGTTTGAGAGGCATTTAAAATGCATGATCCCCTCCGGTTAAAATTAGCTTTCAACAGGGCTATCATCGAGGATTATGGATAATTTCATTTCATTGGTCGAAACTTATCGACTATATTTGTTTGCCAATAGAGGATCGCGTTCAGCTCCTAATTTTTGGAGTTATCGTAGAATTGTCGAAACTGAAAGTATGCATTTTAATATATGAATTTTCTTCATAAAGGATCTTGAAGGGCTAATATAAACGTATAAAATTAAATACGTTAGTTAACTTCAACGAGTTTCGATTCTGAGAGAGTATGCTTTTTGCAATGAACCTTTCTTATATTAACGTTGTCACATCCAACTTATGAGAGTTTATGCTTTTAGAAAGTTATCATAAAACCAAATACTCCTGTTAGTATTACGACCATGTATTTGTTTGATGACTCAAGCCGTGTAAACTATGGTCTATTCAAAGAGGAGGATCGAACCTGAACTTAAGTTCACTTTTGATTCTCGCTGCTTCCTCAGACGTCACCTGTGTCATATTATCATGCTCCTCATGGGCCATGCAGGTAATTTAAATTTTATTTTAAACAATATGCATTCCATTTTGTGTAATTATACAATGTATTTCGCCCGCTTCAAAACTCATTCATTATTTCTTTAGTCCACATAATATCGTTAGACATCGCGTGTATGTGTCATGCTCTTCAAGGCCCATGTGGTAGCATGTTTTTTCAGTGCATTTTGCATTATGTATTCATATATGAGATAATGTATATGAATGTCGCATTGTTGGTCAATACATGTATGATGTATTTGTGTGTTATATAACGCATATACATGATAGATTTGATGTGTTGGATAGTACATGTGTTGTGTATTTGAATGTTGATTAATGCACTTGCATGACTATTTTGTATGTCTTATGGTATGCTTGTGCAATGTATATACATGAATTTCAATGAATTTTCACAACATTTCAACATGTTTCACAATGCATTCATGCAACGCACTTGCATATTCATAGTGCACTTGTGCGACATCCTTGAATATATTTTAATGCACTTTATATGAGGCACTTGCATTTTACTTAGCATACCTGCATTATGCATTTGTATGTTTGTTTAGTTTGTATGCATACTATTTTTGTATAATTGCTGGTGCATTTACATGGTACATTTATATGATCAATGATATGCATACATATTATGCAGTGCAATCGTATGGTTAGCAGTATACGTACATGCCACTTGACATATCTGTATAACGCATTTGTATGTATTTGGTACATGTGCATTATACAATAGGGGGATTGTAGGTGACACCCTTCGGTGATTTGGTGTGTCATACACACTTTAATGAGTGGTCTTACAATCCGTGACATATAATAGTGTGCTATAGGAGGCAAATGTTCACGGGGTGTACGACATTCACGGGGTGTACGACATTCACGGGGTACATACGAGTTTTCTAACTTTAATAGCTGGAGTGCATGCTATATAAGACACTTGTACCTTCTTCTCTGGAGGACACTACATACTGTCAAATGCCTTCTCTAGCCTCCTAAACCAGTTCTCTGCCTCTGTAGGCTCAACAACACTGTTAAAGCTTAGAGGTTTCAATCTCAAAAACATCTGCAGATGTCTCTCTACCTCATCATATCTCATAGCAGGAACCTTGCTCTGTGCCTCACCTAATCATCTGGGCTATCAGAGTAAACTGCGAAATTGTATTAGAACCAACTCTCGGAGTTGTACTGTGTACAAGAGCTATTTAACTGGCCATCTGTTATGTCTAAGTCTAATGGATCCATACTCTCATATAATATAATTGAATATACATACACATAAAACAAATAATAATGAACACCTAAATAGATTCGAAACTACCCCACTTAACTTACATATTAATTCATATAACTCTGTTTTACGATTAATTTCAAAACTATTGCGCTGATATCACAAAAGCTTCTTACAACCCAATCCGACCAGGACAGATCCTATCGTGTTGAGCTATGACAGGTAAATCCCAAGATCGAGTTTTGAAATATTCAGACGCTCTTGTAATATTCATTTTAATAAATTATAGACTATAGAGCTACTGAAATCATATATGGGTAAAATTCTATAATAAGCATAGAAAATACATTACATCACTTTTTATTTTATTTATTGTTCAACACCTTTATATAACTCATATGATGGTTATATGCTTTTGCACCCATCTAGCTTTTCAAATCAAGGTTGGGTCCGAATTCTCAACTTTTAGAATTGAAGCTGCTCTCTCATTTAAGGTTGGGTTCAAATTCTCAACTTTTAGAATTTCGAGTGTAGACTTATCTCGTTAGGTCTTTTTTCACCTTTACTTGTGCGGATCTATTCCCCATATATGATTTATTTCACCTTTTCAATATCATTCATCTTTAACAATCATAAACTAGGTTATTGTAGTCACTACTTAATAAATGAATAAATTTTTACATAGAATAAATTGAAATTGAAATGCTATCATAAACATAACAATAGTGAAGTTGCAAATATAAATATTTTACTATTCCCTATAGCATCGTTTGGGCATCTCATCTCGTTTTCCAGAACAGTTGGGTAAACTAGTTCACCCTAAGTACCCCAAATCATTTTCCTTTTGTAAACAACCTCAACATACATTTCTTTATTTATACATACTTTCAAATACAATAACACAAAAAATATGAATATATTGCAAATTACTTCAATTGCACCCTTCTTCATTCAATTCAACATTCCTTTTCTATGCTGAAGATCTTTTGTTCACTTTCCGTCCTTTCCTTTCCTACTATAACAATCTCCACAACAATCCTATGCTGTAATTCAGCAAACAACAGCCTCTACAGCAAACTTAGGCTGTAATTTCAGCAAAAGCAGCCAAATTTCCGCAACAGAAAACTATAACACTACACAAATTTCAGCTATTACTCCCCAAATTCTAAATTCAGCAACTACCAACTGTTTCATATATCTGAATTTCAACAAACATCAGCATGTTTATTGCAGATTTTAGCAAACAACACTTAATTCCAGCAGCAGAAATGAATTCAACCACTAACTATAGCATCTACCTAATCACCCTTACCTTGGTTTGCTGAAATTCTCCCCCACAACAGCCTGCATGAATTCTATCTAGAAGCACTTGCTCCCTCTCAGCTCACAATTTTTCTACTTTCGGCCAGCAACAAACCTTCCTCCATCACCCAAGCACGCAACTAGCAGTTGACCCTTAGAGTGACGGATGTGAGGAAAAAGGCTTAAGGTTTTAACTGATTTTCTTGTACTAATATATTATAAAAGAAATTCTACTCAGATTCCACTCTTACCTTATAATACTTTACAAGTACATCCACTACGCCACTTTCCTGCATTGCTAGCTGTTGGATGGATTAAGGAATTCATTAGCCAATGCATGCAAGCCTTAGTTGGATTTTCTGGTGATAGACTAAAATGAATTAACTATTAATTGAACTAATACTTTGTATGACATTAACTATTACATTAATTGTTACTTTATTAATAAACAATTATTAATTTAATAGCTATATAAATATTTTGCTTACATTTACTTTAAGTATTTTGGGTATTATAATTTACCTCTCTTTGTTGAAATTTCATCCTCAAAATTCCTTAGCGTAGCGGTTATAAAACAAATGAGGGGATTTCAGTTTAATGTCTTCTCTCTCGTAGGTTGCCTCTTTTTCAGGTCTGTATTTCCATTTCACTTTAACATAAGAAATCTGATGTTTTTGAACTGTTTAGTATCAAAATCTAGTATTTTTTTTGGTTCTTCAGTATATATTAGATTCTTCTGTAGCTCAATTTCATCATGTGAAATTCTCTGTTGGGCATCTGTAATCTATTTCCTTAGCAGTGACACATGAAAAATATTATGTATATCTGACATGTCATCTGGAAGAGCAAGTTTATAAGCAACAATGCCAATCTTCTCAATGATTTCAAAAGGTCCTATACCTTGGATTCAATTTGCCTCCTTACCCAAATCTGGCTATACCTTTCACAGGTTTAACCTTTAGAAATACAAAGACCGACTTAAAAATTAACTTTTCTGTACTTGGGGTCATAATACTTTTGCTGGCGATCCTGAGCAGCTTTCAATCTGTTTCTAATTAATCTAATTTTATCTGTTACTTCATCAACTAACTCTGGACTCATTATCTATCTTTCTCCTACCTCAACCCAAGTTAAGGGCATTCTGCACTTTCTACCATAAAGAGATTTATATGGTGCCATTTGTATACTTGATTGGTAACTGTTATTGTAGGAAAGTTCTATTAATGGTATGTGATCTTCCCAACTACCTCTAAAATTTAAAACACATAATTTCAATAGGTCTTCTAATACCTGAATTGTTCTTTCAGATTGACCGTCAGTTTGAGGATGAAAAGCTGTACTGAAGTGCATATTTGTGCCCAAGATTTCATGAATGTTTTTCCACTATTTGGAAGTAAATCTACCATCTCTATCTGAGACAATAACTTTTGGAATACCGTGCAATCTGACAATCTTTCACATACAGGTGTGCCAATTTGTCTACTTAATCAGTTTGCTTGATAGACAAAAAATGAACTGATTTTGTTAGTCTATTAATAATCACCCAAATGCTGTCATGTCCCTGTCTGGATCTGGGAAATCCCGTAATAAAATCCATTGCAATTTTTTCCCGCTTCCACTTAGGGATAGGTAGTGATTGCAGTAATCCACTAGTTGCTGATGTTCAGGTTTCACAATTTGGCATGCTTCACACTTGCCTATATATTCAACAATATCCTTCTTCATACCTGGCCACAAGAATATTAGTTTCAGGTCTTCAGACATCTTGGTATTGCCTAGGTTAATTGTATAGCCAAAATGATGAGCTTTCTACAAAATTTCTTTTCTCAAGTCTAGATCGTTAAGTACCCATAACTGGAATTTGTGCCTAATGATTCTATCAATATTTACAGAAAAATCTAGTCTTTTCCCTGACTGGGTCTTCTCCACCAATTTTGAATATTCACTACTGAGCTTTTGAGCTTCTTTGATGCAATCTATTAAAGTTGGCTTATTTGTCATTTGATGTAAATATTTCACATTTTTTAAATCTCTAATCTCTAATTGCAGATTCTCCATTTCCTTGATTAATTAAACCTTTTGAGTAATTATCCAGTTCATCATTCTTGTGGATTTGCGACTCAAGGCATCAGCCACAGTATTGGCTTTTCCTGGACAATACTGAATATCCAAATTAGGGGTGTATGTGAGCCGAGCTAGCTCGAGCTCGACTCGTTAACGAGCTCGCGAGCGGAGCTTATCGAGTCAGGCTCGACTTGCGAGCTCACGAGACGACTCACAATTATTATATTTAGGGTATTTTAAAAAAATTAATAATAATTTAATGCCATATATTAAATTCCCACCCACGCATTTTTCATTAATGTATAAAAGATGGCAGCCGACTTGTAATATGGGATCTAAACGGTTGCTTTTCATGTTAATTCATATAGTTTATTTTCATTACCTCATTTCAGGTGAAGGCAGCTTTTCATTAATGCAAACTTTCCTAATTTTGAAATATGGGATCCAAATGGTGGAAAATGAGAACTTTCCATTCGGACGGATGCGACATTCACAGGGGGAAAAATAAAAAATCGAACAGATGAGAAAACGAGCGGCTCGCGAGCTGGCTTGAGCTCATTTATAGTGGGATGAGCTCGAGTTCAAGCTCGCTTTTCGTCTAACGAGCTGAGCTCGATAATGCTAAAACTCGACTCGACTCGACTCGGTTACACCTCTAATCTAAATCATAATTCTTGATGAGTTCCAACCATCTTCTCTGTCTCAGATTGAGTTCTTTCTACAAAAAAATATATTTTAAGCTCTAATAATCAGTAAAAATTTCACATCTTATTCCATACAGATAATACTCTAAATCTTCGAAGCAAATACCACTACAGCCAGTTCAAAATCATGAATAGGATAATTTCGTTCATATGGTTTCAACCGTCTCGATGCATATGCAATCACTTTCATTATCTTGGACAAAAGTATAGCAATTTATGAAAATCCTTTAACAAATCTTCTGTAGTATCCTGCCAATCCTAAAAAGCTACGAACCTCTATAACATTCTTTGGTGTAGGCCATTCCACAATTGATTTTGCTTTTTGTGGGTCTATTGAAATTCATTCACTATTGATAATATGCCCCAACAGTGAAATATTCCTTAGCCGAAATTCACATTTTGAATATTTTGCTTGCAGTTTATTTTTTCTCTGTCTCGAAAACTATCCTAAAATGTTCAGCATGCTCATCATCAGTCCTCGAGTATATTAGAATGTCATTAATGAAAATAATCACAAATTTATCTATGTAGCCTTTAATGCCTGAAACCTCAATGCTTATATTTATTTTAAGTATTTTGGGTATTATAGCATCATCAACAACAAAACAACAATAATAACAACAATAAACCTTTATCCCATTATATGGTGTCAGTTAAAATAAAAATGATCAGGTGTCAGAATTGCACAATTGTCTATAATTGTAGGCAACCAAATTCCTACTAACATTTTATAATTTCAAAATATAATCAAATTACCAAGGATTATGTAAAACACTGTTTTAAGACATTCATTGTACTACAATAATATTTTCTAGTTTTTGGATTATTTTCTATTCAATAAAAATTGCCCAATTTTGAAAATACCTTGTAAAATTTTTTTAGAAAATATTCAAAATATTTATAATCTCAGTTTATATAACATATGAAAAAATTACATGGTAAAAGTTTTTCCAGTATAAAATTATTCGCGTTTTTCGCTAATAAAAATATAAGTTTAATCAGAAATTCAGAAAACTTCATATTTTTGAAAACTGATATGAAGATAATGTGACCTATCTCGATTTGGATAACTTTCCCAACTGACCCGATGGTTAATAATGGCTGGAAGCAGCTTAAAATGGCCTTTTCCCTCTCCAAAACTCTCTCTCTCTCCTATAGTTGCCGGCTACTCTATTAAATGTATGGAATAGTGCTTTTAAAATATTTTTGAAGTGCGCAAAATAGCCTAGAGCTACGACGCTAGTTCAAAATATCTTTTTTTCAAGACTGGAATGCTGTAATGTTACTATTTGCGGCTGGTACTATAGTAGAGCTGAGGCGCTCGGATACCCAGCGTCGAGATGCTCAGACACAGCGTTGAGGTGCTCTAATAGTGACATTTTAAAATTTTGCCAAATTCACACCAAATACTTGAGACTCATTATAGACCACACACAATCATTTTCAAGCATTAAAACACCCCCAAAGACATGCAATACTTCTAAAATTTTGAGTACTTCATAAATATTCAACCCAACTATTTTTATAAATTCCTCTAAGATGAGGAATGTGAAGCTCTTGTATTAAAGAGAATTTGTACAGGCCTTTCTTGAATTATTATCATATCTATAAAATTATATAGGAATTAACATATATATTATTCTTTCTCTAATTATTTCTGTATTACTTGATTAATTTTGCAATTAAATAAAATTATCATGATTTAGATAAAAACGAAATTGTAATCACTTTAGGTGAGTCCTTAGTATCTTGCTAAGATAATGCATACACTCTAGGCTGAGGATTTGGTCGACTTTGATTTGGTTCAGGAGTGGAAGTAGTTGTTCTATCATTCTTGGTCTACCAACATTTCTCTGAGAGGGTCTCATATTCATCCTTGATTCTCCTAATGGTTTGCAGTTCTTAGCTATATGTCTAGGTTGATGACACTAGAAGCAAATGTTAATCCCAGAAAGATATTCTCCCTTATGTTGCTTTCCATATTTGTTGCAATTATTCTAGCTCATCCGACTAACACTGTTACTGGGTTTTGCCTTCTTCCAACAAGACTTCTTAGATTGCGATGTTGATCTACTATGAGAATCCTAGGAAGCTCCCATAACATCAATATTCTTCCTCTTCTAAAATTCACACATTTTTTTTTGATATTTTGTATATCCATTTCTATCCTTCTAGCTCTCTGCACCAAACAGAATAATCTTTAATTCCCAGAGGAATAAGAGGCATCTTAATAACATCTTTTAACCTAGATAAAAATAGATGATATTGTTTTTGCAGTATGAATTAATTGAGAAACATATCTGGATAAAATAGTGAATTCTACTTTATATTGTATAACAAATCTGTCTTCTTGCACCAGCCTTAGAAATTTATCCTGCATTTTCCTTCTTGCAGAAAGAGGCAGAAACCAGTTTCTGATCACTTGAGTAAATTCATCCCACTTGATCTGAATGCTAGGTATCCCTCCAAATCTATTCTGGTGCTGAGCCCTGCACCACCTTTCAGCCTCATCATCAAGTACAAATGTTGCTAATGAAATCTTCCTTTTATATGGATAGAACATCCTCTCTAGTATTTTCTCGATCTGTAGTAACCAATTCTCTGCCTCAATTGGTCTTTATATCTTTAAACAATGGCTGTCTCATATCCTGGAATAGCTTTAAATGTTTATCCATCACCATGATACTGTTACTATCACTTCTTGATGGTTGATTTCTTGAATCCTGAATTAGCTTTGTCATTGTTTTCATCATTTGTGTCAGTGCATCAGGATTAACAACAATATTTGATACAGTTCTTTTCACATATTTTTTAGGATCATTCTGAGTCTTGAAATAAAATAAAATCTCTTATAAAATTTATAATTTATTCTCAAATTAACTTTCTTAACTTCAATGATCAACCTAATGATAATTTCAGTACGATTCATATCATATTTGAGCTCTGATACTACTTTTGTCATGACACTACTGTTGACCCCTGTTGTAGTGTGCAAAAAAAAAAGCCTAAAAACGACAACCTATACAAGCCCATCCCGATCTTCTAGAGCAAATCCCGCTATCGCTACAGTGTCGTAAACTGCAAACGGCGCCGTTGCAGTCGTACCTCGCGTACGAAGCCTGCCTCGATTGCGCCTCTACCTTCGCCTTTAAAATGCGAACGAAGGCTCCACACACAAAAAAGCTTCTCCTTCCCCTCTCCCAAACCCGAAGCCACCGTCGCCTCCACCTCTACAATCGCAACCGAACTCCTCAATCCGATCCCATTCCAGAACTTTGATTCAGTCGAAGCCCTACCTACCCGAGCCGCTCGAGCCCGCCTCCTTATTTCTCCGGCCAAGCGAGAGAGAGAGAGAGAGAGGAAGAAAGACCTACCTAACTGAATCCGTCGCTGCTCCCGACCTCTACCCGATTCTCTGTCTCTGGCTGACCTCCAAAGCCGCAAGTTGCAACTACTTCCTTCCCTCAAGCCGACGCCTGTCTACCTGGCCTCATACCCGAACCCGCAAACCTCTTCCTTCTTCCTCCTCTACCGATCTCCACCCAGCCAAATCCCCTCAGCCGAGCACCCTCACCTATAGTCGCTCCTCTCTGTCACAAACAAGACCCAATCCTTTGCTCCAACCCGACCTCTTCACCAAGCCGCAATAGTAAGGTAGTGATTAGGGTAGTTTTAATATTAGTGATAGTTTCTTCTATTAATGTTTGTAATGTTATTGTAGTTTATTTTTACTATGTAACTATTATTATCATTGTTTAATTATAATTGTTTATTATTAATAATGATTAATTATAATTAATTATAATTATTACAATTAAGTATTTTAATTATATTTAATTATTATCGATAACAATTAGTTTTAATTAAAATAAATTATAATTAATTTTTAATTATTATGGTTAATTATTATTATTAATAATTAACTATAATTCATTAAAATTAATTATAATTAACTTTTAATTTAAAATTAATTATTAACAAATATAATTAAATATGATTAATTATTATAATTATAATTAATTATTTTTAATTTATAATTAATTACATTAATTTTAATTAATTATAATTAATAATAATAATAATAATAAAAAAAAGAGGCTCTTTTCTCTTGGCTCGGTCCACGAGCCAACATCTCTACCCCGAAGCTTGCAAATGTATAACCCTTAGACCTAAAACTCCGAAACTTGCTTTCGTATTTTGCGGCGGACTGGAAAATCGCCTATACACTCGTTTGTTCGTGTGGTGGGATGGGACCACGGTGCGGCGCCTACAACGAGGTGGGTAATCACCTAAAATCCTGTCCTCAACGTTCGTGTCGAGCCGGCAAACCGCCTATACACGCATTTATTCGCGTGGTGGGAAGGGAACCCGGTGCGACACCTACGACGAGGCAGGTAGGCCTTATACACGTTTTTCTTAGCGTGGTGTGGACAATTTTAAGTACGCGTACGCGGCTCTGTACTTGCGGGGAAACAACTGCTCTTCTTTTGAATCAGATACCGTCGAAGACCCCATACACGCTTTTATTAGCGTGGTGGGAATGAAGACACGGCCGCGGTGTCTAAAGACACCTACCATACACGCTTTTATTAGCGTGGTGGGAATGAAGACACGGCCGCGGTATCTAAAGACACCTACCATACACGCTTTTATTAGAGTGGTGGGATGGCCCAGTTTCCCAAAATTTTCCCTAAATGGGGGAGACGCCGGGAGGTTGCCGAAATTTTGGGTGAACTTGAGACCGTACTTGGACTTGATTGAACTCAAAAGAAGAGGACCTGGACTTGAATTCGAACTTAAATGAACAAAATTTTTTTCGAAATGAACAATGAAATGTACTTAAGTGAATTTGAATCCAAACAAATGACAACATACGGCAGGAGACTTGAATGAGTTTGAACTCAAATGCGAACATGAACCATGACTTGAACATTGAAACTTAAGCAAAGACTTGAGTCGGACTGCAAGGGACATAGAACTTGAGCTTATTACTTAAACTCAAGCAAGGATTTGAACTCGCAAAGGATAGCAGGGGACCAATTTGAACATCTACAAAGAACTTGATTCGAATAACAAAACATTTGCAAATGCATTACAATGAACTATAGTTGGATTCAAACTTAAACAAATAGCAAGGGGCTGAGCTTCGGGTGCTTAAGCATGGGAATGCAAATGTCAGTTCAAGCTATGAATCATTTAATGGAATATCAATCAACACCTCATGGTTAGTATTGATGCATAGTCATTTATGTGGAGTCTTACTATCAATGCCGATCAACTTGCAAGTACAGTGGTCCACCAAATAAAGGTAACATCGAGTGAGTCGTAAATACAATGGACTCCCTACGAGCATGAATGAGAAATATGCAACAGGTGTAATAACCCCCACATAGTCAATCTCAAACTGCAAATAAGAGTACCAGATCCTTGTGTGTTATGACGATCAGTGGGTAATGTTTACAAAGGTGCTCTCACAATCAACATATTAAAAGAAATTAGTGACGAATATAAGAGACTTGTCGTGAACTCAATGCACAAGCAAACACAATAATCTGCTAGCCGATGTTCATAGAGAAAGTATGTGGGTAAATGCAGCAATATCACAACCTGTCTGCAAGCAGAAGAAGAAAGTTGTAGTCTGAATGTTGTAGTTTGTGAAAGGACAAGGGTAACAGGTTTTGATGAAAGCATCAATATTGTGAGTAAATGTTATCCCATAAGCAACATCAGGGGAATTGCAATGAATATAAGTGCTTGCAATACTAGAAGATTCTTGATGAATATTTACAAGCGACCATAAGAGACTTGTAAGTGTTCATGAACGACAATGAAAGACATACAAGTGAATATATAGCTTTTAGACAAAAACAATAATCCATTCATAAGCTATGAGAGGCCTGTGGATGTTTGTGGACAATAAGAAAATATATACGAAGGAATACAATATACTCGCCAAACTACGAATGAATTCAAGGGGGCAAGAGAGTGAATACTACGATGCTCTTTCATTGACATCAGTTAGTCAGCAAACGAAAGCTATAGTTTCCTACAAATATTGAAATTTAGTGTGTGGCAGTGCCCTCCAATTAACATTCGATTAAAGTCAATGACAGTCTTTGCAATAGACATGTGGGAAGAGATAGTAGCACGCCTATTTGCAAACATTAATGGATGTTTGTAATGAGCATATCAGCTTATTTGTAGACAACGACAATAGATCAGACGTGACAGCAATGATGTCTTTGCAACCAACATCAGGCATCTAGAAGATATAAATAACAGTTATCACAATAATTAGAAGATATGCCAGTTCCTACGGTCCACTATAGAAGACTCGTCATCTACAATCAAGTACATGAATAATGGTGGCAGAGGTAGTTTGTCCGTAACACATTTGAGATACCTACCAATTGCCGTAGCAAAGACACTATAACACTTCCACAGCCAACAATTGTTCGAAATCAGTCAAATACACCAGCTCTCCATAAGCAAGGGCAGATGGTGCGTAGTGAAATAAAAATATCTATGGGATTGTAGGAGCCTCACAATACTCCCTACATGCTATATGCAAGCAAACGTCGGATGATATGCAGCAAGTGAAAGCGTCTATGGCTCGCTGTAAAAGGCTCGTAGTGCACCCAACATATTGTCCACAAGCAAAATACAAAGTGACTATATCAATTGCAAATGCCAACAGGTTATTGTGGGAACCCCATCGTGCATACAACAGTCTACCTACAAGAATCTACAAAATGCAAGCAGGAAATTCGTTAGTGTACTATAATCTACCTGCGTAAACCATACAAGTAGTGCACGACAGTCTGCATGTACAAAGCAGCAAACAACTCAATCCACAAGCTGCTGTCGAACGCCACCGGATCTGCAACCTTCGTATAAGCAGACAGAAGGCGTTCATAAATATTCTAAGGATGCCCCCACACATGCACCGTAATTTGTATACACATAGGTACACTAAAGGGGCATATATAATTATACACCCGCATGGGCGCTGACGAGCTAGTTATTGGTACACACGTGACGTCTAGGGATGCTGCGCGGGTTAACAAATCTGAACTTGATCCTGCTAAAGCAAGTAAATGGGAGTTGACAAGGTTCAACAAATAATTATAAAATGCCCCCAAACACCCGCATCGGCCTCGACGAGTGTGTTATTGGTACACATGACGTCTAGGGATGCTGCGCGGGTCAATACATTTGAACCTGATCCTCCTAAGCAGGTGAATAGGAGTCGACAGGGTTCATCAAATAACTATAAAATGCCCCCAAACACCCGCATGGGCCCCGGCGAGCGTGTTATTGGTATACACGTGAATTTGAGTTCGAGCCCGATCCTTCTATGCAAGTAGATAGGAGTCGATATAGTTCGAATCATAAAACAAATATACGGTCGCGAGACCAATCAAAATATTTGTTTTATAGTTCATATTAGGTCTTCAAGGTCTTCAACAAAGAGAATTCAGTTATAAAGGCATAAAGCCTATGAAACCCGGTCCTCAATCGACAGCCCGATAGAGTCGACAAGGTTCAACCCATAAACACAAATGACCCTAAAGTCACCCCGATGATGGCCGTGTTGAATGTATATCTCAATCGGAGGGGTTCACAAACACTTTCAAATGCCATCCAAATACCCATCAAAATCCAAAACTCCTCTCAAATCCAAAACCCAAAAAATCACATTTCCAAGATATTCAAAATTGAAATCCAATCATCAACCATTTAAAGCATAAATTCCATCCACCCTCCGCAACAGTTTGCCGAGGTGGACAAATTAAAAAAATACTTCAGCTCACAAAGAGCTCATGCTTAGTCAAAAATATCACTAAGATCCATTCTCAAACAATCTCCTGCCAGCAAGGACATGGTACGAGTCCTCTAACCGACAGTTTCGCCGCCAAATGGCACTGCAGGATAAACGGTTATGACTCGGGGCCCTCTGAACCAGGTGATCGCCGCCAAATGGCACCATTATATTATGGTTATGGCCAGAGCCCGTATGCTCCCCAATGGCATCAAATCCTTGAGATATGAATCAATAGGATATGATCGATAGGGCACAAAGCTCTCTGTTAGCTAAGGTGGATTCAAATTTGTCCCCTTAGACAAATACTCACCCCAGGTCTATAAGGTTCCCTTGGACGAAGCAACCCATGGCTGCCGACAAGGATCCTTTTGTCAGGTTCGGTCGACTACCTCCTCTGACTACGTAGACCAGGGACAACGATGGCTCGGGATGACGGAACCATGGGATCTTGATCGGGTCCATCATCCATTCCCCCACCATCCGCTTTAAGTGCAAGATGGTGAAATTTCCAATTTTAAATGTCAAATCTTCCAACCTTTCAAATTCCCAACCCATGCTGCTACTATAGCCAGATAACACGTATCTCTACATATCTGATTGATGACTAGCCTTAATCGAAAGTTCTCTCTCGTTATCGGGAGGGGTAATTAACTATAGGGGCTTGCGCCTATAGGAAACCAGAACTCAGATCATAAAGTCCTCGCAAAATGAGGGCGAAATCTCTGGGTAGTGCCTTATCTACAAACCCATCTGCCTTCCAAAATTTATCCCGGAACTTAGTTCTTTAAAACTCCCCCTCTAATAAAGCAAAGCGGGTGGAGGCCGGGGCCGAATTTTCGGAGCTCACAACTACTCAGATACTCGAGTTAATGAGGCGGGAACAGAGAGAGGAATATGTCGGATGGTTAATTCATTTCTTTACCAAATACATAAACAATCAACACTTACATCACTCATAAAACCGAAGAGCCACTAACAAACTTACAAATTTGAAGTGAATATGTACATAAATCAGATTTTATTTGTCTTCATTCGATCGCCTATTCTGTAGACGTATTCCTCTCTCTTAGTCATTTCTATATATCAGAAGATGTACCTAAAAGTTTATTTCACAGTTTGAGTTTACCTAGTAAACTGAATAAATTAGCCAACTTATGGCATAACATTTATATATACATAAAATAATGATATTCAATTAATTTTCTCTTACAATTACACACACATAGATATGTACCAGTACCATAGTGCGTGAACTCCTACAATTGCATGTATGCACCTTTTCCTTTTCCGTTTAACTTTTCATTTACATGTGATAAATTCTTTATTCATTTCATTTATCTTTATATGACTTTGAAATAGTATATGCATTTTTAAATCTACTTTCTTTTCCTTTACATGTATTTTAAGTCGACATATATATATATATATATATATATATATATAACCTTAACAGCTAGCTTTTATCATTATGAATATGATAATCTTCAAATATTTTTAATTGAATAAATAACTAGGAGACTGCATTTAATAAAATAACAATACTTGCCTATTTTAATTTTCTTTCGTCAGAAATTGACTTCTAATACACGTCTCAATTTAGGTACTTAATTCTCCCTCTGTTCCAAAGTAATATTAATTGACATTATATATTATTAGCCAAATTTTGAAGAATCAACAAAGCAATAATAAATATCAAAATTTTCTAATTTAACGAACTATTTTTCGAATCACATTGCATATAGTATTTCCTAAAATAGGTTGAAAATTTCAACTATATAACTTGCATCGTTTACCATAAATTTGCTTCTTTCTTGCCAAATCGAACTTCCACCAACTTGATTTCTTCTTTTTAAAAATCACATACTATTGCTTTCCATCAAGGGATAAAATATTTATGCATTTTATTCTTAAAATTTGAACGGAAAAAGAATAGGAAATTGAACTGACTTACAAAAAAGAAATTTCTAACACAAATTCTCCCTCTCTCCCAAATTCTTTCTTCTCCTCGCTCAATTGAAACATAGACCCCTTTTTTAGGCTTAATCACAAAAGAATTTTCAATAAAATGAGAAAAATGCGCCAACTTACCTTCTCCTTTTTCTTCCTCTTGGCACAGAGCTTCTCACGCCTTTTGCTTTCATTGAAATGAGTGAAACGAAGATATCTCCCATAAAGAGTCGTTACTTCTCACTCTCGCATGTGTCCGTTCACTCGATCCCGACCAGTCCACACGCTTGATTGAGCCGCTCACGTGCGGTTGCTGTGCACCTGTGGTCCGGTTTCGCCTCCACCTGCTTCAGTGCAAGGTTTCGATTCGGCTGAACAGGACCTGCCGATTCTTACAATATATGCTGATATACGTTCTGAATGATGTGTATTTTTCATCTTTAGGATTTATTTTGATTTGATTATATCATAACGATCTGTCTATGAAAGAGAACTTGTTGTAATTACACATATTGTCAACTAATAATTCTGATGAGCGGAAATTCATCTTTCGGACATGCCTTGTTGAGATCCCAAAAGTGAACGAAGAGTCCACATCAATCACATGAAATTCGACTTATGTATAAATTTCTCCAAATTTGAGAGGAACTACGAATAACCCCATAGTCTTTTGATGTTTTTTTATTAAACCCATGTACCATTAGTTTATCCTGTCTAAAGATGCTGCACGTCAAAGGATAATGATCTCAATGCTCTCAGGTTCATGAGATTTATAGAAGATCTAGGGTCGACCATGATCTGGCCTATCATGATGCCATCACTCTCTGCGGTAATATGTAAATAACAATTATCTGTCATTCCAAGCATTAGCTCGTTCTTGACGAAAGTAATGATTTGTTCATTCCGAGCTTGTAAAACTTCAGTCATACAACGTTCAACGAAATATGCTTCATATCTTTCGAGATTTTGGAGAGCTTTAATAAAAGTCTCCCGAAGATCTTTTGACATTAGGAGAGCTTCATATATACTGAGTTGTGCAGGAATCTTTCTCAAATTGGATAAAATAGTTTAATCTACCCAATTGTTTGAAATAAAAAATTTTCTTTGGGTCTTTAGGAATGATTTACCTTATTGACAATTATTTCCTTCTCTTTCTCGTTATTTGAGACTCACTTCTTCAGTGGGGGCGACAATACTTTGCCACTCCTTAAATGTACCTGAGCCACTTCATTTGATTCAAATTTATCTGACGGAGCATTTTCTTTAGAGTCAGAAATTGTTGCTTTAGGAGATTCATCTGGGCGTTCCCTAGAAGTGATGCATTGTATGGACTAAATACAGTGACAAGTGAGCAAGGGCCGTTGCATCGGCGCCTAGGTACAGTGTTAAATAGGAAAGGGTTCCCACATCATGGACGGATGTGGCAACTAAGCTAGTCCATAAAATTAAAATTATAATAGAAACTTAGAATATAGGTTCCCTTACAGATAAATTAATGAAATTAATAGATATTATGATTCACAGGAAGATAAATATTCTTTGCATTCAGGAAACTAAATGGGTTGGAGAGAATGCTAAACAGATTGATAGTTTGGAATTTAAACTATGATATTCTGGTAGGAGTTGTACTAGAAATGGTGTAGGTGTGATTATAGATAAGAGTTTGAAGGATAATTATAAAAATTAATAGAATTAGAGATAAAATTATAACTTTAAAGATTATTGTTGATGCTAATATTATTATTATAATAAGCGCTTATGCTTCTCAAGTAAGTTTGGATATGTGTTCATAAGTAAAATTTTGAAATGACCTAGAAGAATTAATTCAAATGATACTTCTCGAAGAAAGAGTTTTTATTGGAGGAGATTTAAATGGATATGTTGGTAGAGAGATAGATGATTTTAAAAGTATTAATGGTGGTTATGGATTTTGAGCGACTAATGAAGGTGTTAAGATCATATTATTTTTTTTAGCTTATGATTTTGTAATTGCTAATACCTTATTTAAAAAAAAAGATGAGTATCTCATCACTTATAAGAATGGATATAGTAAAACTCAGATTGATTGTTTTCTTATAAGAAAAATAGACCGTTTAGATTGCAAATATTATAAAGTTATTCTGATTGAAAGTTTATGTATCAAATTTTGCTTATTAGTTTTGGACTTTAAGATGAAGAGGCAGAATATAAAAAATAAAGTAAATCGTTATTCTAGGATTAGATGTGGGCATTTAAAAAATATTAACAAAAATATTTTTGAGAGCAAGCTTCTAGATTTGATCTTAAGATTTTGTTTGTGCATGAGGAAGCTAGTGTTATGCGAGAAAAAAGTAGCTAGTGATATTAAGAATATTGTAAAAGATGTGCTTGGAGTATCAAAGAGAAAAGCTATTAATAGTAAAAATAGTTGATGGTGAAATCAAAATGTGCAAGAAAAGATAAAAAATAAGAAGATTTGTTATAAAAATTGGGTTAGCTATAAAAACTCTAATAATTGGAAAAGATATAAAGAGGCCCGTAAGGAGTCTAAGAAAACAATTTGCAATGTAAAGATTTTAACTTTTAATAATTAATATAAAAGATTAAATACTAAGGAGGATGAAAGATATATGTATAAGTTAGCTAAATAAAGAGACATGAGTAGTAAGGATTTAGTTCAAGTGAAGTGTGTTAAGGATGAAGATCAAAAGTGCTTTTATTAGAAGAGGATATTCAACAAAGGTGGATGAAATATTTTGCTAAACTTTTTAATGAAGATTATGAGGATGCAATTGACTTTAATAATCCTAGCACCCTAAATGAAAATAAAGATTTTTGTTTTTATCAGCGTATTAGTAAAACTGAATTTAAAGAGGCTTCAAAGAAAATAAAGTGTGAAAAAGCTATTGGACCTGATGATATTCCAATAGAGGTGTGGAAATGCTTAGGAGATGAAGGAATTTCTTGGCTTACTAAACCTTTTAATATTATTTTGAAAACTAAAAAGATGCTAGATGAGTGGAGAATGAGTGTGCTTATTCCTATTTTTAAGAATAAAGGTGATGCACAAGATTGTGCGAATTATATAGGAATTAAGTCAATGTGTCATATTTTAAAACTATGGGAGAGAGTTATGGAGCATAGGTTACGGCATGACACTAATGTTTCTCAAAATTAATTTGAATTCAGGCTAGGTAGGTCTACTATGGAAGCTATACATTTTTTGAGAGGTTTGATGGAGAGGTTTAGAGAGAATAAGAAGGATCTACATATGATTTTTATTGATTTAGAGAAAGCATATGATAAAGTTCCAAGAGAAGTGCTATGTAGAGTTCTACATAAGAAAGGGGTTAATATTGCTTATATTCAAGTCATTAAGGATATGTATGTAAGAGCTGTTACTTGTGTTCAAACACAGGGTGGTTTGACCAAATATTTTCCTATTTCAGTTGGATTACATCAAGGATCAGCCTTAAGCCCATATCTTTTTTCTTTAGTCATGAATGTTCTCACTAGACATTTTAAGAGGTTGTACCTTGTTGTATGCCTTTTGCTGATGATATTCTTCTTTTTGATAAAACTAAAGAGGGAGTTAAAGGTAAACTTGAATTATGGAGGTCAACCTTAGAGTCTAAAGGCTTTTGTTTGAGTAGATCTAAAACTGAATATCTGGAGTGTAGTTTTAGTAATAATAGTTCTAGTGGAGGGATTGTGACTTTGGGCGATCAAGTCATTAATAAGAGCACGCATTTTAGATATCTTGGGTCTATTGTTCAAAGTGATAGTGAAATAGATGGGGATATTATTAGTAGAATTCAAGTTGGATGGTGGAATGCATCGGGCTTGTTATGTGATAGAAAAGTCCCTCTCAAACTTAAGGGAATATTCTACAAGATGGTAGTGAGACTTGCAATGCTTTATGGTGCAGAATGTTGGCCATTAAAAGATAAGCATAATATTAAGTTAAGTGTTGCAGAGATGAGAATGCTTAGGTGGATGAGTGTCTTTACTCTTAAAGATAGGATACAAAATAAGCATATACATGAGAAGGTTGGAGTAGCTCCAATGAAAGATAAGATTAGAGAGAGTTGCCTTAGATGGTTTTGTCACATAAAACGACGGCCTTTCAATGACCCAGTTAGGAAAGTAGATGTATTAGATTTTTCTTATATTAAGAAAGGTAGATGTAGACCTAAAAAGTCTTGGTTAGAAAATATTAGAAATGACCTTTCTTTATTAGATTTAGATGAGAATTTGACCCTTAACAAGACACAATAGAGAAAAAAGATTCATGTAACCGACCCCACATAGTGGGATAAAGGCTTGTTGTTGTTGTAGGCTTTGATGAAATAGATGCACTTAAAATTAGCAATCCTTTTAAGTCTAGCACCGATTCAAAAGGAGATTTTCACATGGCACCTATAACTACTTCAAGCTACTTCAGCATTTTCGTTGTCTTCCTAGAGACTACAGTCTCCCATTGTTCGAGTGGCTTGTCATTTCCTCCTAGTATCAACATTGGTTGAATATTAGGATTGGCCGGCTGTTTCCCTCTATCTTCTTTAAAAACATATTTTCTTTTATCAACATTATATGCCACTTGTTTTCCCTTATGAATCTTGAAAGAGAACGTGGAATGAGTTTCACTATTCCTAGTGTCGGGAGCTTTATCTTTTTTTAATATATATGAGTGGCCTTCAGATTTTGATAGATTTAATATTTCAAACTTCGCCACTTTATCCAGTAGGTCTATAAATGTGGTGATAGAAGCCATAGAGGAGCCAACTGTGTTTTGAATAGAAGGCGGAGTGATCGTCAATTGAGCTGTTTAATTTAATAAGGGTGGGCCTGATCATGGACTTTTGCATCTTGATTAGTTGTTATGATTGTTCTTAACACATGTTTGAATTTTGAAGGAGGTGGCCAACCGCACAAATAGGGTTTGCCAATCCAACCTTCCATTTGTGTCAACATCCTCTATCTTATTCTTCAAGTAATCGAACTTCATGCTTATGTTTTAACTTGAGTGTTATGATCTTTATCTTGATATTTATTTCTTTCTCAATTTATCGGTCCTCTATTTTGGTGGGAGTTTGGTTAGCTTGAAGATGTCTAAGTGGTCTCGAGCTTGTACTTCTTTCATCCATATCGTATGGTGGTCTATTTGATAATTTTACCTAGCTGATCTCTACTCTACAATCTCTCATATCTTGGACATTCTTTGATATTCTGATGTTGTGGTGTTTCTATGACTGCTCATCTCTGGTTGGATTTTTGTTGTGTGCTTTGTTAATTTTGAGGAGTTACTTGTCTGTTGCCTCGTTTATTTGGATACGTGTTCTTGTGTATTTTTCTTTTTTTTTTGGGTTGTTATAATCCCTATTTGTTTTAAGGCTCAACGTTTTCTTTTTTTCTTAGGGTTACCTTTTCTTTTTTATTGGCAAATTTTAATCATCTTGCTCTGTTTTCCCTAGTCAGGCTATTCAAGCTAAAAAAAAAAAAAGAAATTTAAGTTCGTTTAGCACATATTCTTTAACAGCTTCCATACTACATCAATCTTATTGAGCTTGTTTTTAGACAATGTAAATCGACATCACTAATTTTGTTCAGTTGGGTTCATGTATATAAATATCCTGCTTACTACATCTTTTTTTTTTCCTTTTCGGTAGCGTATTCAATACCAGCATAAAGAAATAATTTCTTCAAGCAGTATATCTTAGTGGACTAGAAAAGGTTTCGATCAACGGAATCTTCAGAGAAGATATCTGCTTCTTAAAATCTGAATTTTGTATTTTCTGAATGTATTATGATCTCTTCTTGTGCACAAGTGGTGTACTGACAGTTTGAAATGCTTTCACATAATATATTGCTGCTACAGAAGCAGCGGACTCACTGCTTTTGGGATCTGCTCGAAGTTTATGATTACGTGCTTTCTGTTCTATTTGGATTGGCATTACTTCCTTCAATAAATTAAATGACGTATTTGTAGGCACATGTTTACTCCAATGTTCCTGTAAAAATGAATGAAAGACTTCCAAAAAACTTGAACTTTTGCTCGGCATTTCTTGCAAACATTGATGAGCACAAGTCAGTTGCAGTGAAATTTTTTGGCAAAGACTACACTTTACCCCCCTGGTCAGTCATCGTATTACCAGATTGCAAGAATCTAGCATTTAACACCGCTCAGGTGAGATTCAGAGCATATTTCACCATTTTCAAAGTGCAGTTCTATTGTGTGTGCTGAAGGGTGTGCCATTTCGTCTTCATCTTTTCACTCATTTCTGGTGCTGCCTTTTAAATTATAGATTTTTATTTTCAATGAAAGACACTTTCATGCGTTCAAATTTGATAACTAAGAATCTGATAATTCCACGTTCTTTACTAAAGAAATGCTGAAACCGGTTCCCTTAACTGGTGGAAAGATGACATTCATTACTGAAAAAATGCCAATACCAATGCCCTTGTCTTGTGCAAAGATTATACCTTGTGTACGCTAAATATGTGGTACTGGCAAGTTGCTAGGTTTAGTCCAGTATGCCTCTGAGGACCTCAACCAAGATGCGCTCATCCAACATAGAGGGGGCCTTTCCTCAATAATATCCAACAGGAGCATGCACTCACCCCTGAGGAGCTTGACCAAGGAAGCACATTTTGGGAGGAACTTTGCCCAGCAGGTCTCGACCAAGGAGGTACTTTCCTCATGAAAACTCATCTAAAAGGAAAACTCGCTCCTGCCAAGGTCTCATCCCTCAGAGGGCCCCCTCATCAAAAGAAAGGAGATGCACACCTACCACCCACATTAATGGCCTCATAAGTCATGCTAGTCCCCAGCTAGGCACTCCTATGGAGCACTCACCAGCGACACTAGCTCGAGGCACTATCATGAGAAACACTCATCAACCATAGGTATTCACCATATGTAGCTAGAACCTCATTATAAATGGCCATTCATGTGCAATCAGAGTCATATCTATGTTTCTATAATTGTCAAATCCCGATTTATAGCAACAATGACATTGATGGAGTTATTGGAAATCACCAACGGCTACGCTTACATTGAGGAGTACAACAACATGATTTGAGTCCTCTTTCCCTACTTGTCCCATAGATTTTCCTGTGTGTAGCAACTATAGACTAAACATCAGTGGCCGAAGTCACCTTCACTGAAAAAGTTTGGTCGGTGAGTGGCATTATTCGTTTAACTATGCAGTGGTGGCTGCTGCCCTAATCTTTGACCACCAGATCAACAATTGAAGCTTGTCAACATTTTATCTTGCCTGAAGGGCAGGTCTACCATATAGTTTCTTTAGAGAGCAATGGGAAATTGAAGAAATATTTGCCCTACCCTTTACATTGGGTGAGGGAGAGCATGGCGATGGACAAATTTATTATGGTGGACGCAGATGCCACCTATAACGCCATTTTTGAGCGACTGCTGTTGAACATGAAAATAGCTGTTGTTTTAACTTACCACATGGCGATCAAGC
Source organism: Dendrobium chrysotoxum (assembly GCA_019925795.1). Taxonomy (NCBI): domain Eukaryota; kingdom Viridiplantae; phylum Streptophyta; class Magnoliopsida; order Asparagales; family Orchidaceae; genus Dendrobium; species Dendrobium chrysotoxum. The sequence goes on along the minus strand of CM034300.1, from coordinate 24,107,086 downwards.
TCCCAACAGGCTGTCAGGACGTCACTGTGAGGGGAAACTTGGTCCAATCAATAGACTCTTATTTTAAAGCTGTGGTGAAGGTGATGTTGCAACATAAGTTCTACATCTTGAAGTGCACAGAGTAGGGATGGAGATCACTAAACTAGCAGAGCCAGCCCTAGAAGCAAAGGGCGACCTTGAGCATACTCTCAGGATTAGCATGTCATTCAGCAATGAGCATCATGATGAACTCATCCACTTCCTTGACACAGATTAATCGTGCTTTCCTTGAGAGCTGCTAAGATGCTAGGTATCGACAATGAACTTGCTTTCCATAGATTAAATGTAAAGGACAGGTGAGACCTATCAAGCAGAAAATGAGGAAGATGACTATCTTCTTGGCCGAGCCTATAAAGTAAGGTTTAGAAACTCTTCAATGCCGAGTTTATAAAGGAACTATATTACCTTGATTTGATCTCTATTAGTAATGCTTCAAAATGCAGGTGGAAAATGGACGTTATACATAGATTTCACCCACCTGAGCTCAGTCTACCCTAAAGATAGCTACCCTCTTCCAAGGGTTGACGCAGTACTTGACTCAACAATCAAACTCCCATTCATGACCTTCCTAGATGCTTTAGATCAAAATACATCCTAAAAACTACAAGAAGATTATATTATCATCAGAGAGGAACTCTTCTGTTATGAGGTGATGAAAATCAGCCCAAAGAATTCAAGAGCAACCAGCCAGCATGTGACAAAGTCTTCAAGAACAAAAAAATGTAGGAATATTGAGGTCTATCTTAACGATTTAATGGTGAAAAGTAAGTCGCCAGAGCTTCATATCTTAGGATCTAAAAAAGATGATCGCCACACTAAAAGGGTATAATCTATAGCTTAACCATTTGAATTGTACTTTCAATCACCCCACGATGATCCCTCTAGGTGGACACCATGCGAACAGAGACAAGTTCTACTAACCTTTTTGAATACCACAAATTCCTTATCGTAAGAAGTGCAAGTATTTTTATCTATTAAACTATAGAGCTGCTAAAACAAATTATGATTCTTTTGTTTATCAAAGATTTTATATGAATCATAATGAATATATTTGCCAAAGCTTTATCTTACAAGAAAATTATACACCCAAAAGATAGTGTGGACTAAAAGATGGGTTTTAACTCAAACTTTCTTTAACTTGAGGTGACATTCAACAGAGTATAGTATGTGCTAAAACTCAGCAAGATAAATAATTTAAAGACATTATACAATCATCATAAAAATTTAAATATACTCATATTTTAGTCTAATATGTTACTTGAAGTCTTCTTATTTGAAGTACTTGAATTAACATCTATTTTACTCTTAAAAAAAACTATTTTACTCTTAAGAAAAATATATAATTGGACACAAAAATTTATGTAAAACATTAGAGCTTTAGGTATTAATAATATTTCATAAAAAGTGAATGAATCATTCTGTTAACTAACCATCTAGAAATTTCTTTTTTTGATTACATATATCATATATAGTTCTTCTTTCATACATGATATGGTATATGCTAAAACTCAGTCAGATAAATAATTTAAAGATATAATGTAATTACCATAATAATTTACATATAGTCATATGTTAGTCTAATATGTTGAAGTCTTCCTATTTGTAGAAATTGAATTAACATGTATTTTACTCTTAAGCAAAATATATAGCTGGACACAATTTTTGGCAAAACATTTGATGTTTAGGTATTAACAATATTTCATAAAAAAGTGTGCACAAATCATTCTTTTATTGATTACATACATCATATATAGTTCATTATTTTCAACTTTAGGACATCATATATGTGGAAGCATTTATTGGCTGTTGAAATCATGAAAGTTACATGCCGAGAATCCTTTTACCTCCATATGGACCTTGTCTTTATTGCCCTACCTGTATAGGTCATCATATGCATTTTAATTAAAGGACCCTTTTGCCTCCCAATATGCTCGCTTTGTTACTCTATATAGGTTATCACATTATCAACTTATTCATATATATGATCTTTTTGAAGTTTATTCCATTAAATTTCATTTTTCAAACTTCTAGATATATACATAACATTTTTCATATTATAACCTATATGCATTGACTTTCAAATTGAATAAAATAACTTTTAGTACGGGATATTTAATCTTCCCTTTAAAAGACACGTAATGAAATTTAATCCCATTAACATATCACTTTACACTTTATATTTCACTTAAAGTTGTTTTTAACAAAGTTACTTTCTGAAATTAGAAGTTCAATAAAATTATTTTCAAAAATTAAAATTGCATATCTTACTTATTTGAGGGTGTTGAAGATCAAACCCCATATAAGCTGTCTTGCTACCAATTTTCCAAAGTCTTTATCAGCAGCGGATGATCTAAAGAATAAGTTTAATGTGTAAAAATCTCAATTCCTACTTCAGGCACAATTAGCATTCAATTCAAGCTTAAAAATCTCAACAAAATCTCTCATCATGTAAATCTCAAGTTCCTCAACTTTTATTTGTTATCAATTCCACAAAAGAATATTCTAAAACACGATATTTACTTTAATTTTCGAGTTTTCCCATTTATTTTCTTCTTCCTTCCTTTGGCTAGCTCCTGATTTTCCCTTCTAGTTGCTGTCACCGAGCCACGGATGGGTGCTTCCAGTTGGATCAAAGAGTAGTGGTTTTGGCTTTGTGTCAGGGTATTAATGTATTATATTTAGGTAGTTTTCTTAATTTCATTTTCCAAAAATGCCCTTATCCACACTTCATGTTAGCTATCCAATATCCATAAGCCATTGTGTGCAAAAGAAAGTGTATTTGCCGGAAATTGAAAGGCTGCTATAGTGCTATACTTCCAATGAACTGTGTTATTAAATTTTAACTTGGGAAAAACTTAATTGAAACCATTTTAATTCATATGAGCTTATATAATAAATTTATATATGCACATATTAAAATGATTGGTATAATTTGTAGGATTTTATAAAAATACTAATATTAAGTTTTAAGATGTGTGAAAAAAGGAATATATAAAATTTGGGCCTTTTTGCTTTCTAAAATTATTGGAACATTACACTTTTGTTGTAGGATTAAGTAATTTATAATGTTTCTCCTCAATTTGTAAAGGATTTAGATGAATCCATATAAAATGAGAGCCATACAAGACATGACATTGCTAAAGATGACTAAGGGGACATGGCGACTTACTGGGCAAGTCTTTGGACGCAACTGCTTCATCTCGAAGATGAGCTAGAGGTGTTCGCCCTTCTTTTCAAAGTCTTTAGGAGCACGAAGTATTTTGCATGGAGTAAGCAATTTGAAGCCGCTTTGCAACTTAATGTGCTCTTGTCCTCGCCGCTACTATTAGAAAGCCCTCAACTTGGGGATAACTTACTACGTTATCTTAGAGTCAGTGAGGGTGGATTAACTTTAGTCTTGGTTAAATAAGGAAATAAGAAGTGACCTATTTACTATGTGAGAATGAAAATAAGAGGAGCTGAGCTAAGATACCCGATAATCAAAAGCTACCAGGGGTATATATCGACTCAGCTCGCGACTCCGACCCTACTTTCAAGCACATTTAATTAAGTCATCATCGATGACTCACTCAAAATGATACTTGCCAAGGTAGGTCACTTGGACGATTGCTAAAATGGGCGTTTGAGTTGAGCGTGTTTCAAATCCCTTTCATCTTATGGATGGCTATCAAAACTCAAGTACATATTGACTTCCTTATCGATTTGACCTTGCCAGAAGTTGACAAGGTGGTGGTGAGTGATAGAGAATGACTACGGGTGCTGTAAGTAGATGAAGATTAGGGAGCAGGGTGCAAGAGAGGGTATGGTCTTGAAGAGTCTGATGGGGATCATACTAACACAAGCTATCAACATCAAATTTCAAGTTACCAACAACTAGGTAGAGTACAAGGCCCTTGTTGATGAATTGAAGTTTGCTGATAGAGTTGAGGTTAAACACTGCAATGTATTTTGACTCGCAGTTGGTGGTGATTTAGGTTAATGATAAGTTTGAAGTATGAGATGATATCTTGCGAAGATATGTTTTGAAGGTAAAAGATGAAAATGGTCGATTCGAATACTTACAGATAATGCAAATTCTAATGAAGCAAAATATGCTCTCCGACTTTCTTTCGAAATCAAGGAACCCATACGAGTCACCATCTTTGAAGTTGTTGTATCCCAATATTGAAGAATGCTAGGTAGCACAAGTCGAAAATGTTCACTTAACGAGTTTGGTTGACCCTACCATAATGTACTCATGGAGGTTTAAAATTAAAGCCATTAAATACATCTTGATGGAGGGCGAGTTGCTCATGAGATATGTGATCTACTTGAGTTTATGATGGAAAAGAAGAAATGAGGCGGAAAAGGTGTTAAGGGAAGCACACTCGAATGAATAAAAAAGTCACTTTGGAGGTAGAACACTTGTCTATAGAATTTTCAGATGGGGTGCTTCTAGCCCCCGAAATAAGGACTTGGAGGATTTTTTATATAGTACTATCATACAAGAAGCAACGACAAATGCAGTCCCGACCTTATCTTGTGGGCAGGGGATGCCGAGAGGTTATCGAATTTGTTTAATATATATTTATATATATAATTGATTAAAAATGAACAATTTATTAATTATTTAAATCCGAGGAGCATTTAAAGTAATTTTAATCAATTGGATTTTTAAATAATTCTGAGCTTGATTTTAAGCAAATAAAAAATTTTTAATCAGTTAATTAATTAATTAATGCAGAGAGCAATAAATTAAAACACCTTTTAATTAACTAATTGGTCAATTAATTATTTAATTAAAATAGACAATTAATTTAAATTCTCTTTATTTATTTAATTAATTAATTAAATTAGAGCGCAATCAATTGAAATTTCTTTTATTAATTAATTAATTAAAAAAATCAATAAAAAAGGAGGAAAATTTGAACCAATGTTTGCACTAAATCATCTCCAATACAACAGTTCTCAATGAAAACTCAAACTCCTAAAACTCAACTCAAACTAACAAAAACAAACAAGACAAACTCAACACTCACTTTGAACTACAAACTGCAAAACAAATTCCTGAAAACTTGCCAAACAACTCCTTTCTGTGCAAGCTCCAAAGTAGCATAGGCTCCGAATCCCTGCAAACAATTTAGCAAAGGCAACTCAGTAATGTAAACAAAACTAGAGTGCAAAAAAGAAAGAAACATGTGGTGTAACGAAAATTGCAGTGCTAAAAAGAGAAAGGATTGGAACAAGAAATAGTAAGTACTAAAGTAAAAATAGTAGTGCTAAGGCAAAGAACACTGTTGAAACGAGAAAAGAAACTACTGCAACAAAAAGCAGTAGTGCCAGCCTTGTAGAGAAGTACAAACTAAGTAGCTGTTGTTCAAATCACCCTAAAACTTAAACCAAAACATTCAGGCAACTTCTAATAGAAGTCGTAAGATCTGCTTGAACTAATATGTGAGGAAAACTTCTATATAAAGCAACCTCTTCATAATCAATCTACTGTCAACTTCTAATAGAAGCCGTAATACCTGCTTGAACTAATTTGTTAGGGAAATTTCTAAATGAAGTGACCTCTTCCTAATCATCTTACAGTCTACTTCCAATGGAAGCTGTAAGCCCTGAACCAAATCAAACCTATGGTTAACTCCTAAGCGGAGCCGTAAGCCCCAAACCAAATCAACCCTATGGGAAACTCATAAGCGGAGTCGTAAGCCTCGACCTAAACCAAACTAACGGGAAACTTTTAAGGGAGGCCGTAAGCCCTGACCTAAACCAAACCAATGGGCAATTCTTAAGCGGAGCCGTAAGCCCTGTCCTAAATTCAAATATTTGGGTAACTTTCAAGGGAAGTCGTAAGCCCCGGCCTAAACTAAACTAATGGTTAACTTCCAATGAAAGTAGTAAGCCCTATTTCGAATCAGAATCTCGGGCAACTTCCAAGGGAAGCCATAGGCTTCAACCTAAAACAAATGTATGGGCAACTCCTAAGTGGAGCGGTAAGCCCTAAGTCAAACTAAATTACTGGGCAACTTATAAAGAGAATCCGTAAGGCCCGACATAAATTAAACATACGGGCAACTTCTAAAGGAAGCCTTAAGCCCTGACTTAAACTAAATCTCTAGGAAACTACTCAAAGGAGCCATAAGCCCCAAACTTAAATAATAAATAAATAAAAAATAGTTATATCTAACCACTTCAGTCTATTCGGGATCCCTGAGAGGAGGTAACCTATGCCTGCTAATCAGATTCCTTGGATGCTATGATTAAAGATTGTTAGTATTGGTAGACTAAAATCTACGGTATTCCCGGGAGGATGGAATCATGGGATATTGATCGGGTCTGCCTCCCACCCCCAACTCACGAGACTAAAACTTAAGCTTCCTGAGCTACACTAAAGTGATTCATCCTTAATTGAAAGTTCTCTCTTACACAATAAGAGGCGTAATTAATTATGAGGGCTTGTGGTCATAGGAAGTAAGGACTCAGATCTAACTAAATCCTGATAAAATCTTCAGGGGAAATCTTTTTAACTAAAACTCAATCTGTCTTAAGGGGAATGGAATCCCAAGTCTGTAAAGCGGGATTCATGCCGAAGCTCCATTTTTCTTGAGCAAACACGAATTTGTGAGACTGAGTGTATCCCTGTGGGGTGATCTATCCTATTTGTTAAAAATAAAGATTGAATAAAGAGGATGTGTGTAGATTAAAAGGAGCTGAATAAGGTAATAATTAAAAATAAATATTATTTGCTTAGGATAGATGATCTGTTTGATCGGTTAGTAGGTGCTTCCACATTTTTTAAGATTGATCTGAGATTTGATTATCACTAATTGAAAATAAAAGAGGACATAGTAAAAACTACATTCAGTATCAGGTATGGTCATTATTAATTTGTTATCATGTCTTTTGAGGTGATTAATGCACCTACATTCTTAAGCCACCGGTATATAATGAATAGAATATGCAAGAATTACTTGAATTAGTTCATTGTTTTGTTTATTAATGTTATATTGGTATAATTTAAATAACAAGAAAATCATATTATTCATTTGAGGATTATTCTAGAGACTCTTAGGCAGCATAGGCTATATGCCAAGTTTTTTAAGTGTGAATTCTGCCTAAATAACATTTCATTTAGGGAAACATAATGAATATTGAAGGGATTTTTGTAGATTTCTAGATTGTGCAAGCAGTTTTCAGCTGACCGAGGTCTACTATAATATCTATAGTGCGTAGCTTTCTTGGAATGGCTGGGTATTATAGAAAATTTATGAAAGAGTTTTCTTATATTGTAGTTCTTTGATTAGATTGACATAGAAGACGATTTCTTTTGATTGGACAGTAGAATGTGAGAACAGCTTCCAAAAGTTATAAGATTCTTTGATATCAACCTCGATTTTAACAATCCAATTTGGTCCAAAAGAATTTTAGGTATTCAATGATGCTTCCCTTAAAAGGTTTGGAATGCATTCTGATTTAATATGAAAAAGTTATTGTTTATGCATCTAGATAGCTAAATCCATATTAAAAGAATTATCTGACTCATAATATGGAGTTAGTCATTATATTTACTATGAAAATTTGGAGACCTTATTTATATGGATTAGATATAATATTTTACCGATCATCAGAGTCTAAAACATATTTTCATCCAAAAAGAATTGAATTTGAGACAGAGAAGATAGCTTGAACTGATAAAGAATTATGATTTGAGTATTTAGTATCAACCTGGTAATGCAAATGTGGTAGTAGATGCTATGCCAAAGTTTTCTAAAGTAGCAAGTTGCTTGCTCACTTTTGATGAATTTCTTATCCGTGATATGGAGAGATTGGAGTTAGAGGTGATAAAATCTACTAATCTGGATTTGGGTGGGCTTACTCTGCTGATTGTGCAGCTTTGAGGAAAAGAATTCTAGATACTAAAAAATCAGATGAAGAATATTCTGAGTTGATCAAATCCAATTCGGTAAGAAGCTTGAATTACGAATGAATGATTTTGGTATGATTTTCTATAAGGATAGTTTGTGGGTTCTTGGTAGTACGAATTTGAGGAATGACATTCTAGATGAGATACTTTACTCTAGATACATCATTCATCTAAGGAGCAGTGAAATGTATGATTTGAAGAAAATATTCTGGTGGCCATTATTAAAAAGAAAAGCAGCTGATTTGGTGTCAAGTGTAAGACTTGTCAGCTAGTGAAGATAGAACATCAGCAACTTGGTGGTTTACTATAGCCTCTGCCCATTTCTGAATAGAAGTGAGAAGAAATAATCATGGTTTTTATGATGGGATTTCCCTGATCCAGGTAAGGACATAATGTTATCCTGGTTGTGATAGATTGTCTGACGAAGTCTGCTCATTTTTTTTTATTGAAAAAATAGACTCTGTAAATAAGTTGGCATAAATATATGTGCATGAGATTGTCAGGTTGCTCGAGATATCAAAGGTAATTATTTCTGATCGGGACGGTAGGTTTACATCTAAATTATCGAGAAACATTCATTAGAATTTTGGGACAAAAATTATTTTAGTATGACTTTTCATCCGTAGATAGATCGATAGTCTGAAATAATAATTAAGGTACTGGAAGATCTTCATAGACTTTTTATTTTAGATTTTTATAATAGTTAGGGTTATCACATATCTCTAATCGAGTTTTCATACAACCACAACTTTTGACTTTAGTATTGGTATGGTTCCTTACAAAGTTCTGTATGATAAGAAGTGCAGGACCCTTTTGTCTTTGATAGAGCTTCGAGAGAGAAATTTATTAGTGCTAGCTCTGGTAGGTGATCCAACTATAAAGATCAGTCTTATTTAAAATAGGTTAAAATTTACAGAGGATAGATAAAGAAGTATTATGTTTCAAAACATCGATCAATAGAATTTCAAGTTAGAGATTTTATATTTTTGAAAGTGAGATAGATAAAACGAGTAATCAAATTCTCTAAGGAATGCAAGCTAAGTTAAAGGCATATTAGATCATTCGGGGTCATTAAGAGAATTGAAAAATCTGCTTATTTTCTATTACTACCAGAGTCTATATTTGAAGTTCACATTGTGTTTCCTCTATCCTTTTTAAGGAAATATATTTCTAATATGGAAAGTAGAATTTTTGAGAATGAAATTGAAGTACAACCTAATTTGAGTTATAAAGAAGAACCATAAAAGATTTTAGTATATGATAATAGAAAGCTAAAAAGTAAATATATTCCAATAATTATAGTATAGCGGGAGCATCAATCTGACTGAGAGGCTATTTAGAAAAAAGAATCTCAAATGAGATAGTTATATGTCGTATAATTTGCATTTTGAAATGTCAAGGACGATATTTTTTTGAGAGAGGGTGTAATACCTAATGATACAGTGTTTTGGATTGTTTTGGACCTCTTCTGGTGAGTCCAACATATTTAAATTCTCTACATTTTTTTTCATATGGTTGTGAATATTTTGTATATATATGAATGCATGAATTTCATTTTGGAGCATATTCTAAAGGTATGTGTATGTGAATCTTAAAATATAGCATTTTCTCTACTAAGCATTGTAGCATTGGGTTTAAGCGTTGTGTCTCCATTCTCTTGGTTTGGCTGAGAATTTAAAGGGAGCATTGCAACACTGGGTCTCTAGCGCTACAATGTTGGTATAAAATATTTTATAAATATTAAAATCCACTCAAGGTTTTGAAATGCCATTTAATTTCTCCCTCTAGGAAGCTTGCTAGATGTTGGAGAAATTTTTTTATCCTCAAATTGCATATTTTATGATCGAGTACGTCATAAGAAATATGAAATTTATAATTTATTAGAGATTCTCTCATTTAATGTTTGGTTGAATAAGTTTATTTTATTATAGGGTACAGATGCCCTATAGGGACTTGCCCCTATAGTTAATTACATCTCAAACTTTTAGTGCTTGAGAAAACTAGGAAAACTTTTGAATAAACTAGTTTTCTTTTCTTCTGAAAATCTTCAAATATTGTCTAAAGTTTTGATTTTAAAAATCTATAAAATTCTTGTTTAAAGAGTTTTTGTCTTTAGGAATTTTAAAGGATGAGAGGATCAACTTGAAATCAATTTTTGAATGAGGGCCAAAAGAGTGAAGTAGGAGCACTTGATTCTGAGAAATCTCAGAGGTGCTTGGACTATCCTATGTTGGGTTTTACATTTTAGAATCTAATTTTTGTTTAAGTTGACATTTTCATTTAGAATATTGAGATTTATATTCCAACAATGCGAGTTGGAGGAAATGCCCAGAAGGTGAGGACTTGTGAAGTGACTGAAATCAACTTCTGCCTCAGACCCTAGAATTAAGGTGAGGACTACTGAGGGGTAGTACCTTGAACCTAAGTCTAACGAAGTGCAAGAAACTTATCAACTACACCTCACTTGAGGCATAGCTAGCGCGACCTTTGAATTTATTACCCTCCTGAAAAGAGCTACCAATTAAACCCACATAATCGCTTTTAAAACTATGATGTCTGGTCTCAATGCCTATGAATAGTATAAAAGCTTTTTTGTATAAAAAGTAGGGCTTACAACTTAGCTTTGAGGCCAAGATGTCTGACCATGAGTGGTATACATAATGCTGACTCAAAAATACAGATTTTTGGTTATCTGATCCTAAGTGAAGGCTGTTCTACATGAGTCTCGCTAGGCTATACATGATCATTTTTTTTTGAAAAACTTGACATGCAATTTTCTTTTTTATTTAAAAATCATGGAGCCTAAATTTATTTTAAGTTGTTTATATTTTTAACAGGTAGAAATCTTAATTTTATCCTAAGTGCTTACCGTATTAAAAGTTCAGGCCACCACCAAGCAAAATAAGAGAAGAAACCTTGGAAAACATGCTTCTACTGTACACTCAGTAAATAATCAACACATGCTTGAATATGTAAATCAATTACGGCAAAATATAAATAATGTTCTAGTTATTATAATCAAATTTGACAGCAGAGTTGCTTGCCATTATACAACCCAGTTAAATTTTATTACAGACTCTACTTAGGGGGGGGGGGGGTCTTCAAGCTTTTGACTTCTAAGTGAACATTGAGTTTCACCTTCAACAGGTACATCCTCTTGATCCACCTCTTTTAACTAAACCTCACAAGTCAAAAATACAATCTAAGGCTAATCAAATACATTTAAAAAGAAAAGACTTAAACCTACAAAACAGAGGATCAGAAAGCAGTTTATAATAAGCATGTTACATCCAAAATTTTGTTTAGCACTTAAAGTGCTAAACACCTGCTTCTACCCTATTCGCCACATCTCTTGGGGGTTTTCAAGCAGCACCAATCATGCAAGCATTTTTATTTATAATTTTATTGCGCCCCTTTTTAGATATGCCCACCTGCAAGAAGAATGTGTATATACACTATCCACTTAAGGGCAAGTGCCTATAACGCAGATAATCCAAAGACAATCACACCAAATCATCAACCACATGCGCAGAAAAGAAAATTCCTAATCCTAACATGCCTAAGGGTTGTGCACCTAAGTGTGTGAGACTTGTGGCATGTCACACTAAGGGTGTTTCACTTAAAGTTTTGGTCTAAGGGAAAGGCGTCCAACATTAGTTTTTGGGCTATGTGTTGGAGAATTCTTCTCAACCTTTTGAGCTAGGGAGATAGATGCTTCTTTTAGCTTTGAGACTTAAAGAAAAAGAAGGGAAAATGTCTAACATATAGCTTTTGAGCTACGTGTTGGAAGATTCTCCTTAACTTTTGGAGCTAAGGAGGGGGAAAATTTCCTACAACTTAGAAGTTGGAGAAAAAGAGATTAAAACTATAGCTATGAGGTTCCTTTAGCTCTAAGACTAAAAGAAAAGAGAGAAGATACCCAACATATGGCTTTTGTGCCAAATGTTGAGATTTCTCCTTAGCTTTGGAGCTAAGAAGAGGGGAAAATCTCCTACAACTTTGGAATTTGGAAGAGAGGAAACCCATAGCTTTTGAGCTAGAGTAAGGAATCTTCTAAGGTTTTGGGGCCCATAGAAGTGAGGGAAGATTTGTGGCTTCGAGGCTACAAATTAAGAGGATGTCTCCTTAAATTTTTTTTGTATTCAAGAATGGGGGTTCATTTGCAAAGTTTAAGTTAAGCGAATGACTTGATAAATCATTGAGTTTTGATTTTCAATGATGAAAGTTTGATTTACTAAATGTAGGTAAAGTAAATATAGAAGATGACATGTAGGTTTGGTTACAAGTTATGGATTCTTTGGACTCTAGGGTGTCTAAAGAAAATGGTTCATTCACTTAACTTGGGTTAGGAGAATAAAGGAGAAATGAGATTAATATTCCTATATTTGGTATAGAAATATGAGTTATCTTTGACCCAACAAGAGAATTTGTTGGATGTGAACTCTCCCATAACTTTGAGGTTAAAGGAATAAAGATTTCCTCTTAGCTTTGGAGCTAAGAGAAATGGAACAAAACTCATAGCTTTGGGGCTGAGGACTTAGAGAGTTTTCTAAGACTTTTGGTATCATAGAAGGTATAAATAACCCATAGTTTTTGGAACTACAAGTTAAGAAACATTCATTGCTCATTCACCTAACTTGAGTTGGGTGAAAGAAATATTTCCCTACAACTTTTTGGGTTACAGAAGGAGAGGAGAAGTGTGCAACTTTGGGTTGAAACATATGAATGCTCTTTGAACATTTGATATTCAAAGAGGAGATATACACTCTCCCTATTTGAGTTTAAGAGAGTGAAAGAAGAATTTAGAGGTTTCCTACAATTTTGGCTTGTAGGAAATGAAGAGGCAAAATGCAACCTAAAGGTTGTCAGTTGGAGAAAACTCTTTGAACGTTTGGTGTCCAAAGAGGGAAGGTTCATTCCTCCAATTTGGGTCGGAGGGATGAAAGAGAAGAAAATGCAACTTAGGAGTTGCAAATTCTTAAATGCTCTTTGAACATTTAATTATTCAAAGTGGAGTGCACACTCTCCTAATTTGAGTTTAGGAGAATGAAAGCATTTCTTACAACTTTTAAGTTGAAAGAGGGGAAAAAGAGGTGAAATGTTTGCTTGTTGGTTTTGTATCAACAAATAAAAGGGAGAGATTGATTGATCATGTAGTGAGGTGTTTGGAGTGTTGAGATGCTTCAAATAATTCATGCATGAGAGGGAAAATTGTTCATTTGTTTATTTTATGCTTCAACAAATGAGGGAAGAGACTTAGGGTTTGGCCCTAAGGCTTTACTTGTGCCCTTTTAGGTCCCTTTATAGGTCATTTGGGAACCTCTATATGGGCTTTGAAGGCCACAGGCGAAGATATCATTTATTGGTTTTGGGCTCTAACAAAGAAAATGAAAAGAAAGCTTAGAGTTTGGTTCAATGCTTCCAAAACTTGTAATATGGTGTATTAAGGATTTTAAAGAAATCCACAACATCATGCGTGAAGATGATTGGCGATAACTCCTAAAGTGTATTAGGAGTCATACAATGGAACATTTTGAACCTTGAGGAGGTTCCAAAAGTCATGCATGAAGAAGGAATATCCATTTGTTAATTTGTATTCAAATAAATGGAAAGAAAGAATTTAGAGTTTGGTTTTAAGTTCAAGAGGTTGGAGCATGATATATTTGAAGTCTTGGAGCATTTTAAATTACCAATGCATGAAGAAAATTGGTGGATGCTTGTTGATTTTGTCTCAACAAACAAGCGATAGATTGACTAATTATACAATGAAGTATTTGGAGCATTGAGATGCTCCAAATTATTCACGCATGAGATTGGATGAATGAATATTTGCTGATTTTGGTTTCCAACAAACAAGAGGTAGAAGAACTTGGGATTTGGTTCCAAGTTCGGGAGCTCGTAGCATGTACTTGAGATCTTAGGAAAATCCAAAGTACCATGTACAACGAAGGGAGGATGGTTGTTTATTAATTCTATGTCTCAATAAACAACTCAAGCGAATCTAGGATTTTACCCTAAGGTTTGCTTGTGATACATCTACTCTTCTAATCCGGTCATCGGAAGGCCTTATCTCATGCAAAATTAGAGAATGTTGATGCTAATTCTTGCTATGTGAGTAATCAAGATGCCTAATATCAGAATTTCTCTATGTTGCTAATTTTGTGAGGCTGAGGGACCCCATTAAAGTCCCTCGGTTTCATAAATTGTGTTTGATATCAGGTTGCTTTTTTTAATGTTGTACTGCTATTGTGTTGTTTGGTGCAAAATAATGACGCTGATAATTTTATGGTGACCGACAAGCTACTCTACAAGTATATTGACCTTCGTTGTGAAGATATGGGTAAGATTTACAACAATATAGCACCTTCTGACACTCATACTAGCACAACCAACAGATTGTGAAGTCAAATTTCTCAAACAAAAGCAGTTCATATCCTTACCAAACAATGTCTATGATTCTCAAGAGCCCGTATGTTCTCTTCAAAGCCTTATGGCATCATCTTGGTGCTGCAGTCGAAGAATATCTACCCACTAGTAACGAGACAAGTATTGTCACTACAATTTTTATATTCCTTTTTATCCCAAGTCATCTTATGCCGATTCTTCTTCCTTCCATAAATCCTCCAATTGGAAAGCAGAGTTAGCGTATCTTATAAACCTCTTCCAAAACATTCGTACATGATATTCATAAAGGAGATTTATTATATTCTGTATAAATGCCATTGAGCAAAAGAATAATATTTGTTGTTAGTAATGTGATAATAGATTTGCCATATTAATTCTGCTTGTCACATTTGGCTTTGTTCTTTGTTTTATTGAGTTAACTCACACTTCAATGGTTATTTTCAGGTAGGGTCCCAGATTTCCATTAAAACCTCCAGTCCTCTTTTATCTTGTTATTCAAACACAACAGCACCTGGGAACCTTTTGCTTGCTGCTAAAGATTTTAGTGTCTCAAGTACCTGGATGGCTTTCAGTGAGCCGATAGGCATATGGAATTCCAACAGCTTCACAACACAACAAATTCTAGAGCATCTTAATGTAACAAAAGATGCTTCTGATTACTTATGGTATATTACCAGGTAAAATGCAACACTCATAACAACTTAAGCATGTCACATGCTACGTGAACTGAATATAGCATCATTGATTTTTTATGACAACTTGTTTGATGTAGAGTAATTAAACAAGTAGTTAAACTGGAGTTGTCCAGGTTACTATATTGAACAAGTTTGTTAGGAACATCATTGAAAGAATTGATGTCTTTGTATTTTATGTAATATACATGCCTGGCGTAAGATGCACATTGCTAATATTGTTCATCCCTCCATATTTCAGATCTTTCCAGTATGTTAATAACTGTATGGCATTTTACTTATCATCTTTAAGCTGTCACTCATACAGAAAGAAATACAATTAGATTAAAGATCCCCTATTCTGTAGTCCTTTTAATGCATATATGTTTCGCAAGTATGAATATGATTAGCAGAAAACAACATAAAACCTTTTTTTTTAATCAGAATCAATGTTTCGGGTGAGGACATCACTTACTGGAAGGAAAAAGACAGTCACCCAGCACTGACAATACATAACATACGAGATGTAGCCCGAATTTTTCTAAACGGGCAGCTTATAGGTACTGTTTTCACTTAATGTGGCTTTTATCTTCCTTGTAAGTAACAACAAAAACATTTGTTTTGTGAATTTCAACTTTAACATATAAACAGTGTCTACCTCTTTTTTATTCCACTTTATTAACCTTTTACATCAAATATGAAGCATATTTAGTTGCTCTGCGGCGAAAAGGATGGCACTCATATGTTGTGGATGTTGTTTGGTTTATATCCAAATTGAACTTCTAAACTTCAGTTATTTTAAATTTTTTTCTAGCCTTATAGTGGTCATTTATATGATTAGGATAGGAACTTGGAATATAGGTTTCCTTACAGGCAAATTAATGAAATTAATAGATTCATAGGAAGATAAATATTCTATGCATTCAAGAAATTAAATGGGTTGGAGAGAAGGCTAAGGAGATTGATAATTTAGGATTTAAATTATGGTATTCTAGTAGGAGTCGTATTAGAATTGGTGTAGGTGTGATTATACATAAGAGTGAAGGATAATGCTATAAAAATTAATAGAATTGGAGATAGAATTATAACTCCTAATAGTAAAAATTATTGTCAAAATGTGCAAGAAAAGATAAAACAATAAGAAGATTTGTTATAAAAGTTGGTTTAGATATAAAAATTCTCAAAATTGTGAGATATAAAAAAGCCCGTAAGGAGTCTAAGAAAGCAATATGCAATGCAAAGATATTAGCCTTTAATAATTTATATAATATATAGATACTAAGGAGGGCGAAAGTTATATATATATAAGTTAGCCAAACAGAGAAATAGGAGTACTAAGGATTTAGTTCAAGTGTATTAAGGATGAAGATCAAAAAGTGCTTTTCTTTGAAGAGGATATTCAACAAAGGTGGATGAGATATTTTGCTAAAATTTTCAATGAAGTTTGTGAGAATGTGATTGACTTTAGTGACCTTAGCACCCTAAATGAAAAAAAATATTTTTGTTTTTATCGGCGTATTTGTAAAACCAAAGTTAGAGAGGCCTTAAAGAAAATGAAGTGTGGAAAAGCTGTTGGATCTGATGATATTCCAATAGAGGTGTGGAAATGCTTAGGAGATGAAGGAATTTCTTGGCTTACTAAACTTTTTAATGTTATTTTGAAGGCTAAAAAGATGCCAGATGAGTGGAGAATTAGTGTGTTGATTCCTATTTTTAAGAATCAATGTGATGCACAAGATTGTGCGAATTATAGAGGAATTAAGTTAATGTGTCATACTTTAAAACTATGTGAGAGAGTTATAGAGCATAGGTTGCGGTGTGATACTAATGTTTTTGATAATCAATTTGGGTTCATGCCGAATAGGTCTACTATTAAAGCTATACATTTATTGAGAGGTTTGATGGACAAGTATAGAGAGAATAATGAGGATCTACATATAATATTTATTGATTTCGAGAAAGCATATGATAAAAGTTCCAAGAGAAGTGCTATGGAGAGTTCTAGAAAAGAAAGGGGTTAATAATGCTTATATTCGAGTCATCAAGGATATGGATGTAGGAGCTGTTACTTGTGTTCAAACACAAGGTGGTTTGACCAAGTATTTTCCTATTTCAGTTAGATTACATCAAGGATCAGCCTTAAGCCCACATGTTTTTGCTTTAGTTATAGATATTCTGACTAGACATTTGCAAGAGGATGTACACTGGTGTATGCTTTTTGCTGATGATATTCTTCTTGTTGATAAGACTAGAGAGAAAGTTGAAGGATATTTGAATTATGGAGGTCAACCTTTGAGTCTAAAGGCTTGTGTTTGAGTGATCTAAAACTAAATATATTGAGTGTAATTTTAGTAATATTGGATCTTGTGGAGGGATTGTGACTTTGGGCGATTAAGTCATTAATAAGAGTACAAATTTTAGATATCTTGAGTTTATTGTTTAGAGTGATGGTGAAATAGATGGTGGATATCATTAGTAGAACTCAAGTTGTATTGTTGAAGTGGAGGAATGCATCAGGTTTGTTGTGTGATAGAAAAGTCTCCCTTAAACTTAAGGGGAAATTCTATAAGATGGTGGTGAGACCTGCAAGGCTTTATGGTGCAGAATGTTGGCCATTAAAAGAGAAGCATAATATTAAGTTACGATATGAAATGAGCATATATGTGAAAAGGTGTGAGTAGCTCTAGTGGAAGATAAGATTAGAGAGTCACCTTAGATGGTTTGGTCACATAAAACGGCGGCCTTCCGATGACCCGGTTAGAAAGTAGATATTTTAGATTTGACTTATGTTAAGAAAGGCATAGGTAGATCTATAAAGACTTGGTTAGAAATATTAGAAATGACCTCTCTTGATTAGATTTAAATGAGAATTTGACTCTTACCAAGACACAATGGAGAAAAAGAATTCATGTAGCCAACCTCACATAGTGGGATAAAGGCTTGATGTTGTTGTTGTACATATATATATATATATATATATATATATATATATATATATGATTAGAATTATTTATTTATTCCATTTTTGAGGTACTTTTTAGGAAATTTGGTATGAAGTTGGAAGCAAAAAGAATCTTTTATATCACAAATCTAATCAATCTGGATTACCAGTTCCGTACCTACCAGAAAATCAGCCGTATTTTATTTCTATCATTTTCATCTCTGGCCTCTGTTACAGGCAGCTAAACATGCCTCCAAGTGCAAGTTTTTCTATTGCAATGGTGGAGAGACTATATTTTGCTGTATATTTTGAGTTTCTTTCTGTGTTTTCTTTTCTTTGTGACTTGTAGAATAACAAGGATTTAGCTTTCCATGCATTAATGGCTTTGGTTGGAAATGAAGGTGGTACATATGGGAACTGGGTTAAGCTGGAGCAAACCCTCCAACTGGTCCAGGGAAGCAATGAATTGGCATTATTGTCTGAGGCTATCGGCTTGAAGGTAAGGTGACATGATTTGAAAAACTTTTAATTTATTGAACTGAGTGTGAATTTTCCATTTGGGCTGGTATATTTGCAACGCGATCTGTATTCAGGATGCCTGTTATTCCCTTGCTGAATTGCATTATTTTAGTTCATACACCTTTAAACGATGGTATTTTATAGCAACTGGTAGTAGTAAAACTAAAATATTCTAGGGAGAAGAGTTAGAGCTTTAATGAAATTTAAAATATATTTCCGTAGGAAGATACTCTTGTAATTTCATATCAGGTAATATAACATAAATTTCCTTTCCTGTTGGATTTGTGCTATCGCTAACCATTCTAAATGCTGAATAACCAGAAAAAAAAAAGAAGAAGAGTAAACAGTCTGTTTATTCCTCTATGCCACCCTTTTTCATCTCTATATTTTGCAATTAAGCTAATGTCGAGCAGCTTTTAATAGAGACATGAACATGGTTGATCTCTGGACAAAATGGCCCAATATAGTTATTTTTTATTTTTACAATCATATTTCCTGCACCATTTTGAGATTGGAATAATATGCAAATCAATTTTTGTTTACTCTGGACTGGAAGCCCCATGCATTGTTGCACTCTTTGACGATTGCGATCGGTTGGAATTTGTAATTTTCTACATTTGTTTGGCAAGAAAAAAATTTTCTGTCTCGTAGAACCCTATTCATATTGCCCTCCTACTCTATGAACATTAATTTAAAATTGATTTTTCCAGGTATATTTTATTTTTTTTATATACTTTAGGTTTCATTCTTTCATAAAAATTTTCTATTCTATGCCATTAAGTTTGTTATTAAGTTTGTTAGTAATTTGTTAGCAGTTATATAGTAATTATTAATATTTTGTTAATACTTTATTGGTAATTTGTTTGCATGTTTTTATTTTTTATCATCTATAAATTTTAGAATTCTTAGTCATTTAACGTAGTTTATGGCTTGGACAAATTTGTATTATGGATCTGGACACCCTTATTCCCCAAATATTTTGGGAATTTTATCCTTTAATCAAGTGTGAGGTTTGAAGAATTTTTAGAGAGGTTATCTCCTCATACTAGCATGAAGCTTATTTTACAAGTAAATTTTTCCTTCTTGCATTTCTTTTCTCTTTCTCGTTCTCTTCTTTTTCTGTGTGGTTCAATATAGGTTTGTGTTTAGTTAGATTAGTTACAAGTTCTATTACCGATGCAGCAGGTTTCTGATATAACCCTCTTTCTATAATTGCGACTTCAAATTTTTCTTTACTCTTAATTGCAGAACTATGGTGCTTTCATAGAAAAGGATGGAGCAGGATTCAGGGGTCCAATAAAGCTGACTGGGTTTAAAGATGGGGAAATTGACCTATCTAGTTTTCCCTGGACCTACCAGGTATGCCGTCTATAAGATTCAAATGTTTGTTGGAACCATGAAACAGTAGTTATATCTGTCTATTATTTATTTTTTTGTTTCAATAAATACCCAAGTTCAGGAAACCAGCAGCATTCAACCTTCGGGCTTCCTTGAACAGCATCATTGACGCAATGCTATCTTTGCCTAGGGCACGTGCTTTTTGGCACTTAATAACATATGCGCATGCTATTTCAAAAATGGCTTTATTAGAACCGAGGATAATGCTTTTCTAGTTGTAAAGAGGTGTTTGATGTCTATTTATAATCTAAAACTAGAGTAAGAAACAAATACTAGAGAGGTTATACCAATTAGGATTATATTTATTATAGAATAATAATTAAATTGTTTATAATTATTAACTTCCAATATGTTAACCCCTATGATAACACTCTCCGTCTAGCTGTTGCATAAAAATTATAAAGATCCAATTTACCGCAAAGATTGAAAAAACAAAGTGATCCAATTTACCGTTCGTGCGCGTCGAGTTTTGCCTTGTTTTGTGCACACAAGAAGAATATTTGCCAATTTTCTCGTACCGGCACCCGGACAATATGGGTTTCATTACCTATGTTTTGGGAAGTTTCGGATGCGCTCGTACGATTTGTTTTGCCAACAAAGTCATTCGAGCAACCTCGCATATCATCGCACACTTAATTTGACATTTTAGATAGCATTCACTTGATTTCTTGCGGGAGGTCTCATTTGGCTGATTTTGACGTATTGATCGTGAGGATGCATTCCATTTTATGATCGAAGGTATTTTGAGTGGTTTCGAGTGTTGTTGATGTATATCGGATCAGTTTATGTGATGTCTCTTCGATCGATCGCCAACCTCATTCGATGTGATCGTATTGATCATTGACACATTTTGGAGGTCAACATTAATTTTCAGAGCCCATACAAACCTTAACTTAGTTGACATTCCTTAAATCATCTAAGAGGTACTTTTTTTTTTTGAGGGAATGCATAGAGCAAATTTTATTAAAACCCCAAAGGAAGAAGGTTCTAAGAACAAGAACCCCTATCACACTCCTCCTTTAACAAAGAAACAAAGTTAGGAGGAAGTTCTTATTACCAATACAATCCCAAATAAAGTTAGAAGAACTAGCAAAGTTAGCACAACAATGAGCTAACTTATTACAACTCCTATCCACAAATTGAAAAATAATTTGATGAAAATCTCTAAGAAAAGAAAAATCTTGATGCTCCACTAAGTCTCCCGCCAAGCCTTCGTTCTTCATCATCTTTTGAACATACATAATCACATTGGAATTATCTCCTTCAATAATAATCCCTTTAACATCAAACATCCAATCTTGAATAGCCTCTTTAAGAGCAAGAACTGATTTCAATTCCAAAAATGATGAATCCCAATGCAAACAAGAGAATCCAAAAGCATAGACAAACCGACCTTTAGAATCTCTAATAACTCCACCAACACCAGCCTTATAAGAACTCTCCAGAGAAGCATCTACATTGAGCTTGATCCACTCGGGTGGAGGAGGACACCAAAGTGAAGAAGACAGCTTCAACAGCTGGTTGGCATCCCAGTGGTCCGAGGTAGAAGACAAGCCAAATGAAACTGCAGCTAGACTAACAGCAGTAGCAGCTGTAACCGAAATACTATCCTCCATGTCACCATGTTTGAGTTTGTTCCTGCTCTTCCAAGACAGATAAACAACCGAGCAATAAAGATTGCCAATAAACGGGTTGCACTTTGCTAAAACAGATAATCTTTGAAAGCAATCTTCCAGATTCTGAAAAATCGGTACCTTATAACCCTATTTACTGAGCATTTGAATCACCTGAGAAAGATACAAACATCTGCTTGCAATGTGATTATCATCTTGAATCCCAGGACATCCTCTCGGACAACCATTGAATTCCTGCAAACGCCTATACTTCAGGAATTCATTAGAAGGTAAAGCCTTGTGAGATAGCCTCCACCAGAAAAAGTCTACAGACGGACGAAGCTTTAGCTTTTTCTTCCAGCACCAAATCTGATCGAGCTCAGCATCAAGTTGTTTTTCTATAATCAAGGATGCAAGAGATTTTCCAGAGCACTTATATAATAATTCCATTTGATCACCTTGAATATCTCGAGAGATAGGGATTGAACTAATAAGCTCCACCAAATCTACACCAAAGCAGCAATTCAGCTTATCTAAGTCCCATACACCTCCCTGAATGAAATGCTTAAGATTAGAGTTAACTGAATCCTGAGCAGCTATAAACGTTGGCCATCGATCAATGCTCTTATCCAAGATCCAAATGTCCTTAAAAGTATTAATACTTTCCCCATCATGGACCTTCCATCTCACAACTTCCTGCAGGAATCTAGCTCCAAAAGTAATAATCTTCCAAGTAGTGGAAGCAGTACTCCGAGCATTTGAATCCCAAATGTCACCTCCATACTTAGCCCTCAAATTCCTGTTGAGAAGAGTTGAAGGCTTGGTGATAAAGTTCCAAGAAAACCTGGCCCTCAACGGCCCCACCTTGGCAGAGGCAGATATCAACCCTTGGCCACCCAAATTCCTTGGTTTACATAACATCTCCCAAGCTACATAATGAAGACCTTTGGTTCTGTCACTTTTTTGCCAAAAGAATTCCCTACACATCTTATCCAAGTCATTTATTACTCCAATAGGGACAAGAGAATGTGTAGATAAAAAAATTGGGAGAGACAGAAAAGAAGACTTGATTAAAGTTAGCTTCCCTGAAAATGAAATATAACGATTACCCCAAGTAGAAATTCTACCATGAGCCATCTCCAATAGATTTTGGAAATCCGAAAATACAAGTCTTCTAAGAGCCAATTTGATGCCAAGGTAGTTTAGTTCACTTACTACCTTAAACCCCAACAATCTAGCAAGAGCCAACGATGTCCTTCTCCCAACAGCTTTTCCAAAAATAACTGCAGAGTTTTGCACATTAATTCTTTGCCCCGTCCACCTCCTGTAATCTTTCAATATCCTATTAATCTTCTTCACATGATTCCGTTTTGCTTTAGAGAAAATAAGAAGATCATCAGCAAATTGAAGATGAGAAATCCTCTCAGCCTGAGTGGCCATCTTGATACCGAGCTTACTCCCTCTTTGGGCAAACACATCCGTAAGCAATTGTGAGCATAAAATGAATAGGTAGGGAGACAAGGGACAACCTTGCCTAAAACCACTTTTACCCTCTATCCATGAAGAGCTATTGCCATTTATTAATAAAGAAAATTTTGGGTTAAGAACACATTGTAACAGCAAATTAGAGAATTTCTCAGGAAAGCCATAATGTTCTAAGGCTTGCTTCAAAGTGGACCACCCCATGCTATCGTAAGCATGTTCCATGTCCACTTTTATTGCCATCAAACCTTTCTTAGATTTGGAATAACGAAACTTGTGAAACAATTCTTGTGTAATCAAAATGTGCTCCGATATAGAACGACCCCGAACAAATGCAGCTTGTTCTTCAGAAACAATATTTGGAATAATTCCCATCATTCTACTCAATAACATCTTGGCTACAATTTTATAAATAGAACAATAAAGGCTGATAGGTCTAAAATTAGAGGGAAGAGAAGGAGTTTTAACCTTAGAAATTAAAACAACTAAGGTTTCTTTCCATTCCTTACACGTCCTACCATTCTTGAGAAACGAATGCACAGCCATCCACGCATCCTCCTTAATAATATGCCAATAAAATTTAAAGAAAGAATAGGAGATACCGTCCAAACCAGGAGAAATGTTAGCTTCAAGTTGCCTGTATCACCTCTTCAAGCTCCTTCCTAGTAAAATCTGCCAGCAAAAAGTTTTTATCATCATCACTTAACAGGCATGAAGGAGAAGGCCAACCCGAGAGCACACAATTCCGAGCTTTCCACTTGTCTTTATAGAAGTTCAAGAACACCTCCTCTATAAGCTTCTGCTCCTCCACCAAGATTCCCTTAGGATTCCTGATTTGATGAATCCTGTTGCTGTTACGCCGAGCAGAAGCAGAAGCATGAAAGTAATTTGAGTTTGTGTCGCCATCCTCCAGCCATTTAACCTTTGCCCGCTGCTTCCACCAAGAATCCATCCTCCCCAGGGTAGAGTTAAGTTCCAAAACTTTAGATTTCAGCAAACAAAGTTTTACCTCAGGTAGATCTCCAACTTCAGCTTCTTCCTGTTGTAACTCAAGAACTTCCTTCTTAAGTTTTTCATTCAGTTTATTGAGATCCGCAAGCTTTGATCTACTCCAAAAGAACAAAGCTTTCAACGTGCATTTGAACTTAATGTTAAGAGAATGAGCAGCATCTCCCTTTACACTCTTTTCCCAAGCTCTAGATACAACTCCAACAGAGGCTGGATAAGAAGTCCAAACTTCTTCAAATTTCAGAAACCGGCTTTTATTAAATCCAAAAAATTGAAATTGATTAAAATGGGGCAATGGTCAGATGCGATCCTTGCAAGGTGACGAACCATAGCCGGTTGTATAGCCTCCAAAGCCAATGAGTTTAGAAGAATACGATCCAACCTCTCAAGAATCCTAGCACCTCCTGTTTTGTTATTGCACCAAGTGTACTTGGGTCCAACAATTCCAGTATCATGGAAATCACAGTTAGACATAAACAAATTCATGTCTTGTGGGCCTTGAGAGAACACAAATTTCTTCCCTCTCCTTTTGTCCTCTTGAGATAAGATACAATTGAAATCCCCACCAATCAAAAAAGGGAGATTGCAGCTCGAAAAGGCTTCTAGATTGCTCCACAAAGATCTCCTCCTGCATACATCCCTACTGCCATAAACAGTTGCAATTAGCCATCTTCCTTTATTTGGAGGAATGCATAGCTCTCCCACAACTTGTTCATTAGCCTCCTTGACACAAAAAGTAACCCAATCAGCGATCCAACAAATCATCATTCCACCAGATAGCCCAACAGTAGGTACAAGAAAGAAATCCCAGGTGGATCCAAACATTTTGCTAAACTCCATCTTGCTGACAGAGGAGATTTTAGTTTCAATTAGACCAACAAAGATAATATTAAAATCTTTCACCAACTCCTTCAAGTAGCGGGAAGCCTCCTTTTTCCTAGCTCCCCGACAATTCCAGAATGCTAAAGAAGACATTTAATGTAGTGAATTGGGATTGCTCTCAACCTTACTACCTCTCAACGTTCCTTCTTTCCTTTTATGTAAAAAAGGATTAGAATTACCCAAAGATCTCAATTCTTTTTGTAGTTTAAATTTGCTTCTACTAGACTCCCCATTAACTATAGCCGATTTGCTTTCCACCGCCTCCAAGGAACCAGCCACCAATTCTCCTTCCTCAACTTTCCCAGCCAACGGTTTATCAGAAATTTCTTCACTAACACATTCCAGAGCTTTAAATTTATTTGAATCAAAGAGAGCAGCTGGAGAGATGGACATACCCAGACTTGAATTGTTGGAATGCCCCACCTCTTTCAAAGAAGATCCAGATTCCACTTCCTCATGAGTCGCAGCCACATTACTGGCTTCAGCATCAGCAGTCTTCATCTGAAACTAAACGTCTTCCACCAATCGATCAGTATCCAGAATAGGTTTTTTAACAGGTTGGTATTTCTTCATTGCAGGAGTAGCTGCCTTAGCCCGGATGGAGTTATCAATTTGCTTGCCAACCAGTCCCTTCCGACATTTGTTTTTGACATGTACCCAAGGTCCATATGAATTTTCAGTAGCAGTTTCAACAGGCAATGGAATCTCTGCAGCACCAGCCAGAGCCTCCTTACTAGAATTGCCTTTCTTCAAATCAACAAAACGGTTTTTCTTACATTCTTTAGCTAAATGCCCAATTTTACCACAATCAAAACAAAAAGAGGATATCTTTTCGTACTCTATTTTTTGAAAAAACCGACCACAAGACCCCTCCACCCAAACACCTGTGGGAAATTGTTTGTCAAGGGCCATACGAATACAAACTCTAGCATATTCTCTTTTGTTCCACTGAAACATATTTCCATCTATCCATAATGGGGTTCCGATCATCGAAGCAATCCTTGTCACATTCACTTCATCCCAACAAAGCAATGGAAGATGCGGCATCCTTACCCAAATGGGAGAAGATAATCCTTTCAATGAGGAAGGAGAAAATTCTGGAGTCCACCTTTCCATACCTACAATATGCTCGTTAACATACCAAGGACCTCCTTCCAAAACCTTCTCTACAGCCTCCACATTGCTGAAAGAACAGAGTACCCATCCTAAACCAAGGATGGTTAACTGAAATTTCCCAAAATGCATCCATTGGCGACGCAATTCAGCTTCAATCAGATGATTGGGGATTTCCTTTCCAAATACTTTAATCATCACAGAAAACTGGAGTTTATCTGAATTGGCTTTAACATTATCTTCATTTAACTTGATTTCCTTTTTGTCATCCGAAAGGCAAGATTCATCCAAACAAAAGTTAACTTTAATATGAGATCTTTTAACCCAAGGATTATGAGCAGGCCGACTTTCTAGGACTGTTTGTGTCTCCTGATTTTGATGAATGAAACCTTCTTTAGCAATAACACAAGCATCCGAAGGGAGAACACCGGATTTTTCCAATCCTGCAGATTGAGGTTTAGGAACATTGTTGTTGAACCTGTTCACAAACAATTTCATACCAGACGAGGAAGACTCCTCGAAATCATTAAGACCTCTAGCAGCAGAAACTCCATCAGGAGATTTAAATGGTTTTCCAATCATTATATCAACAAGTCCTTTGCCCTTGCCAGCAACAGGAGGAGAAGAAGGCTTTGTCACCGAAACAGGTTTCGGAGATCTTCAAAGCCCCTACCTTCGGAGATTTACCAATATCACCAGGTTTACCCATCGAGCTGAACTTGGAAGAGGAGAACTGGCGATCGTCGGAGGACGCCGCTGCCTCATCCGCCATATGCGCAAGAACCGCCAAAATGGCGGAACGGTTCAAAATTTTGAAAAACGACTAAAGTCTCTTTCTAACTTCCCTAGAGCTTCTCTCACTAACTTCCCTAGAGCTTCTCTAGTTAAAACTATCTAAGAGGTACTTTAGGATAACAACTTTGAATAGGATTTGTGCTAGGAAATGATACCAAAAATTGAATGGCACATGTTATAGAGGTTTTAAAGAAAATGAAGTGTGAAAAATCTATGGATCTAGTGATATTCCAATAAAGGTGTGAAAATATTTAGGAGATGAAAGAATTTTTTCACTAGTTAAAATTTTAATATTATTTTGAAGCTTAAAAAGATGCCCCATATGTGTGTAGTTTATTGGTTCCAATTTTTTAGAAAAAAAGGGGATACCCAAGACTGTGTGATTTATATAGGAATTAATTTGGTGTGTTATACATTAATGCTATGGGAGAGCATTATTTGGCTTAGGTTATGACATGATACTGATGTTTCTCAAAATAATTTTGGATTCATGTCATGTAGGTCTACTAGAACCTATACATTTATTGAGAGGTTTGTTGGAGCAGTATAGAGAGATGAGGATCTACATATGATATTTATTGATTTAGAGAAAGCATATGATAAAGTTCCAAGAGAAGTGCTTTGGAAAGTTATAAGAAAGAAAAGAGTTAATAATGCTTATATTCAAGTCATTAAAGATATGTATGCTAGAGCTGTTACTTGTATTCAAATACAAGATGTTTTGATCAAGTATATTCCTATTTCAATCGGATCATATCAGCAATTAGTTTTAAGCCAGTATCTTTTTTGCTTTAGTCATAGATTTCCATTCTATACATTTGCAAGAGGGGTACTCTTTGTATATGATATTCTTATTGTTGATATGATTATAGAGAGAGTTGAAGGAAAAGTTTTAGGAAAACTTGAATTATGGAGGTGAACCTTACAGTCTAAAGGTTTTCGTTTGAGTAGATCTAAAATTGAATACATGGAGTTTAATTTTTATAGTAATTGATCAAGTTGAGGGATTGTGACTTCGGGCAATCAAGTCATTAAATTTATTAAACGTTTTAGATATATCGTGTCTATTGTCTACTATGGAAGCCATACATTTATTGAGAGGTTTGATGGAGAAATATAGGGAGAATAAGGAGGATCTACATATGATATTTATTGATTTAGAGAAAGCATATGATAAAGTTCCAAGAGAAGTGCTATGGAGAGTTCTTGAAAAGAAAGGAGTTAATAATGCTTATATTCAAATCATTAAAGATATGTATGAAGGAGCTACTACTTGTGTTCAAACACAAGGTGGTTTGACCAAGTATTTCCCTATTTCGGTTGGATTACATCAAGGATCAGCTTTAAGCCCATATCTTTTCGCGTTAGTCATGGATGTTCTCACTAGACATTTACAAGAGGATGTACCCTGGTGTATGCTTTTTGCTGATGATATTCTTCTTGTTGACAAGACTAAAGAGGGAGTTGAAGGTAAACTTGAAGTCTGGAGATCAACCTTAGAGTCTAAAGGTTTTCGCTTGAGTAGATCTAAAACTGAATATATGGAGTGTAATTTTAGCAGTAATAGACCTAGTGAGGGGATTGTGACTTTGAGCGATCAAGTCATTAATAAGATTACACGTTTTAGATATCTTGGATCTATTGTTCAGAGTGATGGTGAAATAGATGGGGATGTTATCAGTAGAATTCAAGCTGGATGGTTGAAGTGGAGGAATGCATCGGGCTTGTTGTGTGATAGAAAAGTCCCCCTTAAACTTAAGGGAAAATTCTATAAGATGGTGGTGAGACCTGTAATGCTTTATGGTGCAGAATGTTGGCCATTAAAAGAGAAGCACAATACTAAGTTATGTGTTGCGGAGATGAGGATGCTTAGGTGGATGAGTGGATTTACTCTTAGAGACAGGATACGAAATGAGCATATACGTGAAAAGGTTGGAGTAGCTCCAGTGGAGGATAAGATTAGAGAGAGTCGCCTTAGATGGTTTGGTCACATAAAACGGCGGCCTTCCGATGACCCAGTTAGGAAAGTAGAGGTATTAGATTTGACTTATGTTAAGAAAGGTAGAGGTAGACCTAAAAAGACTTGGTTAGAAAATATTAGAAATGATCTTTCTCTATTAGATTTAAACGAGAATTTGACTTTGAACCGGACACAATGGAGAAAAAGGATTCATGTTGCCGACCCCACGTAGTGGGAAAAAGGCTTGTTATTGTTGTTGTTGTTGTGTCTATTGTTCAAAATGATGTTAAAATATATGGGGATATTATTACTAGAATTCAAGTTGAATGGTTGAAGTAGAGGAATTCATTGGGCCTATTGTGTGATAGAAAAATATCCTTCAAATTTAAGGGAAAATTTTATAAGATGGTGATGAGACCTCCAAAGCTTTATGACAGAATGTTGGCCATTAAAAGAGAAGCATAAATGAAGTTACGTGTCACAGAGATGAAGATGCTCAGGTGAATGAGTGGCTTTATTCTTACAGACAAAATGCAAAATGAATATCTATGTGAAAAGGTTGGAGTAGCTCTAGTGGAAAGATAAGATTAGATAGAGAGTTGCCTTAGATGGTTTGGTCACAATAAACGTCGGCCTTTCGATGACCCAATTAGGAGAGTAGATGTATTAGATTAGCTTATTTAAGAAAGAGATAGACCTAAAAAGACTTTGTTAGAAAGTATTAGAAATGACCTTTTTTTTATTAGAGTTACATGAGAATTTGACTCATAGCATGACACAATGGAGAAAGGAATTCATGTAACCAACCCCACATATTAGGATAAAGGCTTATTTTTATTGTTGTTGATATTATGCATTTTATTTCCGTACTAATCCTTGAAGTTGTTAAATCTTTAGAGCATACTTCATTAGTGTGCAATTTTTTATTTTATTTTTGGATTGTATCCCTGCATTTGGCTATAGTAATGGCTTTATTTGACTTTGCTAGGGAATCATAGTTCACGAAAATTCACAGTTCTTACTGACATTTTTATACTGCAGGTAGGGTTGAAGGGAGAATTTGTGAAGATATTTGCTCCAGAAGAAACAGGAAAGGTTGACTGGACTATTTTGCAGCCTGATAAGATGAAAACACCCTTCACATGGTACAAGGTAAGCTGTAGATTGGATGTATCTATCTGGAGAATGTTGTATGGCATTAATATTCTTATTGAAGTTAGAGTTGCTACATTTATGTGTTTTATATTAAAGTAAAGAAATAAAATATAGTCATGTATGCCTTTTCAATGTTGTAAACAAAACAAAAATAGAAAAAACTTTATTCATTTGGGCACTTGAATGTCTGTTCATTTGCCTAGTTATTCTTGGAATGCCATAGAGCCGTCAATTAGCAAGATAGCTCTGCTTGATTTGACTAATATTACTATTACTTCGGCTTAACTCTTAAAAAATTAGTTGGCTTCTCCTGCATCCCACCACTGATACTTTCTACTTTATGCAGACTTACTTTGATATACCAGAAGAAAAAGTTACAATTGCTCTCGATCTAGGCAGCATGGGGAAGGGCCAAGCTTGGGTAAATGGCCACGGACTAGGACGATACTGGTCACTAGTTGCACCAAAATATGGATGCCCCGTAACTTGCAACTATCGTGGTGCTTACAATGAAAACAAGTGCTTGACCAACTGTGGGAAACCAACTCAAACTTTGTAAGCATACTGTCATTCTGGAATTAAACACGTCTACCATTTAGGTGTAAGTGCTTATCATTATGTTCATAATTCCCTTATTTTATCCATGTGATTATCTATGAATTAACCATTTTTCACTTGATGTTTTTGAATTATGTAAACTCATTTAAGTAGGCATTCTCTTGGGTGCTGTAATATCAACTGTCAAAAACATTCGTACTTGTTCTTGATATCAGCTACCTTATTTTGCAGTTGTGAATTCAAAGCTATGTACATCTATGGGATCCTAAATGATGAGTGATTGGTGGTTTTTTTCGTCAGATATCACATTCCAAGAGAGTGGTTACAAGCTTCCAGCAACTTGCTCGTCATATTTGAGGAAACAGGCGGGGATCCGCTACAGATAAAATTAAAGAAACATGCGACTGTAACAATCTGTTCACAAGTTTCAGAGACTCACTATCCGCCCCTTTCTTCCTGGCATAATCCGGAGCGTTTTACTGGAAATATCTCGTTTGATAAATCTCAACCAGAAATGCACTTGCACTGTGATGATGGCTACGCTATCTCTTCCATAACATTTGCTAGTTTTGGAACCCCTCATGGCAGCTGCCAATATTTCTCCAAGGGAAAATGCCATGCACAAAACTCATCATTTGTCATATCCGAGGTGGGTGTACTGCTGCAAATGAGTAGTTCTTGACAGCTATTTATCATGTAATCATTTATTTAATTTACTCGGTTACTCTTCCAGGCCTGTTTGGGAAGAAACAGCTGCTACATCACCGTTTCAATAAAAACTTTCAGCCCTGACCCATGTAGAGGCATTGTCAAGACGTTAGCAGTGCAAGCAGAGTGCTCTCCACCTTCAGATTATAGCTTGCGCTCGTCGTTCTGAGTCCTCTATGTAGGATATATGATATTTGAACAAGACATTTGTGGTTATATGATGCTGCACCAGGGGGAATAAAGAACGCTACTTTATGGTGCACAATATGGTTGGCTCTCCGATTTGTTGTGTACACTGTACAATTTGTGTCAATTAGCACGACACAGAATTCAACTGCATTCATATTTTAATCAACTAGATTTGTGTCTCATGTGTTATGTTATGTTAAATGTTAATCAAACATGTTTATTAAACAGATCATTAATTGCTTGTTATGAGCATAACTATTGGATCTAAATGCACCCGTAAATGACACGACTTTCTTAGTATGGAATTTACAAAGACTAGAACCTAATAATTTGAGATGAGTATAGAAAAGGAAAAAGAAAAAGATTCAGGGTTTAGGGAAAGACTAAGATAATAAGAAAACTGCTCAGGTAGGATTTTGAATGTTCCACTTCTCATTTTCATTAGTGGTGGCAACCAGCAATCAGCTCTTGGCTTTCTAATTTCATCAAAAAGTTTTTATTCTTGTTGCTCTAGCGATTCGTTTGCTCCACTCGTCTCCTTAATTTTTATTTTCTTTATGCTTTTGTGATTCGTAGCTCTTCATTCACAATTCTTCTACTCCGCTCGGCTTTCTTCTTTCTCTCTTCTTCACTTCCATAGGGGGCCAAATGTTTTCGTTGCCGTCAGACTAGCCGGAAACATCCATCGTGCCTTATGCATACCAAGCCGCCAAGCAGCCACCCGACCCAAGTTGTCGTTGTCCTTAATGTGAGCTAACTCCAACCCTCTTGCTTTGTGTCGCTATAGCGTATCGCAATATCATTCTTCCATAAAAGAAGGTAAGGCAAGTACCAAGCCCTAGTTTATATTTCTCTCACAATTTGATTGCAACCGTGAGGTATGACTCATGACCTGAAGGTTTTTTCTCTCGCGAGAGCTGTGAAAACTGTAAGATTTGATTTGATCTTTTCTATAGATGGCTGCATATCTTAGATTTTATCTTTTCTATAGAACTGTTGCATATTTTGTTTTATTTTTCTTCTATATTTTTTATTATTGAGCTCCGTTATCTTGCTTTCATTTTTTAAGTTGTTTATGAGGCTTGCTTTTGATACTTTGTTATGAAAATATAAGATCTTATTTGAAATTATCAACAATACTTGATCAACAATACTTGATCCTAATGGTTAACAAATCCTCATTTGTTCAGTGCTAACTCTTCAGGGCTCTTTAAATTGAGCGAATGCTTTAGTTGAGAGTATAAGATCAGTAGGAGAAGTCATCGGCACTTAGGTTAAATTTAGCAAATCACTCCAATAAAAATTAAAAAAGTCCATTTATATTTAAAAAAGGTCGAGAAAAACTTTTTAAAAATTTAATTTGGGCCCCCTCTCTAAAAAGTTTCTGCTCTGCCACTGCTTGGGGGGCTACCTTGCATCAAGTATATAAACCTTGGATGGATTTGTGGGAGCTCCTTGCAACTCTTGTTATGGATCATTTTGACTTGTTTGACCTCAGTGAGTTACTTTCGTATATTGGCGAGTGGTCGTAATGGGCAAGGTAGTTATCTTCGCTGAATTATAATCACTAATACCCTATTTGGATATGTACGAGTATACATTAGTTTTTTGATTTACTTGTCTTTTTGAAGGGCAATAAATTATATCTTGAGAGCTTAGAGATCTCTACTTTTGAGCATCTTATTAACTTATGACTTATTTGAAAGAGTAGAGATGGATCCTATCAAGTTAGTGATGTGTAGCTTTAAGCAAGTGAGGTGAGCTATGCTTGAGTACTCGCCTAGCTAAGTGAGGGAGTTGAGGTGAGTTCTCCAAAGGCCTTTAGGGAGGCGTAGTTGGCTACCCTTACTCTCTTGAAAGTGATGAAAGTGGAGCAAGCATGGCATCATGGATTGCCACATTAATAAATGTGGTAGAGACCACAAAAAGAAGTGGCTCCTTAAATGTCGACCCTTAAAAGTCAAAGGAGAGTGCTTTCACCTAAGTTTTGATGATGCCCCATTGCCATCTATGTTGGCCAGATGACCTCCAATTGGGCTCTCGATAGAGATAATTTCTTGTCAAGGAGGTTGACTCCACTATAGTTATTGACAGTCTTGTGATGGTCAAGCCTTCATCGTTGTAGGAGAAGAAAAATAGAAAAACTACCTGGAAACTTTGGAGAGAATTTTGTTGGGTGGTCGAATATCTCTATCAAATGGTGAACCCATTGTATGCCTACTTCAAGCAAGTTGTAGGAGCATTCACTAAGTGAATTTGAGCCATTAGCATTAACGTAGTGGGCACTTGACTTGTTCACAATGATAGATTGGTAGCCTTTTTGTTGGGCTTTTTTATTTTGAATAAATGATTTCCCATTAATTATCATTCTTTATTGACCATATGAGGATCCCCTTTGGTAATGAGTGTACTCCCATTGTGCCACTAGCAACAAAATGTCAAATCCGTGGTGAAGATTGTGGAGGATGTGATGGAACCACTTGCATCTCAAGATTCTCTGTCAAATCATCCTACGTTGATAGTCATAATGCACACACACACTCTCTCTCTCTCTCTCTCTCTCTCTCTCTCTCACTCACTCACACACACACACACTCCCTCTTTCCCTTAGCTCCTTAGGTGATTCTATTTTAGTGAAGGTGCTGCTCTCTTTATAGAGGTTAGTTGAACTATTCAACTTGTCAGATAAAGTGCTCTATGTCCAAGGCATCCTTGGTGAGATGATGGCTCACAAAGGACTTTTAGAGGATTCTTCGAGTCTAAGGTAAGGAGGGAGAAGGAGGCTCTTCAACCTGAGATGGAGGCGAATCGCCATCTTGTTAAGATAAGCCCCTTTGTTGTAGGTGATCAACTTCTCTTGCAGTACCTAATAAAGACTAGAATGTTATCTTTTGGGGCAATGACAGACATTGTATATAGGTTTTCCTGGTGGGAATGAGTAGGTTCATCTTTATGTGTTTGGATTGATCTTTTATTAACGATATAATATTAGTTTTTCTTAATCTTATGTTGAAGCGAGTTGTATGTTATTTTGTGATGGGTAAACATTTGCTTTTTTGAGAATAGGGTAGCCTATGGTGATTTCAAGTGATGATTGAGTGAGTCGCTAATGATGTTTTTTGAAATTGATTTCAAATGAGAAATTTGTTTTCTTAGTTAAAGTGACTCCAAATTACTTAGCTAGCAATTTCTTTTAAGTGTGAACCAAAAAAGATTCAACAAATCTTAAGCGTAATGATAAAATATGTGCAAAATCTAAGCATTAATTGTAGATAAGACTGGAACATCAAAACTCATGTTACTGTCACTTTTATAAATACCTTCTTATCTCCACTTTTGGGGTGTGAGCTCTATAATTGTGAAATCGTGCTTCGTCTTCCACTTTCCAAGCAATTGTGAATAACTTTATTAGTTGCTCTTCGCAAATGTGCTTTAGATTTTTTAAATGTTGATTGCTTGTAGTTCTCATGAGTGACCCCAAGTTATGCCAACATGGTGTATCTGGGTTATTATTATGCTAAGATGAATTTGCGAGTTTTTTATTCTTGATGAGGATGTGCACTTTCTTTCTACTATGATGAGATATGTTTACCCTACGACCTCTTCAAGCTAAGATTACAACTCCCCTTCTGTAAGAATTTGTAGATATTTTGAACTTTTATGGCCTTATCCCTTCTGAGATTCTACCCAACTCACAAGAAAGTGTTGATGGAGATGAGACCAAGCATGCTGGTGATCAAGGTTAAAGATTGGAAGGTGAAGTTTGTGTTCGTGCATTCCATAGTTAGATGTTTGTAATGATTTCCCTAGTCTATTTCATAAAGAACAAGCTAGGAACTGAATGAGGAGGTGGTGTCATATAAGTTCCTCACAGGAAAGTCTTTGATTGCCATATCCACAATGACTTCTATGGTAAGGACTACGTTCACTACATATTTATGTAAGATTTTTAAGTTGTCATCCACCTTTATGTGTCTCTTGTCTATATACAAAGAGTATGTTGAGTTTGTCCTGTTTTGATTTGAGTGAATCATTTTGTTCATGAGAATTCTAATCTAAGTTTATGTTTTTGATGATTACAAAAGTTTATTGTTTGTCTAATTCATCTTCTAACATATATTTGAGTTTTTGTCTGTGTGTACTAAAGTATTTTTCAGGAAATTCACACTCAAGACTGTTGAAGACTTCATTCACTTGTTCACTGTAAATGAAGTCTGTAAATTTTTTCTTTTTCTTGAGTCTGAGAGAGTGTGATTGTAAGTTGGATAACTCTGCACACACACAATGGGGGAGTAAAAAGTTTAAATGTTTTAAACTGATCGTACAGTATGAATTTATATCGTACAGTACGATATGAAGAATATGTCCTCCAGGGAGAACCCATCAGACAAGAAAATTTTTTTAAGGCATGTTCGTACAGTACGAATACCATTTGTACATGAGTTTTTGCTGTACGAACAGCTCAAAATTGGATTCGTCCAGAGGTTTGTACGGGACGAATGGATCGGACGAAGCTCTCTGTTCGATTCGTCCAAGAGGTCGTACGGGACGAAGTGTTCGGACGAAGCTTACTAACTTGATCTTCCAAGGGTTCGTACGGGACGAATGGATCGGACGAAGCTCTCTGTTCGATTCGTCCAAGCGTTCGTACGGGACGAAGTGTTCGGACGAAGCTTACTGACTTGATCGTCCAAGCGTTCATACGGGACGAAGTGTTCGGACGAAGCTTACTAACTTGATCGTCCAAGGGTTCTTACGGGACGAACTATTTGTACGAACGGCTCTGACTTGTTCGTCTGATGAGTCGTACAGGACGGATTGTTTAAATTTTTGAACTATTCGTACAGTACGATTGTTGAGCGTACGGGATGATCGGCACGGTCTTAACTTGAAAATTCAGTTTTTGGACGGTTTTTCTGTCCTAAGTATAAAAATGACTCAAAACTGTTTGAAGAAGAAATCCTTCTGCGAAAATTCTTTTGGGAAGTGAGAGGAGAGTGATTGGGAGAGTGTTTGGGAGTGAGTTTTGAGAGATCTTTCAAGAGAAAATTGTGAGGAGATTCACAAGGTTATCCAATTGAGAGGATTTCTTTTACTTGTTCTTCGAGCATCTTCCTAGTTCCTTGGAGACTTTTGCAAGAGCATTGTTCGCAAGGATTTCGGTTCTCTGCCGCACTTGGAGAGTGAAAAGGATGACGGTTCTCTGCCGCACTTGGAGAGTGAAAAGGATGACGGTTCTCTGTCACACTTGGAGGGTGAAAAGGAGGATGGTACTCTGCCGCATCGGGGTTGGTGGAAGAGAGTTTGTAAAGGCTTCTCCGCCTTGCTGTGGGGGCAAAAGGAGAGTCACTTGGTTTTAGTGCAATACCTAGAGAAGGAGTCTCTAGGGAGTGGATGTAGGTCGTGTTTGACCGAACCACTATAAATTATGGTATTTTCTGTTCACTATTTATTTTTTTTGCATTTCTATTTTCTACAGTTTATTCTCGTTGTGGTTGAATTTCTGTTTTAAAAGAAAGAGCAAAAATTATCTCTGTTCATACTGTACGAAGTTATATCGTACTGTACGATTAGCTTTTAAATTTTCCAAAATATCAAGAGTAATTTTAAAAAGAACCAATTCACCCCCCCTCTTGGTTAGCCTAGGGACATTGAGCAATAGGTTTAACAACCTGTTTGCACTTTCAATCCAACTTACATGACTCTTCCGTGTTGGAGTCCTTGGGTGAGAACCTTATAACATAGGAGAAGGTTCGTGAAAAAGGAGAGGATGAAGGGTTGGTAGTGAGATGGAAAGAGGCATAGTAGGAACCTCCTAAGTAAATGAGGAGGGAGGTTGAGGCATCTACTTACCCTAAATAACCTATGGCAAAGAAGCATTTGGAGAGTGCCAAGCCACATATTCCTCTTAAGGAGAAGAGGCCTGCTAGTTCCCCTACACTGAAGGCAGTTCCCATTTGCTTAGTAAAGCCTCTGTTCAATCCAGTGGGAGTGTAAAGATGGTAGTGATGATGATGAGCAATGCACTTACCCTCATAGAGAGCAATGCACTTACCCTCTAAGCAAGCCTAAGGTGGTCGTTGATGGAAAGAGAAAATAAGTCACCATTGACCCTGAAGAGAAGTTTCCAAGCATCTCCCTCGTGACGTCATTTTCTAACTAGGTAGCCTATTTTGAAGGTGAGGATAGCTCTATCCACTCTCACAGGAGAACTTAAACTCACGTGTGGAATATCTTCTCAGGACTATTGATGGCTATCATCAAAATGATCAATGTTGAGGGATTAGGGTTCACGATGATACGTTTCATGGATAACTGTTGAAAAAATAACATTTGCCTAGCGTGTAGTCATGGATGAGCTACGATGAAGGTGGGATCATTGAATAAGGTCAACTTAGTAGTGCTAGTCTACCTCAGTGAGGAGAGAGTTGCCAGACTCACCGTAGAGGACAAAGCTGAGAAGCTAAGGGTTGAGCTCACTAATAGAGATGTAGCCTTCAAGGATGGACTAAAGAAGGTCACTTTAAAAAACTTTGTGCAATCTACCAAGGAGCAAGTTGAGGAACAAGTAGCCAATCTATTGATGGAAGTCAAAGGAATCAAGGATAGGTTAACTTCTTTCTTCAACCTTTAAGTTCAAGGAGGGGGTTGATACTTTCTTGAATAACCTGATCTCCCCCAACAAGCTTGACCTAAAGTTTAAGGGCAAGTCCACCTTCTTCAACTAAGTCTCATATAGCGAGGAAAGTGAGGGTTTGAGTGTGTATAGTTGTTGAGGTCACCTTGCCTTTTATTTTTTCTTTTTCCTTTTTTTTAGCCTATTAGTCAAAGCATATGTAATACCTTTTAAATGAATTATTGTGAAATTCTCTTACTTGTCTTTAATGTTTTCCCCTTTAGTTTGAATGTATATATTTTTGTCATGAGTGCATCGTATATCCACTATAGGAAAGTAAGAAATTTCTGGCAGAAAAATCCACCACAAAACAAGCCAAATCCATCGCTAAATAAGCTTTGCGACAAATTTGTAGTGAAGTATATTCCGACGCTAAAAGTCACATCGAAAAAATATTTGTGTCAGATATAATCTGCTGCAAATATTTTGTGGGGTATTTATAACAGATTTATACTAAAAAAAATGATGTGCTCATATTAGAAAGTCGCTACAAATTTCGCCACAAATAACGACAGATTTGTAGTGGAAATACCATAGTAATTTGTGGCATTCTTCCAATGGCTGCATCCACCGCACTTTACATCGTTAATTGTAGCAATAAATTTGTTTCAATTTATGGTAGTTTTGAGACATAATTTTTTCCACAAATCCCCATAACTTACAAAAGAAATTTTTGTCACAAGTAATGATACAAATGTGTCATATCGTTGTTTGTAGTGAAAATTTCACCACAAATTTTTTGGAGACCTGTAGAATAAACAAAAAAAGCACCTTATATCAATTATTCAATTTTACAACAATCACAATCCAAGCAATTTTAAAGTAGTAGTTAATAATTCTAATATTTAAAAAAAGACTATTAATAATACACCTAAAATAAGCGTATTACATAAGCTATTCTACAATCACAATCCAACTACTAAAATAAGTAATTTCAATCCAATAGTTCTACAATAATATAATATTATTTTAGTAAACATAGTTCTTATACATTAGAAAAAGTAAAATGCATAAAAAATCTAAGACAATCTAAGAAGAATCTATATCCTGACTCTCCTACTCGATCGATGTAGTCGCAAGCTAATTTCCACTAATCTACTCTCTCAATCTCTGAAGCCCATCTAGTATCTGCATGTGCATGTCCACATGTGATTTTTGGATATATTTTAGCTCTGCTGTCAAGTTATCCACCTATTGGCTATACAAACTCTCCTCGCTATTTATAGAGTAGGTGGATAAAGAAGAGGACTTTCCCTCATATGTAGGCTTGCAAGCCTAATCCATAAACTCATCCCTTCTGCATTCCTCCTATCACTTACGATCAAGTGTGATAGTCAGAAATATCTGTGGAACCCTAGAGGATCCCTCACCAGCTGCATCCTAGCTCTCTTATAAAATAAAACATAAGATTAATTATTGTATAATCATCACTTATAGTATTTCTCTAAGTATTATAATCTTATATACTTACATAGGCCCTCATCACTCGCTCGTCTACCTACTATTTATCCTCTTGGTGCTTGTGGGTGTGACTGTGCAACAAAACAGCTCTGGATTCTCTACCCGGCATGTCTTTATGTAATATACTTAGATTAACATGCATAACCACATAAATTATTAAAATCTATTAAATGTTTTTACCAATCATTGCTTGTGCTCAGTATGTGAAACTGAGCCCCTAGTATGGAGGTAGCTACTAAGGCCGCCGATGTCAGAAGCTCAATTTTGTTTATTCTGCACCCTCCTCTTTGTATAATCTAGGCTGCCCCAAGCACTCGGCCCATACACTCTCTCCAATTCAGAGAAATTTTTTTTTCTTGTCCTCTTAATTCACGTGAGCATGTATTACAGGCGAGTTTCTCCGCATCTCTCAAAATTTGTTATGATATATATACCATGCTTCGGCAACTAGTAGAAATATCATTGTATATAATAAAGTAGAACAAAGATTATTCTTTGTTAGCTTAATAAATGATGGACAAATGTTACCAATACTACAACTTACTAACCTTGGACTCCCTAAACCACATGTCTTGCACTTCATCGAGGTTTTCTTTCAAGATACATATGGAGTATCACAACTTTGGCTAATGCTACATTACTTCCTACCGTCATTATAATCTCATCTATTTAGGTTAATTAAGGAAAATAGTTTAAACCTTCACATGTGAATTATTATAATCTCATCTATTTTGCTATCGTGGCAAAAATGAAGCTTGTAAAACTCATGAGTGAAGTTTATGAGGGGTTTTGTGGGGCTTACCAATCTACCTAAGCATGACTTTATAATCTAATTATTTATTAGCAAAATTGCATTGCTTCTTCAATTGTTTGCATATTCATTAAAAATGCTTTCAGATGGTGATAGTTTTTTTTTTGGGGACATTTAGGAGAATTAAGGCAAACTCAAACAATCATTACATACACAAGACTTGAACTCAGGATCTCTTAGTTGGTAGCCAAAGCTACCAACTAATAGACCAAGGAGAATTGTGTTAATTTGTTGATAGTTACTTGTGATAATTTTTTTTTCTCAAAATGATCGGGAATTAAAATATATATTTTTAAATTCTAATACTACATTTTATTTGTTAAAATAATGTTGAACTTTAATCATACAAAGATGGTGATGATAGTGTAAGATATTTGATGATATGAGCTTATATCTCACACACAATTTCAAAATTGTTCATTCACTTTAACAAATTTAAAACTAGTGGCATGCATGATTTTCAATAATTTTTAAAATTTTCCGATAATATATGGGATAAATAAATATTGTGTGAATAATAATTTTGATTGCATGAGAGGATCTTGATTCTAAAATGTATGTAGTTAAAAGGATTTAAAAATTGAGCTAAATCCTATATTTCCCTCTTTTTACCGTAAATCATAGATTTAGTAAATTAGGGAGTTCGACGATTTTATGGGATTTGGACAAAGAAGCACACAAAAGGAAGAAAGATCGATACTTTCATAAGGACCAAGCTTCCATCAGAGGAGAAGGAGATGTGACTTTGGATGCAAAAGAAGAACGTTGAGGAGGTGTGACTTTGGATATGATAAAAGAATGATGAGGCGGTCTGACTTTGGATGTGACAAGAAAGCATGTCATTAAAGGAGGCGAAGAAGTAATTTAATGACTCGTTTATTATGTCAAGTTGAATTACAAAAAATAGCCGAAGAAGAGCCATAGAAGAGGAGATACAACCCTAGCATGA
Source organism: Dendrobium chrysotoxum (assembly GCA_019925795.1). NCBI lineage: Eukaryota > Viridiplantae > Streptophyta > Magnoliopsida > Asparagales > Orchidaceae > Dendrobium > Dendrobium chrysotoxum. The sequence continues at coordinate 24,065,847 of CM034300.1, read as the reverse complement.
GACGACAGAGGTGAAGTCGAAGGGTAAAGCTAGAGGAAAGAGTAGAGGAGCAAATTCGAAGAATAGAATGAAGGAGAAAATGAAAGAGATGCATAAATATTTTTTTAGATAGGATAGTGTTGCGAATCTGGATTTAAGGATTACAATTTTGATGATAACAAATATTTATGTGCTATATTTTGGTTGACTAATATTTCATGTACAAATGATCAAATGCAGTCTAAGCCAACTCAAGATTGGGTCGGTGTGTGTTTAATTATAATTTTTCTCTTTCTTGAGTCAAATGTAATGTAATTGATCCCTTAGCTAAGTAACCTTGCACACACACACACACACTCAGGGGAAGAGTTTTAGTGAGTTATGGTATCTATTTTAAATTTTTGTTCATATCGTCCTAGATGAGATTCTTATCGTCCTGGATGATCCAATGAAAATAGAAACTCTAATTAGGATGATTATATTAAGTTAGTTTTATTAAGCAGATCGTTCTGAATGATGCACATATCGTACAAGACGATAGGCTTAAATCAAAAATTCTTAACCGCTAGATTAAGTTAGGCAAGTTTTTATTTTTAGAAATTTAGTCTGATTATCCCGGACGATACGTGTATCGTGCTAGATGATCCATTATAATTATGCCTAAATTAGTCTGGAGATTAAGAAAGCAATTAATGTTTGATTGATACGATCATATCGTCTTGGACGATCGTGATATCGTACAGGATGATACATGTAAAATCCTGACCGTCCATAGCTTTTCACTTAGACGACCCGCATGATCTTCTAGACGATACGCCCGAGTCTGAACTAATTATACAGGACGATAGAGATATCTTCCCAGACAATCAAGTCATTTTCAATCGTACAGAATGTTTTGTGTAGGACGACCCACACGATCTTCAGGATGATTTTGTCTGTTTTGAACTAATCGTACAGGACGGTAGATATATCATCCGAGATGATTTAGTCATTTTGAGATCATCCAGCATCAGCATCCCTGGACGACCCGCACGATCCTCTGGATGAAATTCTTGATTTACACTAATCGTCCATGACGATCACAGAATTGTACGGGATGATCTGAATAAATTTTTTCTTCTAATCGTATAGAGAAACTCGATTGTCCAGGCTGATATATGAGATTTTACACTGATTGTATAGGACGATCCGTCGATCGTCCTGGACGATATTTGTCGACTAGTTAAAATTTAGGATAATTTTTTAGCCCTCCTATTTAAGATCTTTTTCTTATAACAAGAAAAATCTTTTGCCACTTTCCTTTTCAGAAGAAACCTTGAGAGAGATAGAGAGAGAGAGAGGATCTTATGAGGGGGAGTTTGTGAGGGATTCACCAAGGTTGCTCCAAGCAAGGATCTGAGTCATCTTCTCTGTTTGTGATATCTTGTCTTATCAGTGTCTCTATGGGAGGATCGTTCGCAAGAAGATCCGGGTTCTCTTCCTGCTTCAGGAGGAAGCGAAAGGAGTCCAGGTTCTCTGCCTGCTTTAGGAGGAAGCGAAAGGAGTCTAGGTTCTCTGCCTGCTTCAGGAGGAAGTAAAAGGAGTTTAGGTTCTCTACCTCACCTTGTTGGTGAAAAGGAGTTTTTGTACAGGATTCTCCGCCTTACTGTGGGAGCAGAAGGAGAGTCACTTAGTGTTAGTGTAATACCCAGAGGGGAGGCTCTGGGGAGTGGACGTAGGTCAAGTTGATTGAACCACTATAAAATTTGGTGTGTTCTTTCTAATTAATTTCTGCACTTTATTTTTCTATTATTATCTGCTTGGGTGAAATCTGTGATTGATCTTCTCATTATTGTGTTTACTATTTTTGCTGTAAATTATCAAAAGATCTTTCCTGTTGCTAACAAATTTTAAAACTACCAATTCACCCCCTCTTGGTTAGCCTCGGGATTAGTTCATAAGGGCTTAACATCCCAATCAAACTTTCAAGTGGTATCAGAGAATACCCACTTGACTTTCAATTAGTATCAGAGCGGGATTCAAAAATAAGTTTATAAACTTTTGAATTTTGTTCTATGGCTAACTTTGGTAATAGAAATACTGTTGAAGGTTATTCAATTACACGTCTACCATTATTTGATAACATACCTTTTGATTTTTGAAAAACTTGTATGTTCACTTTTCTTCAATCTATAGATTTTCGTATGTGGATGCTTGTTAAGGATGGCTATGAAGTACCTTTTAGAATGGTTAACAATGTTAAAACTGAACTGTCTTTCAATGAATGGACTTTTGATGATCGGGACTTAGCCCAACTGAATGCCAAATGTTTGAACTATTTTTTCTGTGCCTTAAAATCTGAGGATTACATGCGCGTCTCTACCTGTATAACTGGTAAAGAAATTTGGGATATATTATGCATCACTTATGAAGGTACATCTGAAGTTAAATAATCTAGGTTAAACATATTGCTTCATGATTATGAACTTTTTTGCATGAAACCTAGTGAGTCTATATCTAAAATGTATAATAGGTTTACACAGATTGTAACATCCCAGCATGCCTTAGGAAGAGAACTAACCAACTATAAAAAAGTTAATAAAATCTTGAGATGTTTTCCCTCTTTCTATGATGCAAAAATAATTGCGATCATTGAATTTAAGGATTTGAATGCCTATTCTATTGATAACATACTTGGATCACTCATTGCTTACGAGTAAGGGGTGAACCAAAGACAACTTGATGCAGGTGAGAAAAAGAAGGAGAAAACCATGACACTAAAGACCAATGATACTGACACTGATTCTTCCGTATCTGATAGCGATGATGTTGCCTTAATCACTAGGCAATTCAAAAGCTTTCTAAGAAAGAAACATAAGAACTTTCAAAAGTGGAACAAAGGTAAGAGTAGCAGAAATTCTAAAGCCTCATCTGATACTATTTGTTTTGAATGCAGGAAGCCTGGACACATAAAGGTAGATTATCCCACACTTAAGGCTTACCCAAGCAAGGAGAAAGGTGAGGAGAAACCCAAGTTCAGAAAGGATAAGAAAAAGATTCAAAAGGTTTTCTGGGAGGATTTAGCATCCGACTCCTCTGAGACTGAAGCAGAAGAGGAGACTACGAACTTGTGTCTGATGGCAGATGATCATCCTGATCAGTCTGACCAAGGAGAGGTATGCGAGCTTACCTACGATCAATTACTTGAAGTTTTTGAGAAAATTCATTCATCATATAAGAAGCTTAAGAAAACTCATGCTAGCCTGAAATTAAAATTTTTAAATTTATAAAAAGAGCATAAAATTTTGATGAATGATCATTCAACCATGGATAGCAATCATGTGTCATTACTGGATGAATTTGATGAATTAAACAAAAAGTATTCTGATTTATTATCTGAGTATGATTCATTAAGAACATCGCATATTGACTTAGAGAAAGCATTTAAAGAACTAGATACCATGACATGTGATTTGAGTAGTAGTGAGCATGCATTGAGATTTGAAGTTAAAAGTTTAAAAAAGAAAAATAAATTTCTAAGTGTAAAAATTAGTACTTTTGAGAAAAATGAAACTCCACCTATTTTTGTATAATTTTATGCAACTCTACCTTTTGAAGAATCTTTTTCAAAATTATCAAAACATGTTTCATTCAAACCTAGGAAGAGACATTATCACCCACGTAGATTAGTTAACCCGTTTCTTGGTGTTAGATATTTTTCTTGTGGCATGTTAGGACACATCTCCCACAACTGCACTGTTCACCGTAGTACATATTGGGTGTGGAGGCCTAAATTATATGCTTCATAACATAGCACACATGTATTACATTCTTCTTTTCATAAGAAGGAACCCAAATTAGTTTTGGTTCCTAAATATGATATATGATGATTTTGTATGAGTGCTCTCACACAAGTCCTCGTGAGAACATGTGGTACCTGGACTGTGGATGCTCAAGACATATGACTGGGGATGTAAATTAATTCATTTCGCTGGAGGCCAGGGCTGGAGACAAGGTTACACTTGGAGACAACACCACCAGGAGGGTGATAAGAACTTGTATAATTGGTAATTCAAAGAATTTCATTACTATCAATGTTTTGCTTATAGATGGACTGAAACACAACTTACTGAGCATCAGTCAACTCTATGACAAAGGATACAACATCAAATTCCTGCCCACTTACTGCATCATAAGCTTAAATGATAAAATTATTTTGCAGGGACAAAGGATCAATAATGTCTACATGCTGGATGTAAGTTGTTTTAAAGCTGATGTTTCAATTTACTTAAAAAACTGTTGCTGATGAGTCTTAGTTGTGGCATAGGAGATTATGTCATGCCAGTATGAAAACCCTTTGGAGAGTCACCCAAATGGACTTAGTTAAAGGTGTCCCCAAGCTTAAGTTCACTAAGGAATGTTGCAACTCGGGCTCACGAGTTCTTATTTTGATGATAACAAATATTATGGTTCATCTCCTAGTATTTGAAATATATATTTGTTTGTGTATACTAACATTTAAGGAATAACATGCATCAATCCAAGAAAGATTCAAGACTCAAGAATGAGTAGAATAAGCTTTGTTATATTTCTCATTGATGTACTTTTTGATTTTTTGAGTCAAGTCATGTAATGGTGTATGCTTATTTGTGACTATGTGTACACATACTCAGGGGGAGTGAGATCCTGTCAAAACCAGAAGTTTAACTTTTAAACAAATCGTCCTGGACGATATTTATATCATCCTGGATGATCAAATATGATCTCAAAACCCTAGCCGCCATGATAATTTAGGCTAGGATTTAAGAGTCAAAATTTGTTCTAATCGTCCTGGATGATTTGTGCAAAATTTGTACTGATCGTCCTGGACTATCCCAGGATCGTACGGGGCTATCAGGTCAAATTTTACACATCATCCTAGACGATCCTGCGATCATCCGGGACGATGTTTGGCAGCAGAATTGAGTTTTTAGGGATTTCTGAAGCCGTCTTTTGGAGCACATCGTCCTGGACGATCCTACGATCATCCTGGACGATCTTTGGCAGCAGAATTGAGTTTTTTGGGTTTTCTAAAGCCGTCTTTTGGAGCACATCGTCCTGGATGATCCGGCGATCATCCTGGATGATCTTTGCTGCCAGAACTAATTTGGAAGGGTTTTTGGAGCTCTTTATTTAAGCTTTCTCAAGGCACTTGATAGGAGTCTTTGGCAGCCATTGAGGCTTCGTTCTTTTGAAGATAACTTGAAGAGAGAGCTTGAAAGGGAGAGAGGAAAGGGTGGAGTTTGAGAAGGAGAAGAGCCTGGGAAGGGGGATTCTCGAGGGTGTGTGAGGGGGTTCACACGGTTGCTCCGGCAAGCTTGCACCTAAGTACTATCGGATTCAAGGGTCGTCTCGAGGGAGGTTTTGGGAAGAAGAAGATCTCTTTGGTGTCAGAGGACCCGGCTACTCCGCTGCACCGGGGAAGGTGGAAGTGATTTTGTAAGGGCTTCTCCGCCTAGTTGTGGGGGCTGAAGGAGAGACACTATTTAGTTTAGTGCAATTCTTGGAGGGTGCCTCCGAGGAGTGGACGTAGGTCAGGTTGGACCGAACCACTATAAATCCGGTGTGTTCTTTCTTATTAGTTTCCACACTGTATTTTATTGCGATTATATGCTTGGGTGATATCTGTGATTGATCATTTTATCATTGTTTTAATTCGTTTCCGCTGCACGTTATAAAAAGATTTTTGTTTTGTTTCAAATATCCAATTCACCCCCCCTCTTGGTTAGCCTCGGGACTAGTTCATCAGGTCTTAACATCCCTATCAAACTTTCAAGGAACACCTGTGTGATGCCTGTCAATTAGGGAAGCAAGTCCAATCCTCCTTCCACTCCATTAAGGACATCAGCACCTCTAGATCTTTAGAAGTCCTTCACATGGATCTCTTTGGACCCATTAGCACTACCAGCCTAGGGGGAAAAGTCTATGAATTTATGATTGTTGATGATTACTCGAGGTTCACTTAGATTAAATTTCTATCACATAAATCTGAGTCATTTGATGGATTTAAATCCTTCTCCACTTGGATTCAGAGGAAGTTAGGTTGTGAGATCTTGACTATTCATAGTGATCATGGTGCAGAGTTTGAAAATGAGAAATTTGGAATTTTCTATGAGGAGCAAGGGATTAGTCATAATTTTTCAGCTCCTAGGATCCCTCAGCAGAATGGGATAGCTGAAAGGAAGAATAGGACCTTAGTGGAAGTCACTAGAGCCATGCTTGCTGAGTATTCACTTCCAAAATACTTTTGGGATGAAGCGGTGAACACTACCTATTATGTGTTGAATAGGGTGAATGTTAGATCCAAATTGAATAAGATACCCTATGAGATCATTAAGGGTAGAACTCTAAACCTGTCACACTTTCATGTCTTTGGCTGTAAGGTTTTTATTCTGAATAATGAGAAATCATCTTTAGGAAAATTTGACCCCAAATCTGAGGAAGGAGTGTTCTTAGGCTATTCTAGTATGGGAAAATCCTTTAGGGTGTTTAATAAGAGGAATTTGGTGGTGGAGGAGACAACCCATATGGTGTTTGATGAATCTGATCATAAGGAGACTAGACTTGAGGAAGAAGAAGATGTAGGAGAGATTACTCAAGGAGTTGAAAATGTAAATCTGGAGAAAAGGGTAGAACCTCAAAATACATTGCCTAGAGATTGGAGATATTCTTCGAGTCATCCTAAAAAACTGATCTTAGGAGACCCTTCTGAAGGTATTAGAACTAGGTATGGACTTAGGAAGAAAGTAAACCATTCTACCTTTATCTCAATGACTGAACCCACCAACATCAATTAAGCCCTTTATGATGAATTTTGGATCTTAGCTATAGAAGAAGAATTGAATCAATTTGTAAGGAATGATGTTTGAGAGTTAGTAGAAAGACCTAAGAATTAAAGTGTAGTGGAAACCAAATGGGTCTTTAATAATAAGATGAATGATTCTGGTGTGGTGGTTAGGAATAAGGCAAGATTGGTGGCTAAGGGGTATAATCAAATTGAAAGGATGTATTTTGAGAAGACCTTTGCCCCTGTAGCTAGATTAGAAGCTATTAGAGTGCTACTAGCCTTTACCTGTTATAAAGGATTTAAGTTATTTCAAATGGATGTCAAGAGTGCCTTTTTGAATGGGATAATAATGGAGGATATTTTTGTAGAATAACCCCCTGGTTTTGAGAGTTCCCAATATCAAAATCATGTTTATAAATTAAAAAAGGTCTTATATGGATTGAAACAGACACCCAGAGCTTGGTATGAGAGGCTTAGCACATTCTTGTTAGAAAGAGAGTTTGTGAAGAGGATCATAGATACCACCCTTTTTCTGAGGAGAATAGGGGATGATCTACTCATTGTCCAGATCTATGTTGATGATATACTCTTTGGATCTTCTGATAAAATTTATGTGATGATTTTTCTAAGATAATGAGTAAGGAGTTTGAGATGAGTATGATGGGTGAATTATCCTACTTTTTGAGATTTAGTATAAGGAAAATGATTGATGAAACCTTTCTTAATCAATCTAAATACACTAAGGACATTTTGAAGAAATATGAAATGGACAAAGCCAAGCCAATCAACACTCCCATGAGTTCCACTGTTCAATTAGATAAGGATTCAAATGAAAAATCTATTGATCAGAAAAAGTTTAGGGGAATAATTGGATTACTGCTTTACCTGACTATTAGCCAACCTGATATTATATTTAGTGTCTATCTTTGTGCTAGGTTTCAAGATGATCCTAAAGAGTCCCACCTGACTGCTGTTAAGAGAATTCTTAGATAACTTTTAGGGACCCCAAACCTAGGAATCTAGTACCCTAGGCACATCACTTCTTTTGAGATTATTGGATATTCTGATTCTGACTTTGTAGAGTGTAGGGTGGATAGAAAGAGCACTTCTGGAACTTGCCAGTTTATAGGATAGTCTTTAGTCTCCTGGTCTAGTTGAAAATAGAACTTAGTTGCACTTTCCATTACTGAAGCTGACTATATTGTCTTAGGAAGTTGTGTGGCCCAAGTCCTTTGGTTGAAGTAACAAGTTTTGGATTTAAGATTATCTGTTGGCACAATTTCAGTTCTATGTGATAACACCAGTGTCATTTACATTTCTAAGAATCCAATCTAATATTCTAGAACCAAACACATTGATATAAGACATCACTTTATTAGGGACCATGTTATAAAAGGGGACATTGAGCTACATCATGTAGCAACTAAAAATTAACTGGCTAACATCTTTACTAAACCACTGGCCTTTGACTCATTCAGTATTTTGAGGATCAGATTAGGTGTGATTGACATAAATCTCTGATTCTAATGACTGATGATTTCTGAGTTTTTCTATTTTTCTTTTATTTCTGTTAGTCTTTTGATTTGATTATCTGTTTCCTGTTTTATTTCTATTCACTGCTGATTTCCTTTTATTATTTATTGTTTGTCTGATTTGAGTGTTGATTCTGATGCGATTTCCTACTTGTTCTTGATTTACTATCTTATTTCTTTCAAAATATGATCACTACTCACTACTACTGATATATTTGATTTCTGACTGAGAGTTTTGCCTTATTTTTGTTTGGAAGCTTGTAAGCAGTGATTGACTCCTCTGAATTTGTTAAAGGGAAGAAACGTTGATGATTGTTTCTCTCCTCTAACTCTCTTTAATGGTGTATTATTTCTTTTGGATAAAAATCTTCTTCAAAATTAAAAAGTTAGTTTTTGAAATAGAGATCTATTTTATCTTTCTACAGTAATCTACCTCATATGAATAGTGTTTTCAAAGCTTTGAATCATTGTTATCTTTTTTCTTAATCAAGTGAGTACACTTATCATATGATGTATGGTTTTTATTTTATGAATTACTCGTCCTTACTGTAGAAAGTGAGTTTTGTCATCTCTTATGTCTGGAATGTAATTTTACAGCTGAGATTTTTTAACAATTATGAAAGGAAGCAAGCTTACAAAAGATGCGCAAGAGCGCCAAAATGAAAAGAGGGACAAAATGAGCCCGAAGCCAAAAAGATGCGCAATGTCGTCAAATTGAAAAAATACACAAAGTGTATCAAAAATCAAAAGATGCGCAAAGTGCCAAATAAATTGAAAAAAGTGGCATAAAATGAGCACATAAAGAAATAAGCTTTCTTCCCTTTCAGATATTTAAATGTCTTAGAGAAATCAATACGCCACTTAATATTTTTAAAGGCTTGAGACAAAAAATCATGATTTCTGATTCCTTAGTTTTTAATACTATTATATCAGATATTTTTCCGGAACGAGGTTTAAAAGGATCTCTTTTCGAATCTAATTTCTTTTCTTCTGATTTAGAATTTTATTTGAAAGGAATTTGAACGTGTAAGGTGTCTGAGGTAGGAGTTAGAAAAGTCAATTTTCCAATATTTCTGGATTTCAACGTTGTCGATTTTTTCTTATTAGCTTTTGAATTAAAAATCCAGAGAAAATTTTAATTTACTGGAGCTGATCGATTCAAAAAAATAAAAAAAAAAAGCAATACGGCTAGGATCTGCCTCTTTATCAGTTTTCTATGTTATGATTTTGCTTGTTTGTGTTGTTTTGTCTGTTCCTCCTCCTTTTTGTGATGTGAAAAGGGGGAGTTAGTTTTTTGAGTTACTAGTTGTTTTACTATTTTTATATTGTAGTTGTTTCCCTTATTGTATTTAGTGTCACTATTTGTCAATATTTAGTGAACTTTGAAATGACAAATTTTTTTCGTATGTGCGTTGATTACTCCTGTCTATTTTATTTGAAACTACTGAATAAATGTTTGCCATCATCAAAAAGAGGGAGATTATTGTGAATCTAGATTTAAGGATTATAATTTTGATGATAATAAACATTTTTGTGCTCTATTTTGGTTGACTAATATTTCAGGTACAAACGATCAAATGCAGTCCAAGCCAACTCAAGATCGGGTCCATGTATGTTTAATTATAATTTTTCCCTTTCTTGAATCAAATGTAATGTAATTGATCCCCTAACTAAGTAACCTTGCACACAGACACTTAGGGGGAGAGTTTAAGTTAGTTAGAGTATCTACTTTTAATTTTTGTTCATATCATCCTGAATGATATTCATATCATCCTGAACGATCCAATAAAAATAGAAACCCTAATTAGGATGATCATGTTAAGTTGGTTTGATTAAGAAGATCATCCTGGATAATGCACATATCGTATAGGATGATAGGCTTAAATAAAAAATTCTCAGCCACCAGATTAAGTTAGGCAAGTTTTTATTTTTAGAGATTTGGTCTGATCATCCCGGATGATACATGTATTATCCTAGATGATCCATTACAATTATGCCTAAATTAGTCTCGAGATTAAGGAAAGCAATTAATGTTTGATTGATACGATCATATCATCCTGGACGATCGTGATATCGTACAGGATGATACATGTAAAATCCTGACCATCCAGAGCTTTTCACCTGGATAACCCGCACGATCTTCTTGATGATATTCCTGAGTTTGAACTAATCATACGGGAAAATAGAGATATCATCCCGAACGATCAGGTCATTTTCAATCGTACAAAACGTTTTGTGTAGGATGACCCGCACAATCTTCAGGATGATTTTGTCTATTTTGAACTAATCGTACAAGACAGTAGATTCATCATCCAGGATGATTTAGTCATTTTGAGATCGTCCAGCATCAGTGTCCCTAGACGACCCGCATGATCCTCTGGACAAAATTCCTGATTTACACTAATCATCCCGGATGATCGCAAAATCATACAGGACGATCTGAACAAATTTTTTCTTCTAATTGTTCAGAGAAACCCGATCATCCAGGTTGATATATGAGATTTTACACTGGTCGTACAGGACGATCCGTCGATCATCCTGGATGATATTTATCGACTAGTTAAAATTTAGGGCAATTTTTGAGCCCTCCTATTTAAGATCTTTTTCTTCTAACAAGAAAAATCTTTTGCCACGTTCCTTTCCAGAAGAAACCTTGAGAGAGAGAGAGAGAGAGCTTGGGAGAGAGAGAGAGGATCTTATGAGGGGGAGTTTGTGAGGGATTAACAAAGGTTACTCCAAGCAAGGATTTGAGTCATCTTCTCCGTTTGTCGTGTCTTGTCTTGTCGGTGTCTCTATGGGAGGATCATTCACAAGAAGATCTGGGTTCTCTGCCTGCTTCAGGAGGAAGCAAAAGGAGTCCAGGTTCTTTGCCTGCTTCAGGAGGAAGCGAAAGGAGTCTAGGTTCTCTGCCTGCTTCAGGAGGAAGCAAAAGGAATTCAGGTTCTTTGCCTCACCGTATTGGTGAAATGGAGTTTTTGTATAGGCTTATTCGCCTTGCTGTGGGAGCAGAAGGAGAGTCACTTAGTGTTAGTGCAATACCCAGAGGGGAGGCTCCGGGGAGTGGACATAGGTCAAGTTGACCGAACCACTATAAAATCTTGTGTGTTCTTTCTGATTAATTTTTGGGCTTTATTTTTTTGTTATTATCTGCTTGGATGAAATCTGTGATTGATCTTTTCATTACTGTGTTTACTTTTTTCTGCTGCAAATTATCAAAAGATCTTTCCTATTGCTCACGAATTTTAAAACTACCAATTCACCCCACCTCTTGGTTAGCTTCGGGACTAGTTCATAAGGGATTAACATCCTAATCGAACTTTCAAGTGGTATCAGAGCATATCCACTTGACTTTCAGATAGTTTGTGGTGGATTTGCAGCAAAAATTCCTTGCAAAATCCATCCCAAAATTTTGAAGAAATTTTTGTCACAAATCCGTCGACATTTTTGACAAACATTATTCTGCCGTAACGTTTGTTGCAAATGGCTGCCTTTCCTGTAGCGATCTAAAATGCTTGTAGTTATAGTATTACATGTTTTAAAATATCAAGAAATTTTTCTAAAGTGTTGGATTCATAAATAGCTGGATTAATGAATAAAATAAATTGGTAATAATTGAATTAATGGATATAATAACTTAACTTCTTAGTGAACAAATTAGTACTCACCAATAACAATAAAGGACTTTTAACCAAAAATAGTTGAAGAAATATGGAGCATATTATATAAGGAACTCAATGAGCTTGGATTTGATAAAAATAAACTTGGTAGGTTCACAATAACTAACTTGATCCAGTCTTAATAGATTCCATAGGCTTATGAATGTTGACTAGTCTAAGGAATAACTAAAATTTTCATATGTAAAGTGATGATTTTTCTAAGTCTAAGACTCGACAAATTATAATAAGAGATCCAAATCTTATGAACTTCTCGTTTAATTTATTATGTCAAGATGTTTAACACTCACTATATTATAATAAGGAGCACATATATTTGTGACTAGTCAGTTATTATATGATACTTGAGTTATAAAGATTCATCATGATGTTGTTTTAAATGGGCCTCTTTTTATTCTAGACTTTTTATTCTCCGTTGGGGTAACCATTTAGATTGATGGTTTCAAGATTCTCACATGCTACTCATTATGGATCTCATCACAAATAGGGGAGTTAGCTTGTAGGGTTGATTGTTGTTAATTGACTCGTTCTCACCTTGAAAGAACCTCACCTTATGATAGACCCTATAGATCTTCATGGGGTAACCATCCAGACTCATTAGCCGGAAGAAACTCCCATGCTACTCATTGTGGATCTCATCACAAATGCAAGAGTTAACATCTATGGTTATGGAGATGAGACCAAGAGGTTGCCTTTATAATTCTTGGCATAGTATGTATAAAGATTTCCTAAAATATGCGAGTTAGTGTGGTGTATGGGGTAACTGTGCTCCTTTAGTTCTTCTTTATATATATTTTTTGAAGAACTAACATGATGGAATTAATTCATCAGGCATTTCATAAAATTTATGAATAACATGCCAATGCTACTCATCATAGAATAAGAAGGTAACTTTGCAAATTAGAAACTTTCATTCTCTTATGGGACTCATCTTTCCTATGGATCTTATGCCCAGGGACTTCTGCTCATCTATAGGCATGGTGAAAATCACCTTTAGGCTTGAATATGAGTATGCACCCATTCTAGCGTCTGCCCTAGTCAGTCGACTTTGTATGGTACATGGGCCAAGTTACCCAAGTTAATTCAATTATGATCCTTTATAGTGAGGATCGACTTAACCCTTAACTTGGTGAGCGAAGATCCTCTATTGTCAATCCTATGATATTAGCAAACTATCAGACCTACATGAGTCCCATGAGTAATTAGTTGTGAAAAGAGAGAATTTCTTGAAAATTTTCATCTGATGATGGGTGTGTTCCCTGAGTTATTATTTTTTTGGGAGAGAGAGAGAGAGAGAGAGAGTTTCTTGAGTGTTATTTATATGTGCGTAATCTCATACTAATTTTGTTATATAACTTCCTCATTTAGGGAGTTTTATGAAAGAAACTAAAAGAAAAGGAAAATTTTTTGTCATAATTATTTGCATATATTCCTGGATATAAAGAATTTTCATACGGGCAATAGATTTTTAAGTCATGGGTGCACTTATAAGTTCTTAGTAACTCGTTGAATTTTTAAATTTATAATCGATAGGCTTTAGGACTTGCCTGCTTCTTGATGTCATAGGGGCCATCCTAAGCAGATTTAAGATTCCCTAGTATAAATTAGTGATTTACTATATCCACCTCTTCAGTACTATGTCTCCACAGTAGAAGGTCTGGGTTAGTTTGCCTTGGTTTTGTTCAGCCATTTCTAAAGTTGGTTCTTTCTATCTCTAGGTCAAATAATATGGGCCCCTGACTAGATCTAGTATACATGCACAAACAAACACACAAAAAATATGATGCATATGTGGTTTTGCTAATTTTGCAAATAAAAGTAAATGCACTAAAAAAATGACAACACTAAACAAGTGCTCAAATTAAAAACAAATAATTTGCATCTAAATAATAAATTAAAATAAAAGCAAAATTAACAATACTACATTTAAAATAATTTAGGGAAATAAGTAAAAAATACAACTTTATTCCCTTGCAAACATTGCCAAAAACTTGATGCGGTGTGAATATTATTTGCTACACAAGTGTACTTATCGATTAAGTAATAAAATGAATGAGAGGGCTGTCGATCCCATGAGGAAAAAGTGTATGCCTACAAATTCTCCTAGTACTGTCAATTCAAGTAGCGAGGTTATCCTACTGAATCTAATTATTGGTGTAGTTCTATAAACTACTAAAAATATTGAAAAGATAGAGTACTCAAATTAAAAGATGACTTCAACATATGATAATCAATGTTACAATATTTTCTTAAGTAGACTTATCTAGGTTTGTTGTGAATAAGAGCATATGCACCCTTAGATCTCTATTGAGCTTGTATGAGGGAAAAGTAAGGCTCTCACCTCACTAAAATGATTTTATCTCCCTAGACCCTAGAAATTATTCATCAAATATCTAGGTATGAAAGTTTTCTATCTCAATTCTCTTATTTATTCCAACATTCTTCCATCAAAGTAGGTTTTAATTTCACATAAGGCCATTACATGAATTAAATGAAGTTTGGGAGTAATTGAGAACAACCATAAATAATTTCCTATGCAAGAGTCTACATTAGGAACAATACACTTCATTCACATCATAAGCCCAAAACAAAGGTTTTTAGTTAGCCATAAAATTATTTTTACACAAAATAGATTCCATTAATAACAATGTAAAGTGATAAGTGATTGGTGGAGAAAATATCACCTAGTTAAATATTTATAAGCAATTTCAAACAATGAACACTTCTCAGAGTGATTTCCCTTAAGCATGTTCTCCCTCCACTCTAAACTATTTCCTAAACTCTATTTTGAACTATATATATATATATATGAACATCCCACAATTAAAAAAAAATCTACTTATACTTAGCACACAAAAATAAACTATCATATGGGGCTCAATAAGTTTGCTATGTCGTAGTGTTGGGCTGAACCTATGTGATGTTTCTTTAGTGAACCACTCTAACTCCTCTATTGTGGTGTTGTAGGCAATTTGGCGCAGTGGTGGTGTCTTCGTGCTGTGGTGTTGAAATGTTGCGGGGTGTTGCAGCTCTCACATTGACAATTTGGTGCTGCGACGATTTAGATATTAGTGTGGTTGTGTTGAATTATTTACAAAATGAAAGAATGATGACTGCCATAATTACAATGTGTGGTGTTTGAGTGCCAATATCACTATTATTCTTGAAAAAGTGGCACTATGATGCTGAATTAATATGCAATTTTCTCAAACCAATGGTACAATGGCACTCTAGTGTAGCATTGGGGCTTTGAAGGTGTTGCGACGTTGAATGAATTGGCACCATGGCGCTTGTGCTAAATTGAATTTCCAAGGCATTTTTCCTAAGTTTTTGTTTGCATAATAAGAACTAAAAGCATATATACACTAAAATTTAAAGCACAAAATAATAACATAATATTCATTTAATAAATTCCCCCCATACTTAAGTTATTGTTTGTGCTCAAGCAATGCAAATGCATTTTTGATTAATTGATTATCCCTAATGAATTTGCATGTTTAAAATTGATTAAACTATAGGAATTTACTTCACTAAGTCAATGCTAAATAAAGTGAATCAAAGTTTGGAAAGTTTAATTAAAATAATTATTAACAAAAATCCTAATCAATCACTTTCATTTTACCCAATTTTTACAGAAAGTGCAAGTAGAGTATAACAAGGAATAGCCAACACTTGAAGAAAAAAGGAATTTTACACAAAATAAAAACATAAGATAACAATGTAACAAAAATGTAATATAAATTTCAACATGAAAAATGTTAACCCATCATAAGTATATCAACTTTGCAACAAGCTATACTGATTGAAATAATAGTCTCTACATAATACAAGATCAACTAAACATCAGTACAAATAACCAACAAGATAATCATCCTACAATGAGCCATGCTCACTATTATCTTAACTCGCAAGAATAACCTAAAAACACCATGAACTCATCACGGGTACAACTAAAGAATAACCATTATCATCATTCCTCTCTCAAGAAAAGAAAATAAAAAATAATGAAAATAAAGGGAAATTATAAACATCAACATCATCACTCATCCTCCTCCTCCTCATCATCAGCTGTTGTTACTGGTCATGGCTATTGCCTAATGTGGAGATCAAATGTGGGGGCTGCTAGGAAAAAATACTGGTCAGGTCTCTCAAATAATAATCTGCTCCTAAACAAACTAGCTGATGCTACATTGAATTGCGAAGTATAGGAGCACTACCTCTACTACATATCTATCATATTGTCCAACTTGGGTGATAATCCCAATTGCCACTACCGGCTTTCATCAATATAGGTATGCATACTGGCCATTTGATCCTTGAGATTAGAAACTTGATCTCCTAATGCCTTCTGATAGTGGGTCCTGGGCTAACTAGGAAGGCAAGGTTGACTAGGTTCTTTCTCCTCCTCACTTAAATTAAAATTTTCAATTATTCATTTTGGGAGAGAATAAATAGTAAAGAGCTACTCCTCCCCAAAATCTCTTGAAACATAAGCCTTAACACATAGTTAATAAACTAAGGAAGGATGCTCAAGACCTACATAATTAGAACCTCAAATCATGTACATCAGGGAAGATTGAATAAGCTTTCCTATATCTATGGTGTAACATACTTGAATAGCATAATTAAAAAGTGCTTAGTCTTGAGTTACCTCACTAATATTTTTGCTTAGTAAAAGTCAGGCAAATATGACGTAGTGCCAAGCTTTGGAGATTTAGGTCAAAGAAAATGCAGGAAAATTTATTACTCTTTCTTTAGGGTGGCTTGTGTATGGATTTTTTTTAGAAGGTACGTGACTATTTCCAAGCCTTCCTAGTTGCATTCCTCTCGCTAGTTGTGTAGTATGAATTCTATTAGGAGTAATGGCTTATCACCTAGTGAAAGTGAGAAAAGTATTTGGTTTATCACATAGAACAAAGTTATACTTAATGCCCATAAACTTAAACACACATATTTTTGGAATTTAACAAAATAAAAATAAAAATAAATTTCACTTGACAATCATGTATGTGTAAGGTATGCAAGTTATGAAATAACCATACACACATAGAAGAGGTAAATCGAGTTTGTGATTTTTAAGAATGACAATCACAATGATGATGACTTGATTAAATCAATCCAACATCAATCATAATATTTTCAACATGCATTTTCCTTGAAAATAAATTACAGGAAATTAAAGTGCTGAAAATAAAATGTGGAAGTAAAATAAGAATGAGCACACCAAAATTTTATAGTGGTTTGGTCAAACAATAACCTACGTCCACTCCCTAGAGTCCTCCTCTCTGAGTATTGCACTAAACCTGTAGTGTCTCTCCTTTAGCCCCCACAGTAAGGCAGAGAAGCCCTTAAAAAATATCTTTCATCAACCCGGTGTGGCAGATTATTGGAATCCTTTTTCACCCACCTGGTGAAGTCTAAGAATCTGAATGTTTTTTCACCCTCCTGATAAAGATAGAGAAGCTAAAAAATCTTCAGCCTTGAAGTTCTTCTTCCAAGATCCACCCAAGAAAAAAAGCAAGACACTCAAAGGAACCAAGTCAGAAGCTTTCTTTGAGAAACAAAGTCAAGTCCTTCTCCTTCTCCAAGCTCTTAAAGATCTCTCACAGCTCTCTCTCAAAAAACTCAATAGTCCAAAGACTCCTAAAATTTTATTAAGAGAGTTGAAATACAAAGAGGTTCAAATCCTAAATTTTTAATTCTATCACAAATAATCATATAGTACGATATTGTATCGTACAATATAATTAGTTTAATTTATCCTTTTGGTGTTGTACGAACAACAACACCATGTACGATCAGTTCAAATCCTTAAATTGGTCATCTAGTATGATAGTATGGTTCGTCTAATATAATTAGTTCAATCGAATAGGATTTCATCTCGTATGATCTCTGGCGATTAATTATCATCCTGGGAAGTGATCGGGTCGTATATTACAATTGGTTCAATCATACAGTAAAATCTAATTGGATTAATTAATCTAAATTTGATTCCTTAATTATAAAATTAGATTACGAAAGACTTAAGATGAAAGTATAGTATGATTCACATCATACCGTACGATTAGTTCAAAATTATGAATTCAAAATATTACCCAATTTATAATTGGCGGCATAAATCTTGATTTTAATTGATTGTTTTATATGAATGGAATCATACAGTACAATTAGTCTAAAAAATAATAATTGCACTTATTAGCCGTTATGATCATATTCTGAATAAATGATCATACTACATGATCTGGATCGTATAATATGATTAGTTCATAAAATTTTCAATTTTAATTTTCACACTTCCCTGTGTGTATATGCATGGTCACCAAGTTAGCATACACCTTTTACATCATAAGTCTTAAGAAACTTAAAGTTAAAGAAATAAAAAATATAGACTCTTTCAACACTTCCTATTCTACTAAATCTTGAGCCCTGAATGATCTTGAATACTATATGATGTGCCTGAAATTTTAGTCCACACAAAATCAAATATACAATGCAAATGTTAGGAGAGGTAAAAATTTAATCAATAATGTTTGTTATCATCAAGATCATAAGTTCCAAATCCTGGATTGCTATAATCTCCCCTTTTTTTATGCTGGCAAACTTTTTTGGTTGAAGAGTTAGATCAATATGTTTTATCCTAATCTCCCCCTCACAAAGTGAAGTTTTTTTTAATTTTTTTATAAAATTTTGAAATGAATAACAGAACTCAACCACTAAAAGAAAGAAAATACTGAACTAGATAAAAATAAGAACAAAACTACAACCAACACTTTCGACAGTAACCGACATAGAAACTACTACCCCTTTTAACATCGCCAAAAAAGAGGAACAAATAAAATAATAAATAAGGATAAAAGACACCATGAGAAAAAACAAACACAACATAAAATCAATCACTCAGAAATATGGTGGATCCTAATCAGATGGAGGTGGTGGTGGCTAAAAATATTGATAAATAATAAATAACTGATCACTAAACCAGGATCTATCAGACTTATGCTACTGTTGAAGCTGATCGTGTTATTGTTAAAGTAGGTTATTCTATTTTTGTATCCATGCCCAATGTTGAGTCATCTCTTGGTATTGGGCTATTGACTACATCTCCAGCCGATCAAGTTGCTCCATATAGAGGAATAGTTATCTGAGTAAGTTGTACGAGCTAGTGCTGGACCTCCCTCTAGCTCCTCTAGCTCATGGTCTATATAATAAGTATTATGGTGATGATAACTATAAAGTGAAAGTGCGAATAGGTTGTTAGACCTATTGCTAACGTCCCTAGGCTAACCAAGAGGGGGGTGAATTGGTTCTTTAAAAAAAAAATCTCTTGGAATTTTAGAAGATTTAAAAACTAACTTTGAGCAAATCATACTATACGCTCTCAGTTCGTACAGTACGAACAGTTATGAATTGTTCGTACTTTTCAACCATAGAAATTCAACCACAGAAAAATAAAGTGCGTAAAAATAACAATGCGGAAAAATAAAAAGTAAGAACAGAAAACACCAAAATTTATAGTGGTTCGGTCAAGCAAGACCTACATCCACTCACTAGAGACTGCTTCTCTAGGTATTGCACTATACTCAAGTGACTCTCCTTTTGCCCCCACAGTAAGGCAGATAAGTCTTTACAAACTCTCTTCCACCAACCCTGTGCGATAGAGAACCTTCATCCTTTTTCACCCTCCCAGTGAAGGCTGAGAACCCCACGTACTTTCACACCCTCCTAGTGATGGTAGATTACCACATTCTTTCGCACCCTCTAGGTGACGGCAGAGAATCGATCATCCTTTTTTACCCTCCTAGTGATTACAAAGAACCTAAATCTTCTCGAACAACCTTCTTGCAAGAGTCTCTAAGGAGATTGGGAAGAATCTTGAAGTACAAACAATGAGATCCTCTCACTTAGATAACCTTGTGAATCCCCTCACAATTTTCTCTTTAAAGATCTCACAAAATCACTCCCAAATACTCTCCCAATCACTCTCCCTTTCACTCTCAAGAAGAAATTTAGGAGAAGAATTATCAGACCAGTCAGTTTTTAGGACCCTTAAGTATAAGGATAAGAAAAACTGTCCAAAAACTAAAAATTTCAAGTTTTATGCTTTCCGATCGTCCCGTACAATCAACGATCATACTGTACGAATAGTTTAAAAAGATGAAATGTTCGTCAGGTATGATCTAGTATGAGCCCCAAATAGAGCAGTTCGTACAACACAACCTTCTGTACGAAGTCAATTCGTACTGTATGAATAGTTCAAAAAATTGAACAATTCATCCCGTACAATCCAATACGAACTAGTACAAACCCCAAACAGAGTCGTTCGTGCCACACAACCCTTTATATGAAGTCATTTTGTACTGTATGAATAGTTCAAAAAAATTAAACGATTCATCCCATACGATCCAATATGAACCAGTATGAACACTAAACAGAGCCGTTCGTACCACACAACCTTCTGTACGAAGTCATTTCGTACTGTATGAACAATTCAAAAAATTGAACAGTTCATCCCGTATGATCAGGTACAAACGTCAGACAGAGCCGTTCATACATCAAAACCTTCGGTGTGAAGTATATTTCATACTGTATGAATAGGACTTTGAAAATTTCCATACAGATAGGTTCATCGTGGAGGAAATTTAACACAGATCATCCCGTACGATTAGATATCATACTGTACGATAAGTTTTAAAAATTAAGCTTTCACTCCCTCAATGTGTGTGTGCATAGTTATTCAACTTACAATCACACTATCCCAGACTCAAGAAAAGTAAAAATACGGACTTCACTTACAATAAATATTAACAAATTAACTTGAAGTCTTCAACAGTCTGGAGTGAGAATTTCTTGAAAAAAATGTTAGTACACATAAAACAGAAACTCCAATATTTGTTAGGAGAAAAAATAAAACAAATAATAAGCTTTTGTAATCATCAAAAATAACTTGTAACAAAATTCAATTGAAAGAACTGATTTGCACAAATCACAACAATCTCCCCCTTTTTGATGATGACAAAACATTTATTGTTTGAGTTAAACAAAAATAAACCCACGTTTCTCCTAATCTCCCACTAAATGTAAGCTCCCCCTAAATAAATGATCTCCTAAGCTCCTCCTAAACGGAAGCTCCCTCCTAAGTTCCCCCTCAATGGAAGCTCCCCCTAAAGAATTGATCTACACGAACCAAGGGATAAGAGGAGGTAATAGGAGAAGGGAAAAAAATGGATAGATAAAGAGAAGATGGATATATAAAGACAAGCAAGCAAGTATATATAATACAAGTACATACATATGCAAAGACACACATAACATGCAATGCAACATACAATGAAGCAAGCACATAGCAAACAATGAAATAAGTCAAACAATACAACACTCCTCCTTTTGACAACAACAAAAAGGGAAGACACTTAAAGAAGTTGGTGATTTAAATAATGTTAAAAGAAGATTAACGACAATATTAAAATTAAATGCAAAAATTAAGGACTTAAAAGCATTTAGATCACAGACTATAATAGGGAGAAGAGAAGTTGATCTATGGGAGTAATGTAATAGACAGATTAAGTAACCACCACTATTGCACAAATGATGAAATAAAATTACCAAATTTCTAAGTCAAATGTGACGATCATTGATTAGTGAAATTTGAGAAAATATTAAAGGAAAGAATACGTGGTGACATTGCGCATCTTTTCGAATAAATGGGCACATTTTGTGCACCTAGTCAATGTTTGGGCTAATTTTGTGCCTCTTTATAATTTTGGCGACATTGCGCATCTTTTTATTGTATGGCACACTTTGTGCATCTTTTCAAATTTTGGCTTTTTTTATTTTGATTAAATAAAATTCTTTCCAACAACACAATCCCTTAATCACTAGTAAAATAATGAACACATTGATATAAAAATCAAGAGTAATATTAAGATATCAAATATATAATAATTTAGGCTAAGTAACACATATCTACAATAATATAAAGTAAGATCTTCTAATCTACATCATATCATAATGAAATCTAAATATTTTGAGAAATTAAATTATGCATAAAAATTTTTATTGTAATCTAAATTCAGTTAACATTATATAAACTCAATCAACTACATTCGACTGTTAAAGATTTGAAAAATTTCCAGTCACAGTACCAATTACAGTCACAATCAGATAATGATATGCATAAAAATTGAATATCTTTTATTCCATGTGTTCCATGTGATCCAAACATATGAAATAGCAAGCTTTAACATTCAAAATAATCCCCATAAAAGTAAGCTTGCTAACACAAACATCAGTCATACAACAATAAAAGAATAATAGTAAGAACAAGAATCAAAACAACCAAAGCCTCACAGAACAACAAAGCAAATCAAAGACCAAGCCAAACAACCAGAAGGACATCTCTAATAGTCTGAAGGACCCTGATCTGGAGAAGGTGGAGGAAAAGTGAACATATCAAAATAGCTATTGATTGTTACAATGTTGGTGTTCATGGATTCGAATTGGTCTCGAATCCACACCCTGTCCTTATTATATATATCGTCTTGCATCTTGAGATGTTCTTCTATATGATCAAACCTTTGATCAAGATCATCAAAGTGCTGGATTGTATCCTGATAAAAGTGTTTATCAGGTCCAGGTGCAGGTACAGGAGCAGGTGTAGGAGCAGATGCAGGTTCATCCTCAAAACTATCTCCATTTCCATCTCTCTCAAAAAGTGCCTGAAAAGAAGCATCAGTAAAATAAAGTGGTAGTTCAAAAGGTCCATCAGGGTGGACCAAATTATACTTCTTTTCAAGAATGAAGCAAATCATATGACCTAGGGCAATATTCTTCTTTCTTTTTACACTAGGCTGACCAATATCGGTGAGAGTATAAAGATAATCCAAGATTAATTGGGCTTTATTTATGGGTTGGCCAGACATAATCAAATAAGTGACAGTAAAAAAGAAGGGGGGTCATATTCACTCGATCTCCAGCTTTGAGAATGATGGAGGTCCTAAGAACATGTTGTATAATTCTAGCATTTTAGTTCAGAGAGTCAACTCTAGGATAGTGAGTTGGTTGGCTTATACCCCTAAGAACCCGATTGACTTTGGACCAACCATAGTCCACTCTAGAGGTAAGAGTATGCGCCCGAATACCTAGAGTTTTCAGATGGAAAAATGAACTAAGGTCCTCCTGGGTTATTTTTACCCTTTATTTTAGAACATATGAAGTGATCCTGGTATGGTCCTAATTAAATTTCATGTTGGATAAAAAAATATGAAAAAGGTCTTTGTTGTAGGCATAGATCAGAGTGAGAAGGAATGAAAATTGAGTCGAGTCAAAAAGTGGCATTACTGCAAAGTGAATATTCTCTTGCAGTAGGATAGGAGATGGGGTAATTTTTGAAGCAGCAAACCTATAGTATGATTCTTGACATTGTCATCCTAATCTAGCCTGGACGACAAACTCCTAGATTATCATACTCTCTTTCCACTTCCTGACATCTCTACTGAATGCTTAGAAGGGATTAAAATTGAAAGTAAAATGAATGAAAATGACCATCCTTTATATAGAAAAATGATCAATCATAGTGTACAAAATAATTTCGTACGGGATGAAATAAATTTCATCCAAGATGAAGTATATTTTTTAGGGGATGAACGGAAACGGTCAAAAATGAAATGACCTTTCATAAATTGCTCGTCCTGAGGTATTCTTTTGTACAGGCTTTTTGACTTCTTGATCGTATAGACGATCATGTGTTCGTCTGGGATGATCAAAATAATAATGATCATTCTGGTGACAGTAAGATTCATCCTTATCTGAATCGACGCATGGATCGTATAGACGAATGATGTGTTCGTACGTACGATTACCAAAAATAACTGACCCAAACCTTGAACCCACCCCATTCGTATAGATGAATCTGTTCATATCATACAGTACGATGAGGTCATCGTACAGTACGAACAGACAAAGAAAATATAGTTTTGTCACTTTAGCTCTACAGTTTTTCAACACTAAAATAAAGAACAACACAAGACATTTTTTTATTTTTTAAAGAAGACACAAATGATAACCATAAAACACAATAAACTAGAAATTAACAAACTCACAATCACATACAAAATAAATTTATAAAATTTTCAATCATGCATTAAGATCAATCATACTTAGCCTTGTCCTTAATATACTAAAAGTGTCAAAAGCTAGGCGTTTTGTGAAAATACTGCAAGTTGATCTTTAGTAGCGATATGATGTAGTTTAATTACCCCTTTCGCTACATGATCTCTTATGAAATGATGCCTTATATCAATATGCTTTATTCTAGAGTGTTGAATAGGATTCTTTGAAATACAAATAGCACTAGTATTATCACAAAAGATTAGAATTGTACCAATAGAAAATCCTAAATCAATCAATTGTTATTTCAACCAAAGCACCTATGCAACACAACTCCCTAAGGCAATATATTCTGCTTCAACTATAGAAAGTGCTTCTGAATTTTCTTTCCTATTGGACCAAGATACTAAATAATTTCTAATAAATTGATAAGTCCTAGAAGTACTTTTCCTATCAACCCTATAGCCTACAAAATCAGAATCTGAGTATCCAATTATTTCAAAAGAAGAATTATTCTTAGGATACCAAATCTCTAAATTTTGAGTTCCCAAAATATATCTCAATATTCTTTTCACTGCTGTCAAATGTGATTCCTTTGGATCAGATTGAAATCTAGCACATAAGCAAACACTAAATATAATGTCTGTCGGATAGCAGTTAAGTAAAGTAATGATCCAATTATTCATCTAAACTTCTTTTGATCAACAGATTTTCCCTTAGGATCCTTATCTAATAGTATCGAGAAACTCATTGGTGTAGTTACTGGTTTAGCATTATCCATTTCATATTTTTTGAGGATGTCCTTAACATATTTAGGCTGACTAAGAAAAGTTTCTTCCTCATTTTGCTTTATGCTAAAACCAATAAAATAACTCAAGTCACCCATCAAACTCATCTCAAATTCACTACTCATTATTTTTGAAAATTCATCACATAAAGATTTATCAGTTGATCCAAAAATGATGTCATCCAAATATATTTATACAATAAGTATTTTATTATCTATTCTTTTCAAAAATAAAGTGGTACCAACACTTCCCTTAACAAATGATCCTTTTAATAGAAAAGTGCTTAACCTCTCATACCAAGCCCTAGGTGCCTATTTTAGTCCATACAATGCCTTTTTTAATTTAAAAACATGATTAGGGAATTTAGAATTTTCAAAGCCTGGAGGTTGCTCAACATAAACATCCTTTTCTATCACCCTATTCAAAAAGGCACTTTTAACATCCATTTGATATAATTTAAAGTCTTTAAAATAGGCAACGACTAATAAAACCCTAATTGCTTCAAGTCTTGCTACAGGGGAAAATGTCTCCTCAAAATCAATTCCTTCTATTTAATTTTACCTCTTAGCTACCAATCTAACCTTATTTCTAATCACTACTCTTGAATCATTCATTTTGTTTTTGAATACCCACTTAGGCCCAACTACACTTTGATTCTTTGGCCTTTAAATTAACTCCCAAACATCATTCCTTTTAAATTGATTCAATTCTTCTTGCATGGCCAAAATCCAAAACTCATCCAAAAGTTCTTGATCAATTTTAGTGGGTTCAATCATTGAAATAAAAGCTGAATGATTTACTTCTTTCCTCAAACCATGCCTAGTCTTAACTCCTTCACTTGGGTCTCCTAAAATCAACTCTTTAGGATGACTTCTAACAAATTTTCATTCTTTAGGTAATTGGTTTTCTTCTTCATTTCAACCCTTTCTTCACCTTTTTCATTTTCAAGTTTTTGGGTTAATTCCTCAACCTCATCTTCATCCAACTTAGACCCTTCTCTATTATCAATTCATCAAAAACAACATGAGTGGTCTTCTCAACTACTAATGTTTTTTTATTAAAAACTCTATTGAATTTTCTAACACTTGAATATCCTAAAAAAATCCCTTCATTAGATTTAGGATCAAATTTTCCTAAAAGGGTTTTGCTATTATTATGAATGAACTCTTTACATCCAAAAATATGTAGATGTGAGAGGTTGGGACTTCTACCTTTAAGAAGTTCATAGGGTGACTTATTTAATTTAGATCTAATGTATACCTATTCAACACATAGCATGATGTGCTAACTGCTTTAGCCTAAAAATATTTTGGAAGTGAATATTCTGCCAACATGGCTCTAGTAGTTTCAATTAGTGTCCTGTTCTTTCTCTCCACTACTCCATTCTGTTGGGGTGTCCTAGAAGCTGAGAAATTATATTCTATTCCTTGAGATTTATAAAAATTATCAAACAATTCATTTTCAAATTCTCCCCCATGATCACTTTGGATAGATACAATTTCAAAATCTAATTTTCTCTAAATTCAAGTGGAAAAATCTCTAAACTCCTCAAATGATTCACTCTTATGTTTTAAAAATCTAATCCAGGTGAATCTAGAATAATCATCCATAATTAAATACCCAAATCTTTTTCCTTCTAAACTTAAGGTACTAACAGGTCCAAAAAGATTTATATGAAGAATTTCTAAGGGCTTGCTAGTCCTAATTTCCTTGATTTAACTGAAAGATGATCTGACTTGCTTTCCTAATTGACATGCGTCACATAATTGGTCTTTTATAAAATCCAATTTGGGTACACCTCTAACTAACTCTTTTTGGGTGATTTTCCTAAGAGTTCTCATACTAGCATGACAAAGCCTTCTATGCCATAACCATGATTCATTAGATACAGTTTTCAAACAAAAAGTAGTAGAAGGTTTTACAGAATTCTAATCTAGCATATAAACATTATTTACTCTATCACCATTCAACACAACAAGTCTATTTTGACTAATAACATAACTAGTAGGAAAGAATTTGATATGATAACATTTATCACACAGTTGACTTATGCTCAATAGATTATATTTTAAGCCTTCAACCAATAGAACATTTTCAATCATAAAGTTTTTAAAATTTCCAATCATACCTGTACCTACCACTCTCTTTGTAGTATTGTCTCCAAGTGTAACCTTGCCTCCATTCCTGGCTTCCAGCGTTATAAATTGATTTGCGTATCCAGCCATATGCTTGGAACAATCGCTATCCAGGTACTAAATGCTCTCACGAGGTCTTGTATGAGAGCGAACCTACAAAATTATCAAACATTAGACATGGGAACCCAAATAAGTTTGGGTTCACATCTTGACAATTTTAAAATAGATGCATGTGTGTTATGCTGTATTTTATGCATCTTAGGTCTCCACACTAAATATGTTCTATGATGAATAGTATAAGTGTGAGAAATATGTCCAATCATACCACAAGAAAAATATTTTATTTTAGGAAAATGATTTATCAATCTATATGCTCTATACGATCTTTTAGATTTTGCACTAGAGGACTTATAATAGGATTTTTGAAAATCTTCAAGTTTGGATGGATTCCTATTTTCCTTAAGTTCTTTCAATTTAACCTCAAGAAATGCAACTGCACTTTATAGAATCAAATTATCAATCTTCAACTTATGCTCTCTACTATCCGATTCATCCATAAATATTTTGAAATTACTTTCAAGTTTAGTGTGTGATGATTTTAAAATTCACGCTATTTTTTTAATTCATTAAATTCATCCAACAAAGTCATATGGTTGCCATCAATTAATGCATGATCTTTCCTAAAAAATTCATATTCTTTTTATAGTTCTAAATAATCCAAATTCAATTTTGCTTACAATTTCTTTAGTTTTCTATATGTAGAATGAATGCATTAAAAAACTTCAAATAATTCATTATAACTTAAGTCACATACCTCCTCTTGATCTAAATGATCAAGATTGTCAGTCATTAAGAACAAATTTGTGACTTCCTCTTCAGGTGCTATTTGTTGAGTCTGCCCAAAAAGCTTGTTGAATTCTCTTTTTACGCCTTCTTTCCTTTGGTTTCTCCTCGGCTTTCTCCTTGCTAGGATTGACCTTGAGATTGGGGCATTCAGTCTTTATATGACTTGGCTTCCTACATTCATAGCAAATAACATCATTATAATCCTTAACATTTTTATGGAACTTACCTTTGTTCCACTGTTGACGTCTTCTCTGCTTCCTCTTTAGAAAACTTCTAAAGTGCCTTGTCATCAAGGCAATATCTTCCTCATCCTCAGGTAGTGAGTGATCACTGTCTAAATCATCCACCTTCAAAGCTATGCTTTTCTCCTTTCGCTTGTCACCTGCATCAATCTGTCTTTGAGTCACAGATTGCTCATAAGGAATTAGTGATCCAAGAAGATTGTCATTAGAATAGACATTTAAATCTTTTGATTCAGTTATGACAGCTGTCTTTTCATCATAAGAAGTAGGTAAGCAATGAAGTATTTTATTTACTTTTTCTACATTCG
Organism: Dendrobium chrysotoxum; assembly: GCA_019925795.1. Lineage (NCBI taxonomy): Eukaryota > Viridiplantae > Streptophyta > Magnoliopsida > Asparagales > Orchidaceae > Dendrobium > Dendrobium chrysotoxum. The sequence goes on along the minus strand of CM034300.1, from coordinate 24,037,433 downwards.
TTAATTCCCTACCTAAGGCCTAAGGCATGCAATGAAGCGGCTATATGTGTAAATCGTGTATACATGTCTGAGATTGATTCATTCAGTTTCATGCAAAAAAGTTCACAATCGTGTAAAAGAATGTTCAATCTAGTTTGATTCACTTCATTTATACCTTCATACGTAATATAAAGTCTATCCCATATTTCCTTTCTAGATCTACAAGTAGAAACACGCATAAAGTCTTCAGATTTAAGAGCACATAAAAAGCTATTCAAGCATTTTGCAATTAGTTGTGCTAATTCCCTTTTTTCTAAAGTCCAATAAGAAAATAGTGTTTTAACTCTAATGCCATCTATAAGTCTAGTAGGTGCAGTATAACCATCCTAAATTAACCTCCATATACGATAGTCAAGAGATTACAGAAAAGTAGACATATGAGTTTTCCAGAAATCAAATGGAATGTTGTCAAACAAAGGTGGCATAGTGATTAAGTAACCTTCTAAAGTGTTTTAGTTTCCAAAATTAGCCATGATCGAATTTCAAAAAATAATCTAAATAGTGATTTTTGAAACCTGCTCTGATACCACTTAAAAGTGCGAATAGGTTGTTAGACCTATTGCTAACGTCCCTAGGCTAACCAAGAGGGGGGTGAATTAGTTCTTTTAAAAAAAATCTCTTAGAATTTTGGAAGATTTAAAAACTAACTTTGAGAAAATCGTCAAGTACGCTCTCAGTTTGTATAGTATGAACATTTATTAATTTTTCATTCTTTTCAACCACAAAAATTCAACCATAGAAAAATAAAGTGTGTAAAAATAACAATGCGGAAAAATAAAAAATAAAACAAAAAACACCAGAATTTATAGTGGTTCGGTCAAACATGACCTACATCCACTCCCTAGAGACTCTTTCTTTAGGTATTGCACTATACTAAAGTGACTCTCCTTTTGCCCCCACAGCAAGGCGGAGAAGCTTTTACAAACTCTCTTCCACCAACCCGGTGCGATAGAGAATCATCATCCTTTTTCACCCTCCCGGTGAAGGCAAAGAACCCCACATACTTTCACACCCTCTTGGTGATGGAAGAGTACCACGTTCTTTCTCACCCTCCAGGTGACGACAGAGAACCGATCATCCTTTTTCACCCTCCTGGTGATGGTAGAGAACCGAAATCTTCTCGAACAGCCTTCTTGCAAAAGTCTCCATCGAGATTGGGAAGAACCTTGAAGTACAAACAATGAGATCCTCTCACTTGGATAACCTTGTGAATCCCCTCACAATTTTCTCTTTAAAGATCTCACAAAATAACTCCAAAACACTCTCCCAATCACTCTCCCTTTCACTCTCAAGAAGAAATTTTGCAGAAGAATTATCAGACCAGTCTGTTTTTAGGACCCTTAAGTATAAGGACAAGAAAAACCATCCAAAAACTAAAAATTTTAAGTTTTACGCTTTCTGATCATCCCGTACGATTGACGATCGTACTGTATGAACAGTTCAAAAACATGAAATATTTATCAGTTATGATCCATTACGAGCCCGAAACAGAGCCGTTCGTACCACACAACCTTCTGTACAAAGTCATTTCATACTATATGAATAGTTCAAAAAATTGAACGATTCGTCCCGTACAATCCAGTGCGAACCCCAAACAGAGCTGTTTGTACTACACAACCTTCTATATGAAGTCATTTCGTACTGTATGAATAGTTCAAAAAAATTGAATGATTCAACCCGTACTATCCAATATGAACCAGTACGAACCCCAAACAGAGTCGTTCGTACCACACAACCTTCTATATGAAGTCATTTCGTACTGTACGAACAATTCAAAAAATTGAACGGTTTGTCCAGTTCGATCAGGTATGAACCTTAGATAGAGCCATTCATACATCAAAACCATGAGTGTGAAGTACATTTCATACTGTACGAACATGACTTAGAAAAATTTCCATACAGGAAGGTTTGTCGTGGAGGACATTTAATTCAGATCGTCCCATATGATTAGATATCATACTATACGATCAGTTTTAAAAATTAAGCTTTCACTCCCCCAGTGTGTGTGTGGACAATTATCCAACTTACAATCACACTCTCCTAGACTCAAGAAAAGTAAAAAATACAGACTTCACTTACAATTAACACTAACAAATTAACTTGAAGTCTTCAACAGTCTGGAGTGAGAATTTCCTAAAAAACATGTTAGTACACACAAAATAGAAACTCCAATATTTATTAGGTGAAAAAATAAAATAAACAATAAGCTTTTATAATCATCAAAAATAACTTGTAACAAAATTCAATTGAAATAACTGATTTGCACAAATCACTATAATAAGGATGTGGAAGGAACTATTTGAGTAGTAGATTGGAAGATGGTCAGGTTGTGCAGGATATTGAAGGTTATATTTTGATTCTAGAATATAGGCTATGAGATGACCTAATGCTAGATTTGGATTTCATTTATTTCTAGGATCTGTAATGTATATGAGGTTTTTAATGTAGTGTATAATCAGATCAACTATATTATAATCAATTTTAGACATGATAAAGAAAGTAGTAAGGAATGACTGAATTTCCAAAGATATGTTGAATGATCTGGACATCTTGAACTAGGATGTTGACATAAGGAATATTGCTATGTACTGAAGGCTCCCTAAGGGTGGTGTTGACAGGAATCTAATTATAGTTAGGGAGAAAGGCTAAGGAGTGACCATTTTCACCAGTGGTAGAAAGGTGTAGGATTTGATCAAAGTCTTGATATGTGATTTTTACTGGCCATCTATCAACATTAGATTGAAGGGTAGTGCCCTCACTATTGATGTGAAGACTAGCAAAAAATTCATAAAGGAGTTCAAAGTTGAAAGGAAAAGCTAGAGTGAGAATGAATTGGAGTGTGGTTCTAGCAAGAAGATGGAGTACTTAGAAGTTTAGAACTTCTTGATTGATGATTTTGGAGGTATTGATTCTTGTAGCCTTTAAGTGGTGATATGCTTCTTCATCTGCTGTTTCAAGAAATCAGGGATCTATGCCACATCTAGATAAACTTCCTATGAGAGTCCTAGAGGATTTTTCTCTAGCCATAGGACAAAGGTAAGAAAGGGGTAAGGTGAGAGTTGTGAATGAAAAACTTGAAATTCTTCCCCTTAAATAAAATTTAGGCATATCATATTCTATGATACATATCATACAGTATGGTCAGAAGAATTTAATTCATCCATTTTAATCAATCAATAAGTTGGTCTTATCATATAGTATGATCAGAATCATACTAGATGATCAGTGTTAAAATGGTCATCTCAAGGCGTTAGCATGTATAATCTTTGACTAACCTATCGTACCGTATGAATAGGTGTATCATATAGTATGACACATTATTTAATATTGTATCGACCAAATTCAATTTTCTAATGACAAGTGCCATGTGCATCAAACAGAATGAAGTTGGTGTTCATACGATACGATCGCCAATAATTGATCAATCACAGAAGCTGGATGTGCTGTGTTAGAGTGATGAAGAATTTTGTGAATATTATACAGTACGATGTTAACCATATAGTAAGATGTGAGTTTTTTTTTAAATGATAAAAAGAAAACTCATGAGTGATGCTCACAAATAAATACATACATAATTAAGTCACACACAAAAATAATAAGAAAAGAAAACCACAAAATAAATAACATAAAACATTCAAAAGCATATACATTGCTGGTATTAATTTCATCCTAAATCAAGCATAAATATTAATAACACATAATCTAGTCCTTAGTGAGCAAAAGGTGTCATAGCTTAAGAGTTTGGTAAAGATACTTGCTAGTTGATCTTCAATAGCTACATGATACAGTTTTATATCTCCCTTAGCTACATGATTTCTAATGAAAAGTTGCCTAATACCTATATGATTAGTTCAAGAATGTTGAATTCAATTTTCAGAGATGCATATGGCACTAGTGTTATCACGCATAATTACAATAGTGCCAACAGGGAATCCAAGTTCAATGATTGGTTCTTTAAGCCCTCGGACTTGAGTAATACAACTTCCCACAACATCATATTCCACCTTAATGGTGGATAGGGCTACTGAATTTTTCTTTCTTTTGGACTAGTATACTAGTGATTGCCTTATGAATTGATAGGTTCCAAAGGTGCATTCTCTATCTACTCAACATCCTGTAAAGTGAGTCTGAATATCCTATAATTTTAACGGATGTGCTAAATTTAGGATACCAGATTACTAGGTTTTTGGTACCTTTAAGATACCTAAGAATTCACTTAATGATAGTCATATGGGACTCCTTAGGATCAGCTTGAAATCTAGCACCAAGACATACACCAAATATTATATCAGGTCTGCTAGCAATTAAATATAGAAGTGATCTAATTATCCCCCTATACTTCTTCTGATCTACTGATTTTCCATTTTTCATCCTTGTTTAACTGAATGGTAGAGTTCATGGGTGTATTCATAGCCTTAGCATTCTACATCTAATATTTCTTTAAAATATCCTTGATATACTTTCTCTGGCTAAGGAAAGTTCCATCATCCATTTATTTCACACTAAATCCAAGAAAGTCAGTGAGCTTTCACATCGCACTCATCTCAAATATTTGAATCATTATTTTTAAAAATTCATTACTTCAATTTTTATTAGTTGATCCAAATAGTATATCATCCATATAAATTTAAACAATGAGTAAATAATCTCCTATTTTCTTTAAAAATAGGGCAGTATCTACACTACCCTTAATAAAGGATCTATCTAGGAGAAAAGTACTCTGCCTCTCATACCAAGCTCTAGGTTCTTTCTTTAATCCATATAATTCCTTTTTAAACTTATAAACCTAATCATAACATGTTGAATTTTCAAACTATGGGGGTTATTCTACATATAATTTTTCCTTAATCACCCCATTTAAAAAGGAATTTTTTACATTCATTTATTATAGCTTAAAACCTCTAATGCAAGAAAAATCTAACAACACTCTAATAGCTTCTAACCTAGCTACGAGGGCAAATGTCTCCTCAAAGTTAATCCCTTCTACTTGATTGTAACCCTTGGCTACTTACCTAGCCTTATTTCTAATCACTACTCTATAGTCATTCATCTTATTCTTGAACACCCACTTGGTTCCTTCAACCCTCTAGTCCTTAGGTATACTAACCAATTCCCAAACATCATTTCTAACAAATTTGTTTAACTCTTCTTGCATAGCTAGGACTCACAATTCACTAGATAGGGCTTGATTTATACTAGTGGGTTCTACCATAGAGATGAATGAAAAATGACTAACCTCCTTCATAAGTCTATGCCTAGTCCTAAATCTTATAGATGGATCTTCTAAGATAAGCTCTTTAGGATGATTAAATGAATATCTCCAATCCATAGGAAATGGATTTTGAGACTCTACTTTATTTTTTAGGTCAATAAATTCTATGCCTTGGGTGGCCTCTATCTCTTCTTCTTCTTCTAACCTAAGCTCAATAATTCTATCAGATTCATTAAATACTGCATGGGTGGACTTCTCTATTACTAAGATTCTCTTATTAAAAATTCTATAGGCTTTACCTACATATGAATAACCTAAGAAAACTCCTTTATTATGTTTAGGGTTAAACTTTCCTAGTGGAGATTTACCATTGATGAGAACAAAGCATCTGCACATAAAGACATGCAAATAATAGAGGTTAGGTGTCCTGCCCTTAACGAGCTCATAGGGTATCTTATTAAGTTTGGATCTAACATTGACCCTATTCAACACATAACAAGTAGTATTCACTGCTTCTGCCCAAAAATATCTAGGGAGAAAATATTTAGCTAACATAGCCTTAGCATCTTCTACTAAAGTTTTATTCTTGCTTTCAGCTATCCCATTCTATTGAGGGGTCATAAAGGAAAAAAAGTTATGCTCTATCCCTAACTCCTTGCAAAAAGATTCAAACTTATCATTTTTAAATTCTCAACTATGATCACAATGAATTATAAATATTACACATCCTAATTTCTTCTGTATCCATATAGAGAATGTCATAAATTCCTCAAATGATTCATTCTTATGTGATAAAAACCTAACCCAGATAAATCTAGAGTAATCATCAATAATCACATACCCATAGGTCTTCCCACCTAAGCTGGTAGTTCTAATAGGTCAAAATAAGTCCATGTAAAGGATTTCTAGAGGTCTATAGGTAGTGATGTCCTTAATGGAGTGAAAAGAAGATTTGATTTATTTTCTTAGTTGGCATGCATCACAGAGGTCATCCTTAGAGAAATCTAATTTATGTATGACTCTAACTAGGTCTTTTGGGTAATCTTTCTTAGTTTTTTCATATTTATATGGCATAGTCGCCTATGCTATACCCATGATTCATCAATAATAATTTTCAAACATAAAGAATTTGAATATTTAATATAGTTTAAATCAAGTATATAAACATTGTTAATTCTTTTGCCTTCTAAAATGGTTTTACCATTTATGCTAATTAGACATTTGGTGGATAAAAACTTAATATCAAATTCTTTATCACATAACTAGGTAATACTAAGCAGGTTGTATTTTAGTCTATCTACTAATAAGATATTTTAAAAGATGAAATTTTTTGAGTTGCCAATCATCCCTGAACCTACCACATTCCTGGTGGTGTTATCTCTCAGTGTTACCTTGCCTCCTACCCTATCCTCCAGTATGATGAATTGATTCATATATCCAATCATGTGTCAAGAGCATCCATTATCTAGGCACCGCATGCTCTTACTAGGCCTTTTGTGAGAGAACCACTACAAAGTCACTCAAGGGTTAGTTTTAGGAACCCAAGTGAGTTTGGGTTCCTCCTTATGATTTAATGAATGAGTTATATGCATGCTATACTATGATGCAAAATATTTTTTCCTCCACTCTAGATGTGTTCTATGGTTTAATGTGCACATGTGGGCTATGTGACCTATCGTGCCACAAGAATAACATTTAACCCCAAGAAAAGGACTTATTAATCTATTTTGGGGTTTGTGCCTCTTATTAGGGATTCATGATGCATGCTGTGTTTTAAGGGTATGTCATTGTGCTAGTGTAGGTGGAGGTTTATTATTTTAAAGTGCATGGACTTTTGCTCTCAAAAACCCATTAGCACTTTCAAAACTTTTAACTTCAAGTTTTAATGCATGCTCATTATGATCTAGTTTAGATGTAAGGGCTGCTGGTTATTTATATAACTCTTCTAGCTCGGTATGCTCAAATTTAAGAAATCACATGCTTTGGTTAACTTAATATGCTTCTTGTTTAGATCATTAAAATCATATAGTAAGGAAGCATATTTTTTGTCTAAACTAGAATGATCAATCCTATGAATGTCATACTCTTTTTATAACTAAAAAAATTTAACATTCAAGGTAGCATGCATTTTCTTTAGCTTTCAATATGCATCATAAATTTTCTAAAAAAACTTCAAATAATTTAGCATATGAAAGTTCACATACCTCATCTTGATCAGAGTGATCAAGTTTTTCATTAGCCATAAGACAAAAGTTTGTTACCTCCTCCTTTATTTTATGTTATGATGTTCTGAGGCAGAGTCATCCCAAAATACCTTTTGTGTCCAATGCTTCCCCTTTCTTAAGTTGGCTTTTTCTTCACCCTTTTACTTGGAAAGTGAGTTTTCATATTGGGGCAGTTTGTTCTCAATTGCATTAGTTTCTAGCATTCAAAAGAGATAGTGTCAGATGAAGCTTTAAAATTTTTACGTGATTTACCTTTATTCCACTATTGATGACATTTTTGCTTTCTCTTCAAAAAGGTTTTGAATTATCAGGTCATCAGTGCTATGTCATCATCTTCCTCAGCTATAGAGCTATCACTTTCCCATTACGTGGCTTTCACTACCACTACTTTATCCTTCTTCCTATCACCTAGATCAAGTAACCTTTGACTCATGCTATGGTCGTAGGCAATGAGTGAGCTAAGAAAGTTATTAATAGAATACACGTTCAAATCCTTGGATTCACACATAGCATGACTTTAGCATCATAGTTATTAGGAAGACAATGTAGAATTTTATTAACCTCCTCAAAGTTTAAAAGCTCTCTACCTAAATTATGTCGGAATGTCACTATCTGGGTAAATATAATGTACTTGTCAGAGATAGATTCATTGGGTTTCATGTGAAAGAGTTTGTGGTCATGCAATAGAATGTTCAATCCAGATTATTTTACTTTACTACTTCCTTCATAGGTAATGCATAATCTATCCCAAATTTTTTTCCCAGTAATACATGTAGAGACTCTCATAGAGTCTTCAGATTTTAATGCACTAGAAAAATAGTTTAAATATTTAGCATTTACTTGAGCTAAGTCTCTATCCTCATTGCTCCATTTATTAAATGGCACTTCAGTTTTGATGCCATTAACTAAATAAAAAGATGTAGAATAACGTTATTGTACCAACAAACACATGTGAAAATTAATAGGTCGCAAGAAAGTAGACATGTAAATTTTCTAGAAATCAAATGGAATATTCTCAAAAAGTGGTGGATGAGTTATTGAATAACCCTCCACGGCATTTCTATTTCTAAAGTGTCATAGATTATTTTTCTCATGGTTTTCTAAATTGCTACTTGTGAGGTCTATTCTGAAACCAATTAAAAGTTTAATGGAGTTTGTTAAGCCTCATTGAACTATCCTTAGGCACACCAAGAGAGGGGGAGGGGGGGGGGGGGGGGGGGGGGGGGAGGGGGGGTGAATTGGTTATATAAAAATTTTAGTAACATTAAGAAAAAATCTTTTTGATATTTTTTAAAACTTGAACTAAATAACTTAATCACCTGATGTAGAAGCTAATTAAAATTAAAATAATTAGAATGATAATGACTTGATTAAATCAATTTAACATCAAACATAATATTTTGAACATGTATTTTTCATGAAAATAAATTACAAGAATTTAAAGTGCTGAAAATAAAATGCGAAAGTAAAATAAGAACAGGCACACCATAATTTTATAGTTGTTCAGTCAAAAAATGACCTACGTCCACTCCCAGAGCCCTCCTCTCTGAGTATTGTACTAAAACTTTAGTATTTCTACTTTATCCCCCACAATAAAGTGGAAAAGTCCTTATAAAATCTCTTCCACCAACCTGGTATAATAGAGTACTGAAATCCTTTTTCGCTTGCCTGGTGATGGCAGAGAACCTAAATTTTTTTTCACCCTCCTAGTGAAGTTAGAGAACCTCAAAAATATCCATCCGTGATGTTATTTTTCTTAGAGCCACCCAAGAAAATAAGTAAGACACATGGAGGAACCATGGTAGAAGCTTGCTTGGAGTAACCATGTGAAATCCCTTCACATTACTTCTGCCACACACACAACTTCTACTTCTCCTTCTTGAAGCTCTCCAAGATTTCCTATAGCTCTCTCTAGGAAAACTCAACATCTAAAACACTCCTAAAATTTTATTAAGAGAGCTTAAATACAAAGAGGTCCAAAACCCTAAATCTTCAATTCTATCGTAACTAATCATATAGTACGATATTGGATCATACAATACAATTAGATCAATTCACCCTACCAGTGTTGTACGAACAATAACATCATGTACGATCAGTTCAAATCCTTAAATTGATCACTGAGTATGATAACATGGTTCATCCATTATGATTAGTTCAATCGAATAGGATTTCATCACGTACGATCTATGGTGATTAATTATCATCCCAGGAAGCAATTGGGTCATACAGTACGATTGGTCCAATCATACAATACAATTTGACTGGATCAATTAATTCAAATTTGATTCCTTAATTATAGGATTAGATTAGAAAAGATTTAAGATCAAATTACAATATGATTCACATCATACCATATGATTAGTTCAAAATTATGAATTCAAAATATTACCTAATTTATAATTCGCAGAAGAAATCTTGATTTTAATTAATCACCTTATATGAATAAAATTGTACAGTATGATTAGTCTAAAAAATAATAATTTCACTAATTACCCATTATGATCATATTCTGAATAACCGATCATACAGAATGATCTAGATCGTATAGTATGATTAGTTCATAAATTTTTTAATTTCATTTTTCTGATTCCCCTGTGTGTATGTGTACGGTCGCCAAGTTAGCATACACCTTTTACATCATAAGTCTCAAAAAATATAAAATGAAAGAAATAAAAAATATAGACTCTTTTAACACTTCTTATTCTACCCAATCTTGAACCCTAAATGATCTTGAATGATGTATGATGTACCTGAAACTTTAGTCCACAAAGAAATGAATATATAATGCAAAGGCTTGGAGAAGTGAAAATTCAATCAATAATTTTTGTTATCATCAAAATCATAAGCTCCGGATCCTAGATTGCAATATATTTCTCTTAGAAAGAATCTTATAGGAGGCTTCACGTTTTGTTGTTATCAAATAAAATCCTTTCAAAACTCTTATTTGAGAGTCTGAAGCTTGGACAAGAGCTTGTAGGGTTTTACTTGTAGATGTTGTGGTGACCTTATGAATTTTTTATGTGGATCTAGATAATGGGACAAGGGTTGCTATACTTTTTTAGGAGATTATTGATGTTAGTTTTTGGCAAAATTAGGGAGAGATAGTGAAAGTTTGAGTAAACTACTTGGGGAGTGGATATAGACTAATAGGTTGGACCACTATAAATTAGTTTGTATGTTTTTCTACATTTTAATTTTCTTACACTTTTGCTTTCTTTATCTTGATGTTTTATTATGTGAACGCTATGAAAAATTAAATTTTTTCTAAAGTTGCAATATAATTTAGTAAGAAAAAAAATTAAAGATTTTATAAGGAATAGTGATTTGATTTTGAAGCTTGTTTTGAAAAGTAAGTTTTTATACTTTCCCTTGTATTATAATGGAAGTGCCTTAAGTTATTTTTTAAAAAATCAAAAATTTCAAAAATTTCTTCATGTCTCTCATAACAAATAATTTTTAATTATCATGTTTAAACTTGTGCGAAATTAATTGAATCATAATCATCTGCTAGTATGTCCAATGGTTGGAACATTAAAGATAATATATTTTCAAGCCTTTCATTCTCCGTTGGTAGTACTTAGACATCTCAATTTGTTTATATACAAGTGATTATAGCTTGCAAATTTGTAGCACAACAAATTTAAATATTTAAAAATATTGAAATATAGTATATTATAATAGAAAAACTATAATGGATCAGCTATTAACAAAATAGGAAGGTATTATAAACTGATTCAATTGATGCAATTGAAATAAATAGTACACCTCCTATGTAAGATCCTTCTTTGACATTTTCTCCTATGAAAGTGTTATGCCTATAGAATGAATCTCAGCCGAACTATAAAAGAGAAAAGGTGTACAAATAAATTTGCATATTTTCCCTTTCATATCAAATGTATTTATCAAAATTTTAAACAATACAATTAAGAAATACAAATGACATTAAATTACTTAAAATTTTTAACTTTTAATGACCAACACACATCAACTTCCACTATATAAGAGATGAAATACATAAAAAATCAATGCATGCATGGTTGATAACTTTAAAATGCGTTATTATTACACATTTTTTATAGTTCTGAATGTATTATTGTAATGGATAAGGATGTGAAAGAATTTATATGGGCAATTTTTCCTTGTATGGCTTATGTTGAAGGATGGGAGGATAAAATAATCCTTGGTTATATCTCTAAGAATTGACATTCTTATTAGGGAATATCTTGTTCATTTTATAATGATATAAATTTAACAAATCATGATATCTTGATGATAAAAATGTTAAGGTTCTTCAAATTAAGACATAGTGAAGTTTTTTCAAATGTAATATCACTGTGACTGGTTTCTTTGAAGGGATATAAAAAAAGGATACTAGATTAAAAATTGAAGAATCAATAAATTAAAAAGTAAATGTCATGTTTGAGATCACACAAAAAATTTCTAACAGGATAGGTTATAGAATATTAAAAAGTTTTATGCTTACAAATTGGAGTACCATGAAAAACCCTAACAATGAAAATAGTTCCAATGATAAAGATGAGCATAATTTTTTAGGTGATAATAATTTAATATTATAACAAAAACCATCACAATCAAAACAATTACGTGTGTGATAATTTTTTTGTAAATTAAAATTAAAAAAATTTATAATACATATTGTATCACAATTATAAAAATGTTATTCCTAATAAAATTGATTAATGAAAAGTATGAATTACTTACCTTTGGTCAAAGTTTATGATGAGAAGCATAATTTATTTAGAGCTAGAATATATTAAGAGCATAGAAATTTGTTGTGATAATCCCAATACTACCAAAAATAAGGGGTTTTCATAATAGTTATTAGCAGCAGTTTGAAAACCGTCGCTATAAGGAGGAATAGGCAACGATTTTCACCATTTCTAAAATAAAGATGCATTCGCAGTAGTTTATGATAGTAGTTTGAAAACTACTACTAGAGATAAAATTAGGTAGCAATTTAATCTAGAGCCAAATATAAAAAGATTATGCTATATTAATCATTTCCCTCTGTTCGACAAGCCCTAGCCACGTGATATCCTGCTCAAGCCTGATTCAAATCAAGCCCTAGCAATTTCACGAGCTTCTCCTCATGCAAGCTTCTCCTGAGTCAATGAAGAGATGTCGACAAGTGCTATGTCAAATGCCAATGACTAGTGAACTATCATCATTTTATTGTGTGGGAGTAGACAATTTTCCTTTTATAGTCTTTTTAAGTTCCTTCATTGATTTCTAATTTGGGCATCTAGGAATGTTTCACAAAGAATATTAGGGTTTATGTACAACAAGTTCCATACATGGGGATGATCGATGACAACTTTTGAGGCTTTGCCCTTGCCCTATCATCATGTTTTTTATCGGTGCCAATTTTTATTGTGAAGAGGAAGGGGCTTAAGAAAGATGACACTTATGGTGTAAGTGAGCCATTTTTTCTTGAAGTGCAAGAATGAAAGCTGATAAATTTTACTATGGAAAACATTTTCATATATAAAATTTTCATGAATGTGTCATAGATAATAAATATGTAAGCTATTTCTAGAGAGAGATTTTTAGTGATTTGAATTTTTTGATTTTCTCGGGCTTCCCATTTGATCGGAATGCCAGCAGTGAACCATCGTTCATCGCATTGTGATGACCGGACCACCTCACCATCATCTAGCCACATTGGTGTTAGTCAGGATATTGACTCTAAACATCAAAAGCTTTTCAGTAACAGAATTTCTTTTCAAAACTTGTTCAAAGAGAAGCCGCTTGTCATCAAAGAAGGTGGTAGTCGAAGTGTTCGTCAGAATTTTCCAGTTGAAGGTAAGGGGAAAAAATCATTTCTCCTCAAGAAGGCAAGATTTTGAAAGATGTTCGTAGCTTAGATGGCCATCTTACTAATATGAAGATAATCTTAAATGAAGTTATTAAAAAATTTAATGATTTTGAAGCATATTCTTCAACTGGTTTAAATTTGAAGGTGAATAGATTTGTTAATCCTTTTATTCCTATGAATGGAAAGCAAAAGGATTTGACTTCATTAGTCCAGACTAAAACAGAAGATGGTTCTTCAAAGAATGCTTTGAATTCTTCATAGGTATTTTCTAATCCATGTAAACCTGTGGCTAACGCTTGAGAGAAAATTCATCATATTAAAGTTAAACATATGGAGAATGATAAAGTTGCTGGCGATGAAAATAATCCAGTTCTATTAAATGCAGAAAAAGAAATGGAGAATGCCTGGGTATTAAGGAATTCTCTTGTGGTGAAAGTTCTTGGTAAAAATATTCCATTCCCGATTTGTAGTACTGAACTCAGACGTCAATGGTCAAAATTTGCCAGATTTTATTTAACATCACTTGGTTTAGATTGAATTCTATGTCCATTTCACTATGAGGAAGTTATTGAAGAAGTTTTGAGTGGGGTCCTTGGTATGTTGGTGGCCATATAATAGGTACTGATAGATGGACTCCATAATTTTCTCCATTATCATTGATGGGATTATCTACTCTTGTTTGGATTAGATTACCCAATTTACCTTTGCAATGCTAGGATGAAGTTAATATTACTAAAATTGCTTCAAAAATAGGGATCCCTATGTTACTTAATGGCAATATGTTTAGATGGGGAAGAATGGAGTTTGCTAGAGCTTGTGTTAAAATAAATTTTGATTCCAAACTGCCTCAAGGAATATGGATTGAATGCACAAATGGAAAATTCTATCAAAAAGTTGAGTATGAAAAAATATCAACATTTTGCTTCCAATGTGGTCAGATTGGGCATCTAATTGATATGTGTTATGATATTAATATTCAACAAAAGAACATTTTCAATAATGTATCTGATTTAGACAATGGAACATTGAATATGGATATTGAGAAGCCAAATTCTAAACAAAGTGTGGAGTTAGAATATGGACCATGGATTCATGTAAACTTCAAGAAGAATAGGAGAAGAACTTTGAAGAATAATACTTTGGAGAAGGCATTAAATAAATCTGGTATCAATCCTTGGGAGACTGAGGACAATATGTTCAAAGGTGATAAATATGGAATGTCTCGGGATCCTATTACAAAGTCTCTTGAGGATAAGATGTTGAAAAGTGATTAATCTAGAAAGCATATAGAAGCAAATTTTCCTGATAAAGATAATTCTTTGGTATTGAAGGATACAACGATTATCTATTTTAAAATTTACGTGAAGTAGCAATTTGACATGGGAAGTATTCATGAAGAGCATTATTTAGAAATTCATGCTAAAATGGAAGTTAAGAAGAAGTTTTTAAATTCAAATAAATTTAGCATGTTATCTACAGAAGAGTCTGTCCTGAAAGTTGGGGAAATTGTTCCTGATAATGTAAATGTTGCTGCATTGTGTAATGATATTACAAATGTAGCTGAAATTACTGCAGAAGATATATTAAGTGCTAAATCTGCAACATCTTATGAAGCTACTATTGAGGTGGATGCTGATGAGAAGGAACTTAGCTGTCAATAACCAGTTGAAGTAATTTTGTTGAATACTTCTTCTATCATCCAGAATTTTGATTCAAAGATTAGTAAAAGTTCTTCTTCTATTTTGAAGAGTTATGAGGATGGAAGTTCTTTAAAAAAGAAAAGTAAAGAACTTAAATCCTTAGGTCCTATTGAGAAGATTCCTAAAAAAGAAAAGTTGATGTGAGTGGGAGTAGTGGAGGTGAGATTAAATCTTCTTCCTTTCCTTAATGTCTTTCATCTTTTGGGATTATAGAGGAGCTAAGAAAAAAAAAAGCTTCTCTTTATCTTATAGAAATTGTTAGAGATAATAATGCTTTTTTGTTGGGTTAGTTGAAACCAAATTATCCATTATTGATATGAGGGAGGTTAATAGGATTATTGGGGAGGATTAGGATTTTTTTCATCATCCTGCGAATAATACTTCAGGTGGGATCATTGTTTTATGGAAGAATAATGTGGTTAAGTTTGAAGTTTTAGATAATTCTTCTTAGTTTGTTGTTGGTGTTATCCATATTACAAATAAAGGTAGATGGCATGTTGCTACCATTTATGGGAATAAGGAGGTTCATGTTAGGAGGGGGTTATGGGATGCCCTTGAGAAATTCTCTTCTAATAACATTCCTTTCATTGTGGGTGAGGATTTCAATTGTATTCTTTCTGAAGAGGTTAAGAGAGGGGGCAAGAGATTCATTTTTTTGTCAAGGACCTCAAGAGTTTATGTTGTATATGGCTAATAATGATTTGCATGATGTAGGTATCATTGGGTCGAGATACACATGGTGCAATAATAAGGAGGGACCATCAATAATTCTGGAAAGATAGGATAGATGCCTTTTCAATTCAGAGGCTTTACAGATTGTGCCATTTCTAATTTGTAGGCACCTTGCTAGAGTTTCTTCAGATCATAATCCTATTATATTCAAGATTGATGATATTATTCTTCCTCATCATAAGTTAATCAATTTGAAGACATTTGGAAATCCTATCTTGCCACTTGGAACATTTTCTTAAATCTTAGAGAAAAAATGATTTTGGTAGTATTGCTGAAATCCTACAAAGGAAGATGCATAGATCATTGAAAGCTCTGTATTATTGGAATAAGAACAAGTTAAGAGACTTGAACACTATCAAAGATAATTTGAAAATTGATATTCTGAAGTTGCAAATGGAGGAGAGCCTTAAGGGTTATCTGAATCCTGAAGATTTGAAGATGCTATGCAGCAAGGTCCGTGAGCTTACTATGACGTTAGTCCATTTATCAAATTGGTGGAGCCAAAGAGAAAAAACTAGATGCATGGAGGAGGGAGATACAAATTTTAAATTATTTCATGATTATGCATCAGCTAACAGGATTGGCAACTGGATTAAGCAGGCGAATGATGTTAATAAATCTTACGTAAAAGATCATGAAGGTATGGAGGCAGTTTTTCTCAGTTTTTTCAAGAATAAGTGAAAAAGCAGAAATTGTAATCTGAATGGTTGGTCGTGCTGTGACTTGAGCTCATGAGTTTTTATTTTGATGATAATAAATATTATGGTTCACATCTCTTAGTATTTGGAATATATATTTGTTTGTGTGTATACTAACATTGCAGGAAAATAACATGCACCATCCAACAAAGAATCAAGGCTCAAGAATGGGTAGAATAGGTTATGATTTGTGATATTTGTAATTCTCATAAATGTACCTTTTTGATTTCTTGAGTCAAGTCCTGTAAGGGTGTATGCTTGCTTGTGATCATGTACACACATACTCAGGGGGTGTGAGATCTTGTTATATCCAGAAGTTCAACTTTTGAACACATCATCCTGGATGATCTAAAGATCATCCAGAACGATCTGTTCATTAAACTAATCATCCTGGATGATTCTTTAATCACCCTAGATGATTCTTTATGATCTCAAAACCCTAGCTGCCAACCTAATTTGGGCATGATTTGATTTGCTGTTTATTTGGTCTAAACATCCTAGACGATCCACGGATCATCCTGGACAATCAATGCCAATCATACCTAAACTAATTAGGTGGTTAAGGAAAGTAATTAAGGGTTGGATTCAATGATCATATCATCCTTGATGATCGTAAGATTGTCCTGGACAATCAGTTGCAAAAACCCTAAAAACCCTCTGAGTCTCCTAGACGACCCGAACTATCAGTAGGATGATTTGTGTTATTTTGAACTATTCATCCCAGACGATTTCTTTGCGATCGCCCAGGATGATAAGAACATTTTTTCTAAAGGATTGTCCAGAGCTATGCTGATCGTACTGGAAAAAATGGCTTTTTTGTACTAATCGTAAAGGACGATCCCAAGATCGTCCTGGATGATAATTGCTGACAGAACTATTTTGGAAGGGTTTTTAAAGCCCTTTATTTAAGGCTTGTCAAAGACTTTGCATGTGTTTTTGGCAGCCATTGAGGCTTCGTTTCTTTTGGAGAAAACTTAAAGAGAGAGCTTGAAAGGGAAGAGGAAAGGGTGGAGTTTGAGAGGGAGAAGAGCCTTGGAAGGGGGATTTTCGAGGGAGTGTGAGGGGGTTCACATGGTTGCTCTGGCAAGCTTACATCTAAGTACCATCAGATTCAAGGGTTGTCTCGAGGGAAGTTTTGGGAACAAGAAGATCTCTTTGGTGTCAAAGGACCCGGCTACTTCGCCGCACCGGGGAAGGTGGAAGTGATTTTGTAAGGGCTTCTCCGCCTAGCTGTGGGGGCTAAAGGAGAGTCACTAAAGGTGTAGTGCAATACATGGAGGGTTCCACCAGTGAGTGGAAGTAGGTCAGGTTGGACCGAACCACTATAAATCTGGTGTGTTCTTTCTAATTATTTTTCGCATTTTATTTTACTGCGATTAACTGCTTGGGTGAAATCTCTAATTGATCTTTTTATAGTTAATTTATTTTATTTCTGCTGCAAGAGATAAAAAGATTTTTCTTTTTGTTTAAAGACATTTTAAATATCCAATTCACCCCCCCTCTTAGTTAGCCTCAATACTAGTTCATAAGGGCTTAACATCCCTAACAAACTTTCAAGTGGTATCAGAGCATACCCACTTGACTTTCAAGTGGCATGAGACCCGGCTACTTTGCCGCACCGAAGAAGGTGGAAGTGATTTTGTAAGGGCTTCTTCGCCTAACTATGGGGGTTTAAGGAGAGTCACTAAAGGTGTAGTGCAATAGCTGGAGGGTGCCTCCGGGTAGTGGACGTAGGTCAGGTTGGACCGAACCACTATGAATCTGGGATTTAGATATTGGCTTAAAAAGTTCTTTAGCCTTTTTAAAAAACTGAGCTTGGTTTAGCAATTTTTGAATTTCTTACCTTTCTGGGTTATGAGTAGTCAATTCATTCCTTACTTAGCTTTTTGAATAAAATCAAGGGGTAACTTTCTCATTACAAGAAAATTCTTGATATTTAAAAAAAAAAAGTCTATTTTTGTTTTGTTTTTGTTTTTTCTGTTCCTCTTCTTTTTGATAATGTCAAAGCGGGAGAACATACTGTTGTATTTATTGTATTCATGAAGTTTATTTGTATTAGTACTGTTTTATTTGTTATGTTTATTTGTATTGTATTATGTAGTTTTTTTAATAAAAAAATAAAAAAATATGTTTCTCCCTATTTTTAAAAGTCTTTTGTTAGTGAGGGGGAAATTAGGAGAAAATACTTTTATTTACAAATCTAACTAGTAATATTTGCCGTCATCAAAAGGGGGAGATTATTATGACTCGAGCTCAAGAGTTTTTATTTTGATGATAACAAATATTATGGTTCACATCTCCTAGTATTTGGAATATATATTTGTTTGTGTGTATACTAACATTTCAGGAAAATATCATGCACCATCCAACAAAGAATCAAGGCTCAAGAACGGGTAGAATAGGTTATGATGTGTGATATTTGTAATTCTCATAAATGTACCTTTTTGATTTCTTGAGTCAAGTCCTGTAAGGGTGTATGCTTTCCTGTGATCATGTACACACATACTCAGGGGGAGTGAGATCTTGTTATATCCAGAAGTTCAACTTTTGAACACATCGTACTGGACTATCTGTTCATTAAACTAATCATCCTGAACGATTCTTGAATCATCCTAGACGATCCTTTATGATCTCAAAACCCTAGCAGCCAACCTAATTTGGGCATGATTTGATTTGCTATTTATTTAGTCTAATCATCCTGGACGATCCACGGATCATCCTGAACGATCAATTCCAATCATACCTATATTAATTAGGTGGTTAAGGAAACTAGTTAAGGGTTGGATTCGATGATCATATCGTCCTGGATGATCGCAAGATCGTCCTGGACGATCAGTTGTAAAAACCCTAAAAATCCTTTGAGTCTCTTGGACGACCCAAACTATCAGCAGGACGATTTGTGTCATTTTGAACTAATCATCCCAGATGATTGTAAGATCGTCCAGGACGATAAGAACATTTTTTCTAAAGGATCGTCCAGAGCTATGCTGATTGTACTGGCAAAAATGGCTTTTTTGTACTAAACATACAGGATGATCTTTGCCGCCAGAACTGATTTGGAAGGGTTTTTGGAGCTCTCTTTTTAAGCTTTCTCACGGCACTTGATAGGTGTCTTTGGCAACCATTGAGGCTTCATTTCTTTCGGAGAAAACTTGAAGAGAAAGCTTGAAAGGGAGAAAGGAAAGGGTGGAGTTTGAGAGGGAGAAGAGCCTTGGAAGGAGATTTTCGAGAGAGTGTGAGGGGGTTCACACGGTTGCTCAGGCAAGCTTGCACCTAAGTACCATCGGATTCAAGGGTTATCTCGAAGGAAGTTTTGGGAAGAAGAAGATCTCTTTGGTGTCAAAGGACCCAGCTACTCCGCCGCACCGTGGAAGGTGGAAGTGATTTTATAAGGGATTCTCCGCCTAGCTGTGGGGGCTAAAGGAGAGTCACTAAAGGTGTAGTGCAATACCTAGAGGGTGCCTCCAGGGAGTGGACGTAGGTCAGGTTGGATCGAACCACTATAAATCATATGTGTTCTTTCTGATTATTTTTCTCATTTTATTTTACTACGATTAACTACTTGGGTGAAATCTCTTATTGATCTTTTTATTATTAATTTAATTTATTTCCACTGTAAGATATAAAAAGATTTTTCTTTTGTTTCTAAATATCCTGACTAATCTCTAAAAATTAAGATTTTTAATTCATTACATTGCATTAATCTTCTATTAGATATATTTCATGAAAGGAGTTTTGAAAGATCTTTGTTTCCTGATCTAATTTGTTCCTTGAGTTAGATATTGGCTTAAAAAGTTTTTAGCCTTTTTAAAACCTGGCTCTGATAGCACTTGAAAGTCAAGTGGGTATGCTCTGATACCACTTGAAAGTTCGATAGGGATGTTAAGCGCTTATGAACTAGTCCCGAGGCTAACCAAGAGGGGGTGTGAATTGGATATTTAAAAACTTCTTTAATAAAAAGAAATGTCTTTTTAAATCTTACAACAGAAATAAATTAAATCAATAATAACAATATAAATCAAAGATTTCACCCAAGCATTTAATCATAGTAAAATAAAATATGGAAAATAATCAGAAAGAACACACCAGATTTATAGTGATTCGGTCCAACCTGACCTACGTCCACTCCCTAGAGGCACCCTCTAGGTGTTGCACTACACCTTTAGTGACTCTCCTTTTGCCCCTACAGCTAGGCAGAGAAGCCCTTACAAAATCACTTCCACCTTCCCCGGTGCGGCGGAGTAGCCGGGTCCTTCGACACCAAAGAGATCTTCTTCTTCCCAAAACTTCCTTCGAGACTACCCTTGAATCTGATGGTACTTAGGTGCAAGCTTGCTAGAGCAACCGTGTGAACCCCCTCACACTCCCCCAAAAATCCCCCTTCTAAGGCTCTTCTCCCTCTAAAACTTCACCCTTTTCTCTCTCCCCTTCAAGCTCTCTCTTCAAGTTTTCTCCAGAAGAAATGAAGCCTCAATGGCTGCCAAAGATACATCCAAAGTCTTTGACAAGCCTTAAATAAAGGGCTTTAAAAACCCTTCCAAAAAAGTTCTATCGGCAAATATCGTCCAGGACGATCTTGGGATCGTCTTGTACGATTAGTACAAAAAAAGCCATTTTTGCCAGTACGATCAGCATAGCTCTGAACAATCCTTTAGAAAAATGTTCTTATCATCCTAGACAATCTTGCGATCGTCTGGGATGATTAGTTCAAAATGACACAAATCGTCCTGCTGATAGTTTTGGTCGTATAGGAGACTTAGAGGATTTTTACGGTTTTTGCAATTGATCGTCCAGGACAATCTTGCGATCATCCAGGATGATCTTACGATCATCCAGGATGATATGATCATCAAATCCAACCCTTAATTACTTTCCTTACCTAATTAATTTAGGTATGATTGGCATTGATCATCAAGGACGATCCATGGATCGTTTAGGATGTTTAGACCAAATAAACAGCAAATCAAATCATGCCCAAATTAGGTTGGCAGCTAGGGTTTTGAGATCATAAAGGACCGTCCAGGGCTATGCTGATCGTACTAGCAAAAATTGCTTTTTTGTACTAATCGTACAGGATGATCCCATGGGTATGCTCTGATACCACTTGAAAGTTTGTTAGGGATGTTAAGCCCTTATGAACTAGTCCCGAGGCTAACCAAGAGGGGGGGGGGGTGAATTGGATATTTAAAAACTTCTTTAAACCAAAAAAAATCTTTTTATCTATTGCAGCAGAAGAAAAATAAATCAATGATAAAAAGATCAATTAGAGATTTCACCCAAGCAGTTAATCGCAGTAAAATAAAATGTGAAAAATAATAAGAAAGAACACACCAGATTTATAGTGGTTTGGTCCAACCTGACCTACGTCCACTCCCCGAAGGCACCCTCTAGGTTTTGGACTACACCTTTAGCGACTCTCCTTTAGCCCCCACAGCTAGGCGGAGAAGCCCTTACAAAATCACTTCCACCTTCCCCGGTGCGGCAGAGTAGCTAGGTCCTTTGACACCAAAGAGATCTTCTTCTTCCCAAATCTTCCCTCGAGATGACCCTTGAATCCGATGGTACCTAGATACAAGCTTGTCGGAGCAACCGTGTGAACCCCCTCACACTCCCTCAAAAATCCCCCTTCTAAGGCTCTTCTTCCTCTCAAACTCCACCCTTTTCTCTCTCCCTTTCAAGCTCTCTCTTCAAGTTTTCTCCAAAAGAAACAAAGCCTCAATGGCTGCCAAAGACACATCTAAAGACTTTGACAAGCCTTAAATAAAGGGCTTTAAAAACCCTTCCAAAATAGTTCTATCGGTAAATATCATCCAGGACGATCATGGGATAGTCCTGTACGATTAGTACAAAAAAAGCCATTTTTGCCAGTACGATCAGCATAGCTTTGGACGATCCTTTATAAAAAATATTCTAATCATCCCTGATGATCTTTTGCACTTTAAACAAAAAATAATATCAGCACACACATATCACTTTTTATTTTATTTACACTTTAAAAATTCAAAATTATTTTTCAAAGATCATATTTTTTAAAAATGGAAAATTTGCCTCCTATTTTTCAAAAAAATTCTATATTAGTTGTGGTTGATTTCTCTAAAATCAAGCAAAGGAAGGAAACTCATGATTTTATCTCTCCATCTTATTTCTTTATGTTAGGCTATTTCATTTTTGATTCAAAATCTGTTTCAAATTATAAATTGGATTTTGAAATTGAAACTTTTTTCATCTCCCAACATTTTATCTATCTCATAGGAATCTTTTATAAATTATTGAACTAACTTCAAGATTATCTTATTCAGGTTGTTCATCTTTATCAAAAGAATAAGGTTTACTGATTTTAAAGATTTAGAAAGGAGGCAAATTATAAAAATCAAAAGATGCATAATGTCTCCAAAAATGGAAAGATACATAAAGTGTATCAAAAATCAAAAGATGCACAATATCACCAAAAATAGAATGATACTCAAAGTGTATCAAAAATTAAAAGATGCCCAAACCGCGCCAAATTGAAAAGAGGCACAAAATATGCCCATAAAAAGTTAGCTTCCCTTCTTGTAAATCTCTAAAGTTTAGTAAACTCTTATGTCTTGTCGATAGATTCGTTACTTGAGCTTGAAAATCATGATTTATGATTCATTACTTTGCATTAATCTTCCACTACATATATTTCATGAAAGAGTTTTGAAAAGATTTTTATTTCCTTATCTAATTTATTCCTTGATTTGTATATTGGCTTAAAAGGTTCTTTAGCCTTTTTAAAAAACTTAGCTTGGTTTAGCAATTTTTGAATTTCTAATCTTTCTGGGTTATGAGTAGTCAATTCATGCCTTACTTAGCTTTTTGAATAAAATCAAGGGGTAACTTTCTCATTACAAGAAAATTCTTGATATTTCAAAAAAAAAAAAATTTAGTCTATTTTTGTTTTGTTTTTATTTTTTCTGCTCCTCTTCTTTTAGATAATGTCAAAGGGGGAGAACATACTGTTGTATTTATTATATTCATGAAGTTTATTTGTATTAGTACTGTTCTATTTGTGATGTTTATTTGTATTATATTGTGCAGTTTTTTTTAATAAAAAAAT
The DNA here is from genome assembly GCA_019925795.1 of Dendrobium chrysotoxum. Lineage (NCBI taxonomy): Eukaryota > Viridiplantae > Streptophyta > Magnoliopsida > Asparagales > Orchidaceae > Dendrobium > Dendrobium chrysotoxum. The sequence continues at coordinate 24,013,907 of CM034300.1, read as the reverse complement.
AAAAAATGTGTTTCTCCCTATTTTTAAAAGTCTTTTCTTAGTGAGGGGGAGATTAGGAGAAAATACTTTTATTTATAAATCCAACTAGTAAAATTTGCCATCATTAAAATGGGGGAGATTGTTGTGACTTGAGCTCACGAGTATTTATTTTGATGATAACAAATATTATGGTTCACATCTCCTAGTATTTTATCATGTACACATATAATCAAGGGGTGTGAGATCTTGTTATATCCAGAAGTTCAACTTTTGAACACATCGTACTGGACGATCTGTTCGTTGAACTAATCATATTGGATGATTCTTTAATCATCTTGGATGATCCTTTATGCTCTCAAAACCCTAACCGCCAACCTAATTTGGGCATGATTTGATTTGCTGTTTATTTGGTCTAAACGTCCTAGACGATCCATGGATTATCCTGGATGATCAATGCCAATCATACCTAAATTAATTAGGTGGTTAAGGAAAGTAATTAAGGGTTGGATTCGATGATCATATCATCTTGGATGATCACAAGATCATCCTGGATGATCAGTTGCAAAAGCCTTAAAAACCCTCTGAGTCTCTGGACGACCCGAACTATCAGCAGGACGATTTGTGTCATTTTGAACTAATCATCCCAGACGATCACAAGATCGTCTAGGATGATAAGAACATTTTTTCTAAAGGATTGTCCAGAGCTATGTTGATCGTACTGGCAAAAATGGCTTTTTTTGTACTAATCGTACAGGACGATCCCAAGATCATCATGGACAATATTTGCCGACAGAACTATTTTGGAAGGGTTTTTAGAGCCCTTTATTTAAGGCTTATCAAAGACTTTGGATGTGTTTTTGGAAACCATTGAGGCTTCATTTCTCTTGGAAAAAAATTAAAGAGAGAGCTTGAAAGGGAGAGAGGAAATGGTGGAGTTTGAGAGGGAGAAGAGCCTTGGGAGGGGGATTTTCGAGGGAGTGTGAGGGGGTTTACACGGTTGCTCCGGCAAGATTGCATCTAAGTACCATCGGATTCAAGGGTCATCTCGAGGGAAGTTTTGGGAAGAAGAAGATCTCTTTGGTGTCAAAGGACCCGGCTACTCCGCCGCACCGGGGAAGGTGGAAGTGATTTTGTAAGGGCTTCTCCGCCTAGCTGTGGGGGCTAAAGGAGAGTCACTAAAGGTGTAGTGCAATACCTGGAGGAAGCCTCCGGGGAGTGGACGTAGGTCAGGTTGGATCGTACCACTATAAATCTGGTGTATTCTTTCTAATTATTTTTCGCATTTTTTTTACTGCGATTAACTGCTTGGGTGAAATCTCTTATTGATCTTTTTATCGTTGATTTATTTTGTTTTCACTGCAAGAGATAAAAAGATTTTTCTGTTTGTTTAAAGAAGTTTTTAAATATCCAATTCACCCCCCTCTTGGTTAGCCTCGGGACTAGTTCATAAGGGCTTAACATCCCTAACAAACTTTCAAGTGGTATCAGAGCATACCCACTTAACTTTCAGGTTGGCCATTTATAATAACCAGCAAATCAATAAGTCTGATAGTGATATGCTTAATGCAGAATTCAATAAAGAAGAGTTTGTTCAAGATGTGTAATAATTGGGTCAAAACACGTCTCCCGGTATGGATGGTATAACATCTTCCTTTCTTAAATTTTATTGGGATATTATTAAAGAAGATACTTGGAATGCCATTGATAGTTTTTTCAAATATGGTAGAATGTTTGCTGATTAGAAAGATATGTTAATTGTTTTAATTCGAAAAACCAAAAATTAGTTGGAACCTTCACATTTTAGACCAATTAGTCTATGGAAAACTATTTACAAAGTAGCTGCCAGCATGATTCTTAATAGAATGAAATTTTGCCTTCCAAAGATAATTTCTGAAGAATAAGTAGCTTTTTCTCCTAGTAGATCTATGTTAGATAATTATCTTTTGGCTCAAGAAATTTTTAACAAGTTTAGATTTTCAAATTCTAAGAAAGGATTGATGGCTGTTAAGATTAACATGAAACATGCTTATGATAGCATGGTTTGGCCTATATTATTCAAAATATTCTTGTTTTTTGGGTTTCCTAATAAGTTTTCTTATCTTATTATGGAATGTGTGCAAAATGTGAGATATTCTATTCTTATTAATTGTAGAAATTCTAATTGCATTGAAGCTAAGAGTGGGTTTTGACAAGGTTGCCCTTTATCTCCATACTTATTCATTATGTGCTCTCAACTCCTATCTAATGCTATTCATTTAAGAGGTTCAGACTTGGGCATCAAAATTGTCCCTCAAGCTAAAAAAATATTACATTTATTATATACATATGATGTTCTTTTGTTTTCAAATGCATCATACAGAGATGCTGAGCTGATGAAGAAGATCTTGACTGATTTTTTGTGGGTGGACTGATCAGAAAGTAAACAATAAGAAGTCTCAAGTTATTTTTGGAAAGAATGTTGATGATAGAATAAAGCAAAAAAAATTTCCAAAAAACTTGGTTTTAAAGTGGTTAAGGAATTACATTATTTTGGTGTTAAAATGGTGTAAAGAAGGGCAGTTTGATACGATTTTCAAGTGCTTATGGATCAGGCACTGGAAAGATTAAATACTTGGGGAAACAGATTCCTCTCATTGGCTGGAAGAGTTCTACTAATTAAATCCTCATTCTTATCACTTCTAATTTTTATCTCAACACACTCGTTGGTTCCTAAAGGTTTATTGAATGACTTGGATAAATTGTGAAAAAACTTCATTTGGCATAAAGACAAAGGAAGAAATGGTTTACATTATGTGGCATATGATGAACTTTGTAAACCTAAAAGTATTGGTGGCTTAGGTCTTCATTCTTCTTTTGCTAAGACTGGTCCTTTAAGAGCTAGATTACCCTGGAGATTTATTCAAAATCGGTCATCTTTTTTAAATTATAATATTATTGCCAAATATGGATATGATTTGTGGAATGCTATGATCAAAAGAGGTTCTTCTTCAACATGGAAAATTCTAGTTGTTGGTGCCAAATATTTAAAGCTCTTAATCGGGTGGAAATTACACAATTAAAAGAGGAAGCAAGCATAACTAGGAATATAGAATTAGTATGCATTAAGCCTAAGCATAGGGTATAAAATGTATTAAATTCTTAAGGAGGCGATATAACCATAGGAAGTTAGTAAACATCCTTTGTTCCTACAAGCTCGATAGAGATCTAGGAATATATATGCTCTAAATATCATCACAATTAAAAGAGATCCATTAGAAAAAATATGTTATTTACATTCATCAATCCAAAATATTATATCAACATAGCATATTCATTATCTTTATCTAATTTTATTTAAGTTATTAAATCTTCAAAATCTTTATTTTTAATGAGTAGGATAATTATTATAATTTTAATAGACAATACTAGTATTTGTAAGTGAGCACATCTTCCTTGTGGGATCGATATTTTACTCTATCACTATATTACTTTATTCGGCATGTATAGTTACATATATTAAGTGGAGATTTTATAATCTTTATATATCAAAGAAAACCTAAGCATTGTTATGGATTGATAGAGCCCTAATTCATTTCATAATTCTTTACTCCACCGTCCCTATCACTCTTTTAAGGACTTGTATTTTTTATTTTTATTATCACGTAAGCCCATCAGTGGGTTTCAACTTAAAAAAAAAAATTTAAATTGGCTAGTTTTGTAAAAAGCATAACTAAAAAAATAAAAATTCTAAAAATATAAACTATTTTTATTAAACTCTAAATAAAATGAAGAATTTAATAAAATAAAAAACTTTTAAATATTAAATAAAAAATTAAAAGTCAAATTTTGGTTAACACACTTAATAAATAAGAAAAGAATAAATATAAGAAACGAATAAATATAAAAAAAAATAAATAAAAATATTGGAAAAATGAAATTAGTAAAAAAAAAATTAAATAAAATAAGTAAAAATAAATTAAATTAAGTTAAAGTAAAATAAATAAACTTAAATTAATTACATAAATCCAATTTACATAAATTTAATAAAAATAAAATAAAATAAAAAAATTTGAATTAATTTTAAATAAATAAAAATTAAATTTAAAAAAATTTATCTACCATTTTATTTTAATTTTTTTTAGGACATAGGGGTTTTATTTAATTTATGTTTTAATATTTTAAAATTTGTTAATTTATTTAAAAAAACTATATTTTAATGGTTTCAATAGTTTATTTTATGTTTTAAAAAATAAAGCACTCAGTAACTCATTTGTGCTAGGAGTTATTTATTAGCTAGTTGTAGGCTCATATTTGTAATGCATTTGATTCCCCCTTAAGGATCAAATCTCATGGATATAGTCCTTCATTTTATTTAAATATTTTAATGATTTAGATTTTAGAAAATCTTGTCAATCAATCACTTAAAAGACTTGACACTCTTTATTGAGATATCCTATGCTCATAATTGTAATGAATTTGATTCCCCCTATAGTACCAAATCCAACGTATTAAGTCCTTCCTTTTATTTATGATTTTTATTTAGGTTATTCCCTTTTATTCAATTTATTTAATTCAAGTTATGATTTATTATTTATATATTTTAGGACAATTTTAATTTATCATTCATTTTGTGACTTTAGTTATTTAATCTTTAATTTTGAAATTTTTATTTAAGTTTCATTAAATTTCTTTTAATTATTTACATTTATGTTATTTTAATGATTTATATTTGATTTATTTTATTTTTTTAATTTAATTTTTCTTTATTTATGTCATTGTTTTGATTTTTATAAATTTTTTATTTATTTAAAATTTAATTAGATTGTTGTTCTATTTATTTTATTTCCTTATTAGTTAAACATTATTTTTTTTATTTTTATATTGAATTTCTAGAGTTTTATGTTGTTTAGTAAGTTCTAGATTTAATTTAGAGTTGAATACAATTTATTTTCTATTTTGTGGATTTTTATTTATTTATTAATGGTTTTTACAAAGTTAGCCAAATGAATTGAATTAGAAATTCATGTAATTTGGCTAGTTTTGATTTTTAATCCAAATTAATTCTAAACCACTTGAAATCATCATCAGAGGTTAGAGTGCCCTCTAAAGATGATTATAGGAGTTTGAAATCATATGGGTATATATTTATATTTTGAATTATTTTATTTATTTAATTACTAAATTTCAATTATATTTTTAATTATATTTCTTTTTGATATTTATGATGGGAATTTAATTTTCATTGGAAGTATATTGAATTTATGATTGATTGAGCATTACATTATATTTTTTTGAATTATTTTAAATTTATTATGATTTATTGAAAATCTTTTTTTAGGGGAAACCCATAACAAGGCCTACATGTTAATAATCAAAATAGGGTTACAAGTACTTAAAGGGTATAACATCCCAATAGTGCTCCATGAGCTACACTGAAAGGTAAAAAGCAAGTTCCTAATAAGCCATTTAACCTTGCTACTTACAACATTAAAATCAGGAAAATAAAAAAGGGGGGCAAGATGCCATCACCCAAAAAAAGGTCCCCCTTAGCACCTGGATTATTTGCATTCTGCTCCAGCTAATAGACCGGCAAAAAAGAATGATAATATATAGCACTAAATAGCACAAACCTAAGCCAAAAGGAAACAAGTGAGCCCGCATAGCAACCTTCTTTCCATTACCACCTGCTAATTGAATAGTTCAAAAAAATATCCATCATATCATTATAAATAAAATGATATTTAAAATACCCAATAGAACGAGAGTGAAACCACTTACACCTCAGCTAACTAACCATACAACCACCTTTAATGACCAACTGAGAGAAGAGGGCAACAAAGTTACTCGAAAGGAAAGGATCAATGAGTTGATTGTAAATCACATTTTTGTAAGTACAGTTACCATAGAGATTCTGCAGCCAATGAAAAACCACACAATAGAGATCTAAAAAAGTCTCCTCCCATCCAACTAATGAAAACAAACACACAAATCCCCCAAAGACTAACAAAATTAGGGCCGAATAAAATACTCGAAGAATAATACCAAAATGGAGCATGGAAACACCAATGCCAAAAAAAACCTCCTAGCTTATCACTGAAAGTGAAAACCCAAAACCATAACAAAATTCCACCAATAAGATTAAGATGATTCAGGCAAACCCAGCCCAATAAAAACTAACCCATTGTAAGGACAGTAAACCATCCAACCTACACCCCACTAAAAAATAATAGAGAGCATGCAAACTAGCAAAATAGAATAACCTAGAAACAAATAGAATAAATTAGCTTAAAGAGGACTAAACTCCAAAAAATAAGAAGCAACAGATTAAGAGGACATCAACCCTAAACTAGAAAATAGAAAGCACATCATAAGACACAAAAATAGATAGACTAGGAAAATGATTACTTCAAAGAACTGATATAGAGCAATCCAACCCTGTCCAATCTAACCAAATCTTTGCAAATACCATGTAAAGTTTCCTCAATAATTTCACAAAAGGGGTGTAGCTTACAACCGTAATTAGCAAGCAAGCCAGCACAAGATATCCTTTCATGAAAAATATGTGAAATTTGATAATTAAACTGATTCAATAGAGAATTAATTTCCCTGATCATGTAAAAGTTATCAGGTTTAACAATCTTAGTTTTACCAATGTAAAGAATGACTAGCATGGCATCCACCTCTAACTAAATATCCTTTATCCCCAAAAAATTATAGAGATTAAGGCCATATATTCAAGCTTGCAGCTCAGCAGCAATAACTGAGCAATAAGTCAGCGGAAGGCACAAATAATTCTACCCTGCAGATTTCTAATCAACCCACCACAACCGAGAAAATTGTTATTGATAGCTCCAACCATATTAAGCTTAAAATAAGGGAGAGTGGGTTTCAACGACCTCATAATAGAGAAATCTCCCACAAACCCATGATTAGGAAGAGATATACCAAAATTACTAGCATCTTGATAAAAATGAGTAAAATTCTCCTTAGAAATTAACTTAGCATAGGTAAAGATGCAAAATTTTATCCTTGACTTTCATGATAATTCACAAAGCATTCTTACTGATACTGTTATGCTTGGACTTATTTCTTTCCTTCCACAAAAACCAAAGAATGCAAATCAGTAAATATTCCTAATATGGCCTTTGTGAGGAATTAACCAAACCTTCAATGAAGAGTGAATATTGCAACAATTATGGATATAGTTAATATTGAAATGGTCACAAATATAAATTCGTAGTCTAGCAGCCATAGTGCCACTAGCAAAAACATGGTTTAAAGTTTCCACATGCCAACAACACTAACATTTTGCAAGTAGGAAAAAAAACTTTTTTTCTTTAAATTGAAATCAACAAGGATGAAATTATGTAAAATATGCTAGGCAAGCAAGGAATACGATAACAAAATGTAGTTCCGCCAAATAGCCTAGAAAATAAAAGACTAAGCTTTAGAAATCCAGACCAAACCCTTGATCAACTTGCTCACAAACTTACCATCATTAGACAGATTAAACATAATGCAATCCTCTTGACCACCATTTAAATTAATGTTGATAATTTGACTAACCAAGCAATCATCAACAACATCCCTCAACTTACCCATATTTTTAACATTATTATTAAAGAAAGACATGAATTTTAAGGCAGTAATGGAATGAGTAAAAAGGTAATTATCAATTAAAGAAGGACCCTGTTGCAAATCTGGACTCAAGTCCTGTGATTTTGATAATAATAAATATTATTGGATTTCATACCATATTATCTCCTATTAATTTATATTATTGCATATCAGCGTTTATTGTGCACTAACATTTCATGTCCGCCATACACTATGCAAAACTGATCATCTCAAGACTGGGTAGAATAGGATTAAAGTGTCTAGAAGAGTCTGTAATTTTGCTCATTCTTTTTTTTTTACATTTCTTGAGTCAAATTATGTATTTGGTGGATACTAAAATTAGTGACCATGTACACACACACACTCAAGGGAGTGAGATCGTGAGAAAATTAGGAGTATAATTTTTTGAACTAATTATACTATATGATCCATATCATACTGTACAATCAGCTAATTATAAAATCATTAAAACGTCTAATTATGACAATTAAAGCAATTTGAACTAATCTTACTATATGATCCAGATCGTACATGACGATCAGTTGAAATCAAGGTCTCAGCCACCAATCACAATTTAGGGAATATTTTGAAATTCAGAATTTAATCTAGTCATATGGTACGATTGGTATCATACTGGACGATATAATTAAATCGTACCTAAATTAATTCTATAATTAGAGAAACAAATTTGGTTAATTTGTTTAATAAGATTATACTGAATGATTGGAGCCAATCATACTGTTCTACCAGATCTCTACATGGGAAAAAAATTATCATCGCCAATTGTATGGGATGATAAACCAAATCATTTGAACTAATCGTAATGGATGACTATTCATATCGTACTGGATGATCAACATAATTAGTTTAACTGATCGTATAATGCTTTATAATTTGTATAGTACTAGCAGGGTAATTTGAACTAATTATATCGTACGATCTTGGATCATATTGTATGATTAGTGTCGACAGAGTTAAATTTAAGGGTTTTTGTGAGGCCTTGTATTTATCTCACTCAATAAACTTGTTTCAAGTCTTTGGCTGCTGAGTGTTCTTGAGAGAGAGCTTGGAGAAGAAGATCTAGGAGAGCTTTGGGAAGAAGAAAGGGAGAGCTTGTGTATGAGGGAAAAATAGTGTTAGGGGTTCACATGGTTGCTCCAAGCAAGTGTCTTTCCTTGTTTCCTCCAAGTGTTTGTCTAGGTTTCTTGGGTGGCTCTGGGAAGAAGTTCTTCAGGTCAAAGTCGTGGTTCTATGCTATCACCAAGAGGGTGAGAAAGGAGTTCATGGTTCTCTTCCATCATTAGGAGGTCGAGAAAGGAGTTCATGGTTGTCTACTATCACTAAGAGAGTGAGAAAGGAGTTCATGATTCTCTGCCATCACTAAGAGTGTAAGAAAGAAGGTCAAGGTTATCTTACGCACTGTGTTGGTGAAAAGATTGTAAGGGCTTCTCTGCCTAGTTGTGGGAGCTAAAGGAGAGACACTAAAGTTTAGTGCAATACTCAGTGTGGAGGACTTCGGGGAGTAGATGTAGGTCATTGTTTGACCGAACCACTATAAATCTCTGGTGTGTTTGTTCTGATTTCTTGTTTTCTACATTTTATTTTTTCTCATTTAATTCTTTGTGATAACTGCTACGTGGAAATCAGTGATAAATAATTTGCTCTGTTATTTAGAAAATCATCATTATTATTTCAATTTTTGATAATGATAATTATTTCCGCATTAAGTAATAGTACTTTCTTATTTTCAAATTACTGGAAAAAAATCAAAAGTATATCGATTGCATTTTTAAGCAAGTAGTTAATTTTTTAAATTCACCAATGTACCCTCTCTTGGTGTGCCTTGGGATAGTTCACTTAGACTTAACATGCTATATCAAACTTTCAAACCCATCCATTAATCCTTCCAAAAATAACTGCAACCTTGAATAAACCACCCCCCCTCCATTGGATTAACTTTTTTACCTCCCATTTAATGGAACAAAGCCTTTTCCAAATAAGAGAATCACAACCTTTATAATGACAAATGAGGGTGTTTACCACCACAATACTTATGCATCATAAACTTAGCCCACAAACTATTCAGAGATCTACATGAGAACCAAAGTTTGTAAGAAAAAATAGTATCCATATTAATTAGGTTTTTTCAACCAAGTTCCCCCTCATCCATAGAACCATAACAATTAGACCAAGAGGCCCAAAGAATACTAGATTTATCCAAATTGGACCTCTGAAAAAAAATTGTTGATAAGTCTCTCCATCTTATTACAAACACCCATTTTAGGTTGAATAGTATGGAAAATGTAAATAAGTAAAGAACAAAGAACACTTTTGATTAAAACCATCCTTCTCCAAACAACAGAAAATTAAAGGCCCAAGAAGATAATTTTCCTCTAATAGAAGAAAAAAGGTCCTCAAATAAATGAGAATGTTTCTTCCCTTGAAAAAGAGGAGTGCATAAATATTTAATAGGCAAAACTTTAGGAGAAAAGCCAATTTTTTTGTGAATAGCATTCATTCTATCTAGAGATAAAGACTTAGCTGTAATAAAACAACTCTTATTGATATTAATACTCAGGCCACTAGCATTTTGAAAATCAATTAGAAAATTACTAAGCAACTTTATTATATTCAAAGAACCAATAAATAAAATAATAAGGTCGTTCGCAAAACTTAGAAGAGATATAGGAAACCCACCCAAAGTACAAAATCATAAATTAGGGTATTTATCATATAAATATACATACCCCTAGACAAATATTCAACAGCAATAATAAATAGTAAACCATGTTGTAGAAAGTGTCATCAAGCAACCACATATTTTGAAATCTAAAGGAAGTATGCCAAGAGGATTGTTGAAATTTAAAACTTAGCAGGAGAGGAGAGTGATCTGAAAGGGTTTTACTTAAATGCTCAATATGAGAAAGAGGAAAATTAGAAATCTAAAAATTATTGAACAATATGATCCAATCTTTCCCATAGTTATTTTATTCTAAGTAAATTTACTACCAGTAAAGCCAATATCATGAAGATTGCAATCCATAATTAAATTGTTGAAATCTTCCATAACTTGAGAGTTAGGAGGTTTACCTCCAAACCTCTCGTAACTACTAGTAATAGTGTTGAAATCTCCACCCACCATCCAAGGTTCATTAATGCATTAGCAAAAACACTCATCTGATTCCGTAAAAGAATCATACCCCTATCAGTACAAGAAGCATAAATAAAAGAACCAAAATAATTAAATTGAAAAAGAGGAATATGATCATAAACAAACTGCTGAAGATCCTCAATAATATCCACTTTTATAGGATTGTTTCACAAAATCTAAATTTTATTAGTGCAATTGCCTAAAAACTAATTAAAACCAAGCAACCTAGTAGTATTAGGTAATTTAGAAGCAGCAATAAAAGGTTCCAATAAAATAAGAAGAGAAATCTTTTGCACTCTACAAAGATTTTTAACCCTATCTCTAGAAACAACGCCACCAACACCCCTGATGTTCCAAATAAGAGCTTTAAACATTAATAATTATGCAAAAAAGTTTGAGCTTTAGTAGACCAAGGGGTAGGTGGAGGGATGTTTATGTTATTTTTATTTTTTTTCTTTTTCCAACTTTCGTAAAACCCTCTTCATCTGTCAAAGGATCCCCATTTAAATTAGAGAAAGGATAAAAAATCACCACCTGGATAAAAGAATCATTAGGAAACCTATGAATAGATAAATTTATCACCAAAGGGATGATTCTCCTTCCTTGTAAGCATCTGACCTCAAAAGACAAGAATTTTCCAAATCCTTACCCTTGGAACTTAAAACATTAACAGAGCTAGCATTAGATTCAGAAAAATTAGAGACTTTTTTATTTAAAGCACTCAAATCTAGAGATTTCTCTTGAACCTTATCATCCACTAATTGACAATTATGAATACGGGGTTGAGAAACAAGTGGCATTGTAACCTGCTGATAATTAGGATCAACACTTCCAATAATTATAGTGCCATTAATATTTTCATTAATATCATCAAGTAAATCAATGTTAAGACCAATCTGATTTTAAAGCATTTCTTCCCCTTCTCCCTTGCCGTCAAAAACTTTTTAATTTTCATTTCCAGACACAACAACTTCATTGGGTAAAGGTTCATTAACCTCATCTCCATTGGAGTCCAACACACTCCCTGTACCATCAGCAGCTGTATGTGGTTTTTTAAGAGAGCGATATAAAATAAAGCATTCATTATTATGATGACCATGAATCTTACAATGACCAAAAAAATCAAGATTTTTTTTTCAAAATTCTATAAATACCCAAAGCATTCCGATCCAATCCAAATTTCTTTAGGGTATTTTTTGGATATGTCAATTTCAACCAATGCACATGCCACGGAAGGTCATGAACAAGATGTCGTAGCTTAGTCCGTTTTCAATGATCTACAAAAAATGGAACCACATAAAGAACATGTGAATTAAAAAAAATGCAAATGAGGATTCAGAAATGAAATCATATTGGCGCAATAGGTGACTCTTCGTTAGTATCAAAGAAAGGAGTCCATCTAAGTAAACACATTTGACAATTATTAATGTAATGTGATCTCCTTGCAAAGACCTAACTATAGTCCAGATCGTTCGAAAGTTGAATCTCAACATGATGTGCATCTAGAAACCCAACAAAAAATAAACCAAAAAGCTTGAGGTTGCTAATAAAATTCAAATGGAATCAAGGTTCAAATAATGAATAGAAAATTTCCCAACAAGCTTAAATTGAAACAAAGAGGCGAGCTTAACAACGTCTTCATCAGAAATAAAAATAGCTAGAACCCCCTTACATGATGATTTTACAAAAGAAAAATTTGAAGCCTTGGAGGATGAAGATCCAGCTAAAACTTCCTTAGAAAATTTATAAATTCAATGATCAGGCAAAAAAACCTTGTTTCTTAACATTACCAGCTGGTGAAGGAGCCGCGCAAGGGTTATTATCACTGCTAGGGCCAACCTTACGCTACCCAAGAAATAATAGGCCCCAAAACTCAAAGGTCTAGAAGGAGAAGAAACACAATTAGAAGACAGTTACAGATTATCTTACCATAAAAAGAAGCCAACCAATACAAAGAGAAGAGATAGAGGAAGATAGGGAAATCAAAATTGCCAGAGCCCCAGTTTTCCAGTCAAGTGTAAGGAGTCTGCCTAAAGAGGAAAAAATTGATTTATTAAAAATCTTTTCTTCCATGTTTTTTTTTTTGTTAAAACACGCAACAGGGCCTACACCTTAATTTAAAGGGAATTTACAAAGTCCTTAAGAGGGACCTTTAGCTCACTACTGCTCAGAAGAGCTCCAAACAAGTGAAAAGAAAACCAAAGAGCCTAAGGTCCCTTCTAAGCACAATAACAAAAACACCTAGGAATATTCTAGGGTGACAAGGACCCAACACCCAAAAAAAAGAAGATCCAATGATTAGCTTTCAGCACACTCTTCCTACAAAAAATACTTGGAAATAAAAAACATGCACCATAAATAATATGCAAAAACAAGTGATATAACAAAGAGAAGAGCAAGTAATAAATAATAGCATAGTTAGTGTTAAAGTAAAGGCAATATAACATATGATAGGAAAGAGTTATGTACAAATAACTCAGAGAGGAGAAGGGGGAACCATCAAAATCCATAACACCATAGAGCTGAGAATACCGCCTCAAAGAACTGGAATAAAGGCAGCCCTTTAGGTTATGTGCTTGTACCAACCCAATCAAAATACATTAAAAGTTATTAAGATGCTGCCGGTACATAGCACAAACACAAACGAAAACATAGCAAATATATGATAAGGAAATAAGCTCAAGGCATATTAATAAGCATAAGACATTCGACCTTTTATAAAAAGAACCATAGAAATAGGGTGGAAGGAGGCATATGGACCAAAAACCCACAAAAATAGGCAAATAAAACAACTAACTTGAAATGATAGTAGCTGCTAAGGGAAAACCAAAGAAAACCAACAAGAGTCCACATAAAGACCCCCCAAACTGCACCAAACCATGACAGAAAGACACAGTTACAGCTCCAGCACCCAGGACACCAATAATTACAAAAATGAATAGGGAAATATAACTCAAAGACTCATAAATAGACAAAAAAAATCCTGTTAGTAGGGCCCAGCCAGCATCTAAAGTAAATGGACCCGAAGAGCAACATAGCAACCAACTAAAGACATCATAACCAAAACACTGAACACTAGATACATAAATAATGCATCAAAGTCACCAAAAACAAACATAACAGGAAGATAATAACAGGACAATAATAACTTATAATACAATCCAAACCAAATTACACCACTGAGCCGAAGGGATGCAAAAATGGCTAAATCGAGATGGAAAGGAGGAATGGGTTTGGCAAAGCCAGCTTAGACTAAATGTAGTAGTGAAGCAATCATGAAAATACATAAATGCCGCTCAATTCTAATCCAAAACCAACCCAACCATCGTATCAAATAGCACAAAAATTGGGATCAGACCAGACACAATAAGATATACCAACCACCACCACCACCAAACAATAATTAGAGCACTGAACCCTCTACCAAACACCATAGTTATCCAACCATATGGTAATGTGGGCACTATAAAAGCATAAGAAACCAAAAACTTAGAATCACCAAACCAACCTAACCTCAAGATCAACAGAAGAAATCCACCAACAAACAACCTTTTGATTAGCAACAAGCATAGAAATAAACACCCCATTAGCTATAATTGAAGGATTAGATGAGCAACAAATAGGCATGAACTCAATCACCCAAGGATTAAAGTCATCACAGCCAGTTGCCTATCAAAAAAAAAAATCGCAAAGAGGGACAAGACATTAGTATCAAAATTCTAGAGGAAGCACATAAAGGAAGAAAAATATGATATGAGGTAAAATACAAACGAATAATAGATGTAGTGACACCAAATAAACCAACAGGAAAGCATAAGAAATCAAGACCAAAAGGCACAATAGGCCAAAATACTGCACAAAAGACTAAACACGAACACAAGGGAGACTAGTTTTATGTAAGTTAATAAGTCCTTTCAAGTAAACATGCAGGCTTGAATAGGATAAATCAGTAAGATAATCTAGAGTACATCCATAATTAGCTAACAATTCTGCACAAGTGTTACCTTCTCTAAAGATATAAGTAATAATGTAGTTAAAAAACACCAAAAGTTGCTTAATTTCTCAAATGAGATAAAATAGATCCAGGCTATAAATAGAATTATCAAAAACTTTTAAACATTGATGGCTTGAGGTAGCATCCACCTCAATCCAAATATTAGAAATGCCATGGGAAAGGCACAACCTAAGACCATGCAGAATAGCAAAAAATTTATCATAAATAATAGAACATCTTTATAAGGGACCAACATAGGCCATGATAATGTTACCATAAAAATACCTAATAATTCCACCACAACCATAGCCAAAAATTTTCAGGGACCCGTTAGCATTAAGTTTAAAAATTTGCATGCAGGCTTAACCCAATAAACAAACTTGGGCTCATTAATAGGTTGGTGATCATGCAAGGAAATTCAAAAATACGAAGCCACAAAGGAAGAACATTTGAAATTATTAATGCCTAAATGATCATCATAGAAAAGATTCAAAATTTTATCTTCGACTTTATTAATAATATGTCAATGGTTTATTGTAGTTATTAAAAAAGGAGTCATTTCTAAAAAGCCATAAGAACCGCATAACAAGGGAGGGAATCATATTCCTAATATGACCTTTAGAATTAACAAACTACTTATTAAACATGTCAGACATAGAAATATTACCATAGAAATGATTGCATCAAAAAATATCATCAAAATAAATTTAAACTTTAGCGACAATAGGACCAGAAATTAAAATATGATGTGTTGCAAATATGGTTTTGATGATGACAAACATCTTTCTATTGTGTTTTGCTTGGCTAACCCATTTCAGGAACAAAAGATCAAGAGCAACTCAAGCTAACTCAAGATCAGGTCCAAGTGTGTCCAAATGTATTATTTTCCTTTTCTTGAGTCAATTGTAATGTAACTGATCCCCTAGCTAAGTAACCTTACACACACACACTCAAGGAGAGAGCTTGAGTGAATTAGAGTTTCTGTTCATTTTTTGTTCAGATCGTCCTAGACGATATTTACATCATCCTGGACGATCAAGTAAAAATAGAAACCCTAATTAGGGCGACCAAGTTAAGTGTATCTGATTAAGCAGATCATCCTGGACAATACCATCATCGTATGAGATGATATGCTCAAATCAGAAATTCTCAGTCGCCAGAACAAGTTAGGCAAGTTTTTATTTTAAGATATTTGGTCTGATCATCCTGGACGATACGTGTATCATCCTGGACGATCCAGTACAATCATGCCTAAATTAGTCTGGTAATTAAGGAAAGTAATTAATGTTTAATTGATACGATCATATCATACGGGACGATCAGGATCGTCTAGTGTGTTTCAGCTGTACGTCCAGAGCGGTCATCAGGGCGATTTTGGCCCTTTTTGAACTAATCGTCTGGAACGATATCCGTATCGTCCGGGACAATCAAGTCATTTTTGGCTAACTTTGGTAATCGTAATACTGCTGAAGGTTATTCAATTACACAACCGCCATTATTTGATAATATTCCTTTTGATTTTTGGAAAACTCGCATGTCCACTTTTCTTCAATCAATTGATTATCGCATGTGGATTCTAGTTAAGGATGGATACGAACCACCTTTTAGACTAGTTAATAATGTGAAAATTGAACTGCCCTTTACTGACTGGACTTTTGATGATCGTGATTTAGCATAATTGAATGCCAAATACTAGAACTATTTTTTCTGTGCTTTAAAATCTAAGGATTATATGCATGTATCTATGTGTATGACTGGTAAAGAGAATTGGGATAGATTGTGGATTACTTACGAGGGTACAATTGAAGTCAAATAGTCAAGGTTAAACATTTTGCTTCATGACTATGAACTTTTTCACATGAAACCTAGTGAAACCATTTTTGAAATGTATACGAGATTCACTCAAATTATCACTTCCTTGCATGCCTTAGGAAGAGAACTTATAAACTACGAAAGAGTGAACAAAATTCTTAGATGTTTGCCTTCTTCATATGATGCTAAGATAACCACAATCACTGAGGCTAAAGATTTAAATACTTACTCTATTGATAGCTTACTTGGATCACTCATTGCTTACGAGCAAGGGGTGAACCAAAGACAGCTTGATGCAGGTGAGAAGAAGAAGGAGAAAACAGTGGCACTAAAGGCCAACGAGAGTGATACTAGTTCTTTCGGGTCTGATAGCGATGACGTTGCCTTGATTACAAGGGAATTCAAAAGCTTTCTAAGGAAGAAACATAAGAACTTTCAGAAGTGGAATAAGGGTAAGTCCAGCAAGAATTTTAAAGGTTCATCTGATACTGTCTGTTTTGAATGCAGGAAGCCTGGACACATTTAGGCTGATTGTCCTACACTTAAAGCTCACCCGAGCAAGGAGAAGGGTGAGGAGAAACACAAGTTTAGAAAGGACAAGAAGCGGATTCAGAAGGCGTTCTGGGCAGACTCTGTATCCGTCTCTTCTGAGACTGAAGCTGAAGAGGAGGAAACAAATTTGTGTCTGATGGCTGATGATCATCCTGGTCAGTCTGACCAGGAAGAGGTATATGAGCTTACTTACGATTAGTTATTTGAAATATCTAAAAAAATTCATGCATCGTATAGGAAGATTAAGAAAACCCATGCTAACTTGAAATTGGATTACTTGACTTTGCAAAAAGAGCATGATGTTTTGATTAAGGATCATTCCATTGTTTATTGCAATCACATGTCTTTACTTGAAGAATTTGATGAACTGAATAAAAAGCATTCTGATTTAACTGTTGAGCATGATGCATTAAAAATATTGCATGTTGAATTAGAAGCTTCCTTTAAGAAATTGAATGATATGGCATGTGACCTAGAAAGTAATGAAAGTGCAAGGACTTTTGAAATTGCTAGTCTTAACAAGGAAAACAAATTTTTAAGAGTGAAAATCACTGCCTTTGAGAAGAATAAAAAACCACCTACTTTTAAACAGTTTTATGCACCGCCACCTTTTGAAAAATCTGTTGCAAATTTATCAAAGCATACTTCATACACATCTAGGAAGAGGTACTATCACTCACAATGTTTAGTTAATCATTTTCCTGGTGTTAGATGTTTTTCATGTGGCATGCTAGGATACATCTCCCACACTTGCACTGTTCACCGTAGTACACATTGGGTGTGGAGGCCCAAACTGCCTGTTTCACAGCACAACACACATGCATTACATTCTTCTTTTTATAAGAAGGAACCCAAACCTGCTTGGGTTCCTAAAACTGATGTTTTATAATTTTGTAGGTGTGCTCTCACACAAGACCTCGTGTGAGCATGTGGTACCTGGACAGCGGATGTTCTAGACACATGATTGGAGATGGAAATCAGTTCATTTCGCTGGAGGCCAAGGCTGGAGGCAAGGTTACACTTGAAGATAACACCACCAGGAGGGTGGTAGGCTTAGGTATAATTGGTGATTCAAAGAGTTTTATGATTGATAATATTTTGCTTGTAGATGGACTAAAACATAACTTGCTGAGCATCAGTCAACTCTGTGACAAAGGATACAACATCAAATTCCTGCCCACTTGTTGCATTTTAAGCTTAAATGACAAAGTTATTTTGGAGAGATAAAGGATCAATAATATCTACAAGCTGGATGTAAGTTACATTAAAGCTGAAAATTTAATTTGCTTAAAAACTACTGCTGATGAGTCTTGGTTGTGGCATAGGAGATTGTGTCATACCAGTATGAAAACCCTTAGGAGAGTCACCCAAAAGGACTTAGTTAGAGGTGTGCCCAAGCTTAAGTTCACTAAGGACCACCTGTGTGATGCCTGTCAGTTAGGGAAGTAAGTCCAGTCCTCCTTTCACTCTATTAAGGACATTAGCACCTCTAGACCTTTAGAAGTCCTTCACATGGATCTCTTTGGACCCATTAGTACTGCCAGCTTAGGGGGGAGAGTCTATGGGTTTGTGATTGTAGATGACTACTCGAGGTTCACTTGGATTAAATTCTTGTCACATAAATCTGAGTCATTTAATGAGTTTAAGTCCTTCTCCACTTGGATTCAGAGGAAGTTAGGTTGTGAGATCCTGACTATTCATAGTGATTATGGTGGAGAGTTTGAGAATGTGAAGTTTGGAAGTTTCTATGAGGAGCAAGGGATTAGTCATAATTTTTTAGCTCCTAAGACCCCTCAGCAGAATGGGATAGCTGAAAGGAAGAACAGGACCTTAGTGGAAGATGCTAGAGCCATGCTTGCTAAGTATTCACTTCCTAAATACTTTTGGGCTGAAGCGGTGAACACTGCCTGTTATGTGCTGAATAGGGTGAATGTGAGATCAAATCTGAACAAAATACCTTATGAGATCATTAAGGGTAGAACTCCAAACCTATCCCACCTCCATGTCTTTGGCTGTAAGGTTTTCATTCTGAACAATGAGAAATCATCCTTAGAAAAATTTGACCCCAAATCTGATGAAGGAGTGTTCTTAGGCTATTCTAGTGTGGGGAAATCCTTTAGGGTGTTCAATAAGAGGACTTTGGTGGTGGAAGAGACAACTCATGTGGTGTTTGATGAATCTGATCCTAAGGTGACTAGAGTTTAGGAAGAACAAGAGGTAGAGGAGATTACCCAAGGGGTTGGAAATACAAATCTGGAGGAGAGGGTAGAATCTCAAACCACACTGCCTAGAGATTGGAGATATTCTTCGAGTCATCCTAAAGAACTGATCTTAGGAGACCCTTCTAAAGGTGTTAGGACTAGGCATGGACTTAGGAAAGAAGTAAACCACTCTACCTTTTTCTCAATGACTGAACCCACTAACATCAATCAAGCCCTTTTGGATGAGTTGTGGATCTTAGCTATGCAAGAAGAATTGAATCAATTTGTAAGGAATGATGTTTGGGAGTTAGTATTATGGGAACCAAGTGGGTCTTTAAGAATAAGAAGAATGATTCTGGTGTGGTGGTTAGGAATAAGGTAAGATTGGTGGCTAAAGGGTATAATCAAATTGAAGGGATTGATTTTGAGTAGACCTTTGCCCCTGTAACTAGATTGAAAGCCATTAGAGTGCTACTAGCCTTTGCCTGCTATAAGGGATTTAAGCTATTTCAAATGGATGTCAAGAGTGCCTTTTTAAATAGGCTAATAAAAGAGGATATTTTTGTAGAATAACCCCCAGGTTTTGAGAGTTCCCAATATCCAAATCATGTTTACAAATTAAAAAGGCCTTATATGGATTGAAACAGGCACCCTGAGCTTGGTATGAGAGGCTTAGCACATTTCTGTTCGAAAGAGAGTTTGTTAAGGGAAGCGTAGACACCAACCATTTTCTGAGGAGAATAGGGGATGATTTACTTATTATCCAGATCTATGTTGATGATATAAGCTTTGGATCTTCTGATAAATATTTATGTGATGAGTTTTCTAAAGCAATGAGTAAGGAGTTTGAGATGAGTATGATGGGAGAATTGTCCTACTTTTTGGGTTTAGCATAAGGCAAATGGATGATGGAACCTTTATAAATCAATCTAAATACACTAAGGACATTTTGAAGAAATATGAGATGGACAAAGCCAAGCCAATCAACACTCCCATGAGCTCCTCTGTTCAGTTAGATAAGGATTCAAGTGGAAAATCTGTTGATCAGAAGAAGTATAGAGGAATAATTGGATCACTACTTTACCTGACTGCTAGCCGACCTGATATCATGTTTAGTGTTTGTCTTTGTGTTAGGTTTCAGGCTGATCCTAAAGAGTCCCACATGAGTGTCGTTAAGATAATTCTCAGATATCTTTTAGGAACCCCAAACCTAGGAATCTGGTACCCTTGGCACAACACCTTTTTTGAGATTATCGGATATTCTGATTCTAACTTTGTAGGGTGTAGGGTGGATAGAAAGAGCACTTCGGAACTTATCAATTCATAAGATAGTCTTTAGTCTCTTGGTCTAGTAAAAAATAGAACTCAGTTGCACTTTCCACTGCAGAAGCTGAGTACATTGACTTAGGGAGTTGTGTGGCCCAAGTTTTTTGGTTGAAGCAACGAGTCGTGGATTTAGGATTACCTGTGGGCACAATTTCTATTCTATGTGATAATACTAGTGCCATCTGTATCTCTAAGAATCCAATCCAACATTCTAGAACCAAACACATTGATATAAGGCATCACTTCATTAGGGACCATGTTACAAAAGGGGACATTGAGCTACATCATGTAGCAACTAAAAATTAGCTGGCTGACATATTTACTAAACCACTGGCCTTTAACTCATTCAGTAGTTTGAGGACCAGATTAGGTGTGATTGATATAAATGCTTGATTCTAATGAATTCTGATTTTTGATGTGTCTATTTTTCATTCTGTTTGTGTTAGTTAGTTGTTTGGTTTGATTATCTGGTTTATGTTAATTTTTTATTATTTTTTTATTTTTTTTTGTGCTGATTTTTATTTTAGTCTTGTTAGTTTGATCTGAGTATTTAATTTGATGCGATTTCTTACTTGCTTTTATTTACTGGTTCATATTTTTGATTTACTATTTTATTCCTTTCAAAATTAGATAACTGCTCACTACTGTTGAAAAAAAAATAGATTTCTGACTAAGAGTTTTGCCTTGTGTTTATTTGGAAGCTTGTAAGCAGTGATTGATTCCACTGGATCTGTTAAAGGGAAGAAACATTGATGATTGTTTCTCTTCATCTAACTCCATTACTGGTGTATTATTTCTTTTGGATAAAAATTTCTTCAAAATTAAAAAGTTAGTTTTTGAAATAGAGATTTATTTTATCCTCCTACAATAATCTATCTCATATGAATAGTATTTTCAAAGTCTTGAGTCATTATTATGATTTTCTAAACCAAGTGATTGCACTTATCATACGATGTATGGTTTTTGTTTTGTGAATTATTCTTCCTTAATGTAGAGAGCGTCTCCTATGTCTGGAAGGTAATTTTACAGCTGAGATCCTTTAACGATTTTGAGTGGGAGAAAGCTTACAAAAGATGTGCACTGCGCCAAATAAATTAAAAAAGTGGCACAAAATGAGCCCAAAGTTGAAAAGATGCAAAATGTCGCCAAACTAAAAGATACAAAAAGTGTATCAAAAATCAAAAGATGTGCAAAGTGCCAAACTAATTAAAAAAGAGGCACAAAATGAGCCCAACCAAGCTTTCTTCCCTTTCAGATCGTTAAATGTCTTAGAAAAATCCGTGCGCCCCTTAATATTTTCAAAATCTTATGTTTAAAAATCCTGATTTCTGGTTTATTACTTTATAATACTATTATATCAGATATTTTTCTGGAATGAGGCTTGAAAGGATCTCTTTTCAAATCTAATTTCCTTTCTTCTGAATTGGATTTTTATCTTGAAAGGGATTTGCATCTATAAGGTGTCCGAGGTGAGAGTTATGAAAATTGATTTTCCAACTTCTTCTAGATTTCAGCGCTGTCAATCATCTTCGTATTGGCTTTTGAATTGAAAATTAGGGGAAATTCTTTTTTCTGGAGTAGATTGATAAAAAAAAGTGGATTTGTTATTTCTGTTTTTGTCCCTCCTCCTTTTTGTGATGTTAAAAGGGGGAGTTAGTTGTAGTAGTTTTTGTTCTTGATTTCAGTTGTAGTAGTTTTTGTTCTTGATTTTAGTTGTAGTAGCTTTGTGTTTCATGTACTATTCTGGTTGTTCAATAAATTTTGAAAAAATTTATTTTTTGATCTCCTAGTTCTTTTATTTTTTAAACTACTGCATATATATTTTCCATCATAAAAAAGGGGGAGATTGTTGCAAATCTGGTTTTAATGAAGACAAACATATTTCTATTGTGCTTTGCTTGGCTAACCCATTTCAGGATCAAAAGATCAAGAGCAACTCAAGCTAACTCAAGATCGGGTTCAAGTGTGTCCAAATGTATTATTTTCCTTTTCTTGAGTCAATTGTAATGTAACTGATCCCCTAGCTAAGTAACCTTGCACACACACACTCAGGGGGAGAGCTTGAGTGAATTAGAGTTTCTATTCATTTTTTATTCAGATCATTCTGGATGATTTTCACATCGTCCTGGATGATCAAGTAAAAATAAAATCCCTAATTAGGACGACCAAGTTGAGTGTGTCTGATTAAGCAGATCATCTTGGACGATACCATCATCGTACGAGATGATATGCTCATATTAGAAATTCTCAGCTGCCAGATCAAGTTAGGTAAGTTTTTATTTTAAGATATTTGGTCTGATCATCTTGGACGATATGTGTATCATCTTGGACGATCCAGTACAATCATGCCTAAATTAGTCTGGTAATTAAGGAAAGAAATTAATATTTAATTGATACGATCATATCGTACAGGACGATCGCAAGATCGTCCGGGTCGATCAGGATCATATAGTGTGTTTCAGCTGTACATCCAGAGCGGTCATCAGGATGATTTTGGCCCTTTTTGAACTAATCGTTCGGGACGATATTCGTATCATCTGGGACGATCAAGTCATTTTTGGATCATCCAACGTAAGTTCCTCTGGACGACCAGAGCGGTCTTCTGGATGAAATTCCTGGATTTACACTAATCATCCTGGATGATCGCAGAATCGTACGGGATGATCTGAACAACTTTTTCTACTGATCGTCCAGAAGAGCCAGATCCTCCAGGTTGAAACAACTGATTTTGAATTAATCGTACAGGATGATATTATGATCGTCCTGGATGATTCTTGCCGACCAGTTGAGATTTAGGGCAATTTTAGAGCCCTCTTTTAAAAGACATTTTTCTTCGAACAAGAAAAATCTTTTGCCACTTTCCTTTCCAGAGAAACCCTAGAGAGAGAGAGAGAGAGAGAGGATCTTGTGAGGGGAAGTTCATGAGGGGTTCACGAAGGTTGCTCCAAGCAAGGATTAGAGTCGTCTTCTCTGCTCGTCGTCTTTCGTCGTGTTTTCTTTGTGAGAGGATCGTCGGTAAGAAGATCTGGGTTCTCTGCTCGCTTTAAGAGGAAGCGAAACGAGTTTAGGTTCTCTACCTACTTGAGGAGGAAGCGAAAGGAGTCCAAGGTTCTCTACTTTATTCAGGAGGAAGCAAAAGGAGGTTAGGTTCTCTGCCTCATCGTGTCGGTGAAAATGAGTTTTTGTACAGGCTTCTCCGCCTTGCTGTGGAAGCAAAAGGAGAGAGACTTTGGTTTAGTGCAATACCCGGAGGGGAGGCTCGGGGGAGTGGACGTTGGTCAAGTTGACCGAACCACTATAAAAATCTGGTGTGTTCTTTCTGATTACTTTCTGCACTTTAGTTTTTCTGTGATTATCTGTTTGGGTGAAATTTGTGTTTAATCTTTTCGCTTGAGTATTTACTTATTTCCGCTGCATATCATAGAAAATATTTTCACTGTTGTTCTCGAATTTTTAAATAACCAATTCACCCCCGCTCTTGATTAGCCTCGGGACTAGTTTATCAAGGCTTAACATCCCTATCGAACTTTCATGATGCATATTCTCAACATGGGAACAACATTGACAACTAGATGGAAGAGAAAGGTATCTTCTCAACAAATCATCATCAGTAGGGATAAATCTATGCATAACTCTCTAAATAAAAATAGCAATAGTAGTAGGAATAACTTTATGCCAAATAGAAGAATAAACCAAAAAATTGGGTTTTTAATTTTAAAAGAATTCCAAGAATCTTTGAACTTGAAATTACTAGTGTTAGAGAGCTTAAATAATAAATATTAATCAATCTCAACATTAAGAGGAATATTTAAAATCAGATTAACCACATACTCTGGGATCACCTCAGCCAACTTGTTGTAATCCTAATTATTTCCATTAATAAAATAACTCACTTTAGCAAAAGAACTAGAATTAGTGTGTAGGGAATCAATAAAGGAAGAAGCTAACTAGTGATCATGCCAAAAGAAAATGTCACCATGGCCCAAACCCCATTGGATATGGTTTTTAGCTTCCCAGTTGATGTTACATAATTTCTTCCAAACCTTAGAGTCACCCTTATTTTAACAGCACTTGTTTGGATGTTTACCTATATAACATTTAGCAGTCATAAATCTATCCCAAAGGTTATGTTTAGCATGAAATAGAAATAATAATTTAATGGAAAAAGCATTATAGATATCAATAATTCTTTTACAACCTAAACCACCTTCCTCCAACACACCATGATAATTAGTCCAAGTAGACCAGAGTAATTTGGATTGATTGTAAGTACCCCTCCAAAAAAACTTGTTAAATAATTTCTCTAGATGGTTACAAACAATAATAGTAAGCTGAATAATTTGAAAAATATAGATAGGTAAGGAGCATAATAGACTCCTAATAATAGCGAGTCTCCTACAAAAAGAGAGAAAATTAAATTCCCAAGAGTCTAACCATCTTTGAATAGAAGAAATAAGATCATCAAAGAGAAAAGACTTCCTTAAACCTTCAAAAAGAGGAACACCCAAATAATTAATAGGCAAAGAAGTTGGCATAAACCAGTAATGCCTGTAATATTATTAATGTGATCTTGAGACATCACTCAATAAGAAATAAAACTACTCTTATTATTATTAATGAAGAGGCCACTTGTATTCTCAAAATTATGAAGAAATCTCATAAGGATATTAAGCATATTCAAAGAGCTATTAGAAAAAAATAATAAAGTGGTTAGAAAAGCTTAAATTAGAGATGGGGAAAACACCCAAAGTTCTATAGGCTAAGAAAGGATGTTTATCAAAAATATTAACAATGCCTCTAGAAAGATATTCTGCCATAATAATAAATAAAGCAGGAGAAATGGGGCCACCAAGTCTTAAATGTTTAGAAGACTTAAAGAAGCCATTTCTTTTCCCATTAACAATCACAGAAAAGTAACAACCTTCATTGCAGTTTTTAATGAGATTAATAAAAGTCATATTAAAACCAAACAGCTGGAGACTTCTAGTGAAAGCTCTAGTCAATGTTATCATTGGCTTTATCCACATCGAGCTTAAAGATAATATTGACCCCTCTCACTTTGATATCAAGATCATGAAGCATCTCTTATGCAAGCAAGATATTATCAGTAATGGCTCTCCCCTTTACAAAACTGATTTGAAAAGGATATATAACTTTAGGAAGAAACGTGGATAAATGAATCATAAAAATTTTAGAAATATGCTTGCTAAAAAAGGAATTAAAGACTAATGGGCCTAAAATCATTCCAAGTATTAGTAACCATTTTCTTAGCGATAAGAACAATGGAAGTAGAGGAGAAATATTTAGGGATGATATTACCCACAAAGAAATCCAAAATTGCCATATATAAATCTTCACCAGTAATATTCCAAGCTTTTTATGAAAACTTAGTGGTGAAGCCATCAGGCCCAACAATATAATCGGGGTTCATGGAGTTAACAATATCAAAAATCTCTTGAAGAGAAGGGGTTTGAGTTAAAATCATGTTGTCTTCCTCACAAATGATAGTAGGGATAATATAGTTAAGATCAATAGGATTGTGGTTGAAATTTTTGTTAAGTAGTCTTTTGAAATGATCCACAATCAAATTGGCAATATCCTTAGTATCCTCAATGCTACATCCACTAGGAAGAGAGATTTTATGAATGAAATTCCTAGTTCTAATCTTCTTATTAAGGCATAGAAATACTCAGTATTATTTAACGCTCAATAAGATGCTTAGAGGCAGCTTTTTTGCTTCCAAAAAACCTCCTTTTATGCTTAGAGTTTACAAAGAGAGTTCTTGGAATCTTGCAGAAGTTTAAAATTCACATCATTAGGAATAAGTTGGAAATTGTTTCCCAAGTTATTCATAGTATCTTCATCCACAAAAGTTTTAGTGAAAATATTTTTAAAAATATTCTAGTTCTACTAATTGATTTTAAACTTTAACCTTCTAAGCTTATGTCATAATCTGGTCATGCCAAAGATGAAGTTATCAGGATGTAAAAGAGCTTTCCAATTCTTTGGACCATAGACAAAAAGGAGTTATCAAGAAGCCACATATTCTGAAATCAAAAGTTAGGTGGAGGGCCCCCATGAGAAACCTTAATACTAATAAGGAGAGGAGAATGATCTGAAAGGGCATGACTAAGATGCTCCACAAAAGTGCCATTAATAGAATTAATCTAAAAATTATTAAATAGAACCTGATCCAATAGTTGCCATAAACTACCACAATTCCAAGCAAAAGAATTCCTAAAAAAACTAATGCCAACTAAATTACAATCCAAAATCATATTATTAAATTCCTCCATGGATTGGTAGATAGGGTTAGCACCACCAATCCATTTTGAAGAAGAAGTTATAGTATTAAAATCACCACCTACAAGCCAAGGCAATGAAACCATGGAATGAAAGGTGGAGAGTTGTTCCCAAAGATGCCTCTTACCAAACCAAGAAGAAGAAGTATATGCAAACAACCCAAAATATTTAAACTGAGCATACTTAATGTGGTAGTGAATCACTTGATTAAAATAACGAATGCCATCAATGACCACAGGAACTTTCCAAAAATAAACCAAATCTTATTGCAAATATTAATCAAGCGATGTTGAAAACCCAAAAAATGTGTAGTAGACAACAAACTAGCATTAGAAATCAAAGGTTCTAACAAAACTAAAATAGAAATACTATGAATACGATAAAAGATTTTAACCCTAATCCTAGAAGAGGGACAACCAATACCTCTAACATTCCAAATAAGAGCCTCAAACATTAATAGATGAAGTACCAATAGCTTGAGATCGAGTTTTCCTAATAGATTATAAAATTTAAATTTTATTTTGCCTAGGTTTTTTTCCATGAACTTTGGTAAAACCATTATAACCATCCTTTATTTCCTACATATTATTCTCAACAGAAGTGTTTTTAGGCTCAAGATCAGTAGTAACAGAAATAAGCAACTTATCACCATTAACATAACAGTCGAAGGGGACCTTGTTACCCAATTTAGAATCGGCATCCTGAATAATTTCTCCCTCTTCCTCAATGTCCTGCATAGTAAGGGATTTAGAATTAATATCATTATCCAAATAATCTCCTTGGTTAAAATTTTGATAAAAAAATTAGCAATATTTTTATTAAAACCACAAGGCAAATGAGATGAAGCTAGAGCATTGTTACATTGTTATGTTCTAAAAGAAAAATAATAAGTTAATCATTAGTAGTATTAGCATTCGTAATGATAGGACATTGATCAGGCAAGTTATGAAATGAATATGGCTCCTTCATAAGTCCCAGTTAGATATAATCTTTAATACTCCCAATATCAAGGACCACCATAGAGGTTCAGCTAGCATTAATATCATCATCACGATGCTGATGATCTTGAATTGAATGAGTAAGTGATGGATTTTGACTAACAACATTGAGTTCTTGCATAGAAACAATGGGATCCTTAGATAAAGAGTCATCTAAAATACCACCCTCTCTTGAATTTCTATTAGAATCCTTATGTTTACGAAGATGAGGATGCAAACTAAAGCATTCAGAAACCCAATGACCATGCATTTTACAATGGCTACAAAAAATAGGAAAATTTTCAAATTCAACCTTCTATAAACTTCCCAAAGTTTTAAGTCCAAATAATATTTCCTTGGGAAACTTTTTGGTCACATCTAATTCCACCAAAACACGACCAAAAGAAGGTCGAGAGACAGATGTTGTAGCTTAATTCACCTGTAATGGAAGACCAAAAATAGATGCTAGAGTATATAAAATTTGAGAATTAAACATATGCAAGCATAAGTTAGGAAATGAAATCCACACAGACACATTAGGGGAATCTTCCTTGATTTCATAATACGATGTCCATTTAAGCAACCACATTTGATAGGTATTAATATAGTAAGTTCTTCTCAAGAAGAGGTGGCTGTAATCCAAATCATTTAACAATTAAATCTCTATGTGCCTCAGATCTAATAGGCCAACTGAGAAAGACCCAGACTGCTTCAGTTTCATAAAAAAGCATGAATAGAGTTGATATTAGGATGACTTAAAGCAAAGTTACCAACCAGAGTAAACTCAAAAGGCGCAATGAGCTTAGTAATCACATCTTCACCAAACATCAAAGCAGGAGTGCCATTAAGAGAAGTTTGAACTAAAGTCAAAGGAAGTGAAGAGTAAGAGGCTCCACCATATATGACATCTTTAAATGAATGAGATTTACAATTAGCAGAGACACCTGAAAAGATGACAGTCTTACCAGTAGGATTTGTTTGCAAGCCCCCCAAGGGTTCGATGAGGATGGAGTCACCATTGAGGGAGCTAGAAAAGAAAAAAATAATAGAAAAAACTAAGCTACACCACAAAATAAATGAACACCAAGAGCCTAGGAGGTCCTAGGACACAAGGAAGCAAAATCCAACAAACAAAATCGTATATAAAAAATTCAAGATAACTAGTAATGATCGACAGGAAGAAGAATTCTAAAATTGCCCAGAAAATTACCAGAGCTCAGAGTGGAAAAGAGACATTTTAAGGGTTTTATTAAAAATCTTTTTTTTTTTTTGGGAAAACCCATGGTGGGGCCTACGAGTTGATTAAAATAAAATTACAAGGATCTTAAAGGGCTCTCAAGCTCACTACTACCATAAGAGCTACAAAAAAGAACAAAATAAAACATAGGAGCTCAAGGTCTGTGCTAGGAAAAGTACATTGGAAACTAGGTACAATCTAGGGTGGAAAGAAGCCAAAACCTCAAAAAAGGAAAGGATCAACTGATGAAATTTGAGAACCATCCTTCCACTAAAAAAAAAATAGGAGCCAGAATATCAGAATTAGAAGTAATCCTACAAAAAATAGTGGGAAACACAAGAAATAAAGCACAAAAGGAGGTTCTAAAATGGATGAGGGACATGTTAGATCGCAAAATATGAAAAACATGATATACCAATTAGCACAACCAAAAAGATGGGAGTAAAAGATACTTAAAATAGGTATATTGAAACCACAATAACTTCCTATAATAATGACCAAAAGTAACTGAATAAAAGTGTAGATATTCAGAATAAAATAGGTGACAGAGTTCATCCTCGCAGTCTCTTTCCTTCTTATGGGCCCAAAAACCAAAGAAGGAAGAGAGAATACTAGGATAGAATAACAACCAATATCATTAATGGAACAAACAATTGAATTGTTAAGTTGCAACCTGTTATAAGAGAAAAGCATAAAGGAAAAAAGTATGAAGTGGCAAGTGTAAACGAAACACAAATCCAACACTCCCATTTAAAGGCAACAACCCTAGATTAATAGCCCACATAAACAAAGAGGGATAGGCAACAGCCACCCCCTTCCCCCATACAACACCAACAACATTAAGTGATAAAAAAGAACTGGGCCACCCATGGAGCCATCCACAAGATGACACCATGCAAAGAGACAAATAGATGATTACAGTTAGTAACAGCCAACAACGCAAATCAAACCCTCCCCCCCCCCCCACCCCACCCCCCCCCCCCCCCCCCCCCCCCCCCCCCTCGCCCCCCCCCTCCCCAAACACCAAGGGACGGGCCAACATAGAGAAAAAAAGTGAGAAGACACCATGAAATAGCAGGTTCACAGACTAAAAGAACCCCCACCTAATAAAGATAACACCAAAATTGCAAGTATGGAGAGGATAAAACTCAAAAATCCAAGATTTGAAGAGAAAAACTTGGTAGCAATTAATCTAAAGCCAGCCCCGAAGTGGAGAGGCCATATAGGCCAGAAACCAAAAACAGCAAACCTAGAAAAGGAGTTGGGCCAGTTGAGCTCAGGAAGGTAATACCATAGCAGACATCATGATGAAAAAACCAATGCCACTCAATTCTAAACCTAAACGCTCTCAGGCACATCAAGAAGAGTATACAAAGGATGTTGTGCATTCATGAACATTTCAAAAGATACAAGGGTAAGTTTTGGGTTATTGTTCTGAATTAAGACAAAGGTTTGTTGAATCAGTTAAATTGTCTTTATTATAACTATTCTTCTTCTTTTACTTTTATTTTGTTTGTGTTAATGTTATGCTCTTATGCTCTCGTATGCAATAGTATTTTGTTTTGCAGCAATTTTGTTGAGCAGGTGGATCAGCTCTAAGATGTGATTATCTCTTTTTGCAGGAAGATTATGCACATTGTTTATGTTTTAATCTTTCTTTTTTGGGTGCTCGCTTCTGGCAGCCCTAGAATGTTACTAGGTTATTTTGTACTTTTTTGTAGAAGGAACTTTTGGCTCATAGATTTTCTTTTTCTTTGTTTTGTAGCTCTTTCAAGCAGTAGAGAGCTGAAGGTCCCTCTTAAGGACCTTGTAACTTCATTTTTGTTTAACGCGTGTGCCCCTCCATGGGTTTTAACCCAAAAAAAGAGTATACATAGGATGTGAGTAATAGAAAAGAAATACATGTAATAGGGTAACACAATCATAATCACACCGCTAGTACACTTCTAGGCCCAATAAAATAACTAGCAAAATGTTGTAGTTAAATAAACCCCAGAGACAACAGCCCACAAGAAAACCATATTCCCCCAGTAGACCAACTAAGAAGGCCAATACACCAAGCCCAATAGCCAAGATGTACCATAATCCCTACCAAATAGCACCGAGAAAAAGCACATCCAACTAGAAATATTCCCCCTGAGAGTAGAAGAGCAACACATATGGTTAAAATAAGGGCACCAAAAATTCCAATCATAACTCAAGCCCATCACATCAACACACCAGACAGTGTTGAAATGAAGAAGACAAGTATAACAAAAATTGCTAACATCAGATAAAATGAACCGCTATATGATAAAAGAAAAAACCATAACACAAAGCCACCCATCAACAGACAGCAAATCAATAGAAACAACAACAACAGGAGAAGTAACAAACCAGCCAGAACTAAGAAATAACAGAGCCAAAAGTCCTAAGGGTAATAAAATACTAAATTCAGACATAAGGTAAACCCAATTTGTCTAACCTAATCATTCAACAACAACAATAATAACAAGCCTTTGTCCCACTACGTGGGGTCGGCAACATGAATCCTTTTTCTCCATCTTTAACTAAATTAGGTAAATTGGTACTAGTGAAAGTAGTGAGGCAATCCAAATTGCAACCCAGATTGGCTAACCAATCAGCACAAGCATTACCTTCCCTATGAACATGAGAAATAGTAAAGTTAACAAAAATAAAAAAATGATTAATTTTTCTAATAAGATAGAAAATATTTGGATTGCAAATTCTATCCGTCTGATTCATAAGGCAATGCATACTCAAAGTGGCATCCAACTAAATCCAAATATTAGTAATACCAAGTGAAAGACATAATTTAAAACTGCTAAGAATAGAAGAAAGCTTATTTATCACCACAGAGCACTTATCCAAATGGCCACCAAAAGCCATGATCATGTTCCCATGATCATCCCTGATAATACCTCCACACCCAAAAACACAATTTTTAACCGACCCATCAGCATTAAGTTTAAAAGTATTAAGGGGAGGTTTAATCCAATAAACTAATTTAGGAACATCCAAAGAGCTGTTAATCTGCAAAGATATGCCAAAATTATGAGCTACAAAATAATAATTCCTAAAATTTTTGGAGGTTAAGAGGTTAGCAATGAAATGTTTAAACACTTTATCTTTAATATTCAGAGTAACATGATGATAATCCATAAGATTATTGTTAAGCAAAGAGTGATTTCTAGAAATCCACAAATATCACATAATCAAGAAAGGAATGACATATCTGATATGCCCTTGAGAGTTAATGAACTAGGAATCAAGCAAAGTGTTGATAGACACATGAACACTAAATTGATTCAAATTGAAAATATCATCAAAGTAAGCTCAAGTTTTAACTGCATTCAGACCAAAAATAAACACATGATGCATATTCTACACATGAAAGTAGCATTGACACTTAGAAGTTAAAATAAAACTTATATTCCTCAACAACAGTAGGAATATATTTGTGCATGATTCTCCAAATAAAAGCAAAAATGATCGTAGGAATACTTTATGCCAAATTATAGAGAAAACCTTCCTAACATAATTGTTATCTCTAAACTCATGCCAATCATCCTTTAAACTAAACATACCATTTTGAGACAAGTAACATAATACTAAATCATCAAAATCAATATTAATTAGCTGCTTTAAGATTTTAGAAATAACAGCCACATAAAAAATGTCAACAAGTTTATTATAATCCCAAGTGTTGTTAGTGATAAAGGAATCAACTTTAGTAGTGGTAGTGCATAAAGAATTACGAATATAATCAATGGACTGACCTCCAAGCCAATTGTCTTGCCAAAAGAAGAGGTTAGCACTACCAAGATCACATTTAACATGAGGTTCAACACTCGCTTCATACTACAAAGCCTTTTCCACACCCTGGAATCACCATTATTATAACAGCATATAGTTGGATGCTTTCCAACATTATACTATCAGTCATAAACTTGGCCTAAAGAGAAAGTATAGAGTAAAAGTTGAACCACAGTTTAAAAGAGAATTCATAAGATAAATCATACATATGTTTACAACCCAATGCCCCTTCTTCAAGGAACCCACAATAGTTGGTCCAGGAGGACCAATTAACTTTAGAATTCACGTTGGAACCACGCCAAAAGAACTTATTAAATAATTTCTCAATCCTGTTACAAATAGCACGAGTAGTTTGGAAGGTTTGAAAGATATGAATAGGTAAAGAACACAAAACACTTTTGATCAAAATTAATCTACCCCCAAAACTAACGAAGTTAAAATCCCAAGAATTAAGCTTTTTTGTATAGAAGCAATAAGATCATCAGAAAGAAAAGTTTTCTTCCTTCCCTTATAAAGAGGGACCCCTAAATACTTAATAGGTAAAGAAGCTCATAAAAAGTAGTACTATTCTTAATAGAATTCTTGCGATCATGAGATGCCTTATTAGACACAATAAAGCAGCTCTTATTTTTATTAATAAAAAGAACACTACATTTTTCAAACATATTTAAAAACCTTATGAGTCTATTAACCCGGTTAAGCAAAACATTAGAAAAAATAATATCATCAGTAAAATATAAATGAGAAATATGAAAACCACCCAAAGTTCTATAGAAAGTTTTAGGATAATTTTCATAAAGATTGATAATGCTTCTAGACAAATACTCCATAGCAATAATAAAGAGGGTCTCAACCCATGAGAGGACTTAAAGAAACCATTACATTTTCCATTAATAATAACAAAGAAAAAAGAATTTTTGATGGACTGTTTAATAAGGTTAACGAAAGTAGAGTTAAAGACAAATAAATGTAGGATATGGTAAAGAAAATCCCAATTAATGTTATTATAAGCTTTGGCGAGATCCAATTTAAAGATAATGTTACCCCCAGGCACCATAACATCCAATTCATGCGTAATTTCTTGAGCCAGTAAATTGTTAAACAAAATAGATATACCTTTAACAAAGCCAGTTTGATTAGGAGCAATGATTCTAGGAAGTAAAGGAGAAAGGAGGTTCATAAGCAATTTTAGAAATCAATTTACTAAAAAAAGTACAGAGACTAATAGGCCTAAAGTCATTCCAATTACAAGCCCCATTATTTTTAGGAATAAGCATAATGGAGGTGGAAGAGAAGAACTTAGGCATGTTATTACCTACAAATAAATGTAAAATAGCATTGAAAAGATCAAGGCTAAAAATGTCCAAAGTTTTTGAAAAAACATAGCCGTGTAGCCATCAGAGTCAGCAACAGAGTCAGTATTCAATTCAAAAATCATCTTCTTAATTTCCTCCAAAGTATGAGAAGCAGTAAGAGCCAAAGTATCATCTTCGTTAATGATGTGAGCATTAATATTAGGATTATCAATAAGAATAGGAGTAAAATTTTTACTAAACAAACTTTTAAAGAAATCAACTCCAGAAGTAGCAATTTCCCCATCACCTTTAGTAAAAGGACCATCAACACGAGCAATTTTATGAATCTAATTTCTAGCTCTATTCCTCTTGACTAAAGCATGAAAATAATTGGTGTTATTTTCCCCTTCAGTAAGATGCTTAGAAGCTTCTTTCTACTTCAATAAGCTTCCTCCTGAGCTTATAAGTTAAAAAGTCAATTTTTAGCATGTTGAAGAAGAGTAAAATTAGCATCAGAAGGATGGTGTTGATAAAAATGCTCTAAAGAGTTAACTTTCTCCTTAGCATAAACAATATTAGTAAAAAAAATTTAAAGACATTTCGATTCCACCAATTAATGTTTTACTTTAATCTTTTCAGCTTAAGCTGTAATCTATTCATACCAAAAAAAGAGTTGTCCAGGTGAAGGGAAGCTTGCTACTTCTCCTGGACCATATTAATGAAAGAATGATCATGAATCCACATATTTTGAAACCTAAAGTTAAAAGCAGAGCTATTATGTCTCAAATGAATGGTAATAAGCATAGGGGAATGATCTGATAAACTTCTACTAAGGTGTTTAACATGCTTAAAAGTAAAAGGAATTAATCCAACTATCACTAAAAAGCACACAATCCAACTGCTGCTAGAGATTACCATGATTCCAAGTAAAATTGCTACCAATATAACCAATATCAATGAGGTTACAATCCAACATCATATTATTAAAATCCTCCACAAATTGATAAACTAGGTTGGACCCCCCAAGACTTTCAATAGGGTTGGAAATAGTATTAAAGTAACCACCCACCAACCAGGGAGAGTTAACAACATTATAAAAGTGAATAAGGTGGTCCCATAAATTTCTTCTAATAATTCAAGAAGAAGCCGCATAAACAAAGGAAGCAAAATATTTATAATGCATAAAACCAAATCGCATGAGAAAAATCATCCATAATATCAATAACCATAGGATCCTTCCAAAGAACCCAAATCTTATCAGATGTATTAGCCACATCATGATTAAAACCCAAAAACCTAGTAGTATTATCCAATTTAAAATGAGAAATAAATGGATCAATCAAAGTAAGCAGAGATATATTATGAATATGGCATAAATTGTTAACTCTATTCTAGTGGACAGACAATGAATTCCCCTAACATTTCAAATAATAGAATTAAATATAAGAGTATAATTAAGAAGTTCGAGATCAGGTGATTCTAAGGGATTGTAACATGATATTATTATTTTTCTTATTCTTTTTAGATTGAACTATAATAAAGTCACTATCCTCACCTCCTACACCTTTATTGACATCATCCGGATGTTCTTGGGCATTAATAGAGACATTCTTTGAGATAGAGTTTGAGAGTACTCCTAACAACCCTTTTCCAAATTAATACAATGATTAATAGTACAAGTTCAATTATTCTGGATGTTCTTGGGCATTAATAGATAGTCCTTACAACCCTTTTCCAAAAATCATGGTTCAATTATGTAATATTAATTATGATAAACTAATTAACATGCTAGATGGTATCCAAATCACTTGTAATTTAAACCATAGATTAATCAAATCCTAAAGTTCAAATCTAAGAAGTTCGAGGTCATCAAAGTCCTCTAAGGGTTTTTAATTAATTTTAAGGCAAATATAAACTAAACTTTTAGAAATTTATTTTAGGCTATCTATGCCTTGGATTGGGTTGAAATTAGTGGCTAACTAACCCTTATATACTATACTAGAAAAAAAAACCACATCAAGCCCTAATGCCTTATAGATTTGCAATTATAACAATTTCAATCTCTAGGTCAAATTCTGACCACAGAGATTGAATTACTCAATTCAAGCCCTTATAGAGTCCACATGTCCATGGAAATTTTTGGACATGTTAAAGACATCCCCAAGAACCTTCCATTTACATTTAAGCTCATATTGAATTATTTTTAGTGATTAATTCCAAAAATACCCCACAAAGGATTTATGAAAATACTTTTAATGCACTAAAAATTAGTGGTTGCAATTATGAGACTTTTAAAGTACTCCTCAAAATAAAACCATAGAACCTAAGACCTCCTATTTTAATAAATGTTTGAGGATTTATGAATTTTACAGGATCTATTGATTTTCCTAGATTGAAATGAATGGCTCTGATTTCATCTTCAACATCTCATAGAAAATACAAATTATTGGAAAAGATTGGCTTGATCTGGGAGCTATAGCCCCCTAAACAGAGTGAAATAGAATCTAAGAGCTTCATCTAGATGAGTATTATCTATCCAATAGCTTGATTCCATTGATATGGATGTTCTCTTCACACTTGAATAACAAGTCTTCATCTTTACATCCTCCAAACAGCTTCTCCGGTTTACTATACACTTCATGGAGAAAGTAGATCACATTCCGATTGTCCCCTTCAATCACAATACCTTCCGCCTCATGCATCCATTCTTGCATAACATCCTTCAATGATTTGAAAGCTATTAACTCCAACTGTGCACAATCCTAATGAACACAACCAAATCCAAAGGCCAACAAGAATCTCCCTCTACTATCTTTAACAACTCCACCAACACCCGCTCTATTTGATTTCCATAATGAAGCATCAATGTTGATCTTAAACCACTTGGGAGGAGGAGGGTGCCAAAAATTAGAACACAGTCGGGAAGACTGATTAACACCCCAGTGATCTGAGATGATTTTCTCTTGATGTAAAATAGCCACAAAACTAATGACTCAAGCCGCAATAACAACAACACTATCTTCCACACCCCCATGCTTTACTTTATTTCTACTATTTCAAAAAAAATAATAACAATATTAAATACAGCTTGGAAATGAATGTATTCTTGACCAAAATCCTCTCCAAATCCCTCAAACAATCCTGAAATGAACAAAAAATTGGCAACATGAATCCCCAAGCGTTCAAAAATCTTATTACTTGAATAAGTTTCAGGCAAGTAGCAGTAATGTAATCAGTGTTTTCAACTTCAACACAACCCCTTGGACATAAATTACTCTCAGTTAGTCTTTTATGCATAATGAAATCTACTGTTGGAATAGCATTCCTGCTTGCATGCCATACAAAAAGCTCTACCCGAGGATTCAGCTTAAGCTTATTTACCCATGAACCATAATAACCTTCCATATCTTCATCAAACTGCAATTTTGTAACCAGTGCTAAAATAGATTTTCTAGTCAATTTAAACTTCAAGTCCATACGATCTTCAACCAAATCTGGACATATTTCAACTTGGCTGATCATGTTTACTAGGTTTTCCCCAAAAAATTGCTTCAGGCGAGAGTAATTCCAAGAACCATTATCAATGAATGAATTTAGAGTCATGTTTTCCTCCTCCCAACTTGCTACAAGCGTCAGCCATTTCTCTATACTTTTTTCAAGAATCCACACATCCTTCATGATATTAATCAAAGATCTTGAAGCCACTTTCCATCTGACAATACCTTTGAGAGAACTCCATCCATCCATAATGATCTTCCATACAACCGAGCCACTTTTCTTCCCCTCACCTCTCCACCAGTTGTTCCCATATTTGGCCAACAAGTTCCTATTATGTAGAGAATCCGGTTTGTTTATAAGACTCCAGGCAAACCTCACCCTTAAAGGTCCCAACATAGACACCGCTGAATAGAGACCACATCCACCCAGTTTGTTTGGTTTGCACAAGACATCCCAAGCCACATAATGAAGCCCATGGCTATCATCATGTTTGTCCCATATATAATTCCTGCATAGCTTGTCAAACTCCTTCAAAATACTCAAAGGAATCTATGAATGCGAAGAAAGAAATAAAGGAAGTGCAAGAAAAATTATTTTCACCAAGATCATCCTCCCTGCAAGAGAAATAAACCTATTCCCCCAAGCATTTAATCTCTTAAGGGATTTATGCATCAGATGTTGAAAATTAGATTTCCTCAATCTCCTTAATGTAATTTTAATACCCAGATTTTACATTTCCTCCACCACCTTATAGCCCAACAACTTTGAGATTTGTTTTCTCTTCCATCTTTTGATATTTTTACCCAACAACATAGAAGACATTTGGAGATTTACCACTTGCCCAGTCCACTTACAAGAGTATAATAGAACCTTCTTCATCTTCTTAATATTCTTCAACTTTGCATCTAAAAATAGTAAAATATCATCTGCATACAATAGGTGAGAAATTTTCTATGCATTTGAAGCTATACTAATACCAAGATCCATGCCTTTACTAAAAAAAGAATTTGAAAGTTGTTGAGAGCACAAAATAAATAATATGGGAGAAAGTGGGCATCCTTACCAAAACCCACACTTTCTCTCAATCCACCTTGAATTGCTACTATTAATCATAATAGAAAACCTTGGTTCCATTACACATTCCATCAGCAAATTAGCAAATCTAATAGGAAAACCCAAGTTATTCAACATCTGTCTTAAAGTAGCCCAACACATACTGTCATATGTTTACTCCATATCAATATTGATTGCCAATAAACCATTCCTTAATTTAGAACACCTGATTTTGTTGAACACCTCTTGGGTTAAGATAAGATGATTCGAGATTGATCTCCCTTTTACAAAAGCTACATGTTCTTCCAAAATAATCTTATGAACCACCAATAGCAGCCTATTCAATAGGACTTTAGCCACAATCTTATAAATAGACTTGCAAAGGCTGATTGGATGATATCCAGAAGGTAAAATAGGATCCTTGACTTTAGGAATCAAAACAATCAAAGTTTCCTTCCATTCCTTGCAAAGCTTACGAGATAGAAAAAACTTATTGACAGCCCTACAAACATCATAACCAATAATATCCCTATAAGCTTTAAAAAAAGAATAAGATATTCCATCACTTCCCGGAGATTTATTTTCTCCCAAATTCCAGATAACCCCCACGATTTTCGAGCTAGAAAAATCTATCTCCAACTTGCTTTTATCATCATCGTCCAATACTTTCCAAGGGGCTGGCCAATTCTTCGAACAACACTCCCTTTCCCCTCCATTTCTCTTGAAAATATCTGATAAACTCCTCTTCCACCTCATCTGGATTTTCAACTATACAGCCGTCCACATTCCTGACTTAGCTAATCCAATTACCATTCCTCCTAGCATTTGTAAATGCATGAAAAAATTTGGAATTTGAATCCCCTTCTTCCACCTTACTTTGGCCCTTTGCTTCCACCAAGTATTCGAACGAGCTAGATACACATTCAATTCTCCCACCTTAGATCTCAACAGCCACAATTTTTCATCATTCAACCAACCTTCCGTAGCCTCCTCTTCTTGGAGTTGCAACACCTCCTTCTTATGGCCCTCTTATAACAACAAAAAATTATTCAATTTCATCTTACTCCAAAAAAATAGCACCTTCAAAGTCCTCTTACATTTCTTATTAAGAACTTGCATTTCATCTCCATCATACGATTTATTCCACACTCTAGAAACAATAAAAGAAGAGGCATGAAAAGAAACCCAAATATCTTCAAACTTCAGAAAACCTTTCTTCTTAATAGCTGAATAAAAAATCATCAAAATAATAGGACAATGGTCTGACGCCACTCTAGTAATATGCCTCACAACGGCCACTTGGATTTTTCCCAAAGCAGAGGAATTAAGCAAGCACCTATCCAACCTTTCCAAAATTCTTCCCCAACCACTTTTATTGTTACGCCAAGTGAATCTCGGTCCAAACAATCCTACTTCATGAAAATCATTACAATTCATAAAGTTCATCATCTCCTTAGGGCCTCGAGTAAAAACAAACTTCCTTCCACCCCTCTTATCCTCTTAAGATAGAATGCAATTAAAGTCTCCACCTATCACAGAAGGGACCTTCCTATGAGACAACACCTGAAGACAATCCCACAAGTTCCTCCTCTTATGAACATCCTTACTACCATAAACCATCGAAATCATCCACAGTCCCTTCTTAAAGACGTTAAGATCTCCAATTACACATTGATCAGAAGTCTTCAATACAGACAAGAAGCCAAATAAGATCTCCACATAACCATAATACCTCCTAACAATCCCTCAGATGGAAGCAGGTAATAGTCCCAATCTGACCCCATCATCTTCTCAAAGACCACTTTATCCAAGTCAAAAATTTTAGTCTCTACCGAACCCCAAAAAACAAACATTAAACTCTTTTACAAATTCCTTTAAGTAAAGAGAGGCTTCCCTTTTCTTGGCCCCTCTACAATTCCAATAAGCAATAGAACTCATTGACCCGTCAAAGGGGATGAGCCCCCGCCCCTTACTTTAACACCAACCTCAGTATTTTTGATGCGAGGAAGAATTTTTATTGGCCCAAGGGATTTTAGTTCCTTAGCTAGTTTAAATTTAGCCACCTCATAACTGCCATCAACCCCCTTCCTTGTATTAACACCCTCCAAAACCTCACTACTCCTTTCTCCAACCGCACCCATACTTCCCATAGCATCCTTTTTTTCCAAAGACAAATAAGCCTTTGTATCACTCCTAGACTTCTTTATTGAAGTTTTTTGAAACTCCAACATTTCCTCCCCACAGTTGTTCAAAGCATGAAACTTATTCACAGCTACAGTGATAGAAGAAGAAATAGGTGTAAAATTCATTACCTTGTCACCAACCAGATGTCCCAACACCTCTATTGACGGGTTGACCTGATCCATAGATTCAAAAGTTGCCATCTCTTCATTTCCCAGCTCCTTTTCCACAATTATTTCACCTTCTCTAGCCATCACAATATTCTCATTATCCTTCTCTACTTCCACGTTCATAGATAAATCCAGATCCTTAGTTCCCAAACCAACAGAATTATCTACCTCCATAATAACTAGATTACTTTGATTTCTCTTAGTGTACACAGCCTCCCATTTGGTACTCCTTGAGCTATCCTCTTATTTTTTTTATAATTGATATGAACCCATGGTCCATAGGTTGCATTCTTATCAACTCCTTGCCACATAACCTCATAGTTACCTTGACCTTACTTATTTAACACCTTCAACCACTTCATTAACCACCGAACATCCCTTCTTACAATCACTCTTAACATGCCAAATCAACCCACATTCAAAATAAAATGTGGAAATCTTCTCGTATTCAACTTTTTGAAAAACTCTTCCCACCATACTCTCCACCCAAACACCCAAGGGAAGACATTGGTAAAGCTTCACACGAACATAAACTCTTGCAAACTCTCTTCTCCCCCATTGAAACATGTTGCCATCTAACATCAATGCTATTCCCACCAAAGAAGAAATCCTCACCACATTAACCTCATCCCAACATTGCAAGGGCAATTGAGCCATTCTAATCCATATATGTGAAGTAAGACCTTTCATAGATGAAGGAGAAAACTCAGGGGACCACTTATCCATACCAATAATATGGCCATTCACATACCATGGGCCCCCTGTAAGAATACCATCCAAAGCTTTGGCTAATTTGAAAGAACACAAGAACCAACCCATCCGAAGGTTAGTAAAATGAAAATGACCAAACCGTATCCATTGACACCATAATTCCCATGCCACAATATGAGAATGGATCTCTCTACCAAACACCTTGGAAAGAAAAGCATTTTCTAGCTTGTTTGCATTCAAAATTTCATTGGCCTCATGTAATTTCACTGCTTTACCATCCTCTATCAACACAACATCCTCCTCGTTAAAATTTAATTTAATATAAGGCTTCTTGGACCAAGGATTATCCACACCGATCCCCTTCCCATTATTAACAGGCATTTCATCATAAACAGGTAATTCATTCTGAACCTTCTCCAAAGCAGTCTCCACCATAACACCTTCCAAACACTTCTCAACATTTTGACGAACATTTTTGTTAACCAATATCCAAGAATTCACATTTATCACACTATTGCCAGGGATTGCATTTGAAGTTCTGAATCTGTTAACTAAAATTTTCATTCCTGATGAATAAGCTTCAAGGTCGTTCAATTTCAATGGAGACATTCCAAGAGACCTCACCTCCCGTGGTGTTTTGCATTCAAAATCATGTGAAATACCCTTAACTTTACCATCAACATAAGTAATCTTTTTAGAAGCATTACCACCATTTTCCTTTATCACTAAAAAACCTTTCGACATTCTCTTATGCGCCTCCTCAGCATCATTATCCATACTAGCATGCAGATGACTGATATCACCTCTATTCTAAACAACCAATACACCATTAGGGTGTGCCTTCACTAATGAACCCACCGATGGCTGGCGGCCATCTGTCGCCATCCCCTAAAAATTTGTAAAAAAAGTGAAAAAAGCCTGGATTGAAAATTTGAAATTGGGGTTTTTCTCTCTCTAGACAGGACCTTCTCTCTCTAGATGGGACCAAGAAAATATTAGTTTGATTTTACTTGGATTATTTAGATGTTTAATTTTAGGGTTTAAGGGTTTCTTGGTCAGCCATGGTCCACCATGGGCTCAATTGGCTTTGGTGAGCATTTTTTTTTGTTGAAACCCACCGAAGAGGCCTATGTGTTAATATTAAAAAAAGGAGTACAAGCCTTAAGGGGACCTCCAGCTCTCTACTACTCCAAGGAGATACAAAAAAACTAAAAAGAAAACATAAGAGCTGAAATTCCCCACTAAGCATGAATACAAGGAAGCCTAATAACATTCTAAAAAATTAATAGGGAAGGAAGAAAAAGTATCCATTCAGCTCAGCCTTTTCCACCAAAAAAGGACCCTGCAAAAAATGAGAAGAAGTCTCCAAAAACCTATAAACAAAGCCTACAAGGATGCTAAATAAAAAAATTAAAAGTAACAAAAAAGAAAGAAAATAAGAAGTAAAAACAGTAAGCAAATAATACAATCTGCAACTTAATAAAAGGTTATGATTAATAATAAAACAAAACATAATGATATTAAGGAAAGCCCTGCACTTATCAAAATTGAAGCTAAGTAATAGCAGCAACAGAGTTAAAAGACTGTCAAAGATCAGACAACCATAGCTATAGTTAAACATCCCGATATCACCAACACCACCAATGGGATATCATTGCCAAACAGAATCTAGGATAAATAAAAAGTCAAGACAGTAGATAAAGAA
The DNA here is from genome assembly GCA_019925795.1 of Dendrobium chrysotoxum. Classification (NCBI taxonomy): domain Eukaryota; kingdom Viridiplantae; phylum Streptophyta; class Magnoliopsida; order Asparagales; family Orchidaceae; genus Dendrobium; species Dendrobium chrysotoxum. Next base: position 23,970,350 of record CM034300.1, on the reverse strand, counting down.
GCCACTATTGAAGCACAGCACTACACCCATGGAGCAACCAAAGATAGACTCCAAGCACGAGTTACTAAACCCAAGATTCTAGAAAATGTGATGAATATAGTAGCCACTATTGAGGACAATCCAAGATAGATCATGCCAGACATCCAACAACAACAACAAAAAAGGTTCCACAGAGTAGAGATAGTAGTAATAACTAGCTGAATAGCACATTTATTAAAGGGTCCTCAGCAATTAGACATCCAAAAAGTAGCTGATGAACACGCCACCACAAATTAAGCAAATGGACCAACCAACAAAAGACCACATCCAGCCCATAGAGAATACAGGAGCAAATCGACAGCGAATAAACCAGGAGAAAAGATAGGCTAATAGAGCTCAGGAAGAGGCAAATATAGCAGTCATCAATTTGATAACCCCAATGCCGCTCAATCCTATACCCAAAAACTCTCAAATATAAGAAAATGCAAACAGTAGGACTAAATGAAAAGAAATACATAGAATAGAGCCACAGAACCGCAAAGCCACTGAAGAAGAATTCCATGCACCAATACCACCCCACTAAAAGGATTCAAATGTAGCCCACAATAATAATCAAAGTCACCAGCAGATCCCCCATAAATGCCGAAAGGCCTAACTAACAACCAGCTCTGGAATAGACAGACTAAGAGGAAACCCCCATATACCAAAAGTACTAAACACCAAAGCCAAGCAAGGGAGGAACTCCAATAACCAAAATTCCCAAATTAAGACAAACAAAACACAACAATAAAACCATAATGGTGATAACTGATAAAACCGCCAGCAATCCTCCCAAAGAGGCTAGCAGATATTGCCCCTAGTTAGCACCAGGACACACTACACCTCCTCAGAGTAGAAGAGCAGTAAATAGGGAAAACATCAATACCAAATATTGCAATCACAGCTTAAGCCCATCCACACAACACACATGAAAGTGTTATAATGATGTAATGAACTAAATCAGATAGTGGATAGCACCAGAAAAACCAATGAATGAAAATAAATGAAAAAAGCATGATCTAAAACCAACAAGCGATAGCAAAGGTAATATAAAACCAAACACCACAGCAAAAGACTAACCCAGCCAAAAAACCAAGCAGACTAAAGACAAAGATCAGAGAAAGGCTAAATTCTGATATATGGAAGCCCCATTTTATCCAACCTAATAATGCCTTTAAGTAACATTGGTAAATTAGAATTAGATAAATAAGTAAGATGGTCGAACATACAACCCAAATTAGCTAACCAGTCGGCACAAGCATTACCTTCCCTATGAACATGAGAAATAGAAAAGTTAACAAACATCAACAGCTGATTGATTTCTCTAATAAGGTAAAAAAGATCTGGATTGCAAATTATATTCTTCAGATTTATAAGGCAATAAATAGTAGAAGTGGAATCAACTTCAATAAAAATATTGGTAATACCAAGCGAGAAGCATAATTTCAACCTGTTAAGAATAGCAGAAAGCTCAGCCCTAACCATAGAACATTTCTCCAACCAGCCAGCAAAAGCTATAATCTTGTTACCATTATCATCCCTGATAATACCACCACACACAAAAGCATCATTTTTAACAGAACCATCCACATTAAACTTAAGAGGAGGTTTGATCCAATACACTAGATTAGGATCCTCCAAAAAGCAGCCAATCTGCAGAAAAATGCCAAAATTATGGGCAATAAAAGAATAATTCCTGAAATTCTTTGAGGTCACAAGATTGACAGCTAAAAGCTTAAAAACTTTGTCCTTGATATTTTGAATAATATGATTGGAATCCATGTGAATATTGTTAAACATAGAATTATATCTGGCAATCCACAAATACCATAAAATCAAAGAAGGATTAACATTTCTAATATGCCCTTTAGAATTGATGAACCAAGAGTCAAGCAAAGTATTGATAGATATATTAGCACTAAAAAGATTTAAATTGAAAATGTCATCAAAAAAATACAAAATTTAATAGCAATTTGACCAGAGATAAATACATGACGCATGTTTTCCACATGAAAACAACATTGGCACTTAGAAGTAATAATAAAGCCTTTTCTCCTCAAATTGTTGTCAGTAGAGCAACCCCCAGGGTTTGAGAGTTCCCAATATCCTAATCATGTTTACAAATTAAAAAAGGCCTTATATGGATTGAAATAGGCACCCAGAGCTTAGTATGCGAGGCTTAGCACATTCCTATAGAAAGAGAGTTTGTTAAGGAGAGTGTAGACACCACCTTTTTTCTGAGAAAAGTAGGAGATAATTTACTCATTGTCTAAATCTATGTTGATGATATACTTTTTGGATCTTCTGATAAAAACTTATGTGATAATTTTTCTAAAATAATGAGTAAGGCATTTGAGATGAGTATGATGGGAGAATTATCCTACATTTTGGGATTTAACATAAGGCAAATAGATGATGGAACCTTTTTGAATCAATCTAAGTACACTAAAGACATCTTGTAGAAATATGAAATGGACAAAGCTAAGCCAATCAACACTCCCATGAGTTCCACTATTTTGTTAGATAAGGATTCTAATGAAAAATCTATTGATCAGAAGAAGTTTAGAGGAATAATTGGATCACTGCTTTACCTGACTCTAGCCGACCTGATATTATGTTTAGTGTTTGGCTTTGTGCTAGATTTCAAGCTGATCCTAAGGAATCCCACCTGACTGCAGTTAAGAGAATCCTTAGATATCTCTTAGGGACCCCAAACTTAGGAATCTGGTATCCTAGGCACAACACTACTTTGAGATTATTGGATATTTTGATTTTGATTTTGTAGGATGTAGGGTGGATAGAAAGAGCACTTCTAGAACTTTCTAATTCATAGGACAATCTTTAGTCTCCTGGTCTAGTAGAAAATAGAACTTAGTTATACTTTCCACTGCTAAAGATGAGTACATTGCCTTAGGAAGTTGTGTGGCCCAAGTCCTTTGGTTGAAGTAACAAGTTTTGAATTTAGGATTACCTATTGGCACAATTTCAGTTCTATGTGATAACACTAGTGCCATTTACATCTTTAAGAATCCTATCCAGCATTCAAGAACCAAACACATTGACATAAGGCATCACTTCATTAGGACCATGTTACAAAAGGGGACACTGAGTTATACCATGTTGCAACTGAAAATCAACTGGCTGACATCTTTACTAAACCACTGGCCTTTGACTCATTCAGCATTTTGAGGACTAGATTTGGTGTGATTGACATAAATGCATGAATATAATAATTGATGATTTCTAAATTTTCTGCTTTTTATTTTGTTTTTATTAGTTTTTTGGTTGATTTGATTATATGTTTCATGTTGGTTTTTATTCTCTGCATATTTTCTTTTTATTGTTGTTATTTTCCTGATTTGAGTATTTATTTTGATGTGATTTCCTACTTGTTCTTAATTTACTGCTTTTTCTTCTAAATCAGATCACCGCTCACTACTGTTGATAAACTGGATTTTTGACTGAGAGTTTTGCCTTAATTTTGTTTGGAAGCTTATAAGCAGTGATTAACTTCGCTGAATCTGTTAAAAGGAAGAAATGTTGATGATTGTTTCTCTTTCTCTAACTCCTTTAATGGTATATTATTTCTTTTGGATAAAAATCTTCTTCAAATTTAAAAAGTTGGTTTTTAAAATAGAGATCTATTTTATCTTCCTACAGTAATATACCTCATATTAATAGTATTTTCAAAGCTTTGGATCACTGTTATATTTTTCTTAATCAGGTGATTGCACTAATTATATGATGTATGATTTTTGTTCTGTGAATTACTCCTCATTGTAGAGAGTGAGTTTTATCTTCTCTTATGTTTGGAAGGTAATTTCACAATTGAGATTATTTAACGATTATGAAAGGAAGTAAGCTTGTAAAAGAAGCGCAAAGAGCGCCAAAAGAAAAAAAAAAGGGACAAAATAAGCCCAAAGTTGAAAAGATGCACAATGCCGCCAAATTGAAAAGATACACAAAGTGTATCAAAAATCAAAAGATGCACAAAGTGTGCCAAAGAAATTAAAAAAGATACACAAATGAGCCCATAAAGAAATAAGCTTTCTTCCCTTTCAGATCTTTAAATGCCTTAGAAAAATTCATGTGCCACCTAATATTTTCAAAAGCTTGAGACGAAAAATCATGATTTCTGATTCTTTACTTTGTAATACTATTCTATCAGATACTTTTCTGGAACGAGGCTTGAAAGGATCTATTTTTGAATCTAATTTCTTTTCTTCTGAATTAGACTTTTGTTTGAAAGGAATTTGAACCTGTAAGGTGTATGAGGTAGGAGTTATGAAAGCTGATTTTCCAACTTTTTCTGGATTTCAATGTGGTCGATTTTCTTCTTATCGACTTTTGAATTGAAAATTAAGGAAAAAACTGATTTTTTGGAGCAAATCGATTAAAAAAAGGGTTTTGAATGTTGTTTTCCCGTTTCTACTTTTCCTTGATTGGCTTTGATTTTGATTTTTTCTTTTCTGAGTCTTTTTGGTTTTGCTGATATTTGTGTTGTGTTTTCCCCTTTTTGAGATGTCAAATGGGGGAGTAGTTTGTGGGTCATTATAAAGTTTTTTATTATCAATGAAAATGTTCAGTAATGTTTGAACCAAATATTCACCATGTTTATTTACTGAATTATGAATTAATAACAAATATTTACCATCATCAAAAAGGGAGAGATTGTTATTAATATTATTTCAAGGACTATGATTTTGATGATAACAAACCTTTCTATTTTTGTTTGAGGTTCTAATCCTTCAGGTTCACATGATCAATTATAATTCAAGCCAGCTCAAGATCGAGTCAGTCTATTTTTGTTTCAAGGTCAATGTACTTTTTCATTTTTCTTGAGTCAAGTGTAATGTAATAGATCCCCAAGCTAAGTAACCTTGCTCACACACTCAGGGGGAGAGTTTTAGTGAGTTAGAGTTTCTACTTCAAATTTTATTCAAATCATCCAGGACGATATTCATATCATCCTGGATGATTCAGTGAAAATAGAAACCCTAATCAGGGTGACCATGTTAAGTCGTTTTGATTAAATAGATCATCTTGGATGATCGACCCATCATACAGGATGATATGCTCAAATCAAAAATTTTTAACTGCTGAACTGAGTTAAGCAAGTTTTTATTTTAGAACTTTGGTCTGATCATCCCAGATGATATGTGTATCATCCTGGATGATCCTTTATAATCATGCCTAAATTAGTCTAGTGATTAAGGAAAATAATTAATATTTGATTGATATAATCATATCATCCTGGACGATCACAATATCATCCTAGATGATATGTGCAAAATCCTGACCGTCTAGAGAACTTCGCCTGGATGACCCAAGAAATCTACTTGATGATATTCCCAGTTTTGAACTAATCGTATGGGATGATATATATATCATCTTGGACGATCAGTTCATTTTGAAACCATCCATCATGGTTTGGCTGTACGACCCGAGGAATCTGCTGGATGATCTTCCTAGTTTGAACTAATCATCCATGATAATCGCAAGATCGTCCTGGACAATCTGAATAGATTTTTTCTTCTAATCGTCCAGGAGAACCAGATCGTCCATGCTAAAAGGGTCTATTTTACACTAATCGTACAGAACGATCTAGGGATCATCCTGGACGATCTTTGATGATTAGTTGAGATTCAAGGCAATTTTTTAGCTCTCCTATTTAAGATCTTTTTCGTTCAATCAGAATAATCTTTTACCACCTTCCTAATATGAGAGAACCTTGAGAGAGAGAGAGAGTGCTTGGGAGAGAGAGAGAGAGGATCTTGTGAGGGGAAGTTTGTGAGGTGTTACAAAGGTTGCTCCAAGCAAGGATCTGAGTCATCTTGTCTGGTCGTCGTCTCTTATCTTGTTGGTGTCTTCATGGTAGGATCATCTATAAGAAGATCTAGGTTCTCTGCCTACTTTAGGAGGAAGTGAAAGGAGTCCAGGTTCTCTGCCTGCTTTAGGAGGAAGTGAAAGGTGTCCAGGTTCTCTGCCTCACCGGGTTGGCGGAAAGGAGTTTTGTATAGGCTTCTCCGCCTTAGTGTGGGAGCATAAGGAAAGTTACTTAGTCTTAGTATAATACCTAGAGGGGAAGCTCCGAGGACTGGACGTAGGTCAAGTTGACCAAACAAATATAAAATCTAGTGTGTTCTTTTTGATTATCTTTCGCATTTATATTTCTAATGATGATCGTGTAATTGTGATTATTATTCTATTATTATTGAATATCTGCACATCATCATGAAATTATAATTATTTTTAAACATTCAAAAAGATTTTTCTAAATCATTTTTTCTCACACATTTTAAAATAACCAATTTACCCCCTCCCCACTCCTCTTGGTTAGCCTCGGGACTAGTTCAAAAGGGCTTAACATCCCAAACGAACTTTCAGAAAGACCGATTTCTTTTGCTAAATCAACCTTGGTGATTTTTACATTTTGATGGAAAATAAAAGAAGTCATGGTAGAGGTTTCTAAATTTATCCTAAGGTTGGCTATGAATTCATAAAGAAGTTCAGATTTATAGTGAAAGGCTAATATGAGGAGAAATTGAAGAGTAATGGAAGCAAAGAGGTTCATCACCTCAAAGTTAAGGGCTGGCTGATTTAACATTCGAGAAGGGGTGATTTTCACCTCCTTGTACTTGTAATAAGCATCTTCATCCCTTGCAGAGAAAAAATGATCATCAAAATGATGAGAGTAGGAGGAGCTCCTCTAAGTCATTCTTCCACGTTTGCTTCCACTGGCCATTAGACCGAAAGGTTAAGAGGGTATGGGTTTGAGGAAGTAGTGAGTTGAGTGAATTAAAACTTTTAAAGCCTTCAAATTTATAGGTTTTAGACTGATCATTAAGTACGATCAAGATTCATACGATGCAATCAGGGAAGTTAATTCATTTGGATGACTTTTTAGAAAAAGTGGTCAAATCATACAGTACGATCAGGTATTATACTATATGATCTGAAGAAAATGTGTTCGTCTTAAGGAGCTATTGATATAGAATTTGACGAAAAGTATCATATAGTATGAAATGTAATTATTATCATGCCGACCGAATTGAATTCGTCCAAATCCAATTTGATACGTATATCGTACAGTATAAAGAGAGGTATCATACCATATGATTGGCAATAATTTCATACCAAATGAATTGAATACCTCAAAAATTGCTACACATCGATCATATAGTATGAATAGAGGTTCGTACGGTACTACGTGCATATCAGGGACTTAATCTGAACTATTGATTAAACTAAGGATTGTGATCTGTGCATCTGTGCAAATTATACAGTATAGACGTAGATTGTATAATACGATATGAATAAACTTTGAAATATTTTGGGAATTAGTGAGGTGTGTGTGTGATGATCAGGAAACATCTTAAACTAATTTTTTTAAAATTTAAATATAAACTACAATCAATAATACATAGACATACACAGGAACAAACACATATAATTTAACACATATGAATGAATAATTTCAAATGAATTTTTTTTTGTTTATCTTGAATAAAGCATGAATGTCTATAACACTCAAGTTTTTCCTCAAGGTGCTAAAGGTGTCATAGGTTAGGGGTTTCATGAAGAAGTCTGCCAATTGATCTCCTATAGCTATATGATGCAATTCTATATCTCCCTTGGCTACTAGATCTCTTATAAAGTGATGGCTACTCTCTATATGCTTTGTGCGGGAGTGTTGAATTAGATTTTGGATATGTAAATAGCACTAGTGTTTTCACATATAATTAGAATGGTTCATACAGGTAGTCCAATATCTAAGAGTTATCGCTTTAGCCATATAACTTAACCAACACAGCTCCCTACTACTATACATAATGCTACAACTGTAGAAAGGGCTATTGAGTTATGTTTTCTATTGGACCAAGGAACTAAAGATTGCCCTATGAATTACAGGTTCTAGAAGTACTTTTTCTATCTACCCTATATCCTACAAAATCAAAATCCGAATATCCTATTATTTCAAAAGAAGTGCTTTATTTAGGATGCCAGATTCCTAGGTTTGGAGTGCCTATTAGATATCTAAGAATTCTCTTAACAGTATTCATATGAGATTCTTTTAGATCATCCTAAAATCTAGAAAAACACTAAACATAATATATGGTCTGCTAGCAGTTAAGTAAGGAAGTGATCAAATTATTCCCCAATAATTTTTCTGATATACTGATTTTCTATTGGGGTCCTTATCTAATTAAATAGTGGAGCTCATGGGAGTGTTCATGGCCTTAGCATTATCCATTTCATACTTTTTAAGGATCTCCTTGATGTATTTATGTTGGCTAAGGAAGGTTCCATCATCCATCTGCTTGACACTAAATCCAAGACAGTAGCTTAGCTCTCCCATCACACTCATCTCAAATTCTCTAATCATTATTTTTGAAAATTCATTACATAGGTTTTTATTTGAGGATCCAAACAAGATGTCATCAACATAAATTTGAACAATGAGTAAGTTTTCTCCTTCTTTCTTTAGGAAGTGGGTTGTGTCTACACTACCCTTAACAAATCCTCTATGTAAAAGGAATGTGCTCAGCCTTTTATACCAGGCTCTAGGTGCTTGCTTCAATCCATATAAAGCCTTCTTTAGTTTGAATACATGATTTAGGAATTATGAATTTTCATAACCTGGGGGTTGCTCAACATAAACATCCTCTTAAATCACCCCATTTGAAAAAGCACTCTTAACATCCTATTGATACAGTTTAAAACTCTTAAAGCAAGCAAAGGCTAACAGTACCCTAATGGCTTCTAGTCTAGCTATAGGGGCAAAGGTTTCCTCAAAAATTTTTCCTTCGATTTAGTTATACCCCTTAGCTAGTAATTTTCTTTTTTTATCACTACTATTCCAAAGTCATTCATATTTTTTTTAAAAACCCACTTTGTTCTAATCACACTCTTGTCCTTAGGTCTCTTAACTAGTTCCCATACATTATTTCTAATAAATTGGTTTAGCTCTTCTTGCATTGCTAGGATCAAGAATTCATCAGCTAAGGCTTGATCTATATTGGTGGGTTCTATCATAGAGATAAAATTTGAATAACTAACTTGCTTGCTAAGTCCATGCCTAGTTCTAACACCATCAAATGGGTCTCCTAAAATAAGTTCTTTAGGATGACTAGAAGAATATCTCCAATCTCTAGGAAATTTTTCTTGAGGTTCTACTCTACCTCCTATAGTAATTATTTCTACCCCTTGAATGACCTCCACTTCTTCTTCTTCAGCTTTAGATTCAGAGGTCCTATTCAATTCATCAAATACCACATGGGTAGACTCTTCTACTACTAAGGTCTTCTTATTGAATATTCTATAGGCCTTACCTACATATGATTAACCTAAGAAGACTCCTTCATCAAACTCGGGATTAAATATTTCTCAGGGGGATTTTCTATTTATTAAGATGAAGCATCAATAACCAAAGACATGCAAGTGAGAAAGGTTGGGTGTCCTACCCTTAAAAAGTTCATAGGGTGTCTTATTAAGCTTGGATCTAATATTAACCCTATTTAAAACATAACAAGTATTATTCACTACTTCTATCCATAAATATCTAAGAAGTGAATACTTAGCTAGCTTTGCCCTAGCAGCTTCCACCAAGGTTTTATTTTTCCTTTCAGCTAACAAATAATGGAGAAAAAGGATTCATGTTGTCTACCCCATGTTGGGATAAGTGCTTGATATTGTTGTTGTTGTTGTTGTTGTATTCCATTCTGCTGGGGGGTTTTAAGGGTAGAGAAATTATGTTCTATTACTATCTCTTTATAGAAAGATTCAAACTTATCATTTTTGAACACTCCACCATGATCACTATGAATTATTGAGATTTTACATCCTAATTTCCTTTGAATCTAAGTGGATAATGTTCTAAATTCCTCAAATGACTCACTCTTATGTGCTAGGAATATAACCCAAGTAAATCTAGAACAGTCATCCATTATTACAAATTGATGTATCTTCCCTCTTAGGCTGGCTATACTAATAGGTCCAAATAGGTCCATATGAAGGATTTCTGGTGGCCTAGAGGTGTTAATGTCTTTTATTGAATGAAATGAAGACCAAACTTATTTTCCTAGTTGGTAGGCATCACATAGGTGGTCCTTAGTGAAGTCTAACTTAGGTATGCCTCTAACTAGATTTTTTGAGGTGATGTTCCTAAGAGTCCTCATGCTAACATGACAAAGTCTCCTATGCTATAGTCAAGATTCATCAATTATAGTTTTTAAGTATAAGGAATTTGAATATTCAATGCAATCTAAGTCAAACATGTAAACATTGTTCATCCATTTTACTTCTAACATAAGTTTTTCATTTGTTAGAAAGAAATTTTATATCAAAGCCTTTGTCACATAGCTGACTAATGCTTAATAAATTATGCTTTAAACCATTAACTAATAAAATAATCTTAATCATGAAGTTCTTGGAGTTGCTAATTATACCTGAGCCAATCACTTTCCTAGTAGTGTTGTCCCTTAATGTCACCTTGCCTCCTGACATGGCTTCTAGTATGTTGAACTACTTTATATCACCAGCCATGTCCCTCAAGCATCCACTATCCAGGTCCCACATGCTCTCACTAGGCCTTTTGTGAGAACATCCCTACATAGTCATTCAAAGATTAAATTTGGGAACCTAAGTGAGTTTGGGTTCCACCTTATGCTTAATTAAATGAGATAAATGCATGCTATGCTATAATGGATGCAATTTAGGCCTCCACACTAGATGTGTCCAACGGTTGATTGTGTAAGTGCGGGATATGTGACCTAACATGCCACAAGAGGAACACCTAACACCAAGAAATAGATTTACTAACCTATGTGGGTCATGGTGCCTTCTCCTAGGATTAGGTGATGCATGCTGTGTTGAGGGGTTGTACCATTTAGCAAATGTGGCTGATGGTTTATTATTCTCAAGTGCAATGAGTTTTTTTCTCAAAAATTCATTAGTATTTTCATAGCTTGCCACTTCCAGTTTTAATGCATGCTCACTACTATCTAGTTGACATGCAAGTTTTTTTAATTCCTTAAATGAGTGTTCTAATTCAATATGTGATATTTTTAAGGAATCATGTGCATTAGTTAAGTTGATATACTTCTTGTTTAAGATATCATACTCATCAAGTAAGGTCATGTGATCACTATCTAGAATAGCATGCTCTATTTATAAAATAGATAATTCAGTATTAAGACTAGCATGTTTCTTTTTCAGCTTCCTATATGAATCATGAATATTTTTAGAAATTAAGAGTAATTCATCTTAGGAAAGTTGACATGCCTCATCTTGATCTGATTGATTAAGATTATCGTTAGCCATAAGACACAGGTTTATTACCTCCTCCTCTGCTTCTACTTTTGATGATTCTGAAGAGGAGTTAGCCTAAAAGCTTTCAGGATCTTTTGCTAGCCCCTCTTAAACTTTGGCTTCTCTTCACCCTTCTCCTTGATAAGGTGAGTCTTCAGGTTGGCGCAGTCAGCTCAGAGGTGACTTGGTTTCTTGCACTTGAAGCAAATGGTGTCGCAAGATGCTTTAATATTTTTGTTACTTTTACCTTTGCTCCAAGTTTGTTGATGATGTATCTGTTATTTCAGTAAACTCTTGAATTGTCGTGTCATTAAGGCGGTGTCATTATCCTCCTCTGCTGCAGAACTGTCATTATCTGAATTATTTTCTTTTAGTGCTACAGTTCTCTCATTCAAGTCTTTAGATTCAGTAATTGCAGTTATTTTGGCATCATAAGAACTAGGTAAACAGCATAGAATCTTATTAACTTTTTCAGAGTTTGATAGTTCTCTATCTAGTGCATGTAAGGATGTCACTATCTGGGTGAACCTAGTGTACATTTTAGATACAGTCTTGCTAGGTTTCATGCAAAAGAGTTCATAGTCATGTAGTAGAATATTTAGCCTAGACTATTTACTTCACTTGTTCCCTCATATGTGATACATAATCTATCCCAAATCTAATTTCCTATAGTGCATGTAGAAACTCACATATAGTCTTCAAATTTTAAAGCACAAAAGAAATAATTCAAATGTTTAGCATTTAACTGTGAAAGTTCCCTATTCTCATAACTCCATTCACAAAAAGTAATATCAGTTTATACACCATTAACTACATGAGATGGAAGTGAATAGCCAGTTTGAATCATATGCCAAATTCTATAGTTAATGGATTATAAAAAAGTAGACATGCAAACTTTCCAGAAATCAAAAAGAATATTTTCAAACAGTAGTGGAAAGGTTATCAAATAACCCTCCATAGTGTTATGATTACCAAAATGAGCCATGATCATTCTTCAAAAGTTTTCTAAAACATTATTTTTTAAACCCGCTCTGATGCCACTTGAAAGTCCATGAAGGTTTTTAAACCTTAAGGAACTAGCCCGAGGATCACTAAGACGGGGGGGTGGGGGGGGGGGGGGTGAATTGGTAATTTAAAAATTTTATAAACTTAAAATAATGAAGATAATATTTTTGAAATGTTTTTAGAAATTAAAAATACCAAATTTTAATTACTTACAGAAGTGAATGAGTTCATCAAAAATATTGACTTAACTATGATGATATCTTGATTTATGAAACTAAGCAATAATCACCAATTTTCCCAAGCAGTTATAACAAAAATAAAATGTAAAAAATATAAAAGTATGAAAAAGAAAAAACACGCCAAAGATTTTTATAATGGTTTGGTCAACCTTGACCTACATCCACTCCTTGGAGTCCTCCGCTCCAAGAATTACACTAAAATAAAGTGACTCTCCTTTTGCTCCCATAGCAAGGCTAAGAAGTCCTTACATACTCACTTTCACCAAACCTGATACGATGTAGTGCCTGATGCTATGTCAGCCTCCCGGTGACAATAGTGGAACTTGTCTCATTTTCTCCCTTTTGGAGAAGGTAGAGAACCTCAGCTCCTTTTTCTCCCCGCTGGAGAAGGTAGAGTACCTCAAGGACTTCACCTAGATGCCTTTCTCCCTAGAGAGCTTCTAGGGAGAGAGGCTTCTAAAGACTCACCCAGGCCACGAGAGTAGTAAGGTTGTAGCTAGCTCGGAGCAATCGTGTGATCCCCTCACACTCCTTCTCCCTCATGCTCAACCTCACCTTCTCCTTCCTCTCAAATCCTAGATTTCTCAAAAGCTTCTCTCTTAGAGTACCTTCAACAATCACACAATCCTCTCTACATTATAAAGAGATTCTTTAAAACTTTCTTAAGTATTGAGCTTCAAGAAATCCTAAAAAATTAAGCTGCCACTGTTCATATAGTACGATTGGAGTTCGTACAATACGATCAATTCAAAAACTAGTCCCATCTAGTATGATGCAAATAGTTGTTCAAATGAATTATTCAAATTTTATGAACACATCATACAGTATGATCTAAAGATCATCCAGTATGATCTGTTTGATTTCCTCTATTCATACAGGATGATTCCTGTGATGATTGAAAATTATCTCTACTAATCATCCCGAACTTCTCTCATCATACAATATAATTAGTTGATGTAAGTAGGTCATCCAGAATGATATTAATATCCTAGTGTATGATTAGTTCAATAAATCATGGTTTCATTTGTTATGATCTTTGGGATGACCAAATTTCATCTTTGTTAATCATTTGGAATGATCGATATCATATAATATGATTGACTATCATTAATTAAACCATGATTTGATTGATTAATTATGTGGGTTAATTTTAGCAAGATTTTAAATGTTTGTATAATATGATTAGAATCATACAGTATGATTAATTCAAAAATTAAATTTCAAAATCTTACTTAAATTAATTTGGAGGATAGGGTTTTTATATCATAATTAATCATACAGTACGATAAAGATCGTACAACATGATTAGTTTGCAGAAACTAATTTTTTAATTAACCGTTAGCCCACTCTTTCTATATTGATCATACAATATGATTATAAGTCATACAGTATGATTAATATAAAAATTTTAACTTTTAAAATTTATATCACTCCCCCTCTGTGTGTACAGTCACCCAATTGTATACACTCTTATGTGGCTAGACTCAAGAAATAAAAAATAAAGAAAAATAAAATTACTGACTTTGTTTACTTGACATTCCTATTCTACCCATTCTTGAGCTTTCAATAGCTTGAGCCATATATGACTTACCTAAAATGTTAGTGCTCACAAACAAAAAAAATTTCTTAAATATTTAGTGAGAAAACTAATAATTCAATCAATAATACTTTTCATCTTCAAAATAACAGATTAGGGATCCTGGATTGCAACAAGATGAAACTCGATCGTCCTATAGATCTTACCGAATGACAACCTTGATTGTGAAGTACTTATATAATATGATATCTATATCATACTGTACGAACAATTAATATTACACTCACCATACTATATGATGTGAATCATTCTAGATTGAAATGAGTAGTTCGTTAAAATAAATATTTTTCATCATAATGGATGTGTCTTATTTTTGAACTGATCATGCTGTATGAACCCAGATCGCACTGTATGAATAGAGATGACCAAATTAAAAATTTAGGGTTTTTTGAAGCCTTGTATTTAAGCATTCTTTTGAATCCTTTTTCAAAGGGACTTTGGCTGTTGAAGGAACATTGAGGGAGATTGTTCTTGAGAGACCTTGGGCCTAGAGAGGAAAAGTAGGTGAGGTTTTGTGTGAAGGAGAAGGAGTGTGAGGGGTATTCATATGGTTGCTCTAGGCAAGATTGAACCTAGCTTCCACCTATGGCCTTGGTGAGTTCTTAAAGATTATCTTGGGAGAGAAGCTTCAAAGTCAAGAGTCTAGGGTTCTTTGCCTTCGCTAGGAGCGTAAAGAAGGATTGCCATTCTATGCCATCACCATGTGGGTGAAAAAGGATTATGGTTCTTTACCATCACTAGGAGAGTGAAGAAGAATTATAGGTTCTCTACCTTTACCAGGAGGGTTAAAAAGGATTGAAGGTCCGCTGCCATAACTAGGAGTGTGACATAGCTTCTAGTTCTCCACCACACCAAGTTTGGTAGAAGTGATTTTCGTAAGGGCTTCTCCTCCTTATTGTGGGGGCAAAAGGAGAGTCACTATAGTGTTAGTGCAATACATAGAGTAGAGGACTTCGGGGAGTGGACATAGGTCAAGGTTGACCAAACCACTATAAAATCTCTAGTGTGCTCTATCTTATTTGTTTTTACTTTTCCACTTTTTTAGTTTTGCACTTTGCATTTACTGCACTAAATTCATCATTTATTATCTCTGTAATTAGGTTAATTTGTGGTTTTCTAAAAGGAAAATTTTTATATTTTAATTAATACATTTGTGCCTCAAAAAGAAAAATATTTTAAACTCCGATTTGCTTCCACATGTGTTAAGTGAATTACTTGGATGTGTTTTTAAACTTATTTTCTAGCATAAAATAAAAAAAGAGGTATTATTGTTATAATATTTAACCTATTCACTCCCCCCCCCCCAATTACCTCTTAGTGCGCCTAGGATATTTCACTGAGGTCTTATAACCTCCCTTAACTTTCATGTGGTATCAGAGCGGGTCATAGAATATATATTTTAAAATCTTCAAGTAAAGATTTAATGGTGCAATTTGGAAATAGAAATACTGTGGAAGGTTATTCAATAACCCCTCCACCATTATTTGAAAATATTCCTTTTGATTTTTGAAAAGTTTGTATGTCTACATTTCTGCAATCCATTAACTATAGAATTTGACATATGATTCAAACTTGTTATTCACTTCCATCCTGAGTAGTTAATGGAGTCTAAACTGATAATCCCTTTACTAAATGGAGTCATGAGGATAGAGAGCTTGCTAAATTGAATGCTAAATATTTGAATTATTTTTTCTGTGCTTTGAAATTTGAGGACTATATGCGAGTATCTACCAGTACTGCAGCGAAAGAAATATGGGATAGATATTGCTTCACATATGATGGAACTATTGAAGTCAAACAGTCTAGGTTAAAGATTCTACTACCTGATTAAAAACTTTTTTGCATAAAACTAACCAAAACTATATCTAAAATATACACTAGGTTTATACAGATAGTGACATCCATGCATGTATTAGTTAGAGAAGTATCTAATACTAAAAAAGTTAATAAGATTTTATGCTACCTACCGAGTGCCTATGATGCTAAAGTCACTGTTATCTCATAATCAAAATATTTGAATGTATATTTGATTGACAACTTGCTTGGCTTGGTTATTGCCTACGAGCAAGGTGTGAGTCAAAGACTACTTGATACAGGTGACAAGAAAAGGAGAAGATAGTTGCTCTGAAAGTAAATGATTCAGACAGTGACAGTTCTATTGTAAAGGAGGATGACGACGTCGCGTTGATGACCTGTCAGTACATTGTGTTGAAGATCCGTTAGTTTAAAATTTTCCTAAGAAGAAAGCAAAAGCGTCATCAACAACAGTGGAGTAAAGGTAAAAGCAATAAAAATTTTAAAGCGTCATCTGACATAATATATTTTAAATGAAAGAAACTAGGACATCTCCAAACAGAATGCACCAACTTAAAGACTCACCCAATCAAGGAGAAAGGTGAAAAGAAGGTAAAATTTGGGAAAGGGAAGCAACAAACAAAAAGGCATTTTGGGATAAAACTGCCTCAGAATAATCAGAACAAGAAGCAGAGGAGGATGTAACAAACCTATGCCTCATGGCTAATGATAATCTTGATCATTCAGATCAAGATGAGATTTTTTAGCTCTCTTATGATGAATTATTTATTATTTTGGTAAAAAATCATGAATCATATAGAAAGCTAAAAAGGATGTATGCTAGTTTAAACACTAATTTTACTATCTTGTAATAAGAGTATAATTAATTAATAGATGAACATTCTAATTTAGATAACAATTATATATCTTTACTTGATGAGTTTGATGCATTAAATAAGAAGCATATTGATCTATCTACTACATATGACTCCTTGAAAGCAAAACATATTGAACTAGAACACTAAATCAAACAATTAGAGGCATTTGCATCTAAACTAGATGGTAGTGAGCAAGCATTAAAATTGGAGGTGGCTAGCCTTAAAAATGCAAATTAATTTTTAAAAGCCAAAACTCATGCATTACAGCAGAATAAAACACCACCTACTTTAACATAATGGAACAACCCCACATCAGTGAATGCATCATATAACCCTAGGAAAAGGCATATCCCCCCACAAAGACTAGTGAATCCATTCCCATGGGTTAGGTGTCATTCTTGGTCACATAGCCTGCATTTGCACTATCCACCATAGGACAAATCTAATGTGGAGGATAAAACTACATGTATCATAGCATAGCATACATACAACTCATTCATCAAAGCATAAGGTAGAACATAAATTCACTTGGGTTCCCAAATCTAATTTCTGATTGACTTTATAGAAGAGCTCTCACAAAAGACCTAGTGAGAGAATGTGATACCTGGACAGCGGAATCTCGAGGAACATGACTGGAGATTTGAAGTAGTTCATCATGATGGAGGACATGTTAGGAGGTAAGGTCACACTGGGAGACAACACTACTAAAAAATATGATAGACTTAGGAATAATTAGCAGCTCAAAAAATCTCATAATTGAAAATATCTTACTTATAGATGGATTAAAGCATAATTTACTTAGCATTAGTCAGTTATGTGACAAGGTCTTTGATATCAAATTTTTATCTGCAAAATGCATGATTAGCTTGAATTGTAAATTAGTCTTAGAAGGGAAGAGAGTAAATAATGTTTATATGTCTGACTTGAATTACATTGAATATTCTAATTCCCTATATTTGAAAACTATTTTTGATGAATCCTAGCTATGGAATAGGAGACTATGTCATGTAAGTATGAAGACCCTTAGGAATATTACCTAAAAAGACCTAGTTAGAGGCATACCCAAGTTTGAATTTACTAAGGACCACCTTTGTGATGCCTACCAACTAGGAAAATAAATTAAGTCTTCATTTCATTCAATCAAAGACATCAACACTTCTAGGCCACAAAAAATTCTTCATATGGAATTATTTGGACCTGCTAGTATAGCCATCCTAGGAGGGAAATTATATGGATTTGTAATTATTGATGACTATTCTAGATTCCCCTGGGTTATATTCCTAGCATAAAAGAGTGAATCATTTGGGGAATTTAGAACCTTCTCCACCTACATACAAAGAATTAGGATGTGAAATATCAACCATTCATAGTGATTATGGTGGAGAATTTAAAAATGATAAGTTTGAATCCTTTTGTAAGGAGATAGGGATAGAACATAACTTTTCTGCCCCTAGGACCCCTTAACAAAATAGAATAGCTAAAAGAAAAAATAGAACTTTAGTAGAAGCTTCTAAGGTCATACTAGCTGAATATTCTCTCCCTAGATACTTTTGGGCAAAAGCAATAAATACTACTTGTTATGTTAAATTTGGTGAATATTAGATACATGTTAAATAAGACACCCTATGAGCTTCTTAAAGGTAGGACACCCAACCTTTCTCCCTTGTATGTATTTGGTTGTAGATGATTAATCTTGAATAATGAAAAATCACCTCTAGGAAAATTTGGTCCTAAATCTAATGATGGAGTCTTAATATGATATTCAAATGTAGGTAATGCCTATAGGATCTTTAATAAGAGGACCTTAGTAGTAGAAGAGTCTACCCACATTATGTTTGATAAATCAGATAAATCGTCTGAACCTAGGTTAGAAGAAGAAGAAATAGTAGAGATCACCCAAGGGGTAGAATCCATTAACCTAGGAGATATAGTAGAACCTCAGGAGCCCTTGCCTAGAGAATGGAGATACTCATCTAGCCATCTTAAAGAACTTATGTTAGGAGACCTATTTAAAGGTGTTAAAATTAGGCATGGACTTAAGAAGGATGTTAGTCATTCTGCATTTATCTGCATGATAAAACCCACCAACTTAAATCAAGCCCTAGCTGACGAATTCTGGATTCTAGTAATGCAAGAAGAGCTAAATCAATTTATCAGAAATGATGTATGGCAGCTGGTTAGAAAACTTAAGGAACAGAGTGTTGTATGAACTAAGTAGGTTTTCAAAAATAAAAGTAATGACTCTGCCATAGTGGTAAGGAATAAGGCTAGTTTAATAGCTAAGGGGAACAATCAAATTAAAGGAATATATTTTGAGGAAACCTTTTCCCCTATAGCTAAACTAGAATCCATTAGAGTGCTACTAGCATTTGCCTGATTTAGAGGATTTAAGTTGTATCAAATGGATATTAAGATTTCCTTTCTGAATGGGGTGATTAAAGAAGATGTATAAGTTGAGCAACCCCTATGTTTTGAAAATTCTCAATTTCCCAATCATGTGTTCAAATTAAAGAAGGCATTATATGTATGAAAGCAAGCACCTAAAGATTGGTTTGAAAGGTTAAGCACATTTCTCCTAGATAGAGCCTTTATTTAGGGTAGTGTAGACACCACCCTTTTTCTTAAGAAAGTAGGAGAAGATCTACTAATTATTCAGATTTATATAGATGATATATTGTTTGGATCCATAAATAAAAATCTATGTGATGAATTTTCAAAAAAAAAAAATGAGCAAAGAGTTTAAGATAAGCATGATGTGAGAGCTGATCTATTTCCTGGGATTTAATGTTAAGCATAGGGATGATGGAACCTTCCTTAGTCAATCAAAATATATCAAGGATATTCTTAAGAAATATGAGATGAAGAATGCTAAAGCAGTAAACACTCCCATGAGTTCTACTATTTACCTAGATAAAGATCCAAATGAAAAATCAGTTGATCAAAAAAAATATAGAGGTATAATTAGATCACTTCTTTACTTGATTGTCAGTAAATCTGATATAATATTTAGTGTATGTATCTATGCTAGATTTTAGGCTAATCCAAAAGAATCTCACATGACTCCTTTATTTTTCATTTTTATTTATTTCTTTAGTAGATGTTCTCTGATCATCACACACCCCTTACTGGCTTAAAAAATAAAAAATTAAAAGATAAATAAAAATTTATTCACATTGTACTGTACAATTCTCTTCATACTGTACGATCTGCACATCGTTGCATAAATCTCTGCCCTTAGTTAAATTAATGACCCAGATATGTTCAATTATTGATGATTATACTAAACAAATTTCCTTTCGTACTATACGATACACATGTTGAAAGCTGTTGGATGAATTCAAGTTGGTCAGAACGATAATATAATAACAACATATTATACGAACACTTATTCCTACTATACATCAGTTTAGTCAAAAGCATATAGTTAACTCCTCAGAATGAACAAAATATATTAAGATCATCCAGTATGATACTAATTGTACTGTACAATTTGACCACCTTTTTTGATAGGTCATCTAGAAAACTTAACTCCTTCTAATCATACTATACTATCTCAAAGTATATTATATGATTAGCTAAAAAATCTATAAATTAGAGGGATTTCTATTATTCAATTCACTCAAACACTTGAATTCCTTTCTTCTCTCAACTAATAGCCTCACAACATTATGTACTCAAATGACCAGAGGCTGTAAATGCGATCGCCTAACCCAAGGAGTCTCTTCCTCTCATCGCCCTATCGATGATTATTTTTAATCTGCTAAAGATGAAGCCACGTACCACAAATACAAGGAAGCTCGCATCTCCCCCTCTAGAATGTTAAATTAGCACTCACTAAACTATGAGGTGATGAACCTTTTTGCCTCCACTACTTTTCAATTTCTTCTCACTCTTACATTTTCTTTCAACTCAAAACCCCTATATGAATTCCTTACAAGTTTAAGGGTTAGTGTTGAACCTCCTCTCTTGTGATCATACATCTGTAGAAGACCCATAGAAATCACTAAGGAGGACATAGGAACATATGTCCTTCTTTCCATAAAAGGATCACGACACCAATCATCGGCCTCTTGGGGTGATTTTGATTAGAGTGCAGCCAATCTAACTATCCGAAATGTCATCCTAAATTAACACCGACCACTTTTCCATTCTTTAAATCAAAATGAATGTGTTATCTATCATATTCTTTGAACTTCAATCATACCTAAAGCTGGAGATCATGTCAATATTACTCCACTCCTTTCCTTGGTCACTTACTTCATCATGTCTGATACCCAATTTGTTGAAGCCCAAATGCTGATCAATTATATCCAGAACCTGACCCCCATTTGACTTACCTCAACTAAAAGAAAGCAATATATTTCTCTGGGTCATGTCATTGCCTATGTCCTAGAAAAGAAATATGAGCTTGCCTACCCTGTACCTCCCGTCAATGTTCATATTTTCTACATTGATGCTTCCTTCTATATATTTTCTTCCATCACCACTTGGGGTAAGCACGATGAACTTGATTTTGATGAAGAGGGGGAGTTGGTTCTGCAGCTTGACCTATAACTACAACTACACTAGAACCAGCACCAGCATTAGTGCCACCACCTGCACCATCCTTCCACTCATATCTTTCTGAGGAGATAATATAGATATTTGATCGACTAGAATCCCACCTGGACTAACATATTTAGCAACAACAACAATAATATGAGGCGGATATGGCATGGTTTAGAGAATGATTCTCTTTGATTCACAAATATTTCCAACCACCACCTCATCAGGGGCCTTCCTACTTTTAGGCTTTGTGTGTTGTACTTTATGTTTTTCATATTTTGTAGTTTTTTTATGACTTGTGTATTCCACCTTTTTAGTGATGTCAAAAGGGGAAGTAAGTGCTTAGTGGTCTGTATGTTTGCATTTATTAATTAGTCTTTTTATATACATTTTGTTTGTGCTCTTTTGATTTATCTTATTATTTTAAATTAAAAAAATTAGTTTTAGTTCTTTTGATTTATCTTATTATTTTAAATTTAAAAAATAAAATTAAAAATAAAATAAAATTCCAATCCCTATTTTTCAAATGTAACACCTAATGAGGGAGAGATTAGAAGAAAAGAACTTTAACTTGTCTTTCAATCACAAATGTTTATCATCATAAAAAAAGGGGAGATTATTGCCATCCACGATCCCTAGCTTGTGATTTTGATGATAACAAATAATATTTATTGAGATTTTATTTCTCATAGCATATATATTGGATATTATTTTTGTCTGTGCACATTAACATTTTTGGAGCATCATAAACCGCTCAAAATTACTGAAGACTCAAGTTTGGGTAGTATATGATGTCAATCAAAAGTGTCTATAATTTTAACTTTCTTATAATTTCTATTTCTTAAGTCTAGCCATGTAAGAGTGTATGTAAATTTGGCGACCGTACAAACACACACAGGGGAGTGAGGAAAGTTTTAGATAAAATTTTTTTGAACTAATCATACCATATGATTATGATCGTACCGTAAAATCAGTTATATGAAGAAGAGAGTTAATGGCTAATTGAATCATTAATATTATTGAACTAATCGTGCTGTACGATGTAGATCATACTGTATAATTGATTTTAATCTAAAACCCCCAGCCACCAACTAAATTAAGTAATAATTTTTAAAAATAAATTTTAAACTATTTAGACTATACGATATTTAAAATCTTACTTAAATTATCCCTTATGATTAGTCAATTAAATTAAGGCTTATTTAATATGGCTAATCATACTGTACGATCTTGATCGTACCTTACAATTGATAGAAATGAAATCCGATCATCTCATAGATCGTACCGGATGAAAACCTTATTTTTCAAACTATTCGTATAGTACGATATCTATATTATACTATGTGAACTATTGATATAACACTAACCATATTGTATGATGTGAATCGTAAAGAATGATCGATAGAATTAATTTCCAGTCATCCCCGTAAACATCCTGTAGGAATAAAAAATGAACAAACTAATCATATTATACAAACTTACGATTTTATTGTACAATATGTTTATTGAATTGAACAGTTCATTTGAACAACTACTTTTCATCATACTAGACGAGTCATATTTTTGAACAAATAATACAACACAAACCTAGATCATAATATATGAATAGAATTGACCAAATTAAAAATTTTGGATTTTTTAAGCCTTGTACTTAAGCATCCTTTTAAATTCTTTTTCAAAGGGACTTTGGCTATTGAAGGAACTCTGAGGGAGATTGTTCTTAAGAGACCTTAGGCTTATAAAGGAAGAAGAAGATTAGGTAGTGTGTGAGGGAGAAGGAGTGTGAGAGGTATTCATATTGTTCCTCCAGGCAAGCTTACATCTAGCTTCCTCATGTGGCCTTGGTGAGTTCTTGAAGATTCTCTTGGGAGAGAAGCTTCAAAGTTAAGAGTCTAGGGTTCTCTACGTTCATTAGGAGGGTGAAAAGGGATTGTGGTTCTCTTCCATCACAAGGAGGGTAAAAAAGGATTGTGGTTCTCTTCCATCACTAGGAGGATGAAAAAGGATTCCAGGTTCTCTTCCTTCACCAGAAGGGTGAAAAAGGATTAAAGGTTCGCTGCCATCGCTAGGAGCGTGACATAGCTTCTGGTTCTCCACCGCACCAGGTTTGGTGGAAGTGATTCTTATAAGGGCTTATCAGCCTTGATGTGGGGGAAAAAGGAGAGTCACTATAGTGTTAGTGCATAACCCAAAGTGGTGGACTCTGGGAAGTGGACGTAGGTCAAGGTTGACCGAACCACTATAAAATCTCTAGTGTGCTCTTTCTTATTTATTTTTATTGTTCTATATTTTTTTATTTTTGCACTTTGAATTTACTACATGAAATTCATCATTTATTATCATCTACAATTAGGTTAATTTTTGGTTTGCTAAAAGGAAAATTTTTATGTTTTGATTGATATATTTGTGCCTCAAAATAAAAAAATATTTTAAACTCTTCTCTTCCGCTTGTGGTAAGTTAATTACTTAGATTTGTTTTTAAACTTATTTTCTAGCATAAAATAAAAAAGAAGGTATTATTATTGTAGTATGAATTTTTTAAAAAAGTATCAATTCACCCCACCCCCTCTTGGAGTGCCTAGGACAGTTTATTGAGGTCTTACAACCTCCTTGAACTTTCATGTATTACCTTCATAGAACCACCACAAAGCTAAACCAGGAACTTGAACAAAATAAAACAAACCAAAAAATGCATTCCACCAATTAGGAGAAGTACAACAATAGAAAAGATAAGGGCAAGAAAGCCCTTCAGTACATAACCACAAGATAAAGCAAAAAAAAAAAAGAATCAATAGCCAAGATACTAATCAAGCCCCCATTTGACTTGAAAAAGAGGATAATAGTAGTAATAGGTTTGCAACAATGAGGTAATTGCTCATCTTAGAGATAATAGTTGCAATAATAACTGGTAATAACCCACACCCACCAATTCTCCCATCCAAAAAAAATAGGAAAGAACCAACAACAGATGATGAATAACACATTTGATCCACCCTAGAGAGGAAGAGTACCCATGAACCCCAATTCAATTGACAAACAAGCTCTTCAGCATAAAACCATATGAATAACCAAATAATAGGATCAACAAGCAAGGTACTAACCAAATCCTCATTCCACTTGAAAAGAAGAAAAATGTAGTAATAGGTTGCCAATTGTCAAGCAATTACCCCTGAAAGATGTAATAGTTACAATCATAGCTGGTTTCAACCCACACCCATAATTCTCCCGTCCAAGCGAAACAGGAAAGTTCCTAAACCAACAGATTAGGAAGAACATCATAGCCTAAATAAGAACATCCCTAATGAGTACCCATAAACCCCAAAACAAATGAAATGAGAGCGGCTACCCATAAAAAGCAAGAAAAGCAGACCAATTACAAAACCATAAAAAGGTGCACGAAGTTGCCAAACCAAAAGAAGACGACATAAAGAAGGAAGAGAGAACCCGTCAAAGTATTACTTAAGGCAAGACAATCCTATCCAAAAATATCATATCCTTCAACATATGGGTAGATTTAACTCAGTAAAATCGTGAAAACACCTGAGATTATAGCGCAGCTTAGTAAGAAAATGAGCACAACGATTACCTTCCCTAAAATATGAGTGATAGTATAATTAAAGTTACACGGCATCACATTAATATTCCTAAGAATATTGAAAATTTTAGCATTACCACTACTATTACCAACAATCCAATGTAATAACAGCATGGCATCCACCTCCACCCAAATATCCTTCAAATCGAAAGCATTACACAAAATAAGGCCCATATAGAGAGCATGAAGCTCGGCGAAAATAATAGAACAAGGCTCAAGAGGGCCAATAAAAGCTATAATAATCTTACCAAATTTATCTCTAATGATACGACCACAACCACAAGAAAGGTTGTTAACAACACCATCAGAATTAAGCATAACAAAAGGAAACCTAGGTTCAACCACCTTACAATTGTCTCGCTTCCCTCCTTACCAAAGTTTTTGAACTTAATGCCAAAACTGCAAACAATAGACTCCAAGTTTTTAAGTTCTTTCCACTGATCAAATTAACAGAAAATGATGCAACACTTTATCTTTCACTTTAGAAACCACATGCATGAAACCAATCTTGACATAATTATGCTTAAACTCATTCCTCTCCCTCAAAATAAACCACAAAATACAATAGGGATGAGGTTCATAAATGGCTTTTAAAGGAAAAGACTATGTATGTAAAATGGATTCATTATCCATGATATTATTGAATTTTTTTATTTGTCACATATCATCAAAGTATCCCCAAACTTTAACTGCACAAGCACCATGCATAAACACATGGTTTAAAGACTCAACATGATAACATCATTGGCTTTTAGAAGGAATAGCAAAACCTTTTTTCATAAGCAAATTATCAATAGGAATATAAGGTATGACGAATTCTCCAAACTAACACAGAGTAAGACAAAGTGATACTATTGTGCCAAAGATAAGGGTATCTGTAAGAATTAACATCTCTATTCCTGATATGCTCCCAAACTTTCATAAATTTAAAGTTACCAGAATTAGAGATATTCAACAAATATAGACCTTAACATCCATCAGTAAAGGAATCTGCAAAATTTTATCAAGCAATCAGGCACAAAATTAGTAAGTGTTGAAATCCAGGATCCCGAGCACTTAATTTTGATGGTGACAACTAATACTTACTGAATCCATATGGACTTCCTTTAGATTTTAAATGCTTATCCTTGTATATGAGCACTAACATTTCAGGTCAGATGCACACTGCTCAAGGTTACTGGAGATTCAAACTGGGTAGAATAGGATGTTGAAAAATTTGTAATTTTTATTTCTTTATTTTTATTTTCTTGAGTCAGCCACAGAAGCATGTATGTGAAAGGAGTAACCATGCACACACACAGGGGGAGATTTGTTTTTAAATGTTAAAATTTTTTTATGAGAATATCATACTGTATGAATTAAAATCGTACTGTACGATTAATTAATAATACTGAGACTAACGGCTATTTTTCAGATGATTAAATTTGTAATCTAATCATACTGTACGATACGTATCGTACTGTACGATAAGGTTCAATTAAAAAACCCTAGCCGCTAGAATAAGTTTGGTAAGTTCCTAAATTTGAACGGATCGTACTGTACGATTAAGATCGTAAGTGTACTGATTAATTGAATACTTACCAAAATTATCTTCCGTAATCAGAAAATAAATAAATGTAGTTTTCTTAATTAATGTCGATCGTACTGTACGATGATATATCGTACCGTACGATAGACAGAGATGATTACATTCGTCCCATCGATCATACCAGACGAAACCAAGTTTTTTTGTTCTGTTCGTCCTAGATGATACTCGTATCGTACAGGACGTTATCCTGAAATGAACTAATCGTACTGTACGTTTAGTGGAGTGCTGGACGACTGATAGAGATGATTTCAGTCGTCCCGTCGATCGTACCAGATGAAACCAAGCCTTTTTATTCTATCCTATATGATATTCGTATCGTACAGGACGATATCCTGAAATAAACTAATCGTACTGTACGACTAGAGGAGTGCTGGACGACTAGCAGAGATGAATTATTTCGTCCCAGGGATCGTCCCATAGATCGTCCTGTATGAACAGTACAAATCAACATTATCATCCTGTACGATATACATATCGTACAGTAAGATATATATAAACTTCGACAACTGTTCATCTGTGCTCAT